>CAJGYO010000003.1:49675637-50275637 GCA_904845875.1 Miscanthus lutarioriparius | reverse complement strand
GTTGACGAAATCAAAAACTAATTATACAGTTTGGCTGTACTTTGCGAGACGAACGTTTTGAGCCTAATTAGTCAACGATCGGACAATTATTACTAAATAAAAACAAAACTCACTGTAGCTACAGTGTTTTTGCCGGCCCCGAATCGCTGCAGCTTAACGAGGCCCTAATTAATTCGAGCGCGCGCGGATCAGAAAAACCATTGCAGTTGCTGGTGCTGGTGCTGGTGCATGGACGACGACGGGCAGCTCGAGAAGTCGTACGTAACTATACGTGTGTGGTGTAAATCGATTCCTTGCGGCTGTGGTGTGGTCGATCGCCTCTGGTCGGTACGTCATGGCGCTGCATGTCAACCTCCCATATCCTGTTGTACAGCTAGCTGTACTACGTTACTATTTCGTTTCTCCAACGCGCTCTCAGAGTCTCAGGCTCAGTAGTTTCATTATCCATCAACAGATACGGTACGGATGGGAGATGTCCAGTTCTTGCTTCGTGTTGGCCGTTGGGTCGCGTTAGTTGCTGGTGGTGATGATCGCATGATGCGTGATTATTGATTCACGCGTCTTGCCCAAGAATCAGCAACAGGGACACCATCAGTAACATCACCGTTCTCCGTCTCGACTGGCGCGGCGGTCGTCGCCATTACTGGTCCGTCATCGCCGCGCGCGTCGTCATGTGTGTAGAATCGAATCGAGCGGCATGATGAGCTTTCGCCCGGGACACGACGGCGAGGCATCTTGTGGCGCCATGGATCATCAATCACACAATCACCCAATCCGGCCGGCAGGGTAGTACTAGCTAATCAAGGTGCACGTATGCCACTAGAAAGCAACGTCTATAATAAGCATCAGTATAAGTCAAATTTTAGCGAAACGAACTGCTGATTTATTGTGAGAGAAAAATGCTATTGGTTCGCTGAAAAATACTATTACTTGCATGCGCAATTTTGCACACGTACACATGCTTACATATCCACACCGTTTTGATCGATGCTCGTACGTACGGAGCAGAAGGTTTGTGCGCGATATTGTGCATATGCAGGTGTAACCGTCTATACGTAGGTAGCCAGCCAGCCCAAGATAATTATATATCGTTTTCCCCTGAAATATACTCGTTGCTACAGCAGTATATACCAGAGAGAAAATAGCAAATCAATTTCTTATGAAACGACAAACATCCTCCACCGTACCACTTTCTCCGGACTTGTTGCCGTTCTTCTCGCAAAGGGAAAATTTAGTGTGCGAATCGTATTGATGATGATGATATGCCCGAGAAGCAATCATACATGCTACGAATCAGATCCATACAGTGGCGGAGCCTGACTCATAATCAAGGGGAGCTAATTCACTACCGGAAACGTCAAATTTACCGAGTGTTTTTACGTTTGCTGAGTGTATTTCTTCGGGCACTCGGCAAACAAATTATTTACCGGGTGCTACACTAAAAACACTCGGTAAAAAAAACACTCGGCAAAGAGGGTAGTTTGCCGAGTGTCAAACAAAAAACACTCGGCAAACAGGAAGTTTACCGAATGTCATAGAAAAACACTCGGTAAAAAAACAGGTTTGCCGAGTGTCCAGAAACAACGCTCGGCAAACCCAAAAAATATAGAAAAAAAACGTCCGCCCCTAAAATCCGCCCTCCCCCCAGCCCCCCTCCCGCTTTTGGCCTGGCCTCCCTCCCCAAAGCAAGACCCCCCCCTCCCCCCCCGCCCCTCCCTCCCTTCTTCTTCATCACTGTGCCTTGGCCCCTCCCTCCCTCCTTCTTCTTCCCAGCCGTGGCCGCCCCTCCCTCCTCCCTCCTTCTTCTTCCGTGCCGTGGATCCGCCCTCCCTCCCTCCTCCCTTCTTCTTCCCCAGATCCGGCCCTCCTTCTCCTTCCCCCCGGCGGCCATGGATCCGCCCCTCCCTCCCTCCCCTTCTTCTTCCCTTGGTGCCATGGATCCGCTTCTCCCTCCTCCCTTCTTCTTTCGGGGACCGCAGATCCCCCTCCCTCCCTCCTTTCTTCTTCCCAGTGACTAGCTATTGTGTAAAATTTTGTAATATATCGTAGTAACGCATTTTAGCTCTGTTACCTTGATGGCTTGATAGTGTACGTAGTTGTAGAAGAACAAATCTTTCTAGTAATTTTTTTCTTCTTTTTATCATATATGTTTCTTATAAGCTGTAAGGCGGTGTTTCGTTTTGTCTTGGAGTGCTTGATACAAATATTTTATTAAGTTTCGATGTAATTTATACGCTATGTGAAATCTAGAAACTTAATGTAAGCTTCAGTACTTCTCTAAGCCGAATAAGTGCTCTCAACACCCTACATCATCGGCTTTTGGTTGAAAACTTTGTTTGTTGGTGTGCATAGAGTTCATACTTACGCACTTCCTTCCTCATCATATCAAATCTTAGGCAATTCAAGCTTAGTTGAATCAACTTGCCTCCACGTGCAAGATCCCGGGAACATTGCTATGTCTAAATCATTAAGTACAAATGAGCAATTATTTTCTATGGTCTATGAAATTCTACTAGTAGCAGTTTACTGAAAACTAAAGAGCTCTATGCTGGACAGTCTTCTGCGCCTTTTGTGTTTCTATGCTTTCCACTTGTTTAGTTTCTACATCATACTTGACTCCCTAATGCAAAAATGAAACTAAGTACTCCATGTTCAGCCGCTAATCTATTGCTCATCACATATAGTTTGCAGTTTTGATATTTTCTTGCCAGATTATTTTCTGTAATAGTCGCTAATCATACCAAGCAGACTATTTTCTGACATTTTATTTCTCGTTGCTTTGTTAAGATTGTAGGTTTTACTAGCTCTCGGTTATGCAAATGGCAGTGAGGATCGCTCTTTGAAGATATGGAAAGGTGATATATTTGGTATTCTAAATGCAAGGGCATTTCTCATGTTAAACTTGTACATATATTCTCTCATCAACACATGAAATCTGACTAAGTTATGGTATGATTCGTTCTGCAAATTGTCTTGTCTATAGAAATGTAAACTTGTGGCTAACTACTAAATGTTTAAACACTTATTCTGCTGCTGTCCAGTATGGTGAAACTAAAGGAATATAACAACTTTGCCGGTTACAGGTCTGCAATAGCTGTTTTTTCTCTGAAAGTACCTAAGTATGTATGCAGGAGTACTAAAGCTTTCTTCTTTGTTTCTTCTTTGTTCAGATTATTCTTAAGCCAGATTTTAGCATGCTACATAGGCTGGTCGATAATAAGTGCCTAGAAGTGCTTCCTATTGTGTTGTTCATGCAAGCAACTCTTTTGTTGATATCATGTGCTATTGTGTTCCTACAGGTAGATGTTTCTTGGATAAACTATGTGCTTGGTCACAAAAGGAAGCTGCTACAGATTGGGGTTGGTTCAGTTCAATTACACATATTGAAACTAAAGTTTCAGGTCTGGTTTAACATTCACACTTTCCTATTTAAAAACTATATATATTCTGCTTCCAAACTACATACATTATATTATTGCTGTAAGAAATCTACAGACATTGGACTTTCATTTGTTTTACTATGTCATTAAGTACCATCATAACTTACATGCTTGTGAGCTAGCCATTCGTGCGTGTACTTAGAAGTATCTTCTTAGCACTTGTTGCAATAGCATTGTGTTTTTAATTGTGCCTTTGTTACCTGCTGTTTATTGCAGCAGCCGTTTTGCTTCATGTTGGACTTACTCTCCTTCACTATTTTATTTGTAACTCTATATGTACAGCAGTGACAGTCGTCAGTGTTCATGCCTTCTCTGGTTTTCAAATAGCAGCAGCATCACTAAGACAAGGTAAGCATCCTGCAGATTCCTCTCTAGTGCGTGCCTGGCTTTGCTCTAAATTTGTTTCTGTGCAGCAGGTCAGTCCATTGCCAGTGAGCGGCAATTTGTTCTGGCAGCTGGCAGCCTTGATTTTCAGATCAACAACACAAGGTATTCTTTAACAACAACAACTGTAGCTATCAACTTTCTTAACTGGAGTTCTTTGCTCCGAGAGCGATCGTGGCGCCATCCGAGAACCTTTGGCGCTGCGCCCGGCAGACAAAAGGCCTCTGTCATGGCGTCGGTGGCCATGAACGCCTACTACCGGGCCGGGCGAGGAACTCGTGGAATGCTTCTTCAGCGGCACCGGCCTCATCACCATCATCGACCCCAGTGAGTAGACCGCCTTCTTTGTGGATGTGAGTGTCTCGTTGCTTGTCAACTGTGTTGGCGGGCTGATATGGCTGGTGTTCTTGATTCTTGCAGGTCTTGGCACCTGCAAATATGCTTGAGATGGATGCATGGGAGGAAGAGGGACTGCCGTGACGCTGAACAATGGATCCGAATAAGATTGTAGGGATGATTGTTTTTGTTTGTTATTTATGTCCATTATGTGAGCAGGAAGTATCCTTACCTTACAGAATCAGAGATGCTAGAATTCCAATCAAGACATGCAAATATTTTTTTTCTTTGAAAAATAGGTTTGTCGAGTGTAATTTCAAAAAACACTCGGCAAACAGTAACACTATGCTAAGAAAAAATATTTTTTTTCTTTGGAAAATAGGTTTGCCGAGTGTAATTCCAAAAACACTCGGCAAACAATAATCCTTCGCCGAGTGTATTTTGAAAAAACACTCGGCAAACCACTTTTTTTTGCCGAGTGTCAAATTTGACACTCGGCAAACCATTTGCCGAGTGCGCGATAAAAAACACTCGGCAAATAGCTGTTTGCCGACTCTGTAGATGTCGTGTCCTGTTTGCTGAGTGTTACACTCGGTAAAGCCTTTGCCGAGTGTTTTTTGGTCTTTGCCGAGTGCCTATGGCACACGGCAAATTCTCTGTTTCCGGTAGTGATTTGTGCATAGACAATATGATTATACTAGCTTTATTACCAAACTAATCATAGTTTTGTACGTGGTCACTGTTAGTACTACTTGCTGGAGATAGATGGTGAGGCCATTACATGCATAGCTTGCAGGAAAGCAAGCTTAGAATATCTTGCTCTTAATATATATGGACTGTTTAGCTAAACTTGAAAGTAATCAAATATATACACAAATCTTCATTAAGCTTTATTTGCCATGGGGGGCCGGAGCCCAGTATGGCCTTCACTAGGCTCCACTAGTGGATCCATACGTGAACCAAGATATATTGATCCACCATAGAGTACAAATTAATTAATGGGGTTTATATAACTTTTATATATATGAGCGAGGAGACGTGGCTAGAGACTAGATACAGTCGAGCCTTTCCATATCGTAGCCGCTGCGACCTCATCTCTTTCCCTAGCCACACACGCAATGCTATCACACTGCTGCATGACCTTCCATCCCCACACGTGTTGATACTATATGTATGGATCGGAGACACTACTATTGCTGTTGTTGCGCGCGTTGAACGACAATGAACATGAGGTGGGCAGACGAGCAGTGGCGGAGGGAAGGGGGGCTGAGGGGGGCCTGGCACCCCCCAACCTTCCCATAACTCCCATAATACAACACCCCCAAAAAAAAAAAATTAGATGCTTAATTATCTAATTAGCTAGTTAATGATACTATTAGTACTATAATTTTTTTGTTCTTACTCCATATTAATATCTAATAGTATCTTAGATAAATAAAAATTAGGTCTTTCTAATATTTTCTCCATATCTTTTTGTTTTCGTTATTGCTTATCAAACATTAATTTGTCCCCATACCACACACTCTAATTGGCTAGTTAATTGAAATCGGTGCTTTTTCTTGTTTAATCCTTCAAAATTGATCTTCAATTGGCATTAACGAGTTTGGTCAATATTTAAAATTTAAATGCTACATAGTGGTATGATGTTTCCGTTTAATCGTCTACCGTTTAAGTGACCGTTTTGTTCGAGGCTAAACGACAAGTGACTGATTGTTTGCCATTTAACATTTAGGATCTAGTGCTAATTAGTTTTGGCCCTGTTTAACTACTTGTTATTACCGTAATTCTGTTTTCGGTCAAAGAATTACATTGATTGGGTAAAGATTAGAGGCATGAGGCTATAAACTCCCTTATTTTTTAGTTTTTTCTGCTTTCTATTGTATCGCAACATAAACGTTTATTTGTATGTTATGTATATCTTTGTCGCGTGTATACACATATATGGTTGTTGCCGGTTTGTACGGCCGCCTGTGCTCAAATCCTAGCTCCGCCCTGCATACGAGGTTGGCACGCAATGATGGCTGCTACCGGGATGCCAGGACGAAAGCCTACCTCTACTACATTGATGCGCGCGCACAGTGTTAACAGACTTCTCCAACTCTTCTTCTGCTATTTATGTTGCACGTCTAGTGCTAATGAGCTATGGTCTCCTATGCTCTTTGATACATAAGTCCTTTATCTATTCTATTACACCTAAAAAAATTCCTACGGGTATCGTCTGCTTCCCCTCGCCCCCACCCTATACGCCAAAAAAAATCCAAGTTAAAAACATATACAGCAAAAAAAAACACCATAAAAAAGCCACCATCTCAAAAAAAAAACTTCGTCTGCTTCCCCCCGTCCCCGCCCTATATAGGCAAAAAAAAGCGAGATTACCCCCCCCCCCGCCCTATACATACAAAAAAAAAACCAAAACCACCGTCTCGAGAAAAAAGCAGAGATAAAAACATATACGGCAAAAAAATCGTAAAAAAACCACTATCCTGTTTCAAAAAAAAAACAAATACGGTGAAAAAACTTTTCCAAAAAAAAACATATACGCAATAAACTCTCTTCGTGCAAAAATAAATCAATCTCCTAAAAATCATATAAAACGGTTTTAATAAGATATAAGTTTATCACCTTAGATAGCTATGGTGACCACATGTGTTGCACTATAAAATGGATTTAATCGATTTCAAGTGATCATGTAAAAATCACTATCCATCCTTCACTCGACACGCGTTCGTGTTCTACCCCGAAGACCAAATCATGTGTCCGTATCCGATACGAAGTCTTCAAAGCTTACACATTCACGTCCTAACCGAAAAAATCAAAGATAAAAACATATACGACAAAAAAAAACGTAAAAAACCACCATCCTGTTTTGAAAAAAAACGTTTTTGAAAAAAAAAACATATACGCAATAAACTATCTTCGTGCAAAAATAAATCAATCTCCTAAAAAATCATATAAAATAGTTTTAGTAAGATATAAGTTTATCTAAAGTAAACCTATGCAAATAACAATTCCCTCAAATTCGCCTTGATAGCTACGGTGACCATGGGTGTTGCACTATAAAATTGATTTAATCGATTTCAAGTGATCATGTAAAGATCACTATTCATCCTTCGCTCGACGCGCGTTCGTGTTCTACTGGTTCTCATACGAAGACCAAATCATGTGTCCGCGTCTGATACGAGGTCTTCAAAGCTCACACATTCGTGTCCTAACCGATTCAAATAAAAAGACAAAATCTACGTGTCCGCATCCAATACAAACGCCATGTTCGTTTGGACTTGTTTGGCTGATAAGCCATGACTGAAAGTACTGTTGGCTGATTTGGTGTGAGAGAAAAATAATGTTCGTTGGCTGAAAAAGTACGGCTTATAAGCCAAACAAACCCAAACGAACAGGGTGAAAGTCCACATAGCTCACATGTTCACATCCAATTATTCAGGTTCACTAAAAAAAATTGAACCCGTACAACGCACGGGTATTTATCTAGCTAAAAAAACAGGATCTTCCAAACTTGGTAATGAAAGAGACAGCTGAAAGCGGCGCTGTTGCAAATCAATGGCGGCATCGTCGACTAAAAAGAGAGACTTGGTCACAAAGAGTCGGATCTTCCAAGTATGCGGTATCACCTGTGAATGAACGACTCCCCCCCACCCCCCACCACACACACACGCACCATGCCCGTTTGAAATAATGGGCAACCGACGCCAGCTCAGCAGCCGCTGTTTGATTTGTACACCAAAATTCAGCGCACCCAACGGGATAAGAGCGTGTATTTACTTTTCTTCAAACTAGATATGTGTTCGTGCGTTGCACTGAAATTATTTTTTTAATTAACCTCATCACTCAGATTTAGACGCGTGAGCTCCGATGATTTCGTATTATACGCGGACACTTGGATCCGACAATCTCTGTATTGGAATCGGACAGGATACGGACGTGTGAGCTCTGAGTGGAGAATGATTCGTATCCAACGTGAATACATGAGAAATAGCGAGATTTGATATCATCGGGTAGATGATTATTTTAGAGTCCTTTTAGTGTAGATAGATATGTCCACGGTGCACCGTCGAAAAAGGCTCTAATAGTGGCAGCAGTTTGCAACACAAATCGCAACAGGAGAATGGAGACCTGAGAGCGACGGGTGCGTGCGTACGACCTCGCGCGCTGGAGACCTGCCCGCCTGCTCAAAGACAGGCAGAGGCCAGCTCCGAACCCGTTGGATCCAGTGCACGCGCGGCATGAACAAGCACAAGCCGCCGTGCGGCGCGAGCAACCGCCCGCTATGCCCGACGTGCGCGTCTCGCCAACACCCCGAGCCGTGGCCCACGAGCCGCGCCAAAGCTCTCACCATCGCTCGGGCGCCACTTCTCGCGTACTGTACGAAACGTTGCGGGGAGACGCCAAACCCTGTCCCCTTCGCCACGTCTGACAGGGACGCCTCCCCCGTCCCCTCGCTTGACCGCGTCCGAGCGAGATCCGCCGGGCCGGCGTGACGGACGAGACCACTCCAATCATCCTGCCGTGTGGGGCCGCGCCCCCGTTGATTGCCTCCTCCTGGACGGACGTGCCTCTGGCCTCCGGGTGGGGGCCGCGAATCCCCGCGCGCCGCGTGGACCAGCGCCGGGGAGGCGGGGACACGTACGCAGCCCGCGCCACAGATTTTCTCTCTCCTCCTTTGTCACGGCTACGTACTCCTCCAAGTCCAACAGCCGGTTGACACCAGCGTGCTCATCGCGCTTCTACGGCTAATCGCGTCAAGCGGAAGGGAGCAGCCATGGAGGGTACGCGGAGTCGTGCAGGAGACGCCGGCTGCTGCCGCGCGACGCGCGCGGGCAAGGGACGCATACTACGCACAAGCCGACGCGGCGTGCGTGGAAGACGGGTCGCGCCGGTGTTTGCTGCGCGGGGACGTGCAGCGCGGCGGCAGGGATGTCGGCCGGTGCGCGGGGGATGGGCCCTCCGCCTCGTCTCGCCGCCACGTGTGCCGCCCGGCCCGGCCGAGCGTGCCGTACGTACGTGGTGGGTCACGGCCTCCAGATTTCTCCTCGCTTGGCTGTGGCTGTGGCTGCCGTCCGGTCCGGATCACCCACCCGTGACGCCAGTCGTGCGACCATACGGGATACGGCGGCCCTCGGAGCTTTCAGCCTGATGGCTTGTTGGATTAGAGTTTAGCCAGAGCTTATCAGTCAGTTAACAGTGTTTTTTCTTATAATAAATTAACATCAGCTAGACTTATCAGCTCAGAAACCAACCAGCGAACATGCCATTTGTTTGGACTGGCCGCGTCGTCATTGGTGTGGACTGACAGGCAGTCCAACGCGATAGCACGGCCACCGACCGAAGAAACAACACGGGACGAAGGGTTGCTTGCAATGCATCCGGACTCTCTTTCGGGGAGAAAAAGGGTTTACTTGCCACAAAGCTCAAGAGATCCATGCATGCATGCATTGACACTTTGTTTTTTAACAACAACACATACTCCATATATTAAAACGATTGGAACTGAGTACAAAGTTTTGGGATTGTCCATCCCAAAGAACTGAGTAGTAGCTCCCTGGCTGCTAGAAAAGAGTCAACAGAATGACTCGTGTAAAAAACCCTATCCTCTTGGATATTTGTCACTCTTGACGAAGATGATCTATCTTTCTTCAGGAGAAAACACAGGTGGTGATGACCCCATCGGGGGCGCCGGGCCATGACTGAGACATGGCCACGACAGAGGCATCGGGGATCTTCTTTGTTGCACTCCGATAGCACAGTCGACGCGCTCTCCTCGACTGTCTGATCAGCCTGTGTCTGTGAGGATTTAAGATCTTGAGTCGTAGTTCTTGTATGAGCTTCACCGGACTCAAGAGGCTGGCGCAACTTCTCCTGATGTTAAATCTGAGGACCGGCATCGACGAGAATCGGCGGTCTACCCGAACACCAGGAGTAGCTTTTCCACTTTCGTGTTTCCATCTGGCTGAAAGATAGGAACCTGGAAAACATAGGACAATCGCTGGGCACATGGATGGGCCAACGCCAAGACGCAGCAAAGAATAATAGTTCCCACCCCAAAACTTTGCTTCCTATTGTAACACCATCGGTGTTACACTGTACAGTCTTTTACTAAAACACTGTATGAGCATCATACTTATGTGTAAATATGTGTAATATAGGGTGTAAAGCAATATAAGTAACTCGAAACGTTCATCGAAAATGCGAAACGAATGTTATATTTCATGTCGCGTTATATCACTTAGGGTTCTAAATGAATTTTTATTGAACGAAAATGCTATAGAACGCATATGCGGCACTTTAATAAAGTTGGTAGTACTAATTTCGTAGGCGGCGACGAAATACTTGCGATCGAAAAATGAATTCCCTAGCTAGCATGGTTGGTAGCTTGGAAATCGAAGTTGATGCGAATCCGAGCCAAAAACTTAGTCAATTTTCTTAAGTCAGAAAATGGTTTGACGAAGCTAAGTTCGATAATTTTTGTAGGAAATTTGGGTTAAGCAATGGTAGGGTATTAGGGCTTGTTTCAGTAGTATAACATACCCTCTTGAGTGTAGAAAAACTGGTTTAGCAATTGGATCATCGAGTTGGGTTTTAGGACCGCTTTAAAAAGCGTGCACGACACGGTTTCTACGTTTTGACGCGGTCACCATTGCATCGGCTCGACGCGTTGCGCTGGTTCGCCTGCCGCGCACGCGCACGCACGCCGTACGCACGCCACCGCGCTAGCCGGGCCTGCCGCTGGCTCCACGCTACGGGCCACTATCACCCGTTGCCACGCCCTGGCTCGCGCTCACGCTCGTGCATGCATGCACGTCGCGCCGGCAGGTCTCGCCGCTCTGCCACCGCCACTGTCGTCGCGGGCCTTATGCCCGGTCAGTCTACTGCTGTCTGCCCCGCCGTGTCCTCGCGTGGCTGCCAGTCTCGGTCGCGAGCGCTGGGTCGCCCGCGTGCGCTCTCACCGCCTGCATCGCTGTGCCATCGTCCCGTCACCGTGTTGCTGCCGCCTGCTTCGTTGTGTCGTTGCCTACGCTGCGTTGCGTCACGTCAACGTGTTGCTGCTAGTCTCGGTCGCGAGTGCTGAGTCGCCACGTGCATTGCACCGCTCGCGTCGCATTCACCTGAGCTGCTGCGACGGCACATGGCCGTGTCGCCGTCGGCTTACAGGTTAATGCGCTGCGGCCGCCCGAGTCGTGCCAACTCGTACGACCACGTGTGTCTTTTCTATGTGCGCCCTTGTCCGTTGCGTTGAGTGGAGAGCATCGCTGTGACCCCGGTCACCTCTGCCATTAATGGCGTCGCGCCGGAGTCGCCGGGCCACGCCAAGGCCAGCTTGCAGCGCCGGTCAAATCTGTGCAATTACGTGCGCCAAAGGATTGAGTAGGAACCTAGCTACGCGCCGAACACTCCCACTGCTGCTGCCACCGGTGTCGAGCCCCAATTTGATGATTCCTTCGCCGTCGGCCATCTTAAGACCCCGCGGTAGCGCCCGTCTAATTCACCTTACCCCGTCTACCTCCGTCCAATTCGTTGTCACTGTATCTTTGCCCTGTTCCACTCTATCCCGTGCGCACCCCATTTTGCCCTGCTACTGCCTGCTCAGCGCTGCCGACGTAGTCGAGCCACCGCCGCCGCCGTGAGGCTTGCCGTGCACGCATGGCTAGACTCGCTCGGTCAGTCTCCGGTCAAGCCATCACGTCTAGTAGGTTTAGGGTGAGTCGCTGATGCCCATTCTTGAACTCGTTCACGTTGTCTGTGACTTGGCTCACGGGAACGTGGCCGCCGTCGTAGGGAGGAGTTCGCCGTCGTGGAGGGAGCTCGGGACAGCATCTCTGTTCACCGCATCGCCACCCATCACTTCAGGTTTACGCCTAGGTGAGCATCGGCTCGCATTTGGGGGTGGGGAGGGGCCGGTCTGGCTGGCGTAACAACCTTGTGCCAGCGTCGCCGCGCCGATGCACGCGCGTGGGGTGCTGAGGGTGTCGCTGTTGCGAAGACAGATTGTTCCGAGGGCTTATCTGCGAAGTAGCTAACTATAGGAATAGTGCCGTGGGTCTCAGGGCGATTCGTCAATAGGTCAGGGCCGTTTTCGCAAAATAGCCAAAGCGCGCGGGCGTCCCCGTCGCGGGCCGTCGTCGCACGGATGGGCCGCGCCCGCGTTGGGTCGCGCGGGTGCATCGCGTGCGTGCGCGCGTTCGCGCCGGATTGGGCCGAGCCATTCGCGCTCTGGGCCGAGCGGTGGAATTTGGTTTTCCATTTTCCAATTAATTGATAAATGCTTATTCAAATTAGTTTTGAGTTGAACTTTGCAAAATAATAGTAAATTCTATAGATGTCTAAAAATAGTGGAACAAAAATGGTTAGGTTCACAAAAATGCTATCTATCTGCTGGTATTGTTAGTTTACAGTTATCTATGATAATGATAGATGCATAAATTCAAATTAGAAAGCTTAGTATTATTTAGCTCAATAGTTGTAGGAATTTTTGTGGTAAATTGGTGATAACTTTCGCTAGAAATTTTTTACAGTAGGCTCATTAGATTTTTAAGTGCTTGCTGTAATTTTTGTAGCTCTAGAGTATGTTGATAAATAAGGTAGCTAGCTCCCCTTGCTTTATCGTATGTAGAGTAAATCGGTATTAAGAGTAAGAATACCTTTAGTTGTTAAGATAATATATGTCACGCTTCATACTTGTTAGTGGTAATAGTAGGTAAATTAGCATCTTAGTCGGTAGAGCTAGTTTAGTAGCTTGACAAATGTATTCGTATTTTAAGAGTTGTTGTTGCCATATTATTAAGTGTTGCATCATCATTTCATGCATGTAGATCATGAGTTGGTAGAGTTCGTGCCCGTGGATGAAAAGGACTACGAAGAGGTCATTGAGGAGTACGAGGAGAAGATCCTCGTGCAGGAGGGAGCTTCGGAGCCTGTTGGTGTTGACTTTATTGACCCACCGCCTGTCCAAGGTAAGCCCCGGTACATAACCCATATTTTTAATGATCACTAAATATATATATGATGTGCATTTATGTTTCATGCATTTTATGAAAACTACATACATAAATGTACTTACCTATGAGCCCTACTAGTATAAGTCGAGTAGCTGTCATGCTCAGGGTTTCGGTAGCGTGAGTAACCTGTCGTTACTCGCAATAGGTGATAATTATGATCACTCATGATAAAATGGTGGAAAGAAAAATGGTGACCAGACAGGTATATGGTTTGGGTATTGGTGGGTGTAAGAGGTTGTGTCCTGCGGCCAATAGGGCATAGCTTGGTTACACTTTTTCCCTGTCTGTGTCGGTTAAGGATCGGCCGTTGTATTAGGCTCTAGGCAAGTCATAGATTTATTATCCCGAGCACATACTTGGGTATGGGTGTAGGGAAGACTTGTTGCTCTCTTGTCGTGGGTTCTGACTCTTTCCGGACCGACTGATTGGAGGCGGGGACGTTAGAGGTCCTTGCACCGCACTGAGTTCAGGACTCAGGAGCGGGGGCTTGGAGTCCAAGATTGGACGGGGACCTGGACCCCATGATAGGAGGGTGATGGGTTGGTTTTTCTTGTGCCTAAGGCACAAGCGGGGCTTGTGTTTTCGAGGTACTCAGCTGGGGGCATTGATTCGCGGATCACCGATGTTTCGGTACGGCTTGTCTACGGTCTAGCACCGTAGTAAGAACTGAAAAATAAAAGGTGATGAAATAGAACTGATTACTCAACTCTTGCTTGAAAGTAGAATATGTGGTTACATAGAATGGCTAGATAATAAATTAATCATGGCTCCTAATAATAACATAAATAAGGACTCATTTTTAGTATTGCTTTCTACAAAAAGGAAACTCAGCAAACCATAAAGTTATGCATATCCCTTGGAGTCAAAAAATTATTCCCACTAGTGAGATAAGTCTCGCGAGTACATTGTGTACTCAGGGTTTATTTACCCTTATTGCAGATTAACTTGAGGAGCACTCGTTGTGTGAGGAATTCTTCTGGTGGACATAAACGGATCATTATTCTTTATCGATAAATGTTTATTTTTATTCCGTTGTTTAATATTCCACACTCTGACTTTAAAAAATATAATAATGTAAGTTTTAAGAACCCTGAATGTATGAAATGGATTAAGTATTGTAACTCGTTCTCATTATTGAATCCTTGGGGAAAAATATGGATCTTTGGGCTCTCTCTTGGGGTGTGCCCGACGAATATCACCGTTGTACCTTGCTTTCGAGGTGCTTCAGTGTCTGGTGAAAGACAAGCGCCTCTATAAGTATGTTATTTCGGATGATTCTACCACACCTATCACATCAAATATTTGAACACATGCATGAAGTATTAAATATACTCTAAAAAATAACTAATTACACAGTTTACGATTAATATGCGAGATGAATCTTTTAAGGCTAATTAGTCCATAATTTGACAATAAGTGCTATAGTAACACATGCGCTAATGACGGATTAATTATGCTTAATAAATTCATCTTGTGATTTACTTTATGGTTTACTGACTGATTCTATAATTTATTTTTTTATTAATATCCACACACCTCCGTATACCATTCAATATGACACATCAAAACTTTACGTGCTGGAACGAAGAAGGGCTTAGTCTTGCATATGGCATTGGTGGTCCCCACAGAGGAGAGGCTGGGAGGAGTCCACGAACATAGCCGGGTCTCCAGATACGTGTCCCCAGGAGGTTGCTTGCATGCGCTCCACATTGCAGCCGTGGGACCCACAGCGCTGGAGGAGGGACCCACTGCAGAGACCGAGCGCATCGTCGGCGAACACGAGGGCATCAACGGCTTCGTCGCCGTCGTTGTCGGCCGTAGTCGTTGAGCCTGAGGGAGACGCTGCCGGAGCCGCACACCCACCCTGCGCCGCCGAGTGTGCCCAGCACCTCGTGCCGCCAACCGCTGCAAGCACCACACCTCCGACCGCCTCCGAGCGCGGGCATCCGGGGACGGACAGCCGCATAGGCCACACCCGAGACCTGAAGCCCGAAGCCGAAGCCAAGCGGATATGCGCGACGCGTCCACCTCCATCGCAGAAAGCCGCGACCGCCGGGCAAAGGCCCGACCCAGGCAAGCAGGGGCGTGGTCCAGCACCGCTCGGCCGGACGCTGCCCGACCACCGCCGGGGCGCTCGCGGAACCATCCTTCGGCTCCTCTCGTCGATGTAGCTTGGCTTCACCGGCGACGGTGATGGCGAAGAAGAGCAGATGTCGATTTGTCCAAGGCTGCTAGCTAGAGGATGGATTGCGGTGGTGGCGAGTGGCCGCAGCTGAGGCAGACGATCGAACGCCATCGAGAGGATGAGGGACGACAACAACCGAACCGGAGAGGGACTCGAGCTGATCCAGGAAGTAGTGGATGGAAGCGGATGGGGGTGGATCTGCACGGGGGAAGAAGAGAAAGTACTAGTAGTATTTATTTTATTGAAACTCACCTTGCTTTCGAACTCACCGGTGAACATGAACATGAACAACACGGCAAGAACAGATAAAGGAAGGGAGCGACACACATCCATCTGGGCAACTAGCTAGAAGATAAAAGGAATTTACAGGTGAGAAACTGCAGGGGGCCCGGCCCACCTCCCTCTTGCCGCCGGCGAGGTCGCCGGAGAAGAGGAGGGAGGGGACCGGAACTTGGTTGCTCTCCGTGGTCGCTTCTTCAGAGGGCAGCGATTACAGGACTAGAGGAACTGCAAATCAGCAACACAGGTGACGATTTGGGTTAGGATTAATGGAAGGATTCGATGAAACGATGGGGTAGAGAGGGAAGGAAAGGGGGAAGAACCGGCATCCGCCTACATTTCGCAGCTCGCGACTCTGGTTGCACTCTGCTTGGCCATGCATTGACACTTTGACAGTGAAGCAAGTAAATAAAGCGTGTAAAAAGCACACGGTGAATGCAAAAGCATGCACTTCCATGTCCAGCAATAGCCGCCACGGCACTCTGTTCACAGCCATACAGCAGACGAATATTATTTTTCTATCCGAATAAATCAGTATAACTATCAACATAAACTAAATTTGAGTGAAGCGAACAGGGCCGCGCCCGTCGTCCTCGTTAAGCACTGTCATCGACGATCCTACTCCTAGACCTGCAAAAGATGCTCAGCAAACCTTCCTGATTATTTTTTTATATAACTAGTCTAGTTTAAAAGAGTTTTGACTCCTCGAGAAGCAAGATGTCCATTTATTTTCAAAACAATGGAGTAGTTTTGATGTTTAAGATTTGTGAGTAGGGATGCAACCGGGCTTGGATTCTATTTTTGTGTCACATGAATTTCCCTATGATGGATTGACAATATTTTTCTACATTAAGAAATTCCTTATGATGGTATAAGGCTGAAGAAAGAAAGGTCTATGATTAGCTGTCAGTGGAGGTCTAACGATAAGAAATTTTAAGTTTATTTTATTGGATAAATGTATAGAACCACACTATTAATTATAGTGAAAAACATAAATTAATAATAAAAGATTTAGAACTGCAAGGTACCTGCAGGCCAAAAGGGACGGCTTCACCCTGTCCTGCCTTAAGAGGGTAGGATGGCAAATCTAGAGGTCATCACTCCACTCCCTTTGCACCTCTAGGGAAGTGGGGTTTCGAATCAACAAGAAGAGTACAAACTATTACTCTACTAGCATTTGGTCTAGCTCTCACTTCGATTATCTAAAGCAAGTCATTTTATACATGGACATTGACATTATCTTTAATAAATGAGTTTAATTGCTATTTTTTTACTACAAAAATATAGTTAAATATATACTTTTATAAACTATATTTCGAGGTAAATCTACTTACATTACTTTTATATATTCAAACTCAACCCAAAAGAATTTATTGTAGTCAAAGTTTAAAATGTTTGACTTAAGACAACCTTAAAATTACTTGCTTTAGAGAACCAGAGGGAGTACAATTTGTCACAACTAACTTTAGGTAGTGTGACAAGCTATAAAAAGTTGACCAGAAATTTTTGAGTCATAGTTTGTCATGCTTAAAAGAAATTTGCCGCACATTTTTACCCTATATATGATACGAGGAAAAAAATCTTGTCTAAGTTTAACTGTCAACTAAACAGTTGCCAACTTAATCAAACATGCTTAAGTTGAAATGTGGCAAAAAAAAAGTATGAACACTCCCTATTGCTGTACGCTGCGATCCATGTTCTTCATTAAAGCTAGCAAATTTCTTATGTATTACCTCAAAGTTTTTTTTTTCTTGAATACGCAAAAGATTTGCATGTCTTTGTATTGAGGAGATTGTTTTACACAACAAGTCATGAAGGCACGCTAGGGAGTACAAGTGATTTTACATTTTGGCATAGCCTCCCTAACGAGGTACTCGAAGCCGATTACCTCATCAAAGTTTAAGTTCAGAGTATACAAAAGGACCAACTGTTTATCAAATCTCCATGAAATTTCGAAGCTCGATGAACCAAGTATTATGCATTGAAGTTCTTAACATAGAATCTAGGAGTACTCTAGTCTAGTCTATCTATCTAGATACGGAGTACGTAAAATACGAAACTTCCTATGCAGGAGCGGTTGGTGCTGTTCCGTCCTTATCCTGTATGCCACCAACTTCCGCCGCCATCGCAGAAACCACCCGACCATCGCCTAACACGTGTCAGCACATCCACGTGGCATGATCCCAACCCTATGCCTCCTCCCTCGCAACACGTGTTCCGCCTCCTCTATAAATATCAGCACTCGCGCTGCTAATTACGGCTACCTCCAAACTTCTCTTTTCACTTAACCGTTTTATGTGCCCCCTCCCCTTATTCCTCGGTTTAGTCGGTTACAATGCCGCCGCCTCCGCCAACGGGCGAGCCGAAGCGCCGCCGCCTTCTATCCCTCATGGCAGTCTACCCATGCGAGAGCATCGCGCCGGCGCCTCTGTTCAGCTCGCTTCTCACCCTTGCGGCCGACTTGGCGAGCCAAGGGCGGCTCAGCCCCGACGCCGGCGACTTCCCTGTTCTCCGGCGCGGCTTACGGCAGGCAGTGCGGATTGCAGGCCTCCTCCTCGCCTTCCTGGAGGAGATCCAAGACGTGACGGTGACGAAGACAGCAGCTCTGCCGTCATCGGCGGTGCTGGGTCTCATGGAGCTGCACGTGGCCATGCAGAAGCTGCGGTTCCTCCTCTCCGACTGCGCGCGACGGGGCGCGCGGCTGTGGGTGCTCGTGAACGCCGGATTGGCCGCGTCTGAGCTCCGGGTGATTCTCGGGTCCGTCGCTGCGGCCGTGGACGCGCTGCCCAAGGACGTAGTGGATGCGTCCGTGGATGCCGGGGAGCTCGCGCGGCTGATGTCGGAGCATGCGTGGCGCGCGGCGGTGCGTCCGGACGCCGGCGACGAGCGCGCGGCGAGGAGCGTGCGGTCGATACTGGAGCAGTTCAAGAGCGGCGTCTCGCCGGACGCCGAGGACGCGAGGCGGGTGCTGGAGCACATCGGGGTTAGAAGCTGGTCCGACTGCTCCGAGGAGATTGCCTTCTTGGAGGACGAGCTGCGCACGCGATTGGACGGCGGCGCAGGCGGCGACAGCAGCAGCAGCAGCGACGCGGTGCTCATCAACAGCTTAATGGCATTCATGGTGTACTGCCGCGTCGTGCTGTTCGATCAGATCGACGCGAACCCAAAAGCGGACGCGGCGTCACGGCCGCCGGCGAGGTGCCCGGATTGGCTCAGACCGGAGACGTTGCAGTGCCCGATCACTCTGGACCTGATGAAGGACCCGGTGACCGTGTCTACTGGCCAGACGTACGACCGCGAGTCCATCACCCGGTGGATCAAGGCTGGATGCCGCACGTGCCCGGTCACCGGCGGGCGGCTCCGCACCGCCGACGTGGTGCCGAACGCCGCTCTCCGCGGGATCATCGAGCGGATGCTGCTCAGCAACGGCGTCTCGCTTCCGGACCGAAGCAGCTCGGGGCACCGCCACGGCGCGCTCGGCGACACAGCCGTGGCATTCGGGCCGGCCGCCGCGGGCGCTGCCCGTCTCGCCGTCGCCTACATCGTCGCCCAGATCTCGACGGGTTCGACGGCGGAGCGCAGGAAGGCGACGTGCGAGGCCCGCAAGCTGTGCAAGCACAGCGTGTTCTACCGCGCGTGCCTCGTGGAGGCCAACGCCGTGCCGTGGCTGCTGTGCCTGCTGTCCTCGACGGACGCGTCCGTGCAGGACAATGCGGTGGCGTGCCTCCTGAACCTGTCGAAGAACCCGCGGGGCCGGGCGGCGCTGTTCGAGGCCGGCGGCGTGGGCCTCGTGGTGGACGTGATCAACGTGGGCGCCAGGGCGGAGGCGCGGCAGAACGCGGCGGCCGTCCTGTTCTACCTGTCGTCGAACGCCGAGCACGCCGAGGAGATCGGGCGCATCCCGGAGGCCATCCCGACGCTGGTGCAGCTGATCCGCGACGGCGCGCACCGCGGGCGCAAGAACGCGATGGTCAGCCTCTACGGTCTCCTCCAGTGCGCGAGCAACCACTGCAGGGCCGTCGCGGCCGGCGCCGTGGCGGCTCTCGCGGGGCTCCTCCTGCCCGTCTCCGTCGTCGACCGGGACGACGACCTCGCCAGCGACGCCGTGACGCTGCTGGCGAGGCTCGCGGAGCAGCCGGCGGGCGCGCAGGCCGTGCTGGCGCGGCCGGGCCTGGTCGCCCGCGTCGTCGAGGCGCTCGCCACGTCGTCGGCGTCCCGGTCGGGGAAGGACCACTGCGTGGCTCTGCTGGTCTCGCTGTGCCGGCACGGCGGGGACAAGGTGGTGGCCCTGCTGGGGAGGATGCCGGGGCTCATGTCGTCGCTGTACACGCTGGTGGCCGACGGCAGCCCGCAGACGTGCAAGCGCGCCAGGGCGCTGCTCAACCTGATCCACCGCCATTACGAGATGGACGGGCAGCCGGCATCGGCGGCGGCGTCGGAGGCCGGCGAGCGTGTCGTTCGCGTGCTATAGCCGCAGGATATCGGGAACCTGCCGTAAGTACAGTAAATAGTAGTGTAGATCTTTACAGTGTGCCATTTGAGATTGTTTGTGTTGTCAGCTCGTGTTTTAGAAGAGCTGGGAACGAATTTTGCTGCTTCCTTTCTGAAGGCTGCTATAGACACAGATACACATACACACACGAAAGTATAGATATAAAGTCTGTTTGCGAGCTTGAGTTTGATAGTAGCAGTAGATGAAAGTGTGACAGTATGGAGTTACTGTTTGGACGTTTATTTTGTGTACATATCAGTGAAATGTTTTGGCTTTGTGTTAGAACTGAGGGATTTCAGTTACAAAAATAACAGCTCACCGATGAACAGATATCTCTGAGGCGATTTTGGTTACTGATGCTCGACTACATTTTACAGTATGCTGTAGATGGATTGCGTTGATATCATTAGTGGCCGATGTGATTGGAACAGCTCTGAGACGAATGGGTTACTGATGTTCTAGTACATTTTACAGTATGTTGTTGATGGATGTGTGTGCTGACATCCCAAGTGGCCGACGTGATTGGAACAGCTTCATGTTCTTGAGTTTTCAGCATAGTCTGCCCTGGTAGATATGCCTGATAATTCTCTGTTTCTTGGTGGTGCTATGTACTCCTGTGCCCAGTCGGAGGAGCGCAAGGCTCTTAGGGCACGTTTGGATTGAACCTGGGAGAAAAATGCCTCGCCTGTAACTTGTCTATAAGTTGACTGCACCTTGTTTGGTTATAGACCTGGTGGGTTGTCTGCCCTAGGCATCTCCAGGCGTAGAAAAACAGTCACCTGGCTCCTGCTGCTTCTTTGCCTGGATCAGTACTACTCCAATGATTGATTTGATTGCTTTAGCTATTTAACTACCGTGCATTAGCTACTTATAATTAAGGCAAAAGTACATTAGCTATTTTATTAAGGCAAAGGTGTACCATTATGGATTAATTTAATATGAATACATATTTATTTCTATTTTATTAGCTTAATAATCTAAAATAAATCTAATTAAAATAACATTTTTAGATTTATAAATAATTCTATATTTATTTAACTAATTAAAATATTTATACAAATATATTTTTTAGTAAAACTGCAAAAGCTATATGCTAATTATATATCACAAACATTAGTTAACACACTGATATTATGAATATCTCCTCTTATTAACATTCTCAGGCACATGTCTCCAACCAAACAGCTTTTCTTCAGAATTGCCTCGCCAGGCAAAAACCATCGACTTTCCTGGCAACTTCCAAACATCACTTTTTACCGGACAAGTTTCCCAGGCTTCTAACCAAACATGCCCTTAATCTTGTGGTCGTGGGTTCGAGCCCCACGGTGGGCGTCAGCATTTTTTCATTTTGAAAACGTATTAGCTTTTGTCACTGTTTTGTTTATTCATTCGGATTTTTTGGTTTGCCCCGCAAGCACAGCAGATGCGCAGTGGAGTCAACATCCCTTTTGTTTACTCAGCTGGAAACTCATGCGCAGCAGAGCTGCAGTGGAATCAGGCCCCTGTACGCATCATCACATAACCGATTTCTAAGCCTAGTCAAGTAATCATATCTCATGCCGCTGTTGCGCCCAGCAGCATCAACGCCGACGCGTCCTGGGGGCGACGTACGTGCTACGATGAGTAATTGCGGCACAGCGCTACTCCGTAGTCGGCAAAGAACGAATCCAACGCTGACAACGTCAAGTGCATGCGTTGCCTCCGGACCTGACGCCCTCCCTCTTTAATTCGTTACAGTACTTGCACTCTCTAAACAAACCGTGTCAGTCTGTCAGCAGCAGCAATCCATCTCCGTCCATCTGCTTTGCACACGCCGAGCCGACGTGCCCGCTCGCTCTCGTGCAACAGCAGGCGCGGTCACGTGAACGCGCTCCACTTGTTTTGTCTGTTAACGAATTAGTTAACCGGTCGGGGTTAGCGCCACTGGTTACATGGACTGGCATTGATTGGGCTGCGTGACAGCGTGAGGTCTCGCCTCGGAGCAGCAGGGGCTCGTCTCGTGATCGAATAGAAAATGCCCCCTGGGCGGTGGCTTCTTCCCCAGAATCGATTCGAATGGGGCCGGAATTGAACCGGCACATCCGACGGCATAATCTGTTGCTTGATCCGAACAGTCATGCCAGGACTTGTGTGCTTCCAGGCTTAGTGTGCCTTGCTTTCTACTCCAATAGACTCCTGTTTGGACCATAGCCTCCATTTGGTATTTTGGTCCTTAGTGTGTTGCAACTGAGCTTAAAACCGCAGTAAATGCATCACGAGTAAGAGATGCATTTTTTTTGCCTCATCTATTAATGACCATATTATTGCTAGTGAGCCTGATCAACCAATAAATGGGTTAAATCCCTATTAATAATGATAAATTTTTTGTTTCCTGTCCATGTTTTGAACAATTATATATTGGATAAAATCTTGTAAATTTGTTGGAGGTGGAACGTCTTCGTCCCTCTGTGTTTCAGACTTTTTTTTAAAACACAACTTCACGTGTATTTTATTAAAAAGTTTCAGAATGTTTCGGAAAGAAAAGATACACGATAATCGGACCAAGGTTTTGGGATTCAATTCTGAAAAAAATTCGGTGACCACCGAATTAGACGAAATTGAGAAAATTTGGACCGGTATCCAGTGAAAATTTGAATGAAATTTGAGCAAATTTGAACAAAATTTCTCCAAACAGTCAACACAAGGTTGTGGGCATGGAGAGGGTGCATCCGGTGGCGGCGTGCAATGCACAGGCGGCAGGGAGGGCAGCAACGACACCGGCACACGCAAAGTGACCACAGCGTCGCGTCGCTGCGCCGGCACCGGCGCCAGCGCCGTCGCCACCGTCCTACTTGCTGCTGGCCGTGGTCCATGTGAGCAAGTGGGAGCTTCATGGACAAGGGACTCACGAAGAAGATGGATGGGAACGGTTGGAGATGGCTGTGGGGGAACATGGGAGGACTGGATGCTGAAGACGAGATCTGCTCACGCCTCTACAGAATTGCTGCCGGCGGCCACCAGGGAGAAAGAGTAGGAACAAGTGAAAATTTAGGGTTTCAAGAGGTGTTCAGGCTTTTATACTAGAGGTCGGGTTCTCTGGGCTGATTTGGGCCATGGGCTGTATTGAAAATTCAAATGAGGCCGAATTTTTTTGGCCGGTTCGCTTTTATTTCGGGCCCAACCGAAATGGGCGAATTTCGGTGAAATTCGGCCCATTCGGGGCGAATCCCAGAACCGTGGATCGGACTACAGACAGACACAGACGTAGATTAAAAAAGACGGTAATTGGTAAGAAGTCTCGAATGATTCTACGAAGGGTCACAACGCCAATGTACCAAGCGCAGCGGTAGATTTCTAGGATTGTGTGCTCCGCTTGCTGAACACACCGATGAGCTCATCCACGGCTCTCCACGACGACCCGGCCTCGGCCACGGCCTCCCGCGCCTTCGCTGCCCAACGCAGCCATTTTTCTTTGAACTGTAACGCAGCCATTTTCCTGGCAGCCTCGGCGCCCTTCTCCCCGGTCATCAGGTCGCTAGTCACCCTGGCAATCTGTTCGCTTCGGGCCATCCCGCTGACCGCGTCACTTTTTGCTGGCACCCTGATCCCAACTCCCAGCTCGTCGACAACCAGCTTTGCGTTGAGCGGCTGCTCGGCACCCATCGGCCACACCGCCAGCGGCACGCCGGCGCTGATGCTCTCCAGCGCCGAGTTCCAGCCGCCGTGGCTGCGGAATCCCTTGACGCACTCGTTCGCAAGGATCGCGCGCTGGTCCACCCACTCGCGCACCACCTTGCCCCTGTCCTAGACTAGCTCCTCGAAGCCCGCTCCGAGGTCGGCGTCAACGGGTCTCACGGCTCATATGAAGTCCAACCCTGCTCGGTCCAGCCCGTCCGCCACCTCCCTCAGCTCAGAGCCCGGTACGGCCACCAACGTGCCAAGCGCGACGTAGAGGACGGCACGGCCGGCAGTGGCCTTCTCGTCGAGCCACCGCATCCAAGCAGGCTTGGCGACGTCGCCATGCCAGTGCCACGGCGCCTCGGGCGCCGTCTGAGCGAGGCAGAGCGGGCCGACGGGCCAGGCCCTCGGGCCGACGGGCCAGGCCCTCGGCCCGACGTGCCGGTTCCAGTGCTGGATGTAGCGGGCCTCCATGGCGTCGAAGGCGTTGACGATCAGGCCGTCGCTGTTGGCTATGGCGTACCCGACCTTGGCGTCCATCTCGCGGCTCGGCCCCGTCGTCGTCGCCTCGTCGGGTCGTTGAAGGGGACCGGGATGTCGGCGAGGGTGAGCTGGACGTGCGGGAACTCGATCTGGCACGGTGAACACGGCGTCGTCCGGAGTGGTGGCGCGGGTGAGCACGGAGGCCGGGTTGTCGCCCAGGACCACCTCCCGGGCGACGTGCGCGAACACGTTCGTGCCGAAGAACGCCAGCGCCGGGATGTCCTGCGCGGCCGCGGCCGCGGGAGCCCAGTACAGAAACGCGTCGGCGACGACGGCGCTGGCAGGGGGCCGCAGGGCGGTGAGCGCCTCCTCGAACCGCGGCCGCAGCTGCGAGACGGACTCGACGAAGGCCGGCAAGGAGGACAGCGAGTCGAGGGCCTCGACGCACTCCGCGCGCGGTGGGGCGCCTGAGTCGGTCAGGTTGTCGGTGAAGGGGAGCTCCACGATGGCCACGCCGTCGGCGCCGGCCAGCGCGGCGCGGACGAACGCTGCGTTGCCCGGGGTGGTGAGGAAGGTGACGGTGGTCAGCTGCCGGCGTCGGAGCACGTGGGTGAGGTCCGTGAGGGGGATGGTGTGGCTCTTGGCCATGAACGAGAAGATGACGATGTGGGGGAGCTGACTAGCTGAGCCTGTGCGTCATGGGCTCCACCGCAAGATAACGTAGAGGCAGGCGCAGGAGCTGAAGGCGCCATGAGACTCTGCCGTCTCCGCGGGGAGCTGGTCGCTGTGAGGCTGTGAGGTACCTTTTCTGGTGCGGAGCTGCGATTAATGGCGAAGCAAATAGTCGTGCTGATCATCTTAACACATGAACGGGATCCGCATGCGAGCACGTGAAATTTCTGTGTTTAACAAATGTTCAGGAAGTCAAGAACTAGCACGAATAGCGCGGCCTGAGAGCTGCAAACAGGCAAGAACCAAAACAAGGAAAAACTGTACAGAGTCCGAACTAGGAAATAAGAGCTAGGAAGAAGAGTCGCCAAGGATTTTGCGCCTGCAGCTGCAAGGCATCAGGTTCTTGCCTCATCTTTAATTTGTTTGAATGTAGTTCAACATCACTGCATCAGATTATCCTTTCAGTCAAAAGTGCCGGCATTTCTTTCCTTCTAAGAGCATCTCCAAGAGTTTGATATTTTTAACTTGGCAAATCTTGTGATTTGTCAACTCCCAAAAGATTTGGCAAGCTAAAAAAAACCCTCTCCAAGAGTCTCCTATTTTTAACTTGCCAAATTGAAAAAAGAAGCCCCACAATCTATATTTCCCCCCGCACGCAAACCCTTCCTGTTTTTCGCGCGAAGGACGCCGCCGCCGGTCTTTTCATCGTGCATGTTGCAGCCGAGCTTCCCCAGCCGGCCAACAAGTTCTCCCAGCTGGCCATCTCTTCCTCCCTGCCGGCCATCTCCTCCACCCAGCCGTTCATTTTCGTCTTCCAAATCGGCCAGCAGATCTTTCCAGCCTCCTGCAGAAGCTTGAAAGCGTTCTTGATCCATCAACCGCCGGCCATGAATCATGCCTTTCAAGAGATCCCTTGTACAGAGAGAATTGGATGATTCATCATCAGATGACGATGACTACGTGATATTCTCAGTTGCTCGGATTGTGCATACTTATTCCAATACCAAAATGAGTCACGGTGGCTCTATCATTGGCCATAGAGTTATTTATCGTGATAGGGAAGGCGGCCACAATAGGATGTTTCAAGATTATTTGGCGGTTAATCCAACATACGGCCCTCAAATATTCCGTCGAAGGTTGTTGTTCTTTCACTTCAGAATGGTTAGTAGTATGTGTTTAATTATTATTCGTGTTGTTAAACTTTAGTTTGTTTGCTTCAGGTACATGATGTCATAGGGAGCTATTCCTACGCATAATGAATGCTGTTGAAGCACACGATGATTACTTTGTGCAAAAAAGGAATGCGGCCAATGTACTTGGATTGAGTTGCTTCCAAAAAGTCACTGCCGCATTTCGTATGCTCACTTATGGGGTTCCAGCTGATGCTACATATGAGTACGTTCGCATTGGCGAAAGTACTGCACTTGAGAGCCTACGTAGGTTTATTGCTGCAGTTGTTGATATTTTTGAAGATGAATACCTGAGATATCCCAATGAGACTGACACAGCACGCTTACTGGCACTCGGTGAGCAAAGAGGCTTTCCTGAAATGTTAGGGTCAATCGATTGTATGCATTGGGCGTGGAAGAACTGTCCAGTAGAAAAACAAGGTCAGTACAAGGGGCATGTGGACAAGCCCACTATTATTTTGGAGGTTGTTGCTTCGAACGACCTTTGGATATGGCATGCCTTCTTTGGAATGCCTGGGTCTCATAATGACATCAATGTCCTTCACTGGTCTCCTTTGTTTGCAAACTTGGCGGAAGGTATAGCTTCACAGGTGAACTATACTGTTAATGGGCATGATTATACGATGGGTTATTATCTTGTAGATGGTATATACCCCTCATGGGCTACTTTAGTGAAGTCCATCACTCTTCCTATGGGGAACAAGAGGCAATATTTTGCCAAAGCGCAAGAAGCAGCGAGGAAGGATGTCGAGAGAGCTTTTGGGGTTCTTCAATCTAGGTTTGCCATTGTTCGAGGACCAGCTCGCATTTGGCACCAGAGACAATAGGAATGATCATGAGGGCTTGTGTGATCATGCACAACATGATTGTTGAAGATGAAGGATTCGTGGACCCTGACGAGCGTTTCGATTACGGTGGTGAAAATGTGCAACCTGCTCATGGCCAGGCTACTCGTACACTTGATGAATTTATTGATGCACACAAAAGGATCAGAGACAAGGAAATACATGTGCAGTTGAAAGAAGACCTCATCGAACACCTTTGGAACCATTATCCTGATTTATATTAGCTACATAGTAATTTTATTTAATTGTGCTAGTGGGATCTAAAACTTAGACCAGTGGGATAGCTATCATCTTTAAGCCACACATTGACACATGAACGTTGGCGTCAGATGTGTTCATGTTCAGAACAGTCAATACTAAGCAGTTGTATAATTGTGCTAGTGGAGTCTTAAACTCAAAGAACTATTAGCTATCTAGCTACATAGTAATTTTATTTAACTGTCAAATGAATTACATACTGATCCATAATGCTTCTGCTGAATCAAAAAAGGTTCTGCTGAATAAAAAAACAAGCAAACTAAAGTTTAATAATTCCACAACTCAAATGACAAGAACTAAATTTAATTTGTCAAATGCCTAGCGACAATCTTCTGCTGCATCGTCTCGTAGTATTGACGCTGCAGCGGGTTGAGGGAAGTAATGTCGATTGACATTATTTCTTTTTCCTGTTTAATCAAGTCAGCTTCAGTTTTTTTTCTTCATTTGACACTCGCTTCTTCTCTAGCTCAAGTGAAGCCATGAACCTCTCATGTTTTGCCTTCTCTTTTTCCTTGTCGAAAGCCTCCTTCTTTGCCCACATCTTGTCCAATGCCTCCATGCAAGCTTCGCCACCTCCTCGCCTAAGAGCTTTCTCCAGCTCGGCAAGTTCAATCCTCTTGGCTTTCCACTTGTCTTCATCCTTCAATATGTTCCAACAATGTATAAGAGTAAATGACTTGTTGTCCTTGTCTAATTCCTGGTACATCATGGATGCTTGTGAAATCTATACAGGGAATTTGTCAATGTATATATCATTTTCAAATAAATCAAATTTAAGTAAAAGATTCAACACATATTGTATACCTTGTCTTGGATAGTTGTTCCACTTTGATTCCTACGCTCAATCGCCTCATAGCAAGAACAATACTTGTTCACTTGAAACTGAATTGTCAGTCACCTATGCATAATGGAACTCTCTGTCCTCAAAGCTGCAGTTTTCTTGTGTTTCTCAAAGAAAGCATGAACTCTACTCCAAAACGTGGAACGAGATTGATTTGCCCCGTTAATGGGATCTTTGCTAACGTTCAACCAGCCTGAGCATACAACTTCGTCTTCCTTGCAATGAATTTTTTTGTCCTCTTCGATCCCTTTGTACTGCGACTTGGCTGCACTTCCACATGAACTTCTTGAACTTCAGAAGGAAGGTCATGAATACTCTGAGTGTCTTGTGTGATCGGAAAGTTGAGGTCGTCCAAACCAGCAACATCACCATCACCTCCATTTAGAAGAATGTCTGTCAAGAATCCATCTCCTTCCATTTCAATGAGTCTACAAAAAGAAAAGAAAAAATACAAATAAGAAAAATACAATCTATAATAACTGGGTCAGAGTGGCCTTCTCTTTTTCCTTATCTCAAGGTCCTTAACCAATGAATCTGTAATATCTGTAATAACTGTAATACACATTGAATCTAGCTTTCTGGTTTTGTGGACAGATTACCTACATGTACAAAGAGTAAATTACAAGTCCTACATGTACAAAGAATTTGTGCTAATAGGCTTCTAGGGTCCATACCTCTGGGAATCGGTAAGCTGGCTAATCTGAAAACATTGTATCTAGGCAACAACCAGTTCAATGGTTCTTAGAATATAGAAAATTCCATCTATCCCATATCGGTAATTTTCATAACGGAACTCTATTCAACAGGAACAGGAGCTCAGTCAAATTCAACATGCAGTATAACTGAACAAAATGAACAGACATCATACTGGAACATCGGCGACGGGAATTAGAGGGAAGGTAGAGGGGAGATCGTACCTAACCCTAGCGAGCACCTCCCGGCATCAATGATTGGGGCTTCACGCGGGAGAAGGATATGAGAGCAACGACGATGGCTTCATGGCTTCCAGCTGGGAGGGAGAAGGAGGGCGCACACGGCATGCAAGCAAGATGGAGAAGGAGAGGCGACACCGGCTTCGGCAAGCACTAGAGAAGGAGGGCGCACCACTGCTTTGCTGTGGGTGGGAGGAGAGGGTAGCGATGGCCCAGCGCAAGCTGAGGGAGCAAGGCAGTGGGCGCGAGAAATCGCGATGGTAATCCGAGTCTGCCAGCGTATATTTACGCTGCGTCTTGGAGGAGAATTTGCCAAGTTGCTATTGATGCCAATTTGTTTTGGCAAACTGTTGGAGGCCATTTTTTCTTGTTTTGCCAAAACCAAACTTTTGGAGATGCTCCAGTCCCCTTTGGAACGTGCTCTAGGACACCTCTCTGTTTCTGTCTTTTCTTTGAAAATGAACCGATCCTGTAAATTTCTGTACAATTTATACGAAATTCCTAGTTCCAAGGGGTCCTAAATCTTCATACGACGAGGAGGGAGTGAAGCCCACTTTTTCAGCGTGCCGACAGCTGATCCAATTGGTATCTACCGCTCTTTTTATCGAATTCGATTGCGACCAAGATCAGGGTTGTAATTTTGTAACCGTATAAAGAGCGAGCCAGGAGGCCAAGCACCCCAAAATCCACCTCAAGTATCGGCGATCAACGAGAAGATGGTCGACGCTTGTCGGCGGAGCACGCGGATTTCCTCAAAACTGTATAGTCTGTCAGAGGTTCAGACTCTAAACCTGGTTTCAGATTAATAGCTTTATTTATAGGCAAAGTATCAAGTGCAAACCAACCTCTCCGTGCAAACCGTGCAAACCAACTGCGGGGGGAGGTGGGAGGGGGATTTGCAAAAGTGTAATTAGCGTAATTACACTTTTGCAATCCCTCCCACCTCTCCCCCGCAGTTGGTTTACACGGTTTGTACGGAGAGGTTGGTTTGCACTAGATATGTTCCTTATTTATAGGATGTCTTTGGATCGTTGCTAGAGGAAGCTAGGCCTAATTTTTGCTGGGCTGCATTGTGGGCTGGAACCGGTGCAGGGCCGGTTTTCTGCTGGCTTTCAGCCCAGGGCGTCCAAGTAAGCAAGGAAAAGGGCAGGCTCGAGGACGCCCCCAAGGCGTTCGGCGAATCGCCGAACCAGTGACAGTGTTGCTGTGCGTTCGCGCTTGTGCGCGACGTCGCCGACAAGGATCACTTCATCACGAGCAACACCAGGTCAGGTGTGCGGGGGATCCAGACAACTGCCGGCCGCTGCAGCGTGTGCGCGAGCATCGCGCGTTTGCTTACCTTCGCAGCGTGCGTGGGCTCGCGCCCCGGTCTATGTGTTTGCATGTGCGCAGGGCAGACACCGTGCTGCGGTAGTGTGCCGTGCACGGGGTCATGTTGGCGCAAGGCGGCGATGCATTTACCAGGAGCCAGGGCGGTCCGCGGTATGCACTTTCAAGCTTTTGGCACGGGCCAGTGGCGGAGGGCAGTGGAGGCAAACCTGGGCTGCTCACCCCCCCCCCCCCACCCCACCCCCCACCACCACCACACACCGGCACGGGCTATCTGAACTGCTCATCAATCGGCCTGGAAACATGAGGCCACGAAAAGAGCCGCAGCCACCAGCCTGCTCTTCGCTCTGCCGCTGCCGTCGCCGTGCCTAGGACTCTCTCCTTCTTCCTCTCTGGTACGTTTGCCAAACATAAAAAGGGGGAGGATCCATCCTTTTTTTTTGCCGTTTTCTAGTGTCTTAGGGTTGAATCCAAATAAATTTCTAGTGAAATCAGATGATTTGTGGTCAGGATCGTGTGTCTTGCAATGACTTCGGTGATTGCCACGACGAGATCGTCGTTGTAGGCATCGATTTCATCGGCAGGCGACCAATTTATGGCCTTCATCTGCAAGGGGAGGGGTGCTTCTGCCGAGAACAGCGATTCCGGGTTATTGACCTCATCGTCGATGGTTGCGGAGAATCAAGGTCTCGAGGTGATGAATATGTATCCTATGTCGTAACCGACGATGCAACTGCTGATATTCTTTCAGCTGTTTACATGTGTTTTGGACTGGTTCCGAAGCGTTGGATTTTGCGGCATGTCCAATGTTCTGGGGTTGGTCGTTAAATTCGGCATAAGGACTACACTTTTGGCTCCGGTGTTCAAGAAAAGCCATCAGGGAAGAACACGATGGAAGAATTTGGATAGAATACTATGTATTTTTTATTTCAGATTTTTTAATGTGTAATTTGGGATGTATTATTTCAAGATTTAAGATAAGTCCTTCGCTTGGAAAAGAAAAACTGCTGAATGATGCATCATGTTAGGTGGGAAAAAGCATGGCGCGCGGCACCTACTGGGCAGGTGGACTATTTCCGTCTGGCGTGCAGGCACAGCTATCTCGGATGCAGGGAATGAACAGTGATTGGAGGGTGCCGCACGCCAGACTCAAATGCGGCACCGTCGCATACAGTTTTCTTCAGGTTAAGTGATCAAATGCCGATAATCAAGAATAGATTATAAAGGATTAGTTATGGAGAGGACGAGGGGAGTGTCTGCCGTCGGGTGTTTCTGAGGGGGCTGACACTCGAGCGTTGAAGGCGAGCCGGACACACGATTGCGATAAAAAAAAAGAGAATCGAGTGTTTCTAATCCCACAAACACTCGATTGGCATGACCATTATGTACTGATTAAATGAACAAAAAATAACCATATAATACAAAAAATTAAACAAATAAAACAAAAATATTAGCCAGATTATTTCTATCAAAGCTAAATTGAATAATTTCAAAAGGTAACCAAATAAAACATACAGAAAATCAAAAAAAGCGAAAAAAATGTAGATAACTATTCGAGTAATTCTGACTATTTCCATTTACGAATAATCAATTTACACCAACTGAACACAGAACTTATACGTAATAAAAATAGTAAAATATGATTCAATAATATGTAATCTGCGCCTGCTAAAGGAATGAATCTAAATGCGTAGGTGGGCAAGGTGATGTGACGGCGATGGGTCAGCACGCAGCCGCTACATAAACAACACTAGTAGGTGTGGTACTCCTTTTGTCCCTTAAAAAAAGTTATTCTCACTTCTCAAAAAATCAACAACTTTTAACTTTAATTAAATATATTTAATAAAATATTAATATTTATATTATATAATTATTATTATTAGATAGATTGTTGAATATACTTTCGTAATAAATTTACTTGAAAATATAAATGTTGCATGGATTATCTATAAACCTAATTAAAGTTAAAAAAGTTTGATCATTTACATAGTGATTCTTTTTTTGGGATTAGGAGTACTGATCAGACATGTACCAGCACTAGTAGCTACTAGCTAGGTAGGAGTACTGATCTGATCGCAACCTAACGACCTAACTGATCGCAATAGTTGGAGGGTAACGACGGTGAAATAAAAAAAATCTCGGGGGGGGGGGGGGACGAGGACAGATAGATTTACCGTAATTAATTACTACTACTGTGCACTTGTGAACCTCGTGGAGTAATAATATATTGCAAGGCGAATGATCTGTTGCTGTCTAGGACTAGGAGTAGCAAGCTCGGGGACGCTCACAAAACCACCCAACCCAGCCTAAGCCCAAGAAGCAGGCCAAGAGAAGCAACAACGGCGGACCATGGCTACATCTCCTGTGTCTTGCCAAGCCCACCATGGGCCTCACGTCGCCATCTTCCCGCTCATGGCGAAAGGCCACACGATGCCGCTGCTGGACCTCGCCTGCCTCCTGCGCGACCGGGGGCTCGCCGCCGTCACCTTCGTCACAACCCCGGGCAACGCCGCCTTCGTCCGCGCCGCGCTGCGGCGAGGCGGGGCAGGGGCCGGCGACGACGCGGCCGTCCTCGAGCTCGCGTACCCGGCCGGCGGGCACGCGCCTACGGTCGGGGAGGCCGCCTGCGTTCGCGGAGGCCACGTCGGCGCTGCGGCCGCGGTTCGAGAAGGCGCTCGCGGCGCTGCGCCCGCCCGCGAGCCTCCTCGTCGCCGATGGGTTCCTGTACTGGGCGCACGCGTCGGTCACCGCGCTCGGCGTCCCGAGCGTATCGTTCCTCGGCACGTCCGCGTTCGCGCACGTCGTCCGGGAGGCGTGCGTGCGGGACAAGCCGGGAGCCCCTGCCTCGCCGCAGTTCGACGACGCAACCACTGCCACTGCCACCACGTACTATACGGTGCCGGAGTTCCCTCACCTCCAGTTCTCCCTCCGCGACCTCGTGCCGCCGCCGCTCCCGATGATAGACCTGGATGCTAAGATGGCGGCGGCCGTCGCGGCGAGCCGCGGCCTCATCATCAACACCTTCCATGACCTGGAGGGCCGCTACATAGAGCATTGGAACCAGCACATCAGGCCTAAGGTCTGGGCTATCGGCCCGCTATGGCTTGCCCGGCAATCCTCCTCCTCCTCCTTCTCCGGCACCGGCAGTGAACAACTCCACGCCAAACCGTCCTGGATGCAGTGGCTGGACGGCATGGCGGCCGCCGGAAAGCCTGTACTGTACATCTCACTGGGGACACTGGCAGCCATCTCCAGGGCCGGCCCTGATTTTTTTGAGGCCCGGGGCGAAACCACAATCCGGGGCCCTTTATACATGCATGACATTGACAGTACTAAATGTAAATACATATATATAAACACTTAACTGTGGATGCAATAGCAATATTTATATGGAACAATTCATAAATATTAAATTATCTTAAAAATTCCTATATTAAATTACCTTAAAAATTCCTTCTAACATTCCTCGATGCGAAGTCATTGATGATGGTATCAATATCGATCTCATCCAACAATCGCTTCTCAATGCATAATGTTGCCAAACCATTTAACCTCTCTTGAGACATTGTAGATCTCAAATAGTTCTTCAACAATTTTAGTTTTGAGAAGCTTCTTTCGGTGATGGCACGGGCATAGTAAACAAGATCCGATAAGCAATGGAAGCATTAGGATAACAATCAGCCTTTGTAACAAACTCAAAAATCTCCATAGCTGTCATGGGTGTATCGGCAAAGTGAATTGTAGAACACTCAACTCGTGGATCAGATCATTTAAATCAATGTTAGATGAACCATTTAGAGAGAAAATCACTGCTAGTGTTGTGCAACACAACTGTAGCTCAGGACCATCCAATGCCTTCAAGTTTCCACGAACTCATTAAAATCCAAATAATTTCTGAATGATTCCAATTCTTGAAATCTAGTCTCCAATGAACGGACTGCCATATCAATTATCCATGAAGTAACTAACTTTAAATTCCTTCTCACCTTCCAAGAGTGCTTCCTCACTATTATTTTCATCAAAATGCTTCTTTCTAAGAGCACGTCGCTTTCATCGGGAACGATGGCTCGACACCCATTTCAGATGCAATTTCCGTTGCATTGACCTTACTAAAGCATACCCATCATTTCTATAGGTTTTAAAGTAATCCATTATGCCTTGTATCTGCATTGCATGGTAGACTCAATGCACATAGATGGTGATCGCAACTTCTTGCTTACTTTATTGATGACAAATAAAACATCATGCCAAATAACCATGCCAAATATAAATTCAAAGCTGCCAAGTACTTCAAATAAATTCTTTGCATCACTTCTATCCTTTGGTTCTACATCTCTATCTTCACTCAATGCAAGTAAAGCTGCGCCTTAGTGAGGAGCTTGATATCTAATTCTTTGCAACACTTTTAATCTGACTCTCCCAACGCGTGTGTTGCACAAAGATTTCATGATTAAACCATCAATATGATCAAGCAAAAATTTCCATCTTTTAGTAGAACCAGCAAATAAGACATATATCCGTTGCACAATTCCAAAAAAGGAGTCAGCTTTGCTACAAGACTTAGCCATATCACAAAGAGTAAGATTAAGACTGTGGCAAGCACATGGCATATACAAGGCTCTTGGATTTATATCACATAATCGACTTTGAACTCCCTTGTGTTTTCCTTTCATATTAGAACCATTATCATAACCTTGTCCCTAATGTCATCAATGTTAAGACCAAAGGACTTAATGGAATCAACCAAAACATTGAAGAGCCCAGAACCAGATGTGTCATCTACCTTTAGAAAACCAAGAAAGTACTCCTCTATTTTAATTTTACCTTCACTCATGTTAACACATCGAACCAACAAAGTCATTTGTTCTTGATGACTAACATCTGGGTGCAATCAAGAATAAGCGAGAAATATTTGGCCTCTTTAACAATCTTGATGATAGAATTTGTAATGTCAGAAGCCATAAGAGAAATCAACTCATTCTGAATTTTGTGGCTAAGATAATGATAATGAAGATCATTATTTTGAATACGTCTAAGATGGTCTTGCATTACCAAATCAAACTCTGCGACCATCTCAACACAAGCTAAGAAATTGCCATTTTGGTCATTATAAAGTCTGCTCGTTAGATCCTCTAAAAGCCAAATTACGTCTACCAAGGAATTTTACAATGGCAACTATTCTCATCAAGACTTGCCTCATCCGCTCTTTCTCCTTGGAGATTTGTCGCTCAGACTCTCTTTATCAATTGTCTCTTGTTTGCCTAATCTAGTTCTCAATTCATTCCATGAGTTCATATTGGTAATATGCTCACAGTAATTTCATGTTCCTTCACCTCTCATTGATATGTTTCAGTCTCTATACCCATCATTCCCCAATGAACTCTTGCACTTTTTAGAATTAAAAGCTTATGCAAAAAGCAAAATACTTTATCCAAGTGTTTGGAATAAACTAGCCATTTCCTGTCACGTAGCTCTCCATTACTCATTTTTCTATGATAATGAGAATATGCAAAATGCCTTAAATTATCGTCGAAAGGGAATACAATATTATCTTCTCTTATAGGCCCCTTTTCAACTAATATATCCCTTGCTTTGTTATCAAGATTATCCCAATTTCTTGGATCATAAATATCCATGTGACACACCGGTTCCTCATCAAGACTACTATTTTCTGTAGTATTTGAATTAAATATGTGCTCATCATTACTCACATTGTTTTCTTCCATGTTAATGCCAACATTGTCATCAGGAGGACCTTCATCTTCTAGAATAATCTGTGTTGGTTCCTTCCAGACAACTATCGCCAACTCGTTTGGATCTCTTGAAGTGTTTGGATTATTCTTCAAAAATTTATGCATAGAACCCCTCTGTGATTGTATGAACTCATCTATTCGTGCTTTCTTTTTCCTTTTCTCACTGCCGGAAGCATACTTTCTTAATGACATGATGTTGTTAAGATTTAGAGAAACAATTAGCTAAAAAAAGTAACTCATCTAGACATCTAGTACTCGCCAGGCTCAGTGTGGCTCACCGCGATTCGTCGCCGCTCGTTTGGGTCGGGCGGTGTCGCGGAGATCGCAGAGTCGGCAGCGCGGTCAAGGCCACGTGGCGCCGAGTCCAGTCATCTCTCATGAGTCGCTCTCGCCTCGGCCGCCGTCATGAAGCGCAATACCGCGCCCTGGCGTCTCACGTTCTCGCGCCGTCACAAGCGCGCACCGCTACTGGAGGAGTCTGCTGTAGGGCGTGTGGCTTCTCACGGAAGCTAGCTCTTTCTTTCTTTCTCGGTGATTCATCCTTGATCCTTCTCGCGGACGCCGAGAGGCTCAGGATCGCAGCCACCAACGTTCGATGAATCAAGATCTTGGACTCATCGGGCCAAATCCAAATACTAATATGATCGGTAATGGGCCAAATCCAAATACTAATAGGCCACCAACGTTGAGATCGCAGTTCATCCTTGATCCTTCCAGATGACCGTATCTCGCATACTTGGGGTGGGGCCCTACCTAGTTGGGGGCCCAGGCGGCCATTCGCTTGCCGCGTCGGGCCGCGGGCCGGCCATCTCACAAGCGCTTTGAAAGAGGTGGTCATGGCTAGACCGGGCCGGCGTTAACTTCCTGTGGGCAGTGCGGCCTGACAATGCCGATCTTGGCTCGGGGTACGAGGAGCGTGTTGTTGGACGAGGCAAGGTGGCGAGAGAATGGGTGGATCAGCGGCAGCTCCTCCAGCACCCATGCGTTCGAGGATTTCTAAGCCACTCACTGCTAAAATAACAAATTTGCGCAGCGTTGCAGTAACGCTCTCCACGACGGGCTCCTATATTTGCTCGCTACGGTAGATCCCACGATTTACCACGGTGGACATTTTTTGTTTATTGAGGCGGGCACTTTTGCCCGCCACGGTAAATCGATTTACCGTGGCGGACCTCTTAATATGCCTGCCACGGAAAATACCTATTTTCCATGGCGGACATATTAAAAGGTCCGCCACAGTAAATCGATGTACCGTGGTAGGCATCTTATAAAGCCCGCCTCGGTTAAGGCCGAGGCCCAATAGGCCCAGGGCGAGGCCCGTAGCAGGTACTGGTATAAAATGAGCACTTAGGGTTTCAGTCCTCTTACCTCTCATCCCCAGGCGCCGCTCCCACCTCGCGACCCGCGACGAGCACCGCGACGCACGCACTCCCTCCGTCGCCAGCGTGAAGGCCTCTCCCACTCCCTCTCTCTCTCTCTCCCTCTCCCACTCCCTCTCTCTCCCACTCCCTCTCTCTCTCCCTCGTCGGCGTGTGAAGGCCTCTCCATGGCCTTGCAGGACAAGCGAGGTCGGGCGCCACCACCCTCTCCGTCGCAAGACGCCCGGCGTGATGTGAAGGCCACTCCATGGCGCAAAGAGCGAGCAAGGTCGCGCGCCACCACCCTCTCCGTCATGGGCGCCACCGGTCGGGGACCATGACCGGATCTGGCGAGAGAGCGCCCGTGTTCCGCCAGAGATCTCTCTCCCACCTCTCTCTCCTCTCAAGTACCTCCTCATCTCTCTCTCAGAGGCGAGGAGGAGCGTGCCTGTGCAGGGACGGGTGATCCACACGGCGGCGGATCCAGGCGGCCGCGTCGACTCCCTGCGACGTGGATCCACACGGCGGCGGATCCAGGGCGGCCGCGTCTACTCCCTGCTCCCACGACGTGGATCCACACGGCGACGACACGGATCCACGGCGAGACGGCCCCAACCTACGGCAATGGCGCAGATCCTGCGAGGATGACCTCCCCGACGGCAGATCCGGCAAGGTGGAGACCCCGGCGGCGGATCCAGCGAGGTGTGGTGGCGCCAGTATTGGGTTGTGAATGGGCTCGTCGGTGGGCTCGAGAATGGGCTCGCCGGCGGGTTCCTGGGTTTTTTTTGAAACATTTAACCGCGGCGGGCATCCTAATGTGCCCGCCGCGGGAAATCGATTAACCGCAGCGGGCAAAGCGGCCCGCCGCGGGAAGGCCATGATTTACCGTGACCTTCCCACGCTGGCGGACGCGTTTGCCCGCTGCGCAAAAGCAAATTCGCCCGCCGCAGAAAACGTTTCTGTAGTAGTGACTGCGGGTGGAACTCAGTGCTGGAGAGTGTCGCCGCTGGTGTCCCTTTGGTAGCATGGCCGTGCGAGTTTGAACAGCTGATCAACGCAAAGTTTGTCGTCGATGAGTTGCGGATCGGCGTTAGGGTCCATGTCAGCGATGGAGCGATTGGAGGTTTTGTTAAGAGCGAGGAGATCACGAGGGCGGTCAAGGAGCTGATGTTTGGGGAGGCGGGAACGGCGATGGCACTGAGAGTGACAGAGATAGCAGCACAGGCTCGGCTAGCTGTGTCCGATGGTGGGTCGTCATGGAAGGAGGTTGAGGAGATGATTAGTGAGCTGTGTGTGGTAGATAATGCATGACCGGAAAAGCCAACGGAGGTCTAACTAACGTGTGCATGTGCATGCATACTACCGTAGAATGAGGAATACATTTAATAAAAAAAGGTTGTGTGTTGGATATTTGCTTTGCTACTTTGGTTATGAAACTCTGCTGTAGCTAAGGATGGATCCGGATGTTAAAATGTCCGAAACATCCGATATCTGTATGTATTAGTTTTAGAGTCAATATGGATATCTGTATTCGTATCCAATATTAATATGGATGTTAAGTGGATATATCCATATTCGTTTTCTATAATTTATCTCTATCCGATTCCACATACGTATTTGAAAAAAATATGAAACATTAGACACTATCCGTATCCGCAAATAACAAATTACCTATAAAACCATCTAAGCTCTTATCTATGACTAATTAGTAATATAAATAATATCAAATTTAATACTCCCTCTGTAACACCCTAGGTGTTAGCCTTGCATAAATTGACTTGCATAGCATGAGCATGAGCATCGAGCATTCATATATGAGCATTTACAATTGAAACATGAGATTGAAACATATGCAACATTGCTTGTTATTTCATGTTTCTTAGAATATAAGCATATGATCATGAGTGAATACATGTAAATGATTATGTGACCTTGCAAATAGCTTAAACATGTTTAGAGTATCATTATGAACAACTTTGGTATTCATGGCTAGGGCTAAATGGATCACTAAGTCATAGTTCATGAACAAGTCATCATTTGAATGTACTAGGTTTGACCATGTTTGAATCATATGCTAGAGACTTTGCATGTAGGTGGTCACTAAAGCAAAGTTGTAGTATTTGATATGGAGAACAACTTTTATTTTTGGGTCAGGAAATAATAAAGTGCATAGCTTAGTCTTTTTGAGCCCACAAAAATCAACAATGCACTGTTTTCAACACTTAGCAAAAATTTTCCAAGTCGTGTACACTGACAGTCTGACAAGCTCGACTTTGGGATGACATAACTTGAGATTGGTTGAGAATTAGGGCTTGAGTTATAAATAGAAATTGGAGATGGTACTTGGGTCTACAATTTTTGTTTTTGAGTCATTCACTGAATCACCTTGTATCGAGAGAAAATTCAACTGGAAAGCACGCTGTCAGGCTCGGTTCGCAGCACTGAACTAACTGAATCAACCGGCTTCAGTGGCCGACCGGCAGCAGAGCGTGGCCGCCGTTGGCCGACGCCTGGCCATCGATGCCGCGAGCTGGCGCCCGTTATCTGCACCACCCCGCGCCTCCTCTCCACTCACTCCCGCCCGCTCTCTCGCTCTCCCGTGCTCGCCCTTGCTCTCGCCGCAGAAGAGCACAACGCCGCCGAGCACCGCACCACCTGCACCGTCGCCTCGTGTGAGCTCCACCGCACTGCCACCGCCTCCGTCTAGCTTTCCGCCTCGCTCTGCTCTGCCGTTCCCACCTTGCAGCGCCCGCAGTCGCGCCTTTGGTAAGCCGCTTTTCACGTTGCGCCACCGTGGGTACGTCTTCACCGGAGCTCCGCCATGGCCGCTGCCGTGGCCATGCTTCGTCGGAGCACCTCCAGCCGCCTAGGTCGCCTAGATGTAGTCGCATAGTCACCGTGATTCTGTAGCGCGCCTCGCCTGGCTTCGCCGTGGCCGGTGATGGCCGGTGCACCGTAGAGCAGTGCCGCCGTGCCGCCATGGCCGGCGACGAGCACGCTCCGCCACGCTTGCACCGCCACCACCTAGTTCACCCGACGCGGTTTGCTCTGTAGATCACGTAGGAGCACTTGCCTTCGCCAGAGGACTCGCCGGTGACGAGCTGTGGCCGACCAACGTTGATTCAACGCCGTTGCCCTGTTTTTGTTTCACTGACCGATGGGGTCAACTGACAGTGGGTCCCAGTTGTCATTGATTGTTGTGTTGTAGGATAGTTCATTTATTTCCGGTTTTGTGTGCAACTTTGAAAAAAAATGATAAGTGGAGCTGTGTAGATCCAAAAATTGTGAAATAAATTTTGTTGTGATCCTCATGACTAGGTCTAGGGTTTAAAAATATTGCATGTCAGTTTGGTGACACTTTTCTATGGAGTTTTATTTAATCATTGAAATTGCTGTTTTCTTGAGAAAGGTATAATAAATCATAGAAAGATCAGAAAAATATGATTTCAAGTTTGTTACTCTTATTGTGTAATGTACTTGCTAGGAAAAATATATTCCATGCATGTCCTGTAGAAAAATTATGAGGTGTAGTTCAAGTGCCTTTAATGACTGATTTTTGTTATTTTTGCTAGAGAGCAAAATTTGTATAAAACATGCATGTGATAATTTTTGTATTGTGATTATTTACTATTTAGAACCTAGAAAAAATACTAAATCTGTTGTTTGACACTTTTCATAATACAAAGTATTTTCATGCTCATATTTAGGTCCAAGCTTGTCATTTTTGTGTAGGCTATTCCACTTATCCAAATGCCATAAAAATTTGATGGTAGACTACTTAGGGTAGTACTGTGCTATGATAATTTTCTAAGATTTTTCTATGCTATAAAAATAGATGTTGCTATTCAAACATATTATTAATTAGGTTTAATCAAATATTGCTTTATGCATGATTAAGAAATTAGTGAAGCTTTGGTGTATCTTTGAAGCATTCAATGAGATGTGTTGACTTAGCATATTAGTAGTAGAAGAGAATGCAGTAGATGACATGTGCTTATAGTACATGTTCTTGGATGATGTTGACTACCTTGTATGAGATTTGTATTATACTCTCCCCATTAAAGCGAATCATGCTCATCCACCTTGCATGCAAGCATATTCATTGTGTTCATTTCATCCGATGCACCTTTTGCATAAGCACTTACGCACCACATCATACAAGATCACAAATCGAGAGCCCGGTCGTCGTACCCGAGGAGCCCGAGGAGTAGCTCGAGGTGCAGCCGCAAGAAGTTGAACGCATGCCTTACATTTAAGGACCGACCGTTGTTGGGCCTCAGGCCATGTTGAACGCATGCCTTACATTTAGCTGGCCGAATAAAGCATCTTTCGACCGCGAAGCTAGGAGATTATTCGGGCCGAGTAGATTGCCCGCAGCGCATTATACCAGAGCAGGTGTGGTAGGACACGGGGCACGATGATAAGATCGAAAGGCAGTCGGTCGGCCCCCGGTACATGTGGTTCCTAGCAAACTCGAGATTTTTCCTGGATAGTTGATTCGGTGACCGATACCTCACTTTAGCGGGTGAGTGAGGTTTGTGTAAGAAATAAAATACCAGCTGGTTAATAATCGATTCGAATCGTCATCGTTCACTGGATAGTGAACACTTGACTTGAGTTACTTCATCGTAGTAATGTTGATGGAACACTTGGACAGTTATAATGAATATGACATTATGAAAGTTGTTAATGATCATTGGTTATCATTATTTGCTTAATTACATGCTTGCTCTAGTATAGGTGCAAATGTAGTCGATAGGTTAATAATAATTAACTTGACAATAATACTTTTGGAAAGGTTCTTGAAATACTAAAAATGCCTCTTTTTGCAAATGAGTCAGCTACCCTACTATAAAGCCCTTCATAATCCTTGGTGTCACTTTATTTTCAGTTATATTGGGTAAGTCTAGCTGAGTACCTTCTCGTACTCAGGGTTTTATTCCCACTTATTGCAGATGGGCAGATGTGTTACGGCTACTGTATCAATTGCCTTTATCCTGCGATGGGTGATGCTTAGGACCATGGGCATGGTCATTCCTTAAGTCTCGTCTAATGCTTTTGTTGGAGATGATCATTAGTTGGCACTGTATTTGAACTCCGTGTGAGTGTGTGTAGTTTTGAACAAATGGCTTCCGCTACTTCTATTTGAACTCGTTTTGTAATAACTATGTTTAAACTCTGATGTACCTGTGATGCGAACTTTTATGTAATATGTGATGGTGACCGCTATACTTATTACGATCTTGGCTGGTATGTGAGTTGGTTTGAAATCCTTCGTGATTTCACGGACTACCGGGTTATACGGGTTTAAGTTTGCTAAATCGTCTGCTCTGGCGGGTGATTTTCTTACTTAATTTCGTATAATTGGTCGGTTCTGTTACACCCTCCGTTCCAAAATATAAGTCGTTTTGACTTTTTTGGTTCATCCATTTTGCTATGTACCTATACATATTATTATATCTATATGCATAGCAAATTGGATGTACCAAAAAAATCAAAGCGACTTATAATTTGAAACGGATGGAGTATAACAAATGATAGGTATCATTTAAGCTGTTTAAAACTTATCTATTATGTGGCCAATACCATTATATAATTTTTATTATTATTAATGATATATAAAGGTTTGTTTTAGAATAGCTAATCATATTAATTTTAAGTATTTTAATTATTCATATATTGATGAAATTGTTTTTAATATTTTAAAATATTTATTTATAAATATTATTTAGTTTTATGGGTTTTTAATATATTTAATTATTAAAATAATTATATATGTTATTTTATGAGTTGTCGTTATCTGCGGTGGTTATATAATTATATTCTCTACATACACAATGATTTTGTTCTACTAAAACTATCGACTGACAAATAGATATATGTTATCATCAAAATCTAATAGATATCGGAATGTGTATCCGAATTGTAGACATTCGTTTTGTATTCGTATCCGATAATATCCATATTCGTATCAAAATTTGAATTAAAATGTGGTAAATAGTGCTATCCGTATTTGATTCCATCCTTAGCTGTAGCTCCTTTTCTGCTATCAGCGACATATTCAATTGGACCTAGTGCCCCTCCAATTCCACAAGTCTCTTCAGTCCCAGCAAGGGATAATCAATCCAGCTAGCCAATTTTTGAAAGCTTTCTAAAGTACTTTAGTAAAGAAAGTTCTACTTCGTCCACTGAGAGCAAGCGCAAGTTTTCAAGCTGAATGTATACTATTGAAAAACAAATATATGAATTGGATTTGGAAAGACTAAAACAGAAAACCGAATATGTACTAATGAGAATGAATGTAAAATTACCGGAGGGACTCACTTTCAAAGAAATAGTGGAATGTAGTTTGCTTTTTTTTTAAACCTTAGTGATACCTCATTCCACACATTTTCCACAATTCCTAGATTCCAGTCGAGTAAAACAGAACAACTCTGCGAATCAATTGTGCTTAGGACTATGAGATTATGGCTATCCTGGTTGATACCAAAGAGATCTCAACTATTAATAAAATGTGTATTGCTTCTTCGTACGGGTTTATAAAGTTAAAAAAACAAGAGCTTGAGAACTATTACGGTCCACTACCATACAAACGATTTTTAGACATATACAAAATTAAATTTTAGTAGTGGTTTTTAAAACCACTAGTACACCATCGAATGTAGAAACGAGGCATTTTTTGGAACAGTTTTGCAACTGCATCTGGAAATCAATTCTTAGAAATGGTTCGACTAAGTTTTTAGAAATATAATTAAAATATCACAAAAACTATTAAACCGCTCTAGAAAATTATAAGAAAAAATTGCATGCCCTAGGGTACCGCAAGGGTGTCGCTAGCCTTAAGTCTCCTATTTTTTCGTATAAGTGGGTCTATGAGAAATTGAACCATGTAAACTTGGCTCGCATGAGCCCCTCTTATTAACACACATGAATTTTTAGATCTTGTCAAGAACTACAACTTTATAGGTAGTGTCTCTTTTCGATGTCGTTTGAAATTCATGGATATTAAAATCTGAGAACTTAAAATGTATATATTTAGGCCCCTAAACGATCTCAAATAAAAAACCAGTAAACTACAAAGTTTTATGTCAAATCAAGATCTACACTTTTTATATAAATTTGTTCTTCATTCAAAAAAATAATGAATTTATTTGCTCATCACTTAATCGCCTCAAAAAATTGATTTATAGTCGATTACAACTAGAAATCTACCCATTTTTAAGGGCAGTTAGCATAAGAGCGTCCTTAAAAAAAATATGATTTCGATGTGTAGTTGTATTATGCAAAGCACACCTGAAAAATGTCTAGATTTCCACAAGCGGTTTATGAAGTCCACTGCCATTAGAAATTGATCTTTAGGTGCGATTGAAAAGCTACGATGTAATATAGAATTTCTAGAGCTGATTTATTATATGAATCACTCCTAAAATGTGAAAACAATGTATGTAGTAGTAATCCTAGCATGAAAACAGGGCCCTTTCATTTTTTCGGAAACCGAGTAAAAGGAGTGGCTAAATAGTTGGTTCGCTACAAGGCCAATCATGCATGTCCTCACGGTTTGGGTAAGGCCATTTTCAACGCAGAGTTTTATAACGCTATTTACAAGACTGCCACGTGATATAAAATAAAATGAAACATTCTCAATGCATAGTTTTATTTTAGAGTTTTATGGACATTTAATTTCATGACTTATCTAGAGTTGGTAATCGTATTAAGAGCATTTTTTCTTTTTTTTCTTAAAAACACTGTCATGTCATAAAAATACCTATGTGATAGATTATTAAATTAGGATGAAACTCACCCTGTGACTGGCATAAGGAACTATTTCTTATTGTGCCAGTCCACGAGCTAATCTGAGGGCCTAGGCATGGCATGGCAAAGGCTCAATCTTGTCACGCCAGTTCGGTCGGCATAGCTAGCCTGACAAGCCCAACCCAAATGGAGAAGCACTGCTAGCTGTCACCTAGGGGTCATGGAGAAGCCGTAGGCATCACACAACATTGTCTTGCCAGCTTGGTCTGTTTCGATGCACTCGCATCGAACTTAATTCATGTGTATTAGAGTAAAACTTAATTTAATTTGCACCCAATTCATTTCAACACACATGAATTAAAGTAAATACTACTGCACCTAGATAGGTCTTGCATGTATTGTCCCTATAGAAAGCAGGGAGGGGGCGGAGACTAGAAAAAGTGAAGAGATTTGGAACCTGTTCGGCAGGACTGAAAAATAAACAAAAATACTGTTACAACTGATTCTTGTGAGAGAAAAAGACTGTTCTAGCTGAAATCACTGTTCACATAAATAGTGATTCGTGAGGGGGCTGTCCAGCCAGCCAGCCACCGGCCAGCCAGCCGAACAGCCCCTTGGTGAAGCTAACCTAGGTTAGGAGGGACTATATGTGGACTATCATGGATTAGTGGGTTATTTTAACACATTTCCTGGATTTCAGTCGAGTGAAATAATACCGGCAATCGATTGCCTTACGATCCCGAGATGATGTCAATCATGGTGGTTCATATCCACGAGGTAATAGTTCCTTAGCCTGGGGCCTGGGCCCAGGAAAGGTTCATGTTTTCTGAGAGTCAACAAGGGCCTTGGCCCATTTATTTAAAGTAATTTAGTTACATACGCAGCCCAACTTTGGCCATTTTTAGAATAAAATATTGACACACTGCAAACACTACTGATGTGAGAGTAACACACGAACACTTTCAGCAGGGTGAGAAATGTCACGATGAACAGTATCGAGGCATAAATCAAACACCTGGCCAATTAGCAGATCAGAACCTGTATCAACGACATCAGCAAAGCTCGAAACCAAATTTGCACTGCGATACTATGGTCTTAGTCATGCATGCATTCCCTAATACTGCTGATCGTTCCATAACCATGCCCAGTTGTTGAGCTGCGCTCCATCCTCTTCAGCAGCGCGCTCGAGGCCCTGCTCCATGGCCGTGGCGAGCAGAGCGTCCGGCAGGAAGAAGGTGCGGTCGTCGGCGCCGCAGCCGCAGTCGTCGTCCTCTGGCGACGACGGAGGCGAGCGCGCCCCGGCGAAGTAGGACTCCGGGCTGTCGTTGGTCCCTAGCGCCGGCGCTGCAGCGCTGCCGGTGGCGATCTCGGAGCAGAGTTTTTCTTCTTGGAAAAGAGCATAGGCTGTCTGCTCCTCCGGCTCTGACGCTGATGACTCCTTCGCTTTCAGTTTCTCAGTTAACGTGATCACCTGATACCAACGGCGATATGTATATATAATAATTATTATATAAAACTCTGACGAAACTGAATTTTTTTGAGGGGTTTTGCATTGACTGTGACTGTATGATTACACAAAATGATACTAGTATGTAAGAGTACTTTTCATGACCTGGTCAGGTTCAGGCACCGAAACATACATGAACAGCAACCGCCAGTGCCATGTGAAATAATGCAGTGTCTACCTCTGGCTCAACACGGTGGCCCTACTAATCAATGTTGGGTTCTATTTCTTGATTATGATTAGAGGCTGACCTGATTCATCGGTCGGATTGTTATCATCGCGCAGTCTCTGCTGTTCTGTTCAATTTGTTAATCGATACCCCTAGATGCTATACTAGGCCTAGCCTACACGGCTGTACTACATCACTAGGAGAATATACTTGCGGCGTGGCAAGTTCAGACTTTTAGGAAAGCATATCTAAAGATGCATACACATCTAGTCAATTCCTTTTCAAACAAATAGATCTACCAATTCGATTACCATATTTAACCAATAATCTTTATAATGTTTTCACATACACGAATTCTAGGATGTCTAGGATTATCTTCTTATTCGGTTTCGATGCCACCGAAAGTTTTTATCTTTTTTTTTTTGTAAAAAAGGGTTTCGAATTTCGATCCTCACCTGTGAGCGGAGGCGATCGTTATCGGCGAGGAGGGCGTCGCGGCCGGCGAGGAGGTCGTCGTGCGCGGCCCTGAGGCGGTCGAAGTCCTGCTCCAGCTGCTTGGTCCTCCAGCGCGCGCGGCGGTTCTGGAACCACACGGCCACCTGGCGCGGCGCGATCCCGAGCCGTCGCGCCAGCTCGCTCTTCCGCTCGGGCTCCAGCTTCCGCTTCTGCTCCTCGAAGCTCAGCTCCAGCTCCCGCACCTGCTCCGCCGTCAGCCGCCGCTTCGCCCGCTCGTGCTGCTGCGGCCCTTGGAGGTCGTAGTCGAGGCCGCACATCAGCTCGTCGTCGCCCAGCTCCAGCTGGAGCTGCAGCTGAAGCTCCTCGTGCGCCGTCAGCTGGAACGCGCGCTTGCGCCGCCCGTCCGCCGCATCGGCAGCAGTGCTGGCGCCACCCACCAACGGCAATCCTGCATATGAGGAGAGGACATGACATGAGCAACGCATTCCAAGAAATAAGTAGCGCTTCAGTTCAGATATCTATCCGTCAAGATCACTGACTGACTCACCTCGAAGGAATCCTCCGCCGCCATCGCGGCCGCCAAAGAGAAACACCTGTCCGCCGCCATCGCCGGCAGCACGGAATGGCACAGCGGAGCTGCTGATCATGCTACGAGCGGAGTCCATGGGCCAAGTACTAACACGAACCAAAGAAGGAAAAAAAAAGGTGTCGATTGTACGCGCACACTCACGTACGTGTATGTATGTACTGAACGTCTGTATGTCTATGGATGCTCCTCCACCTCTTCTTGAAGCACGGTGGTCGCCGGGCGGCCGGAGTTAGCCTGATCAGAAGGAGGGCGCGGCGGCGGCGGGGAACTTGTGGCGGAAGAAGCTGGTGCTCCACGGCATGCGCGTCGACGACTTGGTGGGGTACAGCCAGAACCCCATGGCCCCGCCGCCAGATGACAAGGTAGGTTTCGTCAGTGCAAGTTCTGCGCGAGGAACGGTGGCCGGAGAAGCTGGCCGGCCGGTGGTGTCGTCCACCAGTGATCTGAGATGCGGGCCCAGTGGAATGAGGCTGGGGTTGTAGGATGGATGTCGTGTGCGGTGGTGGCGACAATTTGTGTGGGTTAACCGGCCGGTAAACTCTGAAGCGTGGAAGAGGGGTGGAATTTATAGAAGAGCATTCGGACTTTCGGAGGGTTCGGGTCTCTAATGACCGAAATGCCCTGTTTATTTGGTGAGCTGTTTTGTCGTCTCCTGAGTGGAGGATTAAGGCATATTCGTCTTCTTCTATACATTAGTATTTTATAAGTATTTTTCAGCTGGCTGAATTTGTAAATTTTGCAGAAAATTGTTTAATAAAATCCTTGGAAACTTGATTGAGATTCAAATTTTCGTAGGATTTATATGAGGTCATGTGCTATGACAATGATCAATTAACTACATCAAACTCATGGAAACATTAAAAAAAATAATAGCATTTTTTTCCAAAGAAAAAACTAAGCTGTTAACAGTTTGCAAACAGTCCTTTTCTGTATTAGGAGCGCATCTCTTATGTTACACCGTTTCGCGCAAGTAGAAAGACAAGCCACACGCTCCACACAAAAAGCACCCTTTGGAAACCTAAAAGGCTAATTAAGAAATGGCTCTGGTGGTAATGGTATACCACATACTGAATTTTCATGTACCTTAACAAGTTAGCGAGCATACTAGACACAGTTATGTTAGCGTCATGACAGGGACACAAGTACGTATAAAGTATAAACCAGCTAATGATTCAGTCGCGTGACATAAGTGTGATTTGAGGGTGTGAAGGAATCATGCGACATGCATGACAATTTGTGGTACGGAAACGCTCAGGCTCCGTTTTGATATAGATATCGGAGGGCTTGGAATTGAATTGGGTTGAATACCAAATTAGATTAGTTTTGGAAATGGATACAATACCAAAGGTATTGTTTGGATGCAGATGAAATTGCTAGATAGAATTCAACTGAGTGGCAAATACCAATTCATGTTGGATATCCATATCATCAAATTGGAATTGACAGACAACATCATCCCATTTCATCCAGGAGCGCCCGCCCGATGGAGGAGGGGGGCGGCGGCCTTGGCGATGGAGGCCGGAGGCGGCAGGCGGGCCCGAGGAGAGATAAGGAGGGAGGCGCAGCCAGCCCAGGGAGGTAGGGGCTGCATGACGACATGGCGATGGAGGCATCGAAGCCCGCCCGATGGAGGCGGGAAGGGGGAGAGAGCCGGCGAGGGAGGCAGGTAGCATTGGCTCAGCTTCTCGTGTCGAAGACAAAGGGCGTGAGAGAGAGACGCGGGGGACGGGGGCGACGCGATTCCAGCGAATACAGAGGGGCTCGGCTCGGTATCAAGGGTGAAGGGGAGAGAGCGGGACCAATACCGGTTGGTATTGAGTTTCATTTCCAATTCCAAATTCCATGACATCTAAACAGCGGCATTCAGAGTTAGCAATTCCAATTCCGAATTCTGAGTCTCAATACCTACTTCCAAACGCAACCTTAGTTCGCTTCGTCTGTATCTCTCATAAAAAAACAAAATTCCTGATTCCGTCTCGCGTCGTCTCAGCTTCACCGCGCCGTGCGCCACTTCGCCGTGCTGCAGCCGCCATCTCCCTGGCGCCTCTATCTCGCGCCATGGTCCACTCCGGCACGCCGCTACCGCCATCCCCCGTGGTGCCCGACTCATACCCCTCGGCGCCTCCGTCCCCCGCAGAGAGGAGGAATCCTTTGCCAAGGTACGCTGCCAACCGCCCCACCGAGGAATCCTTTAGTTGCTGCTGGACCCGTTCGTCGGCGCCTCGCCCTCCGCCTCCAAGCTCCGTGCGCGTGCTCGGCGACTGTAGCGGCACCTCCATCCCCGCCGCGCCATGCCGTGCTCTGTCCTCCGCCGTGCCCAACCTAGGCACCAGGAGAGGGGGCCGTCGCGACGCAGCTGGCCGTTGTGAGGCCGCGCCACCATCCTCGGCCGCCGGTGGCCGGAACCGGCCATCCCCTGCTCTGCTCTGCGTCGCATGGAAGAAGGGTGAAAAACGCATGTTGCAAGCGTACATTTCAATTATTTAAGATGTTTCAAAGGTATGTTCCAAGTGTTTCAAATGGATATTGAAAAATTAGATCGAGATGTTCCATATGTTGTAATGGTTGTACATATATGTTGCAAGTTTCTGTTCTCAATGTTTCTTCTTTTTTTGAGACGTATGTTGCAAGTGTGTTTACCTGGATGTTGCATATATTTTCACATATATATTGCAAGTGTTTTATCTGGATGTTGCATGTGTTTTGCAATGGTTTCAAGTGTTTTTCAGGTGTTTTTGCAAGTGTTTCAGACGCATGTTTCATTGTCTTTAGACATATGTTGTAATTATTGCATCTGGATGTTTCAAAACTAAATTGGGTGTTGCATCGCCCTCCTCGCCTTCTGCTGCCTCGCCTCGGTGTCAGGCGCAGGAAGCGAGGGCAGGCGGAGGTGGTCCCCACGTGCATGCGCGGGTGTGCATTAGCATGCAGCAGCAACAAGTGTGGCAGCAACAAGCGTGGGCTGGCAGGCACAACAGCAGGCGTGGGTGGGCGCAACAGGCGAGGCATGGGCGGGCAGGCGTAGCGGCACGGGTGTCCGGACGGAGGGCCAGCGTCGGGACATCCGAGTGCTAGCCACGCCCTCTGTGGTAAGTAGATGATGTATTTGCTGGTCCTATTTCCAGCAGCGAACTGATGCAACTTGTGTTTTTTCCCTTTCTTTTCGCCCCCTAATTCTCGTCCTGTTCTTGTGCCTTTTTCAACCGTGCATGCAGTTTAACAATGATTTAATAATGATAGGAAGTCAACTTAAGATAGCTTGAGAGAAGCAATATGTTGTTCTCTCTTCCTGTTCCGCTTCAGCGCCGCTATCCATCTACTCCCTCTGTCCCAAAATAATGCACACAACGCTTCTCGAGAAGCCAAACATTTTTAGTTTGACCAAGTATTACAGAAATAATATCTATCTCTAAACAAATATATTATGAAAGTATATCCCATTATCAATCTAACGATACTTATTACAACAATATATGTGGTTTACTTTATATTACTATTTCTTTAGCAATGGTGTCGAAGTCTAAATTTAGAGGGTTCCTATATATTATTTTTTTAAAACAACATGTGGGTAATTTAGATGAAAGATCAAGATGTTACTAACGGTGGAGGTGGGTAATTTTGATGTGCATTTAGGAGGCTATTTTAGAGTATTTTTTATAATGACATATGTGGGTTTTAAAAAATAGAATAAATCTAATAGCCAATATGGATGATTTCTATATTTATATTTTATCTTAGCATGTTTCGTGACAACTAATGTGGAACTTTCAAAAGGAGCCTCCAATAACACAATGATTCGTGTGCATTGTCACAATACATCTGCAACCATGTCCTTATTACAACATAATGAAAGCTAGCCTATGTGTTTCCATGTTTGTCAGTGCGGCAAAACTTAGCGTGTAAAATAAATAGATTTTTTGTCAAAGAAAACTGATAATGATGAATAAACTGAAGAAAGATGTTGGAATTTGGGGTTTGGGACGGCCAAAGAGGAACTAAAAGCATGCTTCGTGGTATATGCTACTACTGCCGTGGGACTAGTCGACTAGACCTAGACGAACAAATAAACGATGCGGTTATTCTCTTCGTTGAACGCAATATCAGATACCCTAGATAGGCATATGATCCTTACCAATCTCAGTTAAACAATGCAAGCACAAATGCTTTGCTTTGCTATCTGATTTTACTTTTGATAGCATTTGCAGGACTTGTTTTGTCCTCTACAAGAAGAACCCAAGAAAGAATATTTTGTCACTCTTATATGAAGAAAAGGAATATAATCCTGATTTTTTTTAATAATAGAACAAATGTTCCGGCTTCAGCTTCTCATAAAAGAGAAACATCAGACCAAGCTTATTATAAACTCGCTCCAAACGAAACTCACACATGTGCAAACTAGTTCCCAAGGCGATAACTAAAGTTCCAACAATTTGAAGCAAAAATAAACATGGCTTTTGACTCTAAATTTCTGCACGCATCTTGGATAAGCACCCTGTGTTCATCCAGCCGTTGAAAACCGGAGCCAGTATGTCGCCCTGAATATAATCATGGTGTGTAGGTGTGATGAATTGTAGCTTTCAGCTAGTACTCCTATATGCCCTTTAGTTGCTTGGTGTCATGTTTCACATAATCACATGGGATTAGGAATTCCGGCTGTCTAATCCTCAGCTACCACTCAGGAACACTCCTGAGTTTACCTTAGCATTTAGCTTATATTCTTAGGTCCAGATTCAGAGAATCAGATGGACAAATGCCATGTTCTTGGCCAACCACTTGTTCCATGCAGTGATGCACATTGCAGGCTTGCAGAAGCAGAGATGTCATTGCAGTCAGTTCTGATCCCCACTATCCTGAAGGGATAACATTTTTTTTCTCTACTTTCTTCTTGTTGCTTAATTTCTCACCGATTCTCAATGAGTGCGGTTTCTGTTCTTAGCAGGGATGCACTTTGGTACTGCAGGATACTCGTCTCAACACCTGTGCAGGTGAAGGGTTGGGCGTCTGGGTTGTACTGTGCTGCCCTAACAGGAACTTTGTTTAATGAATGATCAACTATGACCTAATCAAATTATGGGCCTGTTCGCTTGTCTGAATTCTGGAGGAATCTGGATGGTTTGGAGGAATACTGGAGGAATTTGTGAGAGAAAAATATTGTTCCAGGATGAAAAAATAAGCGGATCAAGTCGGGTTTAAGGACACGCGAACGTGGCCTATGTGTGACAATTAACTGGTTAAGTAATCTTATCTGTGCACCATATTTTTTTAGGGCCTTTTGTTCCACTTGTCTGCCTGGCCAGTGGGAAGTAGGCAGCTGGGTGTCGGCATATAGACTGGACGGAAAAAAAAACTCAGGATAAAGGAATCACGACAAAACTTTTATTTGAAAGGAATTGACATCTCCTCAGAAAAATCATCTGATTCGTGAGACAGCAGGTCCATGTGTTTCTCATTTTTAGGTTCATTTTCTGCGCAATATAATTTTTTGGATCGTGTCAAAACACAGAAAAGAAGAGCTCTAACGATAATGAAATAAAGAAATAAAACACCATGAAAATTAAAAAAGGTTCGACTTTATTTTTTTAATTAAAAATAACAAAGGTCAACTTCAACATTTTTGAACTTTTCATCTCGTCTTTCAAGCTGAGGCCCAATTTTCTCCTGTAAAGCCTATTCTTTATTTTCGATCTCCACTTTGAATCCATCCACATGACTTTTTTTTTTGTAGAATGTATATAATCCACTTTGAAAAAAATAAAAACGACAACGCAAGCCGTATTTTTCAAAAGAAAATAAAAACTAAAAGGAAGAGACAAGTCCAAGAATTGAATAAGCTCTTTCTCTGAAACCAGCTGTGAACTCGTGTGCACTGCATGATCTGAGACAGACACGAACAGGCACATCCTTGTGATTGGTCGACTCTTGTAACTACGGACTACAAACTAACCGCCGAGGTTTCCTGACCCGGGTAAACCATAAAAAAAAAGTATTTCTTTCGTCCTAAACTATAAGTCAATCTACCAAAAAAAAATTAAGTCAAAGCATCTTAAGTTTGATCAAATTTATTGCAAGTGAAATGGTGAAAGCGAAAGCGATCGATGAAAAGTGACCGATCTCTCTATTGATGAATAGTATCTATACATATATACAAGCCCAAGGGGCGGTTGTCTATTGGTGAAAATGTGTCTTTCTATGCCTATTCTGGAACTGTCATTAGTAGTTGCTAATGACAAGATTAATCTAAATTGATCACTAAATAATAATCTTAACACTCCCCCTTGATAATTCATTCCTTGTAGGCATCGTTGTATGTTCATCATCGTCTTGAAGCTTTGGAAAACTCCATGGGAAAAAACCAAAGTATATCGATATACCAGGCAAAACTCCTTAAAATCCAGTGGGAAAAATAAGAAGAAACACCATGATATATATAACTCCAATGTTAATAGACCCTTTAGGTGTCCCCAAAGACATAGTCTAAAACAGTTTGATCAGAGATCAATGTATCATAAATATTATCTTCGAAAAACCTCTATGAGAAAAAATAGATAATATGACATTTACTATGTGTTAACATTACCTCATTAAAAACTTTACGTGAGAAAACTCCAGAAGAGTAAAACTCATATAAAGGAAAAATAGTGTAATGTGATGTTGAAAACATGTTATATTTTAGAGAGATTCTCCCCATGATTCTTGCAAGTCTCTAAGTTTTCTTATACCAATGCCCTCAACACATTTACGGAATGCGGAGTATGGCAGAGATTTTGTGAATAAATCTGCTAGATTATCACATGACTTAGTTTGCAAGATTTCAATTTCTCCATTCTTTTGGAGCTCATGGGGATAGAATAACTTGGAAATAATATGCTTAGTCATATTACTCTTAATATAACCTGATTTCATTTGTGTAACACATGCCAAATTATCCTCAAAGATAATTATTGGTGTCTCAAGTGCACTAATACCACATGATTGTATTATGTGGTTTATCATTCCACGAAGCCATACGCATTCGCGTGATGCTTCATATAAAGCAATTATTTTAGAATGATTGGTGGAAGTAGACACCAAAGTCTGCTTTGAAGACTTCCAAGATATTGTTGTTCCACCTTGCAAGAATACAAAGCTTGTTTGTGATCTGTCATTGTGGGGATCTGATAAATAACCAGCATCTATATATCCTAACAAAATTGGATCTTGATTTCTATTATAGAATTATCCAAGATCTCTGGTGCCATTGAGGTATCTCAAAATGGTTTTGACTCATACCCAATGACGTTTGGTAGGAACAACACTATGTCTTGCCAGCAAATTTACTACGAATACAATGTGGCAGAACCGTCCGAAATAGTGTACTTACGGAGGCGCTCGTCTTCCACCAGACACTAAGCACCCCGAAAGCAAGCTACAACGAGCGGTGTCCGTCGGGCACACCCCGAGGGAGAACCCGAAAGATCCACATTTTTCCCAAGGATCCAATAATGAGAACGAGTTACAATACAAGTCCATTTCTTACATATGAGTTTCTCAAAAAGTACATTATTACAATACCAAATACCAGAGTGCGGAATGATAAACAACGGAATTTAAAAATAACATCTAGCGGTAAGGGGGGCGAGGAATCCGTCTGAGCCCACCAGAAGAATCCTCCACACAAGGTACTCTTCAAGCATCTCCTGCAACAGGGCTAAATAAACCCTGAGTACACAATGTAATCGCAAGACTTATCCGACTAGTGGGAATATTTTCCCGACTTCAAGGAATATGATAGGCTTTATGGCTTGCTGGTTTTCTTTAGTAGAAAGCAATACTAGTAGTGCGTCCTTATTTATGTATTATTATTATCAGCCGTATTAAGTTATCATCTAGCCAGTCTATATAAGCACATGTTCTACTTTCAAGCAAGAGTTGAGCAATTAGTTCTATTTCTTCTCCTTTTTCACTTTCAATTCTTACTACGGTGCTAAACCGCAGACAAGCCGTACCGGATCGCCTGGCGATTCACGAATCAATGTGTCCCAGCTGGGTGCCCCGAAAACACACGCCCGCTTGTACCCCAGGCACAAGCAGGACTAACCCACCACTCTCTTGTCCCGGGTGTCCAGGTCCCCATCTAAACTTGGACTCCAAGCCCCCACTCCTGAGTCTCGGACTCAGTGTGGTGCAAGGACCTCCACCACCTCCTCTTCCCATTAGTCGGTCCGAAAAGAGCTGGATCCACGACAAGAGAGCAGCAAGCCTTCCCTGCGCCCATACCCAAGCATACGCTCGGGACAATAATTTGTGACTTGCCTAGAGTCATATGCAATGACCGGTCCTTAATCGACACAGACAGGAAAAAAGTGTAACCGAGCTATGCCCTGTTGGCCGCAGGACACAACCCCTCACACCCACCAGTACCCAATCCATATCCCTGCCCGGTCACCGTTTTCCTTTCCACCATTTTATCATGAGTGTTCATATTTTATTACCTATTTGCGAGAAACGCAGGTTACTCACGCTACCGATATCCTGAGCATAGCAGCTACTTGACCTGTACTAGTAGGACTCATGGGTAGATATATTTATGCAGGTAGTTTTCATAAAATGCCAGTAACTTAAATGCACATCACACACACACACACATATATATATATATATATATATATATATATATATTCAGTGATCATAAAAATATGGGTTATGCACCGGGGCTTGCCTTGGGCAGGCGCCGGGTCAGCACCAACAGGCTCCTGGGCTTCCTCTTGTGCGAAGATCTTCTCCTCGTACTCCTCGATCACCTCGTCGTACTCTGGCTCACCGACGGGCACGAAATTTACCAGTTCGTGATCTACATGAAATGATGATGCAATGCTTAAGAATATAACATCAGCAACTTTTATAATAACAGTACATTGATTTAACTACTAAGCTATTGCTATCGACCGTGGTGCTAAGTTATCTAATGCTATCGACAACAAGCATAAAGTTTGGCATTCATCATTATTATAGCCACTACCGGTATTTTTACTCCTAACGCTGATTTACGCTATATACAAATAAACAAGGGTAATATCCACTCTATTTGACAACCCCTTCTAAGACCACAAAATTTACAGCAAGCACTTAATAACCTAACGAGTCTACTATAGAATTTTTGTGTCTATAGCTATCACCAATAGTCCACAAATATTCCTACCAATATGAATTTACATAATGCCAAGCTTTCTAATTAGAATTTACGAGCCTATCAGTATACAACTAACCGTGAACTAATTACACTAACAGATAGATGGTATTTTTGTGAACCTAACAAAATTAGTCTGGCTATTTTTGGACAACTACATAATTTACTATGATTTATCGAAGTTCAGTTCATAACTAAAATAAATAAACATTTCTAATCTTCTAAAAATTAAGAAAACCGAATCCCTCTCCTCGGCCCAACTCGCTGGCTCGGCCCGCAACTGTGCGACGCGCACGCCAGAGTAGCGTGGCCCACGCGCGCGCGTGGCCCAGCCGACCAACGGCCCGCGATGAGGGAAGGCCCTCGCGCGAAGGTGAATATGCACAGGCACCCCCGAAGTACTATGTAATCACAGCGAGCTCTAGGACACCATTCCACCAGCCTAAGGTTTTACAGCTGCACCCTCCCCTTTCTCCTCCTTCACCGTGGTGAAGTCCCCTAGGCACCTGTGCGCACACTGGCGCGACGGCGCGAGCACCGGGCGGTCACGCCAGCATCACCCAAACCCCTACTACCTAACTAAGGGGCCGATGATTACCTTGGGCACAAAACGCAGCGACCGGAGGCTTCACGGCGAATAGAGGCGCCGTGCCGAGCCCCCCTCCCCGGCGGTGGCCCCTTTCCTGCAATGGCGGGCGCGTTCTCGTGAGTGATAGCGAAGACAAAGCAAGCAACTACGCTAGAGAGCTCTAGGGACTACCCACGGATACCTTCGCGTTGATGGTCTAGCCGGAGAAAGCCCGAGGTGAGCTGGCCGCGTGCGCGTGAGGTGGTGCGGCGGTGCACGATGGTGGCACGGCTGCACCAGGGACTGCTACATGGCGACAGGGCATAAACTAAAGTGAGCATGGTGACACCTGACTAGAGGAGAGGCTAGTAGCGCGAGGGATTGGACTGAGATGCCTTGGTTGCGAGGATAGCCTACGGCGCAGGCCCTCCCGGTCTTAAGGACCCAAAGGTGTGGCTTTTCAAAATTGGGGCCTATGACGTAGCTACAGGCAGCGATGTGGGGTCGGTAGGATAGCAGGCTACCTAGCGGAGTCGAGGACGAAGCCAATTGCAACAGGGCACTGCTACCACGATGAATTTGAAAGAGTCGTCTCGGCGGCCATGGAGACAGCGGGGGCAGGGGAGGTCCTGGCGCGGCTTGGCTCGGTCCGGCTGTGGACGTCAACGCAACCAACAAACACGTGCCACGATGGGGGACAGTGGGACACACCCCAGGCGACTGGCCGCATGGCCAAGGCAGCAAGCCAATGAGACACAGCGCGGCGTCGCAGCGGGCAGTGCTAAACAAGAACAACACAGCGCGAGCGACACGGAGGTGATGGGGGAGCAGGCTGTCGTCCATCGCGCGAACAACCAAGGTGAGTCAACGAAGCAGTGCCGTGTGTGGCCGCTGGCGGCGCGTAGCGCGGGACCCAGCGCGCCTCCGTCCAAAGCAGGGCAGGACAAGGCGCGACCGAGCTCAGTCGGTGTCCTGGGCGCAGCGAAACAGCTGGCGAGGTGACCCGCGCACCAGCGAGGGCAGCAAGCAGCAAAGGCAGTAGTGTAGGGCCTGCGCGTGTCGCATTCACTATGGCATGGAGACATGGCCTACGCCTCGGCGCGCTGGGTGAGTCAGCCACGGCGACAGGCGAGTAGCAGCGAGGCCGTGGCCAGCAGCAGAGGCAGACGGCCTTAGCGCGCATGCCTTGCACGTGCACAGGCACGGCGGTGGGGCGCAGCCAGCGTGGCAGCAGGTGAGGCCTGCGCGGCAGTGCGTGCTGACAAGCCAGCAGCGGTGGTGACCACGCCCAGGGCTAAGCCATGTGCCGTGCACGCTTTCTAAAGCAGTTAGAAAACTTGTACGCAATGCTCCAAACGCTAAACTAATTGTTCGATGCGCAAGAGGGTACATCAAGCTATCAACCGCAGTCAAGACATCGCGCTACTTCTTAAGCCAATCGCTCCACACAGCTTGCCAAAAGTGGCTTCGTCGACCTCTTCTAAAACTTACGCAAACGACGTCGTTTCGAACGATTTTGCGTCGAATTCCAAATCCGACCTACGGGATGTACTAGCTAGTTATCCTTGTCCTCGACCGCCGCACATGTTTTATCGCCGTTCACAAAACGTTCTATAGCCTTTTTGTTTTAACAAGAATTCGATTAGGATAATAAACAACGTTATGTGACACGAAACATAACATTCACTTTCTCGTTTCATATAAATGTTTCAAGGACCGAACATTGCTTTATAATTCATGTTATACACATATGCACATAACCATGATGCTCATGCGATGTTTAGCAAAACAGTGCAATGTAACACCGAGGGTGTTACAAATCTACCCCCCTAAAACAAAATCTCAACCCAAGATTTCATGTGCCTAGTGTGGAAAAAAGACAGGGAAATACATTTTTGGCGCAACAACTAACTATTCGAGCCAGCGAGAAGGTGAGGGTAATGCTGCAATAGGTAACTCTCTTATTCCCAAGTGGCTTCAGCCTCTGAATGATTTTGCCACTGCACCTTATAGAATTTTACCACTCTGTTCCTGGTCACTCTCTCCTTCTCATCTAAGATTTTGATAAGGTGCTCCACATACGTTAAATCGGGCTAGAGAGGAAGTCCTTCAATTTCCAAAGCTTCTTCAGGAACCCGCAGACATTTCTTCAATTGTGAGATGTGAAACACATTATGAACCACCGATAGGATTTCAGGGAGGTGGAGACGATAAGCAACGGGGCCACATGGCTGCAACACCTTGTATGGACCCACATACCGCGGAGCTAGCTTGCCGTGGACACCAAACCGGTGCACCCCTCTCATAGGAGATACTTTGAGATACACATAATCCCCAGCTGCAAACTCCAAAGGCCTGCTTCGCTTGTCTGCGTAAGCCTTTTGTCGGCTCTGAGCTGCCTTCAAGTGGTCACGAATAATACTTACTTTCTCTCAAGCCTCTTTTATGAAATCAGGCCTGAAGTACCCACGGTCTCCTACTTAAACCCAGTTCAGTGGCGTTCTACACTTTTGCCCATATAAAGCTTCAAATGGTGCCATACGGATGCTCTCTTGGTAGCTATTATTATATGAAAAATCAGCTAACTTTAAACACTTATCCCACTTCTCAGGAAAAGAAATGGTACAAGCTCTCAACATATCCTCGAGCACCTAGTTCACCCTTTTAGTTTGACCATCAGTTTGTGGGTGGTATGCTGAGCTTCTGAGAAGATGAGTACCCAGACATTCCTAGAGTTGCTCCCAGAAACGAGAGACAAAAACTGATCCTCTATCAGAGATGATAGTAAGAGGAACTCCATGTAAGGTCACAATCTGATCAAAGTATATCTCCGCATACTTCCTGGCAGTGTAACTAGTATCCATCGGAATAAAGTGGGCAGACTTGGTGAGACGGTCCACAATGACCCAAATAGAATCAAAGCCCGTGGAGGTGCGGGGTAAACCCATAATGGAATCTAGGGAAATATCCTCCCATTTCCAAATAGGAATGGGCAAGGGCTGCAGATATCCAGGAGCATGCATATGATCTGCCTTGACTCTATCACAAGTGTCACACTCCGCAACAAACTAGGTGATATCTTGCTTCATGTAGGACCACCAGTACAATTGGCGCAGATCATGGTACATCTTGTTGCTGCCAGAATGGATACACAGCTTTGAATGATGGGCTTCATTCAAAATCTTTCTTTCCAGCTCTTCATTGGATGGAACCACCAGTCTATCCTTGTATCTCACGACCCCCTGCTCATCAATGCTAAAATGAGGGCCACGCCCTTCAGCCATCAACTTCCTGATGTGAGGAATCTCTTCGGGGTCTTCCTTCTGCTCCTGAATAATCTGCTCCAGCAACTCTGATGTCAATGCAATATGAGCTAACGCCTCTGTGTGGTTGAGAGACAAGGGTATTTCCTCAACCTGATGTGACTTATGACTCAAAGCATTAGCTACCACATTGGCTTTTCCTGGATGATAATGGACTTCCAAATTATAATCCTTTATCAATTCTAACCATCTCCTTTGCCTCATGTTCAACTCAGACTGAGTGAAAATATACTTGAGGCTCTTGTGGTCTGTAAAGATATGCACTTTGTTGCCCAATAGGTAATGCCTCCAAATCTTCAGAGAGTGGACTACAGCAGCTAGCTCTAAATCATGGGTGGGGTAGTTTACCTCGTGCTTCTTCAGTTGGCGCGAAGCATAAGCTATCACACGCCCATCTTGCATAAGCACACACCCTAGTCCTATCTTCGAGGCATCATAATAAACATCAAAGGGCCTATCAATATTTGGTTGGGCCAACACAGGAGCAGTGGTCAGAAAAGTCTTCAGAGACTGAAAAGGTTCTTCACAAGCTGGGCTCCAATCAAACTTAGCTTCTTTCTAGAGCAGCTTGATCATGGGCTGGGCTATCTTGGAGAAATCAGGAATGAAACGCCGATAGTATCCAGCTAGACCAAGGAACTGGCAGATCTGGTGCACAGACTTGGGAGACTTGCAATCCAATACATCTTGCACCTTGCTAGGATCTACAGAAACGCCTTCAGGTGTCAACACATGCTCCAAAAACTGCACTCGATCTAACCAAAACTCGCACTTGCTGAATTTAGCATACAACTTGTTCTCCTTTAGTCGAGTTAGTACTATCTAGAGGTGTCGAGCATGTTCTTCATCATTCTTGAAATAGATCAGGATGTCATCAATGAAAACCACCACAAACTTATCCAGCTCCGTCATAAAAACTGAATTCATCAGGTACATAAAGAAGGCAGGAGCATTGGTGAGACCAAAAGATATCACCAAGTACTCATACAGTCCATACCTAGTAGCGAAGGCTGTCTTTGGTATATCATGTGGCCTGATCTTGATCTGATGATAGCCTGACCTGAGATCAATCTTCGAGAACACCTTAGCACTAGCTAATTGATCGAACAAAGTATCTATGCGGGGCAAAGGATACTTGATCTTAACTGTTACCACATTAAGAGGGCGGTAATCCACACACATCTGCATGGTACCATCCTTCTTCTTCACGAAAATAGCTGGGCAACCCCAAGGTGAGGAACTCGAACGGATGAAACCTTTGTCCATCAATTCTTCTAGATGCTTCTTTATTTCTGCTAGTTCTCTTGGAGCCATGCGGTATGGGCGTCTGGAGATGGGAGCAGTACCAGGCTCTAGCTCAATGGAGAATTCTACCTCTCTGTTTGGTGGCAACCTCGGAAGATCTTCAGGGAAAACATCCGGGAACTCACATACTACCGGAATGGAGGTAAGATTAGGAGCAGCTTCAGCATGGGCAGCAACAGGTAAGACTGGTTCTGAGGGTATAATAAGAGACATCCTATCCTCAGAAGAAGGAAGCCATAACTCCACACTTCTTCTCTTCATATCCAATACTACCCCATACACCCTGTCGGTGTTTCGTACAAGCACCGGCAAGTGAATTTATAGTAATGCGCGTTAGGCTCGGATGGTGCGCTAAAGGACATAGGATTTATACTGGTTCGGGCGAAACGTCCCTACGTCCAGTTTGTTGCTGCTTGTGTTATTAGCACCGTAATGATCTGTAGTAAGGGATACAAACTGCCGAGAGAGGGACTGGTCCCAAGTCTCTGATTGAAGGATTGAAAGGTGGTCAAGAGCTTCGTCGCTGCTTGAATGTGTGTGAGTGCGTTCTATTGTTTTGTCCTCCTTTTTCTTCCGTCCCCCTTTGATGGAAGAAGCGCATCCCCTTTTATAGATGAAGGGGCCGGCTTTACAAGGGTAAGGTCTCCAGGACGCGTACTCTATTTAGTCTTGTGGCTCATGTCTACTTGGTCAGGTCCTCCACTCTGATGAGCGCGAAGGAAGATAAGTGTTTACAATGTTGTCGATGTCTCTGCAGGATGTCAGGTTAGTCACGAATCTTTGCCTCACGCAGGTATGGGCTGCTTGATCTGATGGTTTTGACTTATGAGCCTCCCCCAGCCTTGCTCCGCACGCCTTCTGGTTCTCATGAGTCCTCGTTGGGAGAATGCGGGGTCGGGGTCCGGTGTAACGCCGTGGTCAAGGCCTTTGTTGGGAGGACCTGAGGGGTCGGGAAGCGGGCGCCGCTCCCTCGGGTCCACCGTGTGGTGACGGAATACCCATCGTTCGTGGAGATAGCAAATCCTTTCCTGGATCGTAGCGGTTGTCGTATATCTTCGTCGGGTTCCGTGTCCCAGAGCTGAAGGCGGCGCCTACAACTCTACAGGGTGAGGTGCACGCACCTGTAATACCTTTTGGGCTCTGCGGCGCCCGGAAGGGTCTAAAGCTTTAGTCCTGTCGTTCCCTGGCAGTCCTTTTCCTGCCAGGGCGCAGGGTATGGTCGTTGGAGCCATGGTTGACCCGAACGTCTTGTCTCGTCCTGTACCCATCATTATGAGGGATAGATATCGATTAGGGCGAGGCTCATTACGGGCCGTCGGGTGAGGTCGACCCCGCCCCCGGGGTCGGGCGAGACGGGATTCGTCCCCTCAGCCCTCGGGCGAGACCGAGCCCGCCCTCAAGGCGTCGGGCGAGGCGGAGTTTATCCCTCGGCCCTCGGGCGAGACCGAGCCCGCCCTATAGGCGCCGGGCGAGACGGAGATTAGCCTTGAGCTTTTGGGGCGAGGCAGGGTTATCCTACCAAGGCGTCGGGTAAGGCTGACCCCGCCCCTCCGGGGTCGGGCGAGACGGAATTCATCCCTCAGCCCTCGGGCGAGACCGAGCCCGCCCTCAAGGCGTCGGGCGAGGCGGAACCGAACTCCTGTCACTCGAACAAGGGATGACATGGAGCCCTTATGCATCTAGAAGTTTTTCACGTTCGGTGGTCATCGGTTCCACCTTCTGGGGTACCCTGGTATTAGGTCCCCGACAGTAGCCCCCGAGACTCCAGGTGATTCGGGTAGAACCGCCTGGAGGGTGTTTTTCTGAGTGGGTCGTGGCGTCCCGTTTACTGGGGACTGATTCGGGGCCGTCCTCACTGGTGCTTCTGCCCTTGGTGGCGGATTGTTCGTAGATTCCTTCTTAGTTAGGCCGGCCGGCGAGTTGCTGGGCCCTAGGTGGGCCAAAGAGAAAAGAAACGGGCCTTTGTGGCTTGTGCTTCCCAGGTGGGTGGAGAGTCCGGATTCGCTTGGGGAAGGCGAACCGTCCACCGAGATTTTTTGGGATGAGAGGATAGGGACTGCGGGCGCGTGTCCCGCGACGTGACGCGGTGGCGTGCGTGGCAGACCCGGAGATCGAGGCGGGCGGTTGCCCTTCTCGCGTCCGTCACCCCCTATAAAACCGCGGGGTTCGCCCCCAGGGTCCCGTGTTTCACTCCCCTTCCTTTGCGTTCTTGAAACATCCGCCGCCAATCTTTGACCTCTTGCGCCCGCGCCGCCATCGTCGACCGGCTGCGTTGTGTGTTCAACCCGCCCGTTAAGCAGCGCGCCGCCCTTCCCCCCTCCTGCTTCAATGGAGTTGTGGGGCAGATCAAGCATCACTTCCCGGCGTCTGGAGGGCCTCGTCCGCCATGGCCTTCTCCGCCCACTATCCGCCGTCCAGGAGTGGTTGCTCCCCGGCGACGAGGGTGAGCCGGTGCCGCCTGAAGGGTATGTCGTCTCCTTTGCCATCTTCCATGAGCGGGGATTCGGGGTACCCGTGCATAGATTTCTTCGGGGGTTATTAGATTTCTATGAGGTAGAGCTGCAGCATCTCACTCCCAATGGGATTCAGCATATGGCGGCGTTCGTTGCCCTGTGCGAGGGTTTCCTGGGGATCGATCCCCATTTTGATCTATGGCGGTATTTCTTTAGCGTTAGTCTGTCGAAGAGGAAGATTGGGGGGAAAGAAGTGGACGCGCCGATGGGGTGTGCCAGCATTCACCTGCGCCATACCCGATCGAAGGGTTACCCGTACATGCGTCTGGCTACATCCAACAAGGGATGGCATTCGCAGATGGTTTTATGTTAGGGATGATGTGAGTGCCACCCTACCGAAGTACACGGACGTCTTATTGTGGGTGCCCGGCGTCGCCGTAATTTGGGGCGCCCAGACTAAAGACAAGAAGCACATCTCCGACCTTCTCTCCGCCCTCCATGCCCTGAAGGGTCGGGGTGTAAAGGGGTCGGGGATTATCGGTGCCTACCACGCGAGGAGGGTGGCGCCACTGATGGCGCGTGTGCTTCCCCTGCACCGGATGACGCCAGGGATATCGTTCGAGGGGACGGTGCTCGTTGACGAGGCGCTCCCTTATTCGGAAGTGGCGCAGCGTATCAAGGAGGCGACGGAGCCGACGAAGGATTCCGCAGCGAGGTCCTCGACATCGTGTATCCGGTGCGGGCATCCTCCAATGCGGCCGGAGCACGGGTTCTTCGAATTCGTAAGCCCCTTCTCCGCATTCTTTTCTTTCTCCCGAATCTCCTCTTTAACACTTGCTTCGTAATGTTGGGGCTAGCCGAGGGGCTAGTCTTCAAGATAGCCCAATCCATTGTCGAAGGACAAGGTTGTGGCGGCGGCGAATCGACTCACGGCCGAGCGGGACAAGGAGGCAAAGGAGGAGATGAAGAAGGCGAAACGACTGAAGCAGGAGGCACGGGATCGGGAGAGGGCGTGAGCAAAGTGAGGATGACGATGATGATGATGATGACAACGGCGACGACAAGGTAGCCGTCGACGTGGATTGGGGCGTCCTGGAGGATGAGGAGACGCTGACAAGTGGCCACCCACCCGTGCAGGGGCCCTTCGCCTTTCATGCGGAGGGAAGTGAATCGATGAGGTCGATGGAGGCGGCGAGTCCGCCTCTTCGCATGGCGTGCTGGCCAGGAGGACGGTGGATGGGGAAGAAGCGAACTGCGCCGCCATCCCCGAGGCGGCGATGAAGGGGAGCAGCTCCGGTGCTGCACCCGTGAGACAATGGAGGGACGGCTCAAAGGTGCGTGCCCGACGAGACGATGGAGAGGGCGACTCGGGGCCGCGCCCGACGAGATGGACCCCCCTGCCCCGGAGCAGGGGGTAGGCATGAAACGGTCCCACCCAGATGAGCCAAGGCAGGGGTCTGGGGATCCATCCCCAAAACGCTTCCGCCGGCCGAGGACGTCAACGTAAGCTGTTGATTCCTCTGTTTTCATCCTTTTCCCTTTTTATTTTGACTTAATGGTTATTACCTTTGCGCGAGTTCTTGCGGACGGGTCACCCACAGGGCTAGCGCCCAAGAAGAGTCTCGCCCTTCAAGTGGGATGAGACGGCGTCGCCGGAGCCACCCATTTGAGGCAGAGTGGTGGTGCCGATGTCGGGCGCGTTGGCGAACCGATGGCGTCAAGGTGGCTCCCACATCCGCGGAGGTTCTTGAGCGAAGCGGTCTCTTCCGCGGGCGGGCGTGGAACAACAGCGGCCGAGACCGTGATACCGCCGGTGACGGTGGTCGTGGATCGCGCTTAAGCCGAGATCAGCCGGACGCGGTCGTGGTGGCACCCGAGGGCGTGGTGCGATCCCGCGTCGCCCAGCGCCCATGTGGATCCACCGTGGCGCTCGGAGCGGCCTGACGGAGGAGGGTCCAGCCAGAGGTCCTCGAGTGCGGCGGTGGTGCCAAGACAGGTCGAGGAGGAGCCGCCACCGGCCCCTTTGTCGGGAGGAAACCGCTCCCCTGCGCGGGGAGAGCCGCCGCTCCAGTGGATGGATGCTCAGGACCCGGCGTCGGCTCTTTTCTCGCTCGATGATCATTCCGAGAGCATGGAGCGGGAGGGTCTTGACATCAGGATCTCGACCATCTTTGAACGCCTCGACCCGAGCCGAGAGGAGCCCTCCGTGAGATCGTTATCCCTACCACTCGGTATTTTCTGGACTTTCTTCTTTCTTCATGTGTTTTTGTGTTCTCGTATTTCGATATCAGCCTTCTTCCTCCTCAGACTCTTGTTGCTCGTAGCCGGGATAAATCCCAATTCCTCCCATGAGTAGGCGGAGAGGGATCGCTTTTTCGAGGAGGCCCGGTACTGGCCGGACTTGGCCGCCAGCTTACTACTGTTCGAGAGCGGGAGGCCCAAAGCGTCGGGGATGCGGAGGAGGCGCACGGAATGTTTGAGGACCTGTCGGCGAGGTCTAAGCTGGATGGAGAGGAGATTGCGGACTCAAAAAAAAGAGCGAGACGAGCTCTTTCAGAGGAATGCCATGGCCAATGAGAAGGCCAGTGAAGTCTGAAGGAGCTGGAGATGGAGCAGGACCTTCGGCGGAAGGCCGAGAGTAGGGCCACAACCCTCCAGGAAGGTGGACGAGGGACGTCGAGGTGGTCCGCTCTCTCGGGCGGAGCTTGACGACGTGGTGAAAAGGAAAGTCGAGTCTTTGAGAACGCCGCCACCAAGCCTGGAGAAAGAGGTTGCCTATACTCTGCAGAGCCCTTGGTGAGAGTGATGAGCACGATCTTCTACAAGCTGCGGTCGGGGTTGTTCTTACGCATCTGAATGTGACGGAGCCGGTGGAGACCAGCACGCTCATGGCTCGTGGTCGGAGGTATCACGGCTTGGGTGGGCCAGCTTGAGGAGAGTGCCTTTCACGCCTGGGATTACCCAGGCCTTCACCGTCGCCCACGCCCACTATGAGAAGGAAATAAACCTGAAAGTGATGAGCGAAGGCTTTCCGTCCACCTACGAGGATGAAGAGCTAGAGGAAATGGAGCGGATGGTCGCTCCCCTTGCGAAGAACCTGGCAAACAATCTGAAAGAGATGGTTCTCCCTCCATGAAGTAATTAGTCAAACAATTTTGAGAATAACTTATATGTAATATGTGAACAAGTGTCGGTATTTTTCGAGTCCGGACGCCTTTCGTGCTTTAATGCGTCTTAATTTCGTTTTGTTTGATTTTTGCAATTTCATTTTTACGGTCTTACCCAATATGTTCCCCTGAATTATGCCGCTTGTGATTATAATGCGAGGAGATTGTTACGAAAAGAAGGAGAGGAGGTAGCCGTACCTTAACAGCCCCAGTAAGGTCCGACCCCCTTTCTTTGGGGTCGGGTGTTACTGGAGACCGGAATCGTGGTTCTGGTGATAATGGATGCCATCGCAATAATCCCCGCCCTGTCTTCCAATAGAAATCCCAACTGGGAACTCTATGGGCTCGGCAAGGTGGGGCCTCTGCCCCTACATTGTTTGGCCCGAGCCCCCGAGCCTTGTCAGGGTCTGATAGGGTCGGCCGTTATTTGCGTGTTACCCCGTCCTTGGTTTTCGCAATCGGAGGGGTGAGTGAACGACACTTGCCTCGACGGCTTGAGTACCGCGCTCAACGAGCTCGCTAACGGAATACGTTAAATGCGGAATCCGAGTCCATCATTTGCTTGATGGGGTCGGCAGAGCCTCCGGTGGCACTCCACAACTTCTTAACCCGCCTCCCGTGAGATGCCCGAGTCGTTCGATAAGCTCGGGGGGCCCGATGGCCTCTCCTCGATGGAGATTACGTGGGTTTGGCTCGAGGTTAGAATTGAATGAGAGAAGGTCGAGACGTCCCGGTTCGCTTCGAAGCGGGTCGGGCGGGCAGGCCAGCTGGGGCTCGTCTCGGTTATCTCTCCCCAGCTCTGATTCGGCGTGAGGCGACCTCGAGCCCTTCAGCGGGCCAACCTTGAACCTCACTGTGGTTGCCTATATCGGATAAATGACAACGATCGTTTCGTGGTGCGACACGAATCATTGGGATGCAATTTTTGCATATGAAATGTTTTGAATGCTAGATTTAATTGAAAATAAAGGTGGGGACGTTACCTTGGTGGTATGAGTGGCGGAAAAAGCTCCTACCAGATGGGTTCGGGTCCTGACGCGTTTGTGACGAGGTTGGAAAAACCTGCATAAGAATTGACATTCTTGTTTTGTGTCTCGGTGAAGATCCGAGCTATTCAATTAACTGGGCAACCTGGTTGTCAGAGGCGGACCCTTGATCCCTTCTTTGAGAAAGGCGGACGTCGAAACCGAGACGCGAGAGGCGTTTGAGCATGATTTTTCCGGTGAATAGAAACATTGTAGCTATCGGGCGTAGGGTTTGCTAGTTCGTCCGTTTTACTCAAAGCTTTTGTGCTGTATGTCGCGCCTTAGTTTCAAAGCGTGACGGAGGGTCGGGTGAAGAGGATGTCTGGATTGGTAGTCATCCTCGACAAACCCCGAGTGATGCTCGCGTCCACCTTTTTGCGGTGGGTCGGAATCTTGCGAACAAATTCTAACGCATAAAAAGTGAAAGATGAGAGGCTTATCTTTCTTTGGTCGTTCGTTCGTCGTGTCTTCTAGGCCGAACGGTCGACCTCAGGAGAACTGAAGGGTCCCGTCATCGGGTCGTCCGTGGTCCTGCATGGGAAGGCGAAAAATTTGTCTGCCTATGCGGATGCCTTAATCGCCGCGTCCGGAGCGGGTCAGTGGCGGGCCATACCCAGGCAGTGTTCAGTTTGACCAAAGAGGGACGCTTCAGAGACCGGGTTCATCCGTCACTTCAAAGCGTCCCCTCGGATATCAATCAGCATTGATTGCGTACAAAAAAAGGGAAGGAGAGGGTTTTTCGTCCGACCTTTCGCCTTTCCTTAATTATGCGCCTCCTCTTTAAATAGGAGGAGGGGAGAGAGTTCTCAGCCCACCTCCCCTTCGCCTCCGAGCCGCTACCTCTCCTTCTTCTTCCTTTCCGCCAAAGCGCGTCCGTGCGTTGTGGTGGTTCTGAGTGAGGCAGAGTAATGCTAGAGAGAGATAGAGAACTTACAAACTTGCTCGTGATTACAGTGCGTGATGTCGAGGCGGAGGTTATCCAACGTAGATGAGATGGTGCGCGCGCCCTTGCCGAGGAGTCGCCATCTTGGCGAAGGAAAGGCGTCGGTGGGCGTCGACGTCGTTGATCGCGCCGTCGTTCGCTGCGCCCCTCCCTTGGCGGGAGGCGTTTCTTGCCCATATGCCGTTATCGTGGTTATGGCTTGGGATGATGGCGTAGTCTTCAGACGTCATGGCGGTGGCGTCGCTGCCGGGGTCGCGGCTGACGACGATGGCGTAGTCCCCGGACGTTCCGGCGGAGGCGTCGTTGCCGGGGTCGCGGCTGACGACGATGGCGTAGTCCCCGGATGTTCCGGCGGAGGCGTCGTTGCCGGGGTCGCGGCTGACGACGATGGCGTGGTCCCCGGACGTTCCGGCAGAGTCGTCGTAGATGGTGGCGCCTTCGAGGATCCGGCGAAGATGTCGCCGACGGAGAGCGTGGCACGGCGACCGTAGAAGACGAGCTGGCCCGTGTACACGCCCCGGACGTCGCCGATGGAGAGCGTGGCACGGCGACCGCAGTAACACTTGTGGTAGAGCTGAGCCGAGACTGTAATGAAATAACGTTGTGGGGAAGCCCCCGGGTAAACAGTCCTCGGAGTATATTGTTCCTTTTTTGTAATGACATCGCTTTGTAAGTGGTGAATTTGTGCAAAAAATGAACAAAATTGCATCCTTGGCTTATGGCAAGTCATTTTAACGCTTTCCAACCCTTCTCATGGTCTAAGTCATAGGAAACTAGGAACGTGGGCAAACTAATTCTGATTGAACTGGTGAGCAAAGAGGTTGCAGCCGCTGGGGCGTGGGTGCCTTGCAGTCCTACCAGTTGTATTCAGAATTGGTTCCCAAGATCTTAGCCCTCGAAACTCGTTCACGAGGCGAATGGAAAACTTAGAAAATGTTTGCAAGTATAACAGAGGGATTTTTTACAAGCGTAATAAGTAATACTTGTATTACACATGACATATGTTACAATCATATGCCAGCCCCCGAGTGAGGTCTGACCCCTCGCGATTTGCAGGGGTCGGTAGTCACTAAGGATCGGGGTTCTATTAAGACAAAAACTGATAAGGAAAAGTGTAAGCTTATTTTAAGGATAGAAACGACGTAGCTGCTCAATGTTCCAGGCATTGGTGAAGACCTCGCCTTTGATGGTTTTCAACCGGTAGGTGCCTGGGCGAAGTATTTCCGCGACGATGTAGGGCCCTTCCCAGGGCGGGGAGAGTTTGTGGCGAACCTTGTTGCTCTGCACAAGGCGGAGGACGAGGTCTCCGACGTTGAAGGCTCGACCCCGCACCCGTCGGCTGTGGTACCGCCGTAACGCTTGCTGGTACTTGGCTGAATGGAGGAGGGCGATGTCGCGGGCCTCATCCAGCTGGTCCATGGCGTCTTGGTGAGATGCCTCGGCTCCCTAAATCATATATGCTCTCGATTCTTGGCGCCCATAGTTGAGGTCCGTGGGGAGAAACGGCCTCGAGCCGAGATCATAAAAGGGTGTGTAGCGGTGGCGGCTAGGAGTCGCCCTTAGGCTCCAGAGAGCACGGCCGGGAGCTCAGCCGAGCCAGCGCTACCGAACTTGTTCAACCGGTTGAAAATTCTAGGTTTGAGGCCTTGAAGGAGCATGCCGTTTGCGCGCTCGACCTGTCCGTTCGTCCGGGGGTGCGCCACGGCTGCCCAATCGATTCGGATGTGTTGTTCATCACAGAAACGAACGAATTTCCTACCGGTGAACTGCGTGCCGTTATCTGTGATGATGGAGTTCGGTACTCCAAAGCGATGGATGATGTCGAGAAAGAACAAAACAGCTTGCTCGGATTTGATTGTGGATATTGGCGAGCTTCAATCCATTTTGTGAACTTGTCTATGGCGACAAGCGTGTGGGTAAAGCCTCCGGCGCTTTTTTAAGTGGCCCAACCATGTCAAGCCCCGCACGCGCGAAGGGCCACGTGATGGGGATCATCTGGAGAGCTGGGCGGGAGGTGCGTTTGCCGAAGCGTAGTATTGGCACCCTTCAGAGGTGCGTACAATTTGCTCGGTATCGCTAACGCGGTGGGCCAATAGAAACCCTCGTCGGAATGCCTTCCCAACCAAGGTTCTTGGTGCGGCATGGTGTCCGCATGCCCCTCCGTGGATGTCGCTCAAGAGGGAGTTTTCCCTGCTCGCCGAGGATACAAAGTTGCGAAATTCGATGTGACTTCGTTTGTAGAGTTCGCCCCTCTACAAGAACGAAGGATTTAAGCGTCCGCCGCTTGAAACCGTCGGGCTTCTGTCTTGTTGGTTGGTAGTACGTCGTGGAGGAGATAGTCGATGTAAAGCGTTCTCCGGTCATTGGGAGGATCGGACTCCATTCTTTGGGTCTTCTCCAATCTCCATGACCTCGGGTCGGGAGGAGCAGTTAGCGGATCGGCCTTGGGGTCGGACTAGAAGGGCCATCATCACTTGTTCCGACCAGCCAGCGCGCATCGAGGGTTTGTGTTGGTCATTTGGCGAAGACGCCTGGAACCGGCTCTCTTTGGATGTCGCTTTGCGAGTGTATCGCCCGCTTCGTTGAGGCGCTGGGGATATGATTGAGTTCGAGGCCGTCGAATTTGTCCTCCAGACGTCTCACCTCTTGATGAGATGCCTCCATCTTGGTATCGTGGCAGCCCGACTCTTTCATGACCTGGTTGACGACCGGTGAGAGTCGCCCGACGCGTCAAGGCGCGTCGGATGCCCAAATTCGATGGCGATTCGTAGGCCGTTGATGAGCGCTTCGATTCTCTGCGGTATTGTTTGATGAGGAAAATGAAGCCGAACCATGTACCTCATGTGGACCCCGAGGGGGGATACAAAGACTAGTCTGCTCGGCGCCCTTCTTCATCGCCGATCCGTCGAAGTACATTATCGATTACTCTTGATCGATTTCTTTGGTGGCATCTGGACCTCGGTCCACTCAGCGATGAAGTCAGCGATTGCTCGAGATTTGATCGCCGTTCGGGGACATAAGAAATGCCCCGATCCATCAGCTCGAGTGCCCACTTTGCGGTTCTTCCCGAAGCGTCATGGCTACGAACGACCTCGCCGAGGGGGGAACGACACCACCATCGCCACGGGGTGTGACTCAAGTAGTGGTGTAGCTTCCTTTGGTGATGAGGACGGTGTAGAGGAGTTTGGATCCGGGAGTAGCGGGTTTTGGAGTCGGATAACACCTCGCCGATGAAATATACTGGTATTTGCACCTTGAAGGCGTGCCCTCTTCTTCTCGCTCTACTATTAATGGAGCTAACCACTTGGGTGGTGGCCGATATATATAGTAAGAGAGATTCTCCATCGCATGGAGGGACTAGGACCGGCGGCTTAGTTAAAAATCGTTTAACCATGTCAAGTGCTTCTCGAGCCTCTACTGTCCACTCAAGCGGTCGATTTTCTTGAGAGTCGATAAAGGGGGAGTCCTCGTTCGCCAAGGCGTGAAATGAATCGACTGAGAGCGGCAAGGCACCCGGTGATCCGCTGAACCCCCTTTATGTTTTGGGTCGGGCCCATCCTCGTGATGGCTGATATCTTCTCTGGGTTGGCTTCGATGCCAGTATAATCAACACACATTCTCCATTTCCCGCTTTTTTTTCGAACAAGAACAGGATTCGCTAACCACTCTGGGTGGTACACTTCCTTAATGAATCCTGCCTTGCCAGATAGTTTGGCTATCTCCTCGCCGATGGCCTGCGTTTCTCCTCGTCGAAGCGGCGCAGGCGTTGTTTCACCGGCTTGGAGCCAGGAAGGATTTGGAGAGTATGCTCGGCGACCTCCCTCGGGATGCCCGGCATATCCGAGGGTTTCCACGCAAAGATGTCCTTGTTGGCGCGGAGGAAGTCGACGAGCGCGCTTTCCTATGCGGAGGAGAGCGCGGTCCCGATTCGGACTTTTTTGCCCTCGGAGCTACTGGGATCCAAGAGGACGTCCCTGGAACCCTCTGCCGATTCGAACGATCCGGACGACTTCTTTGCGTCGGGTGTCCCCTCACTGACCTCCTCCCTGAGGGTGACGAGCTCTTCGGATGCGATGACCGCGGATGCGTGTCGCAGCATTCGACCTCGCACTCGTAAGCGCGGCTGGAAGGAGGTGCCGATGGTGATGATCCCACGGGGGCCCGGCATCTTCAGCTTCAGATATGTGTAATTGGGTACGGCCATGAACTTCGTGTAACATGGTCGCCCCAGAATGGCGTGGAAAGTCCCTGGGAACCCCACTACATCGAAGGTGAGGGTCTCGGTCCGGTAATTGGATCGATCCCCAAAAGTGACGGGCAGGTCAATCTGCCCTAGTGGCACGGCTTGCCTTCCTGGTATGACGCCATGGAAAGGTGCTCGGACGGGGCGGAGGCGCGTTCGGTCGACGCCCATCTCGTCGAGCGTCTTGGCGTACATGATGTTGAGGCCGTTGCCCCATCCATCAAGTACCTTGGTGAGCCGCTTTGGACCGACGATCGGGTCGACGACAAGCGGATACCTTCCGGGTGTGGGATGGCATCCGGATGGTCGGTCCGGTCGAAGGTTATGGCGGATTCCGACCACCGGAGATAGGTTGGCATAGCCGGTCCAGCGGTATAGACCTCTCGACGCGCGACCTTTCTGGCGGTGCTTGGAGTCGTAGGCCGTTGATCCTCCGAAGATCATGAGGGCACGGTCGGAGTTGGGAAGGTGTCGCCCGCCGCCTCCGTGTCGTTAGTGGTGGGAACAGCTCCTTCCCCGCTCCTCCTTGTTAAGGCCCCCACCAAGTATTTGCGCATAAGGCCGCATTCCTTGTATAGGTGCTTGGCCGGGAAGGCGTGGTTTGGGCATGGCCCCTCGAGCATTTTCTCGAAGTGGTTGAGTGCCCTCCGCGGGCTTCCGCCACCTTTATGTCGGCGGCAATGCCGCATGAGTAAGTTGTCGCGCCGTTGCTGCTTCTTTTTTCCCTTTGGCGGGGACGGTTGAGGCGCCTTATTTGGCGTCCTCGCCCCGCCTTTGTTTTTCCGTCGATGACGATCAAAGATGGCCTGATCGTTGCCTCTTCTCCAAAGGCGTGACTAGTGGCGATGTCCGGGAGTTCCTTGGTAGTTCGGGCCCTGCGTCCCGGCTTGTGGACCGAGGATTCGCAGGTCGTTCGGACGTAAAGGCTCCTATTACGTCGGCGTCGGTGGCGTTCGGGAGCTCATTGCACTGTCGGAAAAGCGCCGGATGTACCCCGCGGAGGGTTTCACGAGCTTCGACGGCGATTCTTGAGGTCCCATGGGGTTTCAGGCGTTTGTACGTGCCTCGAAATTACCCACGAAGATCTCAATCGAGATCCGCCAACTTCACGAATAGTATTGGACGGTAGGTAGGTGCTCCAGCCACGCTTCGTGCTAAGTCGGCCAGAACAAGCGGGAGATTGCGAATAATGAAATTATCATCGCTAGCACCACCGGCCCGACATGCAAGCCGATAGTCTTTGAGCCAAAGCCGGGGTTTGTTTCGCGTAATATTTAGGAATGTTCAGAGGCGGTCGATACCTTAGAGGAACGCAGCGTTGAGGATGTGTCGGCCAAAGGCCCGAGGGCTGGCGGGACGGGGCTCGGGCCGGTCCTCGTTGTTGTCGTAGCGCCCGCCGCCACGTCGGGGATGATAGCCGCGACACGCTGCTTCTCCCTCGTCGCCAGTGGGCACGTCTCCGGCGTCGATGATGCTACGTCACGCCGCGCCACGGCCACGGAGGCGTTGATGTCTGAGGACGACGGAGGGCTGCCCGCCCGCCGGCGGTGTTTGGTGTCTGGATGCGTCCTTGGTGGGATGCACGAAGAAGGTGCGCTACCTGGCTGGTGTCGGGTTCGCATCGTCGAGACAACGAACTTTTCCGCTTCTGCTGCTGCGCTGCTGGCGCTTTCGAGCAACGGCGAATCTCCCGATAAGCGTTGTCGATCCTCGGACGTCGTGGCCTCCGGGAGACAATGCGGCAAAGGCGGTCGGCGCGGCGATGTTCGGCCGCTCGAGCAAAGTGAGGAAAGGCCCCATCGTCGGTGAGGATCCTTTGATGTACGGGTGCGGGCTGCATGGCGCGCGCGCCCCGTTTCTTTGCGGCGTTCAATCTCGCGATTGATGTCCGCGTATTCCCGTGCGAGCCCTTGCCCGGCCTCATCGATCTCTTGCTGACGAGCCCTTAGCTGCTCCATCCTCAAGCGAGATGGGGCTGTCCCTTCTTCCCCGGATCTGCTGTCAGGATTGTTCATAGGGGTGGCTTCTTCCCTGGAGGCGCTTTCGACGTGACCCTCAGGGGTCTGCGTCATGTAGCATTCTCGGGAAGGGTGGCGGCTCCCCCTGCTGGAATCCGAGCTGGAGAGCGATACAGGCTCCTCGTTGAGGAGCTCGTAGAGGGTCTCCGTATCCCGCTCAATCGCCCCCACGAACTCGATGTCCGTGGGTGGTTGAACCACTCGTAGCGCCAGAAGACGGCCAGCGGTTGCCGCAACGTTGCGGAGACCGAATGGAAACGCTATCGGGGCGCTCCATACGGACCCTTCCGGACACATGGTGGCGTTGTGAGAGGCTTCTTTGGGTGACGGGACTCCCCGGGAGTTGCCCGGTGGACCCTCAAGCCTGAGACGGCTGAGGTTGATGGAAGGGGGAGATGGGGCGGTATTTGAGTGAGTCGCTGCCGCTCTCCTTCTAGTGTGATGATGAAATCTGTGTCACCAAAGCGCACGTGTGCGCCCAGGCCTGTGTGATTGCGTGGGTGGTCATCCGAGACCTGGTTTGGAACGCGCAAAGCCCCTACCTGGCGCGCCAACTGTCGGTGTTTCGTACAAGCACCGGCAAGTGAATTTATAGTAATGCGCGTTAGGCTCGGATGGTGCGCTAAAGGACACAGGATTTATAACTGGTTTGGGCGAAACGTCCCTACGCCCGCTTTGTTCTTTGCTTGTGTTATTAGCACCGCAAGAACGATCTCGTAGTAAGGGATACAAACCGCCGAGAGAGGGACTGGTCCCAAGTCTCTGGATCGAAGGATTGAAAGGTGGTCAAGAGCTTCGTCGCGGCTTGAATGTGTGTGAGTGCGTTCTATTGTTTTGTCCTCCTTTTCTTCCGTCCCCCTTTGATGGAAGAAGCGCATCCCCTTTATAGATGAAGGGCCGGCTTTACAAGGGTAAGGTCTCCGGGTGACGCGTACTCTATTTAGTCTTGTGGCTCATGTCTACTGGTCGGGTCCTCCACACGATGAGCGCGAAGGAAGATAAGTGTTTACAATGTTGTCGATGTCTCTCGCAGGATGTCGGGTTAGTCACGTAATGCTGCCTGCGCAGGTATGGGCTGCTGATCTGTTGGTTTTGACTTATGAGCCTCCCCGACCTTGCTCGCACGCCTTACGGTTCTCATGAGTCCTCGTTGGGAGAATGCGGGTCGGGGTCCGGTGTAACGCCGTGGTCAAGGCCTTGATTGGGAGGACTGAGGGGTCGGGAAGCGGGCGCCGCTTCCTCGGGTCCACCGTGTGGTGACGGAATACCCATCGTTCGTGGAGATAGCAAATCCTTTTCCGGATCGTAGCGGTTGTCGTATATCTTCGTCCGGGTTCCGTGTCCCAGAGGCAAGGCGGCGCCTACAACTCTACAGGTGAGGTGCACGCACTGTAATACCTTTTGGGCTCTGCGGCGCCGGAAGGGTCTAAAGCTTTAGTCCGTGTTCCTCGGCAGTCCTTTTTCTGCCAGTAGGCGCAGGTATGGTCGTTGGAGCCATGGTTGACCCGAACGTCTTGTCTCGCCCCTGTACCCATCATTATGAGGGATAGATATCGATCGGGCGAGGCTCGCTCTGGGCCGTCGGGTGGTGACCCGCCCCTCCGGGGGTCGGGCGAGACGGAATTCGTCCCTCGGCCCTCGGGCGAGACCGAGCCCACCTCAAGGCGTCAGGCGAGGCGGAGTTTTATCCTCGGCCTCGGGCGAGACCGAGCCCGCCCTATAGGCGCCGGGCGAGACGGAGATTAGCCTTGAGCTTTGGGCAGGCGGTGGTTATCCTACCAAGGCATCGGGTAAGGGTGACCCCGCCCCTCGGGGTCAGGCGAGACGGAATTCATCCTCGGCCTCGGGGCGAGACCGAGCCCGCCCTCAAGGCGTCGGGCGAGCGCGGAACCGAACTCCTGTCACTCGAACAAGGGATGACATGGAGCCCTTATGCATCTAGAAGTTTTTCACGTTCGGTGGTCATCGGTTCCACCTTCTGGGGTACCCTGGTATTAGGTCCCCGACACACCCGCAACCAGTTCATTCCAAGAATAACATCAATGCCTTGCCCAGGCATTATCATGAACTGTAGACGGTAAGTGTGGGTGGCTAATACCAAACTTATTGTATCAGTGCGGGTATTGATGAACATTTGTGAACCCACAGTATGGATCTTATAGGCATACGGTATAGCCATAAGTGATAAGTTGTGCCGCTCTACAAACCCCATGCTCATAAAGGAATGTGCTGCACCAGAATCGAACAACACCAAAGCTGGATGGGAGTCGATGGTAAACATACCAGCCATAACTGCCTCCTGCTGCACAACCTACTGAGCATCCATGAAGTGCACCTGACCAAACCTGCTGGGCACTTTCTTCTTAATGATGGTCCTCTTGACAAGCTTGGAATTTGCGGATGGTTGAGCTGACTGAGCTGGCTGGTTCTGGGGACAGGCCCTGGCATAGTGGCCATCTTTGCCACATTTGAAGCAAGCTCCTAGCCTATTCCCAAACCCCTGATGAGGTGGGACCTGCTGTCCCTAAGACTGCTATGGCTTCACCTGCTGTGGAGGTGCACGGTATTGAGTAGAGGAAGTCTGCGACGTCTACTGAGGTTGCCAGAACGAAGGCCTACTGGATGGTTGATAGGGCCCCCGCTGGACAACCTGAATCTTCTATGTGTGAGGGTGGCTAGAAGACCCTGCGTCCACCCGCTTCCTCTTCCAATCATCTTGAGACGCCTGCTGAAAACCCTCCATGGCAATGGCGGCGTTCATCAGCGCCCCGAAGGTCTGATAGTTCCCCGTATACAGTTTCTCCTAAAGGAAGGAAGCGAGATGATGAAAGAAGCGTTCCCTCTTCTTATCATCAGTATCCACCTGACTGCCAGCATACTGAGCCAAGTGATTGAACTTGTTCACATATTCGATCACTGTCCTATTTCCCTGGCGCAGCTCCAGGAACTCGATCACCTTCTGGTTGATAACTCCAGCAGGGATAAAGAACTCTCGGAACGTGGTGGAGAACTCCTGCCATGTTGCTAGATGATCCGGCAGCTCCATGGCCTAGAAAGTTTACCATCATGCACCTGCGGGCCCCAAAAGCTGCTGGGCCGCAAAGTACACCTTCTGCTCGTCGGTCACTTCGAGCAGCCGAAACTTCTGCTCCAGCATGTGAAGCTAGTGCTCCGCCTCTAGAGGCTCATCAGACGGGGTGAAGGTGGGTGGGTGAGTCTTGAGGAAGTCCTAGTAAGAGGACTGTCCCCCAGACGGTGGGCACCACCCTCATTCCCACCATTGCCCCCGTGGCCCCTGCGGGCGAGGCCTGCGATAGCCTGCGCCATAATCTCCATAGCACGAGCTATTTCCTGGCGAGCAGCAGCTGACTCCCAATGAGCAGCCAACAGCTCCACCACTATCTCTGTGGGAGTCATCGGCGGAGGCGGTGGCGGTGGCGGGAAAGGATGAGGAACCAGAGGTGGAACCTCCTGACCTCCCCCGCTGCCGTGCTCAATGGCCCGGCCACTATCACCCTAGCCCTCGTGAGCCCCTGAACTGGTGCTCCCGCGTCCAGACCTTAGGTTCATCTGTAAGAGATAGGAACCATTCATTAGAACACCCTTCGATCAGAATCAAGGGATTAGAGAGATGATAGCACATTTATTAAAGCATTCATTTAGTTAGTCTTACCAATTTACTACTCGCTTATACGTGAAGGGGGATTTTAGTTCAAGTAAGATGCTATTATCATGATGCATGCTTCGACCTATTCATTCACTCAAGCCAGAATATAGCGGCATTCGTAAAATTTTTGGCACATCGCACACTCACTTTCCGTATACTAAGCGATTTCTTATGCCACGTAAGGCAGTGTACCTGCAGAGAACTAATTAGATAAAACTAGTGCCGCTATCCTAGATAGACCATATTGCTAGGGCTTATACTTATTTACCTAATATAATCGCATCCTTCTTTTCGCAAAACTTTTGTTGGTCAAATTTTTAAAGTTTTTGAAAAGAGTGATGAACTCGTAACCATTATTGGCTCTGGTACCAACTGTGGCAGAACCGCTCGAAATAGCGTACTTACGGAGGTGCTCGTCTTCCACCAGACACTAAGCACCCCGAAAGGAAGCTACAGCGAACGGTGTCCGTCGGGCACACCCCGAGGGAGAACCCGAAAGATCCACATTTTTCCCAAGGATCCAATAATGAGAACGAGTTACAATACAAGTCCATTTCATACATCTGAGTTTCTCAAAAAGTACATTATTACAATACCAAATACCAGAGTGCGGAATGATAAACAACAGAATTTAAAAATAACATCTAGTGGTAAGGGGGGCGAGGAATCCGTCTGAGCCCACTAGAAGGATCCTCCACACAAGGTACTCTTCAAGCATCACCTGCAACAGGGGTAAATAAACCCTGAGTACACAATGTACTCGCAAGACTTATCCGACTAGTGGGAATACTTTCCTGACTCCAAGAAATATGATAGGCTTTATGGCTTGCTGGTTTTCTTTAGCAGAAAGCAATACTAGTAGTGCATCCTTATTTATGTATTATTATTATTATCAGCTGTATTAAGTTATCATCTAGCCAGTCTATATAAGCACATGTTCTACTTTCAAGCAAGAGTTGAGCAATCAGTTCTGTTTCTTCTCCTTTTCCACTTTCAGTTCTTACTACGGTGCTAAACCACAGACAAGCCGTATCGGATCGCCCGGTGATTCATGAATCAATGTGCCCAGCTGGGTGCCCCGAAAACACACGCCCCGCTTGTACCCTAGGTACAAGCAGGACTAACCCACCACTCTCCTGTCCAGGTGTCCAGGTCCCCGTCCAAACTTGGACTCCAAGTCCCCACTCCAAAGTCCTAGACTCAGTGTGGTGCAAGGACCTCCACCACCTCCTCTTCCCATCAGTCGATCCGGAAAGAGCCGGATCCGCGACAAGAGAGCAACAAGCCTTCCCTACGCCCATACCCAAGTATGCGCTCAGGACAATAATCTATGACTTGCCTAGAGTCATATGCAATGACCGGTCCTTAATCGACACAGACAGGGAAAAAGTGTAACCGAAGCTATGCCCTGTTGGCTGCATGACACAACCCCTCACACCCACCTAGTACCCAATCGATATCCCTGCCCGGTCACCGTTTTCCTTTCCACCATTTTATCATGAGTGTTCATATTTTATTACCTATTTGCAAGTAACGGCAGGTTACTAACGCTACCGATATCCTGAGCATAGCATCTACTCGACCTGTACTAGTAGGACTCATGGGTAGATATATTTATGTAGGTAGTTTTCATGAAATGCTTGTAACTTAAATGCACATCACATATATATATATCAGTGATAATAAAAATATGGGTTATGCACCGGGGCTTGCCTTGGGCAGGCGCCGGGTCAGCACCAACAGGCTCCTGGGCTTCCTCCTGTGTGAAGATCTCCTCCTCGTACTCCTTGATCACCTCGTCGTACTCCGGCTCGCCGACGGGCACGAAATCTATAAGTTCGTGATCTACATGAAATGATGATGCAATGCTTAGGAAATATAACATCAGCAGCTTTTACAATAACAGTACATTGATTTAACTACTAAGCTATTGCTATTGACCACGGTGCTAAGTTATCTATTGCTATCGACAACAAGCATAAAGTTTGGCATTCATCATTATTATAGCCACTACCGGTATTTTTACTCCTAATCTGATTTACGCTATATACAAATAAACAAGGGTAATATCCACTCTATTTAACAACCCCTTCTAAGACCACAAAATTTAGAGCAAGCACTTAATAACCTAACGAGTCTATTGTAGAATTTTTGTGTCTATAACAATCACCAATAGTCCACAAATATTCCTACCAATATGAATTTATATAATGCCAAGCTTTCTAATTAGAATTTACGAGCCTATCAGTATACAACTAACCGTGAACTAACTACACTAACAGATAGATGGTATTTTTTTGAACCTAACAAAATTAGTCTGGCTATTTTTGGACAACTACGTAATTTACAACTATTTATCAAAGTTCAGTTCATAACTAAAATAAATAAACATTTCTAATCTTCTAAAAATTAAGAAAACCGAATCCCTCTCCTCGGCCCAACTCGCTGGCTCGGCCCACGACTGCGCGACGCGCACACCAGAGCAGCGCGGCCTAGCCGGCCAACGGTCCGCGATGAGGGAAGGCCCTCGTGCAAAGGCAAATATGCACGGGCACCCTCGAAGTACTATGTAATCACAACGAGCTCTAGGACACTATTCCACCAGTCTAAGGTTTTACAGCTGCACCCTCCCATTTCTCCTCCTTCACCATGGCGAAGTCCCCCCGACACCCGTGCACGCACTGGCGCGACAGCGCGAGCACCGGGCGGTCACGCCGGCGTCACCCGAACCCCTACTACCTAACTAAGGGGCCGATGATTACCTTGGGGGAAAACGCAGCGACCGGAGGCTTCACGGCGAACAGAGGCGTCGTGCCGAGCCCCCCTCCCCGGTGGTGGCCCCTTTCCTGCAATGGCGGGCGCGTTCTCGTGAGTGACAGTGAAGACGAAGCAAGCAACTATGCTAGAGAGCTCCAGGGACTACCCACGGATACCTTCGCATTGACGGTCTAGCTGGAGAAAGCCCGAGGTGAGCTGGCCACGTGCGCGCGAGGTGGTGCGGTGGTGCACGACGGTGGCATGGCTGCGCCAGGGACTGCTACACGATGGTAGGGCTTAAACTAAGGTGAGCATGGTGACACCCAACTGGAGGAGATGCTAGTAGCGCAAGGGATTGGACCGAGATGCCTTGGTTGCGAGGATAGCCGACGGCGCAGGCCCTCCCGATCTTAAGGACCCGAAGGCGTGGCTTTTCAAAATTGGGGCCTATGACGGGGCTATAGGCAGCGATGTGGGGTTGGTAGGACAGCAGGCTACCTAGCGGAGTCAAGGATGAAGCCATTTGCAACAGGGCACTGCTACCATGGTGAATTTGAAAGAGTCGTCTCGGCGGCCATGGAGACAGCGGGGTCAGGGGAGGTCCAGGCGTGGCTTGGCTCGGTCTGGCTATGGACATCAATGCAACCGACAAACACATGCCATGATGGGGGACAATGGGACGCGCCCCAGGTGACTGGACGAACGGCCGAGGCAGCAAGCCGACAAGACACAGCGCGGCGTCGGAGCGAGCAGTGCTAAACAAGAACGGCACAGCGCGATTGATGTGGAGGTGATGGGGGAGCTGGATGTCATCCATCACGCGAGCAGCCAAGGCAAGTCAATGAAGCAGTGCCATGTGTGAAAGAGCCGGCGAGGTGACCCATGCGCCAAGAGGAGGGTAGCAAGCGAGCCAAGGCGGCGATGTGTAGGCGAGTGAAAGAGCGACGTCGCATTCGACGGCATGGAGCGATAGCGTGGCTCGCGCGGCGGTGGCATGGAGACATGGCGAAGTCGGCCCGTGGTGGCAAAAGCGAGCGGGCGGCGAAGTAGCAAGCGGCAGTGGGTCGTGGCTGCAGCAGAGGCAGACGGCCTTGGCGCACAAGCCATGCGTGTGCACAGGCACGGCGGTGGGGCACAGCCGGTGTGGCAGTGGGTGCGGCCTACGCGGCAGTGCGCACTGGCAAGCTAGCAGCGGTGGTGACCGTGCCTAGGGCTAAGCCATGTGCCGTGCACGCTTTCTAAAGCAGTTAGAAAACTTGTACGCAATGCTCCAAACGCTAAACTAATTGTTTGATGCGCAAGAGGGTACATCAAGCTATCAACCGCAGTCATGACATCGCGCTACTTTTTAAGCCAATCGCTCCACAGAGCTTGCCAAAAGTGGCTTCATCGACATCTTCTAAAACTTACGCGAACGACGTCGTTTCGAACGATTTCACGTCGAATTCCAAATCCGACCTACGGGATGTACTAGCTAGTTATCCTTGTCCTCGACCGCACATGTTTTATCGCCGTTCACAAAATGTTCTATAGCCTTTTTGTTTTAACAAGAATTCGATTAGGATAATAAACAACGTTATGTGACATGAAACATAACATTCGCTTTCTCGTTTCATATAAATGTTTCAAGGACCAAACATTGCTTTATAATTCATGTTATACACATATGCACATAACCATGATGCTCATGTGATGTTTAGCAAAACAGTGCAATGTAACACCGAGGGTGTTACAAATATTCGGCCAGGTGCTATTAGCAAGATACATTAGTGCTCCAACGACACTAAGATATGGGACATGTGGTCCCAATATCTCTTCTTCTTGTTCCCGTGGTCTAAAAGGATCCTTCTTAATATCTATGGATCTCACTACCATCGGGATTTTTGTTGGATATGACTTGTCCATATTGAATTTCTCCAATACCTTTTGGACATAGGCAGCTTGGTATATAAATATACCAGAATGAAAGTGCTCAAGTTATAAACCCAAGCAAAATTTGGTTTGACCCAAATCTTTCATTTCAAACTCCGTCTTTAAATGATGACGTGATTCATTAATATCGGGTTCGTTGCCAATGATATTAAGATCATCAACGTACACCGATATGATACAAAATCCTATTGATGATTTTTTAATGAAGACACAAGGGCAATCATCATTATTTGTGTATCCCTTCAACTTAAGGAATTCACTTAACCGATTGTACCACATTCGGCCCGACCGCTTTAAGTCATATAATGACTTCTACAACTTGACGCAATACATGTTGTGATTTTCCTTGGGATTCGGTATACTGATTCCTTTAGAAACTTTCATGTATATATTAGAATCCAATGACCCATACAAATATGTGGTCACTACGTCCATCAACTGCATAGATAGATGATTTTGTATTGCCAGCAATATTAAGTATCGCAACGTTATTCCGCTCATTACCAAAGAGTAAGTTTCGTTGAAATCAATGCCAGGTCTTTGTGTAAAACCTTGTGCCACAAGCCTTGCTTTATATCTCACCACTTCATTGTTTTTGTTCCTTTTATGGACAAAAATCCATTTGTATCCCACAGGGAAGATACCAGGGGGTGTTGGCATTACAGCCGAAAATACTTTCCTTTTATAAAGCGAGGCAATCTCTATTTCAATTGCTACCTTCCACTTATCCCAGTCCGAGCCCTTCTTGCACTTAGTCATAGACTTAGGATCTGAATCAGTTTGGAGGATATTTGCAATTTGTTTAGAGAAATAAATATCGACTATTATGGACTTATGATTATAAGACTCTAGTTTCTACAAAATTTATAGCTATTTCATTTACCCTTAAAGATTCATCATGACTTCCCAAAATGATGGATCTAGGGTCTTCCGATGTTCCAGCCTCAGTGTTTATGTGCATAACTGAGCTAGATTGTGGATTACTTCTATCCACAGGACATTGTATGTCCTCTAGGTGTCTTTCAACCAAAGGTTGAGTTGCATTTCAGTCTTCTTTTGCTTGCCAGCAATCACATCTTGTGTCTTGGAAGTGTTTCTCCCCCTCTTTTTGCCAATTTGGGGGTGAGTGGTTTTATTAGGTACCTCCACTCTTTCAGGCACATTCCTTGCAGGATGGAGAGACTTTGTAACACCTTTATAATCAGAGAAAGTGTCTGGCAGATTATTTGCAATATTTTACAAATCAATAATTCTTTGAACTTGTAGTTCAGTTTCTGTAGTACGTGGATCAAAAAATGAAATGCCTTCTGCATTCCAATCAATTTCCTAACATTCTTTTTTGGTACAATTCTCTCCCTAATTCGGGAAATGATCCTCATTAAAAATACAATCAGGGAACCGGGCTATAAATAGGTCCCCTGTTAGAGGTTCTAAGTACTTAATGATCGACGGAGATGAATATCCCACATAGATCCCAGTTTCCTATGAGGACCCATCGATGTTCGCTGAGGTGGTGAGATGGGTACGTATACTGCGCACCCAAACTTACGCAAATGGGAAAAACTTGGACAATTCCCATGTACTAACTGCAAAGGGGATGTTTCGTGATATGCAGGTGGTCGTAGTTGGATCAGGTTGGTAGCGTGCAGAACTGCATGACCCCAACACGACGTAGGCAATTTGCAATTCATCAACAAAGGTCTTGCAATGATCTTGATTCCTTTAATCAACGATTCAGCCAAACCATTTTGAGTATATACATATGGAATGGAATGCTGAACCTGAATTCCCAATGCCATGCAATAATCATTAAAAGCACGGGGTGAGAATTCAGCAGCATTGTCCATTCGGATAGATTGAATCCGATGTTCAGGATAATGTGCCTTCAACTTAATAAGTTGAGCCATTATTTTGACAAAAGCATGGTTGCGTGTTGATAAAAGAGACATGTGAGACCACCTAGTAGATGCATCTATCAATACCATGAAGTACCTGAACGGCCCCGATAATGGTTGGATCGGATCACAAATATCTCCTTGAATTCTTTCAAGGAATTTGAGTGGTTCAGCTCAAATTTTAAGATATGATGGCCTTAAAATTAATTTCCCAGTTGCACTAGCACTGCAACAAAAATCTTTATTTTGGGGAAATTTTGTATTTTCCATATCATGACCAATGGAATTGCCGATAATTTTCTTCATCATCCCTATTCTAGGGTGCCCAAGTCGATCATGCCAGTTTCGGAATGTATCGACATCTTAGAAAATTATCTTATAAGCAACATGTTCTATGGGCTTTATGTATGTAAAGTACAATCCAGTTTGGAGAGAAGAAATCTTTCCACATATTTGTTTGCCATATCCAGTAAGTTTGGAAAGAGAAGAAATTCCTCTTTATTATCCATATGTGTTTCCACATGGAAACAATTGTTACGGACATCTCTAAAACTTCGAAGGGTACGAGTCGAGTTGGGATACAACAAGGCATCCTCCATCATAATTTGTGTACCCATAGGGCGAGTAATAGTGGCTCTTCCTGAACCAACTATTAACGCATCGCGACAAGAGATGGCCATAATATTTCCTTATCTTTTCTTAAGAGTTTGGAAATATTTCATCTCTCTAAGCATAATTCTTCCTCCTTTGGATTGAGATCAATAGACATCTATATGTAAAACAAATGTAATTAAAATACTCAAATGTAACATATAGAATTATACATACAATATATTGAATATCAAGTACAAGAGTATGATATTACAATATCAATGAGTTGGTACAACTTAACAACAATATAAAGAAGTTTGTGCAACTCTAAAGCACACTAAATAATACAACCCAAACAACTATATGTTTGTACGACTTAAACTATTACAACATATGTATCAGATGTGATATCAGTGCTGAACCGAGATTACTCCAAATCTCCAAACATGTCTCTAGAACCAAAGTCTAGGAGCTTGTTGTCCATCGATCGAAGGTTCTCTTCAATGTTCAGAGAATTGTTGTTCACTTGTTCTTTTGGGGCCTGATTGGAACAACCCTCTTTAGGGATAGCCTTAGATGCAAGATTGAAGTGTGCCTCATATCTTGTGTCTCCTACTGGCTTGACCTCCTTTAAGGACTTTGGGTACAAAGCAACCAGATGTTTAGGGGCATGGTAATTCTTGGCAAAATGCGAAAAATCTCCACATCTATAACACTTGTTGTCATTTTTGGATTTCGCATTGTCCCTCTTACTCTTGTTTGAATTAGGCATTTGTCTCCTGTTGTGTTTGCGTTTACCAGTTTTGTTCTTTGGAAAAGATCCATTGAACTTATTCCTAGCATTTTTCTGTACATTGTGAACCTCAGGCAGAGGTGCCGAACCAATAGGGCGCTTATGATGATTCTTTAGAAGAAGTTCATCATGTTTTTTCTGCTTGGGTCAATGTATGAATAATTTGGGAATAAAGCTTGAAATTATGAGCGCGGTATTGCTGTTGCAATACTCTATCAGACGGAAGCATAGTAGAGAGTGTTTTCTCTATCTTATCTGCATCCGTTGGTTCTTTCTCACAAAACTTCAACTTAGAACAAATCCTATGAACAACGTGATTATAGTCTGCCACAGATTTGAAATCTTGAAGATGTAAATGATTTCATTCATGATTAGCCTTAGGCCAAATAAATTCTTTTTGCTGTTCATATCGCTCTTTAAGAGTGACCCATAATTCGTGAGGATTTTCAATCATAAGGTATTCAGATTTTAGGTCTTTATGAATATAAAACCGTAACAAAGCCAAAGCAGTATAGGTATGCTTATCTTGTAGGACAACCCCAGTTTGGGGTTCCTGAATTATGGCCAAAAGACTACGAGATATAAGCGCTATCTTGATATTAGAAGCCCATGTAGGTAATTGCTGTCATTTAACGCTAGTTCCTCGAACTCCTTAGTGGCCATGATCCTACGTGGATAACCATGGATTAATTAATTTACCGTATGGTAAATTAAAATCAACATGGTAATGTTGTAATACTAAGTGCAATATTTTAAAGTTTATATCTTATCATAGTTTTGGAGTGTTGTAGGTAATCACAAAATTGTGTAGACCATACAACAAATCATCATAAATTTTGATATACACAAGACAGATAGTCTCTAAGTCAAAGACAAAGAGTAGATCTTTATGGTAGGCAAATATATTGCTGCCTAAGCACGGTCTCTGGGCAGGATAATTCACAAGTGAATTAAACGCAACCATTGCTTAGGTCTCTACCATCTTGTGTAATAGCAAAATAATATGATGAAAATGGATATAAGCCATTTATAACAATCCAAGACCATTATTTTGGGTAAAAATACAATGTAGGTAATCATCAAGTTTTAAAGAAACATGATGTAGACATCTCAGTAACGGGTGATTTAATCACTGCTATGGCACGATCTCTAAGCAGAATAATTCACAAGGAATTAAACGCAACCAATGCCATCGACTCCATTACCTAGTGTTAATGAACCAAAATAATCAAGATATTTATATTGCAATTTTAAACCTATAGTAATTAAAGTTTTCTAATTATGTGGATAACTTTGTTAAATTGCATCTAAGTCACTAACTAATTTAACAAGTATGTGGAGCAAAAAGGGGTTTGGGGGCACCAACATACCCAATTCTATTATAAAATTACAAATGCAACATATATGTTAGTGCAAAATAGGGGTTTTGGGGTCACCAACATATTCCAATGTAATAATCAAAGTCACGAGTGTAATATGTATGTGGTGCAAAAGGGGTTTTTGGATGCACCAACATACTCCAAAATATAATAGAATCACATATTGCATTGTAATATAATAGAATCAAACAACATTTATATACAATGACAACAGTACAACAGGTACAGAGCAACATCAAGTAATATATATAAACTGATGTTTTTGCAGGAAAATTAACTAAATCATATGCTAATTAATTGTACTACTGATGAAAGAAAAAATAACTAAGAAATAAAATTCCTAGGCATCAAAATAGGGCAAAGTCGGCCCAGGCGAGCAAGCAGGCAACCCAGCAGCTAGGCCAGGCGCGTGGCCTAGCCAGACAGCCAAGGGAGCAGCCCAACCAGGCACTCCGAGGCGGGCGCCGCACAGGCCACAACCTGGGCCAAGGCCGTTGATTCGGCCTAGCTGTCCGCCCCCCACCGCGGGTTTATATGGGCCGGCAGTTAGCGTTTGGAAACCCTAACCGCCCTAGCCCCAAACCGCCACCGCCGCCTGGCCAACCACCACTGCCACCACCTACCGTTGCCACCATTCGCCGCCACCGCTGCTCTTGTTGTCGTCGTCAAGCCTCTAGATGTAGGTTGCTATCATCATGAGCCTCTTCTCCCTCATCCCGTTCCTCTCATGGTGGATTGGGACTGAAGCCCTTACTTCGGCCATGGAGGCCGGCCGGTAGGGTGGACCCCACTCATCCTCGACGAGCTTCGGCCACAAGGGCCGTCGCTGTGAGCCAGGAATGGTGGATCCGCCCCCACCGGCCCATCCTAGACCACTCAAAGGCAGGGAACCGCCCCTCCTCAACCGAGGAGGAGACGAATCCGGCTCCAATGGCATGTCCGGGCGGGAGGATGTTCTGGCGTAGGCCTTGGCGGCGGTTGGCTGTCACGTTGGTGTAGGAGCGTGGCCCAAACGGTGGAGATGGTAGTGGAAGCATGACGTCGAGGTCATAGGCGAAGCCGGGTGGCCAAGCCTCCGTGCCAGCACTACGGTTGGGGAGCGGAGGAGCGCCACGGTGCGCAGTTGACGGGAAATGGTGGTGGAGGCGGCAACAGCATCGTCGGCATCGGCAGCGCCTCCGGTGGAACCCCCATGCGCCTGACGAACATGGCCGGGCCATGTGTCGGGTAGATGCTGGGGGCATACTACAGCATAGGCTCCGGGCGTGGTGACAAACGAGGCTCCGAGGGTGTAACACCTCTGGTGTTATGAGCTTGCTTAGCACCTAGGTTAAGGTCAACGATAAACAATTTCTGTAAACAAAAACAAAATATATCTTGTGTATAGTGCTTATGTAAAAATGGTGAGTAAATAGTGTAGATAAGAATGCAACTTTAGGTTTGGAAAGGGAATAGTGTTAACCGGTGTTTTGAGAGCTCAAACATCGAATCCAAAAATTAAACTAGAACTTTGGGATGAATCGGCGAGAATTTGAACTTATGTTTAAAGTGCCATTTTTGGTGAATTATATTGAACAAATAGTTAAATGGTGCTTAAATATCTTTCTTCTATGGGTTAGTATAAGGTATGACTATTGCGTGAAATAGTTAAATGGTGCTTAAATATCTTGCTCCATGATTTCGTATTGTTGGTTGCCTCTAAGTGAGTACTTTTGCTTGGTGTAGTCCACGGTTGAGTTGGAGTTGTCATGGCGTCGCAAAAATTGCCCTAACATCCTACGAACGCGCTGTGGCCAGGCTGTTAGTGCTCTGTTCATGAACCCACGCTCGGTGTGACGAACCCATGTTGGCACCTCTGTATCTCCCTCGATGCTCACTCTCATGCCGTGCTCGTTGCTCAGACGAGAAGCCCTTAGTGCCTATTGAATCTTGAACTCTTGTTTTAATCTTAACTAGGCTTTAAGCGGTTGGTTTTGACGCTTTAAAGTTCATGCATAGCACGTTGTCTGGCTGTTCGGCCTAGAGTGCGCGGTCACCGTGCTCAGGAGTGCGCGTCGTGCATGGGTGCTCGCACCGTCGCACGCGCGCACCGCGTGTGACCTTGCCGATGGCGGTCCCATCGTCGCCCGTGTTGCTCGTCGGGCCGGCCAAGTTGTGCCTTGGCCTCACGTGCACATGGGCGCTGCGCACACCGCTGTGCCATGCCGGGGGGCCTACCACTACGCTATGCCGGTGTAGTCGCTGCGTGGTCTTGTGGTGAGGCGTTGTCACGATGCTACTGTCGTGTGCACCCGTTGTCGCCACGTGCGCGCGCCATCTTGACCACTGGGCCGCGCATGAGGTCAGGCTGAGGCCGTGGCCGTTGTTGCCATGGCTGCATGGCAGTCGCCCTGCCCTACGATTCACCTCCCATGGGCCTATGTCACTGCCCGCCATGTCTAGGTTAACTGACCTCGATCATGGGGTGATGGTGATGCCTCCCTGCTTTGCCCTATCCCGCTAGTCGACGCCGGTGAGCCCACTCAGGCCTGGCTACTGTATTTAAGCGTTCCGCGTGCAGGCACACCTCATGGCTCCATCCAAGCACTAACCAACGCGCCTCCTGCCCCTCGCTCGTGCGGCCATATCCTCACGTTGCCGGGCCTTGTCGGGTCATGGTCGGGTCACCCCTACTGGGGCCACTTCACGCGATGTAGCAGTGGTGATGCACCGCTCTCTCCCCTTCATAATCACTAGCTCCAGACTTCTTAGCCCAATTCCTTATGCCAGTGAGTAGCATGGGGAGTTAACTAGATGCCCCATTCTCGTTAGGTCCAGCGGTGGTCTGGCTACGACCAATTTTGGGTTTTGCCCGTCGCCAGCCATGAGCGCCGCCGCAGCCAGTGGGTTGGGGGTAAGTCCCAATCCATGGGGGGAGAACCCAATTGGTGGTGTTTTTAGACTTGTGTTGATCTCCTCTTGCTGGTGCTCATGTCAGGTTGGCCCAGGTTTCCACCATGGGTGTGGTGACGCGCCGGTGCCACGCTCGGAACACCGTCGTGTGGTGCGGGCGCTCGTGGCCAGACCACCTCAGCACTTCTCAGTTTCAACCGTCACCGCAACTCGGTCCTCGGTGAGTTTGTAGTGCTTCCCCACCGTCTCTACCTCTTCGTTAGTGCCCTAGGTCGTCGGAATGGCCGGGCCGCTGCTGCGGATAGCCACTCACGCCAGTACATCTCCGAGTTTCTAACCGCCACCCATCCTTCCGAGTTTAGCTGTAGATGGTGGTTGGCCCCTTACTTCTGTCGTAGCGCACCTAGGTTGCCCAAGGTAATTGCCCTATGCTGTCGGCCGCTGCGCCGGCAAGCGCGGGGATCCCTAGGGACCTCCCCATGGTAAAAGTGGAAACAACCGAGGGCTTGTTTGCAAAGTCGCTGCTGGTAGGAATAGTGCACATGGTAGTCGTACTATTACCTAGAAGCTTGGGGGCTTTTCTACAAAGCCACCGTTGCGTCTAGGCTCCCCCGGCCTTGGGCCACGTAGGGCCGTGGCGACGCGCGTGCAGCCGCGCCCGCGCTGGCCTGCCGGGCCGGAATGGTTTCCCGCCAGCCCTTTCCCTCTTTTAAGCAGTTTCTAGTTGAGTTTCTAAGGTAAATTTGTAAATTCAATATAAATTTGTGTAGTTGACCAAAAATTGTGAAACTAATTTTGTTAGGTTTCTAAAATCATGATCTATCTGCTAGTATATTATGTTCACATAGCTTCATAGTATTTTTAAGAGTGATCTAATTAATTTGAGATGCTTGATATTGTTAAAATATAAACTTTTAGGAATTGTTGTGATAAATTAGGGATAGTGTTAACTCTAAAACTTTCACAGTAAATTCCTAACATTATTAGGTGCTCACTATAATTTTTGTAGCTCCGTAATAATTAGTTTGCTAGGGTAGCTAAATGGCCCTAGTTCAAAAATATATATTTAATCAATAAAATACCGAAACACCTTGGGATTGTAGAACTAAAACATTTTCCAGAAATGAAGCCTTATTTGATGATGTGGATACATAGCCTAGTACGCTAGTCATTAGAGCTAGCTCGTTAGCTTGCGAAGCATAAGAGTATTTTTAGAGTTGCAGTTATCGTTGGTTAATTACGTTTTCTGCATTGCATCCACGTATATCATAATAGGAACAACGATGGATCATGAAGTCGACCAGGGAAATAGAAAAGATGGTGCCTCGGTGATCGTGTCGCCACAATAGAATGCTAATCCTTGGTTACATCTTGCCCAGGCAAGCCCCGATGTATAACCTCTATTATTCAGCACTTTATTTTATGTTTGTGCATTAAGTTTTGAGGAGTTGAATGAAATCCACTTGCATATATATATATATATATATATATATATTCCTATCCTATGAGTCTTACTAGTATGGCAGGATCATGTAGATTGCTATGCTATAGGATCCGGAAGAAGTCGAGTGATTACCTATCACTCGTGAGAGATAGGAAAAACATTATTATATACTATCTCCTAAAATATATATGGATGATAATAGGAGATCAGGCGGAATTATACTTTGGATCTGGATTCGGTTAGGCAATCGAGTGAGGCTCGGGTTGCACTTGTTCCGCCTGTGTTGACTGAGGACCGTTCGTTGCTGTGGATGGTAGTCAGGTCACAGACTTATTATCCTGAGCACATACTTGCTTATGGGAGCGGGAAGACTTATCACTCTCTTGTCTTGGGTTCTGGCTCTTTTCGGGCCAACTTTTAAGGGGTGGGTATTAGGTGGAGGTCTAAGCACCATACTGAGACCGGGTCTCAGGTGTTGGAGGCTTGGAGTACAAGTTTAGACAGGACCTGGACCCCTTGACAGGAGGGAGACGAGTTGGTTCTGTTTGTGCCTGGGGTACAAGCGGAGCGTGTGTTTTAGGGTACCCAGCTGGGATACATTGATTCGCGAATCGCCATTTCTGTGAGACGGTACTGACTTGGCTTTGGTCTAGCACCGTAGTAAGAACTGAAACTTGAAAGGTGAAAAAATGGTTCTAATTGCTTATCCACATGCTTGAAAGTAGCATAGGTGCTTACCTAGAATAATTAGCTAATTAATTAAAAACAACTACTAAAAACTTGGAATATAAGGATGCACTATTAGTAATGCTTCCTGTAAGGGCAATAACCAGCAAGCCAAATAGCCTTGTATATCTTTGAAGTCTTTTACTTTGTTCTGTCGGGTAAGTCTTGCTGAGTACAATAGAGTACTCATGGTTTTATTTCCCCTATTGCAGGTGATCGACAGATGGTAGACGACTTTTGTATGTGGAAACCTCCTGGTGGGCTTAGAGAGGATTCCTTTTGCGCTACGGTCGTAGTGTTGTTTATAACCCTCACTAAAGGTTTTATAAGAAAAGATGTAAAAATTGCCAGCATATCTTACATGTTAATGCTTCACACATCATTAAATAACTTTCTTTTCCGCTGAAACTCTGATCACATGTGTAATTCCGTTATTGTATTAAACAATGTAAGAAATGGCTAAAGATGTTGTAAGCTTTATACTCTCATTTATGATCCTAACGGAAAAATGTGAATTTTTGAGTTCTCCCTTGGGGTGTGCTCGACAGAACTGCGTAGTTTAGTGTCCTCGCTTGGGTACTCAGTGTCTAATGGAAGACAAGTACCCTTGAGAGGGCATTAGATTAGGCGGTTCTGCCACAGGGCGCGACGATGAACGGCGGCCGTTGATCCCTCCAGTGCGGACTCCGTGGAAGCGACGAGGAGGGATACGGTGGGCGGAGATGTCTCGGAGGACACAGCGAACGACGCCTTACAGCATGAAGCGGCGAAGGCCTCCGGCTTGGTTGCCACGGTGGATGGCGGACTTCACCGCGTCGGTGATCGAATCAACCATGGTGTTCACGGAAGGTATGTGATTTTCCATCTTCTACCTTAGAGAAAAACAACACCGGCAAAGTTTTCGACGAACTCTCTTTCCTTCCTTTTCTGCCTCTCAGCATCAGCGGTGAAAGCAGCGTGCGTGATAACGTATTGCAAGTGAAATGGTGAAAGCGAAAGCGATAGATGAAAAGTGACCGATCTCTCTATTGATGAACAGTGTCTATACATATATACAAGCCCAAGGGACGGTTGTCTATTGGTGAAAAGGTATGTTTCTATGCCTATCCTGGAACTGTCATTAGCAGTTGCTAATGATGAGATTAACCTAAAGTTATCACTAAATAATAATCTTAACAAAATTTATCTATATCTATATCTATATCTATATCTATACCTAATAATAATAAAGAGGCAAAATTTCGGCACATTTTTTTCGTTATCCATTTTTTTTCGTCCACCTCCTCCTAACTAACTTTATGTTGTCTATAACTCTCCTGATTTATTTGGTAGGTTTGGGATAGCTACGAATCCTAATTCAAATAGAACTCTGCGTATCAAACAAGATGAATAGGAATCCTAATCTCTATCTAATCTCTATCTATCTATACCAAATATTAAGCCTACAATCCTGACTAACCTGGATAGGAATCCTAATCCAAATAAATATATACAACCTATATATCTTATTATTATGATCTATCTTTCCTTTCTACCGTGTTCTCTTTTTTTCAATTCCGTTTTCACACAGCCCAAAAACTCCCGTGCGTCCTGCATCCATCAAATTCCCGTCAGTTCCATGAGCCAAGGAAAAACACACCTTATATCTGACTATGAGTCACGGCCGAATAAGGAGAGGGAGAAGAGTCCGATCCAGAAGAAGAACGAGTTTCTTCTTCATCTGTTTTTTATTTTTTTCCAGTCCATCTCTTTATCCGTTTGGTTCTTTTTTTTTCTATTGTTACAGTTTTGTCTCCTTTTTTCATTTTTTACGGTTTCATCTCTTTTTGTTTCGTTCTTTTCTCTCTCTTTCTCCCTATAATTAGAGGAGTGAATTAAATTCTAATATAAAATAGAGAATTAAGTTCATAACTTTAGTTTTCAACAAACTAGAAGAATACCCTGCACGTTGCTATGGGACTTTGAAATAAAACATTTGTAGAATATTAAATTAAATTTTAGGAGAATGTGATAGGAAAACAAATAGTACAATGTGGATATCTTGCATGTTGATAGACTAAAAAAAGTAATTGTATTCAGTAGAAAATGTTGTAGCAATTATTAAGGGGATGATGTGGCACTTAGTGGAGTATGCCATTTCTGTCCTGCATGTGGAGATTGAAAGATAGTGATGTTTGTTTTTATAAGAGATATAGATAGATACAGATAAATTTCACCACCAAACTACGGTTGTGTTAGTTTTTGTGCATAAGTTATCCTCTTTAATTGTTATAGTAGGTGCTCAACCTGCCTACAATGTAATAACCAAAAAATCAAATCATTATCATTTTTTTTTCAAAAGTTAAGCAATAAATCAATTTTTTTTTGCCTATATGCTATCTCCACCAAAAAATGCATCGTGGAGTCTTATACAAGATAAGTAGAAGAGACACACGTGAATCATTAAGTTTTGTTTGTCTCATCTCTACTTTTGAGTATGAAAGAAAATGCTTTGGAATAATTTATAAATATGAACTATATTTTCTAAAAAAGTAGTATATACTAATATTAAGGTATGGAGTTTTTAATCATTTGCTCTCTCCCATACTTTTACGAGTTAGAGCAGTGTGTCAAGATATGATGGGAAGTTCGATCCCAATATAAATTGAAACGCATGACCCAATCAATGGATAAATCTTCAAGCGTCCTTTGCCTATATGAATGTGAGTAGAGCTTGTCCAGACATGTTATAGATTTTGATTCCAAGATGAATAAAACACATGACACAATAGTTGAATAAATCTCCTGAGCTTCATGTCGTTCAAGTGACTACAAACTATACATCCCGTAGCAACTGTCGCACCTCGGCGATGGGGGTCATCGTCTCAACCATGAGGCCCCCAAGAGAGTGCCATCGCACCTTCTCTTTAGGATCTTTGCGCTGGGTTACACAGACATACCCAATATAAAGCATTCCGAACAACTCACTTATTAACCAATCAAGTCTCCGACATAATTAAAACAACGTTTGATGATAAAAAGTTCCGGAAGATAATAATTCAAGTTTGCTACATAGATGGTACTCCTAGTCAACTTTGGGTTACACTGTGTCGCTCGTCCAAACATCGGATTACACGCAGCTCATCTTGGAGAATGCCCAATCCAAGGTCTACTAATTTCGCACTGGATTGAGCTTTGCTCAGGCCAATGTCTTACATACCTGCAAAATAAATTAACGGCAGCACTGTGAGTATATTTCGTACTCATAGGACCTAATTCCAACATATAAATATTTGGTGGATGCAAAGTATTATCAGGCATTTGTACATTTGTAGAAAAGCAATGGTGTTTCTTAAAATGACATGCTCATGATTCATTATCGAGGTATTAGCATTTGTAAGTTCATAACGACAAGATAAGTGATCAATAATCATAATTCATCTCACAAGCATTTAGGTTATTAACACTACGATGGGTATAGAAAGTAAGAACAACCAATAAGGTTCCGTCCTAAGGGACTTCAGGCTTTCAAACTCTACAGAGGTGTACAACTGTATCCACATAGAAAAACGAGAGTAATCACCATACTCCGAGTCCGGTAGTAAGGGTTGCCTCACGATTTCCAACCTTTCCCTAATCCGACCCGAATGTTACATGAAAGGTTTGACTGGTGTGCGGTTAATGCTACCACCATCTAACCGGCACCACCTTCTTACCAGTTCCATGGATAGACCGGTCGCAACTTGTTACTCAGTTTGCCAGCCCCATCCCCAACATGTGGTCTGTGCGGGCAGTTACTCAGACTCAAGTATCCCAATGCACGGTCCTTAACTGCTCCACGAGCTACATCACTTGAGATCCCACACTCACAGTGACCTACCCCTCGCATGAGCAAGATTTACCAAAATTGATCATCATGTTCATATCTGAAGGTTAAGTTCGGTCCTTAGTCAAATTTAGGGAAGTAGATAAGTTGTAACCCTCATTCATTTTAATAGTTAATTATCCTGATGTAGCAACCTACATGCGCAAGCATGAGTTCCCTTCCTCACACTCGACTTCTACCATTATCTAAGCAAATAAGCAATTAAGCGTTACCAATCCCGTTGATTAAATGAAGACTCTAATTAATGAATGTGTAGCTCTAACTTAGTGAAGCATCATTAAGTTGATTAACCGAAACTACATGAAATGCATAACTCATAATGAAACATAGTAAGTATCCAAAATAGGGTTATAATAGTGGGGTGCCTGCCTGGTTATATTGTTCGAACGAATTCGAAGCCGACGATGATGACTTGTACACGTTCCTCACGCTACTCGTTTTCCTGAAAGAGATGAAGGTCGGGATTGAGGATAACCGATAAAGAGACTTAGAGGTAAGGCTTGATTTGGAACTTGGGGGAGATATCTAACATGGCTTTACTATTGCCTTTTTGCATCTAGGTTTACTATGGTGTTGTTGATTTCTTGGGTAAGCTTCCTAAACAAACTTCACTTCTGCTGCTAACTGATGGACACTCTGCTATAAGTGTCGAACTCTCCGTCGGGTCATGCTTCAACGTGACTTGGTTCTGTTCTGACTCTGGTTTTGTCTGATGGACGCTTCGTCAGAGGTGACAGACACTCCGTTACTTTACGGTTACTCCTGTGGTTCAGGACTTAGGCGTTCTTAGGGTTTCTGTCTCTCATCGGATGGTCCAAGTCATACGACAGACGCTCTGGTGGGAACTAGGAGGTCTCGGGTTCCATTGGTTTCCTGGTTTATAAATCGGCAGACACTCCACTTGTAACGGCGCACAATCTGCTGGGAAACTGTTGCTCTCGGGTTCTCGGGTTTCAACCTTAATAATTCGATAAACACTCCGTCAAGTTCGATGGACACTCCGTCACTCACTTCGAAAGGGTGTTCGGATCTCTGCTGGGAAGGTTACTGATTTAGGAAGGTTTATCCGACACTCCGTCGCATGTACGGACTCTCCGATGGGTTGGGCGACAGAAACTATGTTTTAGGTTTTGGCTGGTTTGATCTCTAGTTTGGAGTTGCAAACATTCATGCATGTGCACAACATTCTCAGGATAGCTCTAATGATACTCTAGATTGGAGCTAGCTAGGGTTTGGGTTTTAGCTAACTAGTGCATCTAGTAGTTTGTGCATGATTCTAACCATGAGAAGTCAAGATAAAGAATTAGGGTTGAGCCATGAGAACTTAGCTCTAGATTTTGGGGACTATAAGATGATCGAGACCATGAGAAGAGACTTGAGCACTTCTTGCTTTCCATCCTTGATGAGGCAAATGAGCCATTCCTTGATAATCTTGCAAAAATCCATAAAATGTCTTGAGAAGGACATTGAGAGGGAGACTTGGGGATTAATCATGCATAGAGCCTTAATCTTACCTTGGTTATAAAGGAGAGATCACCGCACTCCTTGATCCATAGATGCATGAGAGATTCAAGATTAGGGTTTGAGAGAAATATCCAAATAATTGAGATGAGAGCTCATGAGCTAACCATGACCATGGATAAGATGAGGATGACTTGAGCTTGTTGAGATGGTAACTTTGGATTCCTTCCTTCCACTTCATCTTCCACCTCCATCTCCAATCTTCAATTTCTCTCTCTAGTTCTTCCTTTTTCTTGGCTTTTAGAGAGAGTGAGGAAGATGAGAAATGGGAGAGTGAGTTGAGTTGGGAGCTGCTTCAGCTGATGATTTACTTTCCATTTTCGTGAATATGACAGGTGGGACCATGGGCAAGTGGAGGACAGCTCATTTCTCACTTACTACTGTTGTTCAGTCATCCGATGGATAGTCCGGTAAACTTACAGGACTGTCCGGTAACTCTCTGTTCATGGGGAATTAATCCAAGCACTTGGGGTTTGGCAGTGGGGCCAATATCCATATTCCAAACAGTGACAACCTGACCAATGTACATCTGAGATTCAAAAGTAACTTATCTTCAATAGTTTGGGTTGACTCTTGTTGACTGGGGTTGACTGATGATGCGAATCGCTCATCGTGCGAATCGAGCAACTTGTTCCTTGATCCTAGCTCGTCGAAATCTTTCCAAGGGCTCGATAAGGTGTTTCACTGATGGTAAAAAATAAGAGCCTATATTGTAACGAACTCGGGTCGTTACATCAACGCACGAGCATTTTTGCTAGTATAATAAAACAATAACATTTATGATACCAAATAAGTATCATTAGATTCTTCATTAACTATATTTTTCATAGTATACCTATTTGATGTCATAAATCTTTGTAATTTTTTCTATAATTTTAGTCAAACTCGAGATGTTTTAACTCTTCAAGAAAATTAGAATAGCTTATAATTTGGAATGGAGGGAGTACCAAACAGTGACGCTCCTTCCTAGTGACAAGTTGGAGGGAGCTAACTGCTGCTATACAATCGATTTAACCATTCATGATATTGTGTCTAAAAAAGGTATATTGGTTACTTGCCACGAGACCGATATGTTAGACATGTAGAGCGAGGCAACAAGCTAAGTTGTCTTGTTCTCCTCTCGAGTCATGAACATATGATTTCTTTTTAATGTTGGCTAGTCTATTAATCCGTGAGCCAGCATGGTCTAGAATCTTATATTATATAAGTATTTTATATATACTTGATAAATGTAGTACATATTACTAATCAAAATTGATTATCTTTACTCTCTATGTTTTATTTTCTAAAACAATATTTTCTAAAAATTGCAATAAGTAATAAGATAAAAATTTGAAAGCTAAGTTAGGTTTGTGATGTCAAAAAAGAGTGGAGGTTATATTACTTAAACTAAGCTTTTAACTAAATACATATTAGAACCCATATAGGGGACATGCAAATAATAAAAGCATATATAAAGTAATTGGTAAATTTATCACAAAGTAGATATTATACCGTGTTAGGAAAGAATAGAGAGATATAGTAAAGATAATTAATTTGAGTCTATGCACTATATTTATCCATGAAAGTTTTGATATTCTTAATTTCATATTTAGGTCTAGCTTATTGGAGGCCTAAGAATTAACAAATAATATTAGTTCATAAACTTTTGTTGCTTATGTCTACACCTAAAAAGACTCTAATCATCTACCCGGTGATACTAAAAATCGTATACTATCTGATCACCGTTCCTCCGGACCAAAAGTCCAAAGTCCGTACGCCTCCGCGTCGTGTCTGAAATCCAAAGTCACTATACAAAGTCCGTGTCAGAGCCAATTCTGCAGAGTCCGCATCGGGATGGTCGGCATCCTCGCATCTATCTGCACCTAAAAAGGCTCAAAGGGTCTCCGTACTAATTAAAAATCTCCACACCGGTAAAAAAAACTAATAAAAAAGTAAAGGCTCTATCCACAGGCAGACTGAACGGAAATATAAAAAAAAATAACATGGCTCTGTACGAATCTAAAAAATCTCCTCTCCGGTAAAAAAACAGTCAAATCTCTGGCAAAAAAAAAATACTCCACTAGATTTAAAATTTACCAACTAAATTGGTGAGAGCAGTATATTTCTGTGATTTTAGGTATGGGTAATAAATAAATCACACTATAAAAGAGCAAGTTTTTTTAGGGGGTTCTCACTCTATAATAACCATTCGATCTAGACGTTGTGCTATATGAGCCATCCGTCATCCGTGATCTTACATGTAAGATGTAAGACTCCTCCTCGACCAAGATACCTCCTAGACCTCGAAAAAGAAAAATAATAAAAATCTAAACACATGTGAGATGTAAGACTCCAACGCCTATACGAGCCAAATTATCATGTTCGAGGACTCTAACGCCCATACAAGCCAAAAAGGACTTTGACGCCCATATGAGCCAAAATATTAATGCAAAACATATTTATATGAGCCAAAAATATTAACGTGAAACATGTTTGAACTCGATGTAAAAAATATTAATGTGTAACTTGTTTGGACTCGATAGTTGCTCAGTAGGAGTATATGCGTGGCCCTATCATTGAGTTTGAACCCGTCTATAAAGATATTCTATTTCTATATTTAAAGAAATGTCTATGATATATATGAGCTGATATATCGAGAATTCAATTAATATTCTCATTGCATTTGAAATATTTTTTGTAAACACGTGCGTGTCGCACTACACGCACGAAATATTTTTCGTAAACACGTGCGTGTCACACGGGCATATTTGCTAGTTTTATAAAAGTTGAATGAATATTTACACTTAAGAAGATTGTAACGTCGTCATCTACCCGATAATACTAAGTCTCAATCCCTACTTACACGTCCGCATCTGATACGAATCATCCTCCACTCAGAGCTCGCGTTCAATATGAAGTTCTAGGGCTCAAATGGCCGCGTCCTATTATTGAGGTTCAGTTAAAAAAATGTAACCCCGGAGGACATATATCTAGCGTCTTATAATAAGAGGGAGAGGGCGGTGCGGTAACGGGGAGGCAGAGCACAATGCGGTAGCGGCATGCGGATCAACATCGTGGCTGGGCTTCTTTTTTTTGTTTTCTTATTTGAATTAATAGAGGCGGGAATACACGACTGCTCTGTAAATGGAGATTAACATAGAAGTTGAAGCAGAGGCGGTCGTAGTGTCCACCACTGTTAACCTATATATATCCCCTAGACATGCATTGAGATACACTTCGTCAGCCCTTTTCTTTTCCAGTAAGCTCTCCTTATTTTTGGCCCCATTCGCTTCGCTGAAAAAACAAACCGAAACACTGTTCCGGCTGATTTGTTGTGAGAGAAAAATATTGTTTCGATGAAAAAACAAGCTGAAAAAGACGGATTATAAGATAAGTGAACAAGGCCTTTGTTAGGAATGAAGGCACGCTAATTCGTCGTTTTCCATCAATCATTCATTCATTGTAATGAAGGATCTAGGAAGCTAAGCTCTGCTGCCGCCTGCACTATAGGATACAGGAGCTTTGCCCCAAAAACACTCAGCAAAGCGTTTGCCGAGTGTTACACTCAGCAAAAGACACTCGGCATAGGTTTTAACGGCAAAGAGCTGTTTGCCGAGTGTCAATCGTCGGGCACTCGGCAAAGACTATGCCGAGTGCAAAAAAACACTCGGCAAACATTTTTAGGAAAAAAATAAAAAAAAGTCGCCGGCAGCACCACCACGCCGCCGCCACCACAGACGCCGGCCACCACCACCACAACCACTACCACCAAAGCCGCCGCCGCCACCACCACGCGCCGCCGCCGTCACCACCATCACCACCACCACCACCACAGCCGTCGGCCACCACCACCACCACCAAAGCCGCCACCGCCACCGCCACCACCACGCCCTGCCGCCGGCCACCACCACCACCACCACCACACCACGCCGCCCGCCGCCAGATCCGGCCGGATCCGGGAGAGGGAGGGCCGGATCTGACCGGGAAGAAGAAGGGGAGGGGAGGGCCTGCCGCCAGATCCGGCCGCCACTGGCCGAATCCGGGAGAGGGAGGGCGGATTGGGTGGGTGAAGAAGAAGGAGGGAGGGCGCCATGGGGAAGAAGAAGGGGAGGGGGGCACGGGGAGGGAAGAAGGGAGGAGGGCGCCGGCGGGAAGAAGAAGGGAGGGGAGGAGGGGCAGGCCAGGGGGGAGGAGGGGGGAGGGGAGGGGGGGCGCCTGGGAAGAAGGAGGGAGGGGGGGCCACGGGAAGAAGAAGGGAGGGGGGGGGGGGGAGCCAAGGGGAGGGGGGATGGGGCCGGGGGGGATGGGCGCTGGGAAGATGAAGGGGGGTGCTCGGGAGGGCGCTGGGGCCGGTTAATTAAGTAGGATTTTATCCTTTGCCGAGTGTCCTAGATCTGGGCATTCGGCAAAGTTTTTTTTTATTTTTTTCTTTTCTTTTTTCCTAGAAAAAAGATTTTATTTTTTTGCCGAGTGCAAAAAAGAAAACACTCGACAAGCACCCTCTTTGACAAACCCTCTCTTTGTCGAGTGTTTTTTTTTCGAGTGTTTTTAGCGCAGCACTCGACAAAAACTTGTTTGCCGAGTGTCCGAGGGAATATACTCGGTAAACATAAAAATACTCGATAAATTTGACGTTTCCGGTAGTGCTGTCCGGGAAGATCCACCGAGGAAAACCTGCAGCCACACACGGGTAGCTTTTTAAACCCGTGGTAATCCTTTCCTCCCTCCAACCGACTCCCACTACCTACGAACGAGAGGTTGCGGGAGCTCATACATGCTCGCATGAGCGTGACTTTGCCACGCACGCACACGCACGCTCGATCTTCTCCTTCTTCCCCCCATGTGAGGAACAAGGCAGAGTGGGGTTGGCGTCCTGGTGGACACCGGGCCGATCGATTAAACCTCGGAGTTGGCGGAGGCTCAGTCAATCAGTCATTCAGTTCATTGCAATCAGAGAAGACAACAAAGCAAATCAAGCTATGCTCCAAAGTCCAAAGTGCTTAGCGTTTATTGCAATAATCACCAATAGTTGACGCACAAAGAAACGGCACAGCTTCGTGGCTTCCACTGGCAATGGCAACTCGATCGACAGAAGCGTGTGGAAAGGAAAGATGCACGTATGCACCGCAACAGCTGCAGTTGAGCTTGTCATGAGCAAAGGAGGATTGCTTTAGACTAGGAATTGACGCAGAATTGGTCAGGGATCGAGGCTGAAAAGAAAGATACTCCTAGATAGAAAGAAAGAAGTGTGATTGGGTGCCAAGGAGATCATGATCTGGACGATCAAGTCGAGTACGTAGTGTGCGACGATGACCTGCAGAGAAAAAAGGATGGCACCGCGCTAACGAACATGGCATGTGCGTCGGCAGCTCAGCCAGCGGTGAAGCCAGGAAAATTGGTCGCTGGGGTCAATACTCACAGTACTAAGTCCTAAGTCATATGTTACAATAATCAAGGTTTTCAATTTTGGTATTACAAAAATTTCTGCCACCCTCGAAATTACCAAATTTCATGAAATTCGGCCAAAATTTTTCTAGAGACTAGCACATGAAGTATGTTTTTCTAAGAATATTTAGATCAAAACAAATATTAGCTTGATTTATGACTGCACATCTATTGAGTAGAAAAATATGCAACATAAACAATAGAAAATATGAGTCTAGGGTTATATAGCACATGTAGCAGTGTATTACAAAAAATCGGATTTTCTTTCGGCCACCACCGAAATTTGAGAAATTTCACCAAAATTTTGAACCCTGACGATAATATATATCATACATAACATCGCAATGATAAAATAACAATTGTGTAGTGCGCAATTACCTCCTATAGTTTCCCTCTATGGTTACAATCCTGAATCCTCCATCTTGTGAATGTACTACTTGCCTTTCGAATTCAGACTATATAGCTGGAAAAAACAAAAAACCTAAGACTGGACGGAGACACACTCAGTAGAGGACATAAGCAGAGAGCAACCTTTTTGCTATCGCTGGAGCTGCCCACCGTCGCAAGTCGACGGCTCGCTCATCACTGGGATTTAAGTCCGGCCGGCCACCCAACTCAGATCATCACTTCACCACCTGACGGCAAGGAGGATTAGCGATGCACTGATGGGAGAAGTAGAAAGGATTTGGGATGCAAGCAGCCGAGAATAACGGAGATGAAAAGGGGGCGTGGCAACGTTTGGCATCCAGACCGGCTGCCTGCCTGCCTATACTATTGCTAGCCTGATCACTCAGGGGCTAGGGAGATGTCGAGATGGCTGTTGCTACTGGGCTGCCAGCCTATCACCGGGGTCCAACAAAAAATTACCGGGATCAATATCGGCCAAGAATCGCTAGGTGCAAGCGCGGCAGCAAAATCGTCGGGGTCGGCCGACCCCGATGGCTACACGTAGCTTCGCCCCTGAGCTCAGCTGTACTGAGTACTGTACATGGGACTAGTCGACTAGACAAGACACTAGACAGCCAGACAAGCAGCTGAATCTCGCAGGTGCTTGTGATTGATTCACTGGGCCTGAGGTCCGGTGTCGGGATCAAATAGGCGCGTGTTTAGTTGGGTGAAAGTTGAAAATTTGGCTACCGTAGTATTTTCGTTTTTATTTGGTAAATAATGTTTAATTATGGACTAACTAGACTTAAAATATTCGTCTCGCAATTTCTAACCAAATTATGCAATTAGTTTTTTTTTGTCTATATTTAATGCTCCATACACGTATCATAAGATTTGATATGATAACTACTATAATACTTTTTGGAATTTGAGGTGGAAACTAAACACGCTATTGGAGTTGCTCCAGTTGGGAGCGAGTGAATTGGCCGTTGGTGGTATACAGGATGCCGATGTACTCATAGCTAAGGAAAAGACTTTTCTGCAGTAGTTCTTTCGAGACGAGAATGTCATCAGTCACATCACGCAGGCGATACAGTTCTCTCTCTCTCACTCTAACATCACATAAAAGAGTTGTGTATGTTTGTATTGTAGTATTTTACTAGTATTAAAAAAGAGCCTTTTCTATGATCTTATATGAATATTTTGTAACTTGTAGTTGAGGAAGAGCCAACAGATGAGCAACTATGAGTGATGAGTTGAGAAGAGCGAGTGGTAGGGCCATGTTAGGAGTGGCGTACAAATGGTATAGACTTGCTTGGATTGATTAAGAACAATGTGTTCTCGCTTTGATATTTAAGCACCTTTTTCATACAAATTAACCACATGTCATACATAGAAATAATGGAAAGCTCAGTAACATATAAGTTACGGTTCACTAATCTTTGATATCTACACATGTTGAACGCGACTCCAACAGACGTAGCAGAATCCACCTCCTGCTACTTAATATACTACTCTCAACCATGATATATATGCAACATACTGAGCTTACTAATGCATGGGATCAAACATCGTAACCGAAATGAAACAAATGAAAGAATGAAGAACATAGGCTTAAAAACATCCTAGGACGACGCGAAGAAATTTGCAACATGTGTGGTATCTCGATCTAGCACGCCGCATCGCATGATAAAACATGGCATTCGTGGACAACTGAAGAAACAATCGTGAAACACTTGAAACTGATATATTTTGCAGTGAGTGCTTGGGCTTGATTTAGCGTCAATATCTCAGCACAAGAGTTTGCTTGAAATGGACAGCTAGGACTGGGAGATTAGTGCATCTCTGGTGTAGAGCTCAGGAAGGCTTTTCCGGAGCTCACATCTGGTGGGAAGTTCGATGGAACAAGTGAATGTGAAGGTCAGGAACGTGGTGGCACGCATCCTAGAACGGGCGATGCCTTGTGCGAGAGGCATGGTGGAGAGGGAGGAAGACGGATGCACGCGCTCTAGGGTGGTGGAGAACACTCGTTGGTGGAGGCACTCGTGGCAAAAATTTCATGCGGTGGAACTTTGCGGTGTTTTTGCGGACATTAACGATTGGGCACGAAAGTGCCCCAAAAGTGGATGAGCAAACATTTTTTGAAAAAAAATAAAAAAAAGCATCAGCCGCTCCGGCACTGGCCCGCCACCGCCGCTCGTTGGATCCACCAGCACCCTGGATCCGCCACTAGGGGGGCGCCGGCGCCGTGGATCCACCGCCGACGGTGAGCCACCGCCCTGGATCCATCGTCGGAGGAAGGAGGCACCGCTCTGGATCCGCCACCGGGAGCTCTGGATCCACCGCCGGAGGAAGGAGCCACCGCCCTGGATCCGCCACCAGGAGCTCTGGATCCACCACTGGAGGGCGGCACTGTGGGGAGGGAGGAGAGGGAGAGAGAGCTGAGGCCGGATCCGGGCTCTGGGGCGACCGGGGCGCTGCTCCTCTGGGCCGCCGGGGAGGCCGCCGAGGATCCTCCTTGCCAGGGCACCCGCCGGGGCTCCTCGTCACGGGGCCGGGGCTCCTCACCAGGGCACCTCCTCACTGAGGCCAGGCCTCCTCCTTGCCAGGGTGCCCACCGCCGCTGTGGGGGCAGAGAGGGCGAGCGCCGCCGCTGTGGGGAGGGAGTGGAGGCTACGCGCCGCTCGGTGTGGGAGAGGAAGTGAGCGCGCTCGATCCGAGCAGGAGAGGGCCGGAGGAGGGGGCCGCGCCGGATCCGGGCCGGAGAGGGAGCATGGGAGGGCGCCGGAGTAGGAGGAGGGAGAGGGAGTAGGGGAGGCGCCGGAGGAGGAGGAGGGTGAGGGGTGTGCGGGGCGACGGAGGGCGCGGTGTGCGGGGTGACCGAGGGGGCGGTGTGCGGCTTTTATTTCTAGGAATTTTTTTTGCCAAGTGTTGTAGATCTAGCACTCGGCAAAGGTTTTTTTTTTTTTTTCTTCTCCTTTTTTTGTAGAAAAAAGATTTTATATTTCTTTGCCGAGTTAGCACTCGGCAAAGATTTTTTTTATTTTTTCTTCTCCTTCTTTTCCAGAAATAATATTTTATTTTTTTGCCGAGTGTTTTTTTTGACACTCGGCAAACCTGTTCTTTGCCGAGTGTTTTTTTACACTCGGCAAACCTCCTATTTTGCCGAGTGTTTTTTTTTGTCGAGTGTTTTTAGCGCAGCACTCGGCAAATCACTTATTCGCCGAGTGGCCGAGGGAATACACTCGGCAAACATAAAAAGACTCGGCAAAGAGCAGGATTCCGGTAGTGTGGGGCCTCGACTTTTATTTGTGAGTTTAAGATTCTGCAGGAGTACTGTTACATCCATGAATGTTGCCGTCCAAGGCAATAGTACAAAAATGCTTCATAGCCCAAAACTTCTCCAAGGTTCAATAAATTAGGAAAAAAAATTCTGTTCTTCTTCGACTTTTTTTTTGTCACTAGACAGCGGATAGGAGAAGGCGCCATGGCCTGGAAGCCCTAGGACACTGCTTCCTGTGCGACCAGGAACCGGAATCCATTGACCACATCGTCGCGTCGTGCTCCTTCTCTCGGCAGGTATGGTGGAACATATTAGCCGTCCTCGGGGCAGATGCATCACAAATTGGTGGGGACTCCATCATCGATTGGTGGAGCTCATGGAGGCTATGATAGTACGATGGAACAGCAACAAGAGACAGGCGCTGACTCTCTGTTCGCACTGACGGCGTGGGAGCTGTGGAAAGAGCGGAACACGAGATGTTTCCGCCATACAGCATCCACAGTGCCACAGGTGCTCGCGATCATCAAGGTCGTCGCCAACCAATGGGTTGAAGCTGGGGCATCCAAACTAGGCAGTGTTCGGTTGGTATGAAATTTTCACTGTCACGCTGGAAAATATTGTTTATGCTGGAATGTTGTGAGAGAAAAGCACTGCTCCGGCTGAAAAAAGAAGTCGAACAAGCCGGCTTGTTGCTCAGCCAAACACTGCCCTAGGTTGTTTGTTGCGTGAGTAATGGGCCAAGGAAAGCCTTACTAGGGAGGCTATGCATAACTGTACTCACTCTTGTCCTCCTTAGTGCGCTGCAAGACGACGCGCGTCGTTAAATACTTCTTCTACTTAATACAAGAGATGTGCAAACCTTTTGCGTATTCGAGAGAAAAAAAACCACTTGTTTTTGCACCCTAGGTGGTTTTTTTTATGGTGGTGCCACGTCAGAAGGGGATAAATTAGACTAAGTTGAAAGTCCAATAACGTAAATCGAACTACAAATATTTTTAAAAAGTCCAAAAAAATCCTAAAAATAAGTTTTTTAAAATTATCTAAATATTTTTTTACATGGAAAAATATTGTAATTAAAAATTCCAAAGTATAATTTAATCTTAGAAAAATTGTAGAAAACTTGTTTTAGCTCGGAGTATTATGAAACTAGTTTCAATTTTTTTTCCTAATATCATACTCATCTTGTGGTGGTTAGTTTGAATCTTGATGGCCTCATTTTAGTGTTTATTTGCTAGTAGATGTGCCTGTATCTATTATAATTAGTCGATGTTGATTGTCTGGACTACATCGAAGAGCCAATGGAGCGTCATTAGAACTGTAGTGAGTGCTGGTCCTATGCCCTGGATAATTTTTCAAAGTAGTTGTGTTAACCTGCACGGCTACATGCATGCATATGTGCGGTAGGGTGCATGCAGCCACAAAAACTGATACAGCTACTTTAAAAATATATCCAGTGCAAGGGACCAGCACATATTATGTTCCTGACAACACTTCACTTACGCTTATACGTAGTCTAGACGACCAACATCGACTAATTATATTAGATTACGAGAGCTTCTACTAGCAAATAAGCACAAAAATGAGTTCATCAAGATTCAAACAATTTCAAGCTAACACCAATAATAGAGCACAATTTTAGAAAAAAAATTGAAACTAGTTTCACTATTTTTCGAGCAAAAATAATTTTTTGTGATTTTTCTAGGATTAAACCAGATGTTAGGATTTTAAATTTTGCATTGTTTCTATGTAAAAAAATTTTAGATATTTTTTTGATTTTTAATGAATTTTTACATATTTTTAGTTCAATTTACCTTCATAAACTTTTAACTTATTTCAATTTATCCTTCCTATGACTTATTTCAATTTATGCTTTTTCTGACGTGGCGTCAATAAGTAAAACCACTATCAATACTGTTAATGGCGCAAAAGTATATGATTTTAAAAGTTGATGGGGTAAAAAAGTGGTTTTATGGATGATGGGGGTAAATCGAACTGCGAAAGTTGAGGAAAGTTAAAAGAACTTTTTTCCACTAAATTGTTGCATGATCTTCTCACACGCTTGGGTCATTTACGATGTCCAGCCCATGTGGAAGCTGCGGAGAAACACGAAACTCATCGCGGCCCATTTCCATACCTAGGAAGCCCAGCTCTCCGCGCGCAGCCGAGGCCTACAACCAAACCGTCCCGGGCGACCACCGCCGATAAGACCGCGTCCGCTTGGCGAAGCCCACGCGGGGATAGGACGGGAACAGCGGTCGCCGGCCAGGTTGCAATTGCAACCTGACGTGCACGGGCGACCCGTCCTGCGCTCGCTTCGACCCGAAGCCTTGCCGGCGGGCTTTTTCCTATCGAGTTCGGCGACGCGACTGCGTGTACTGCCTGCCACTTGCATGTCAACGATAGGGATGGGCAACCAGCCAACCACTCCGTCGAGTCTTCGGAACGGACCCCGGAACGGACCCCCACGACACGCTTGCAATATCGTCAGCTAAATATACAGATATCTGCCTATCTGCTTCCGATGTCATCATAAGCCAAGCACCCTAGATTCACCAATAACCATTGTGGGTGTTCGCTTCAATTTAATACTCATCATCACGGAGAAGTTGCCTTTACGCTGTGGTAGGCATGAGAAATGTATAGAACCGCCCCGCTCCTATACTGACATGTGACCTCGCTTGATAAGCTGATCAAAATTTACCACAATGGTGATGTTCGCTTCTCTTATAATCTGTTCTTTTCAGATTTTTTTTTTTTCAGTCAGAACAGTGTTTTTCTCTCACAACAAATCAGGGAACCGTGTTTCGTCTTGTTTTTTCAGCGAAGCGAACGAGGCCAATATATAGAATCGTACCTAGCTATATACGTGGGACTCACACCATTAAAAAATACATAATTCTCTCAACCACCTCTTTGCTCGTCTCCCACCTCTTGTCTCCCGTCATTATCCTCGCAACCCACCGCACGCATGGACATCTTCGCCACCTCTCGCAAAGCTCTTCTATGGCCTTCTCACAGCTCGCCTCCTCCCCGCTCCGCTTCCTCCTCTCCAGATCTAATGGAGTCGTCGCCGTTGCCCCGGTGTATGCTGCCCGGAGCCTGCAGCTCGCCGCCACCCCTCCTCCTGCAGTCTTGCTGGCCGGATTTGTTAGGGGCGGCAGGTGCCGCCGGTGCGCGCAGAAGGGAACGTCGAAGTCCTCGAGCCCCCGAAGCTCCTCCAACTTCCTCTCGGCGGCGGGTGCAGCAACGACAAGAAAAGAGAAGAGACGAGACGCTGAGAGAGAACCCATGATTTTTTATTTCTTGAAGCCGTGTTCCATACATGGGAGTAGCTCCTTCGTCGAGTCGACCTTACAGTGTGAAGGAGCAGGTTCTATCCTTGCATTAAATATATCGGAGTGGCATCGAACCGCACACTGCAGACGCTTAAGGGCCTCCCCAAGGCTACACGCTGTCTTAGCCCAACGTCCACGTATACAATAGAACACGCAAAATAGCAGTCTCGCAGTTTGTCAGTGCTACCTAGGTACCGAAGGCTTGGGCTGATGCAGAGGTACTGAAGGCTTGGGCTGACAATTTGCAGAAGCTCTCATATAACACGCGTTCGGGGTGGATGAAACTGTACTCTACGGGCGTGATTGGTTGCTCCGAGGTCGGCGTTCCGAGATGGTGGCCCTGTCCAGGCTCTTCCAAGCCGACATAAAAGCATTCACCCACATTTATTTGGTTTGGTTTAGCTTAGCTGTCCTGGATGACATTGATTCTGTTTGGTTGCCCCCGTTGATCGTTTTGCTGTATGAAGTGGTGGTAGCGTTTGTGTTTGGTTGGGCGCACGGCCTGAGGTGCGAGCACCCATGTACCATTTTGGTGTGGTTACCACCAACTATTGCAGAATGAAGAACAATAGAAGAAAACAGAGATAACTTTGCCTCAGTTCAACAAGCTTGGCATTGACAATGACCTTGGAGCTTCTAATGACATAAGTAAACCTGACAATAGTACTCCCAGCAAATCATGAACAACAAAAGTCATAGTTCCTCACAAGGTCATTGTCTTTACTCGTGTCCATGGCAATATGAAACAATTAGAGACACCTACAACAATGCTTAGCAATGAAAAAGACAAGCGCCATCAAAAGAAACGACCGAACCAAAGCAATAGCCAGTAACCAAGGTATTTTAGGGCTTGATTGGTTGCCCGAAGCACTGCAAGGAGGTTTCACAAACACTTGTAGCAGTAGTTTGCAAAACCATATACCAAGCCATGGCATTTTGAGCATCACAAACGGTTGTAGCAACGAGCAAGAACGAACCACAGGAGCACCAGCAAGAAAAAAGACTGCACCACAACCACAACAAATAACTCCGGTGTGTTCCTGACCACCTTTGGTGGAGGATTGACAAAAACTTTGTCATCTTCACGGCCCATGAACTCCAAGTATGATGCTTCTGCCTCTTCTTTGTTAGAGAAGCTCTTGTAGTTGTTGTTTTTAAAATCAGTTACCTGGGCATTGCATGTAGCCTAGGTTGCATATACCCCAGGAACCTTGCCACAGTACACAACATACCAAGCCATGTGCCCCTTAAAAATCAAATAAAAGCAAGTATAAGATGTTGATAAGATGAGGGTTAGTTCAATCGATTTGCCTTAGATTTAATTGCCTTTTCATTTGACCTTAAACTTGGAGCTTAAGAAACATAGACAGCAACAAACCTCAAACAGATAGTAGAAAACCAAGATCATGACAGACATGAAACCATGAGAGACATCCAGCCCATCCATTAGATCATCACAACCGCCCAGCTATTGCTTGGGCATGGATGTCTCATATGGTTTGATGATAGCCATGAGAAGCATAAGTAGAAGATAACAGAAACAATGCTCTAGTACCTCACAAGTCCAAGGTTATCAGTGTGCATAATCCATTACTCAAACTGGCACTATTATCTTCATAGGCATGAAAAGGATCTCTCAATTGTATCAGTCTCAGTCAAAAAAATGGTTGACATCATAGGCACAAAAAAATGCAGGCCTCAGCTAACTGCAAACTAACTTATGATCATCGTGCAAGCTAACTGCAATCATCCCATGTGACAAATAAGAACACAAATTGCTGAGGCAAGTTCATGGCTACCATGGAAGCATGGGACACGTCCATCCCAGCCATTTGATAGGCATGCCTACAATAGTTGCTTAGGAATGGATGTATCCCATGGTTTGATGACAGCCATGAGAAAAAACAAGAAGATAATAAAGCAACAACAGGAAGAATACCCACAACCACCTCATTTTGCTATAGTTTGCATCATCGGCCAAATAGGAACTCCAACAATAAGAATAACAAGAACAATAACAACATCTGAAATGTCTCAGATCAACTAAGTGATAATCCAAGGTATTTTAGGGCTCAGATAACTAAGTGACAATCCAAGGTATTTTAGGGCTCAGATCAACTAAGTGACAATCCATCACCCGTTGTTAATGTCTACACCACACAGATCAACACAGCCTCACATCCATCACCATGGCTCCTATGCTATACAAAACTAGGTGCAGCCTTGGTCCGGCGGCAAATGGTTCTTTGTAGCATCAGATGAGGTCAGTGCTACACATCAAAATACTTCCTACAACATAAGACAGTTAGCATGGCTATATGCAAAAGTGGAGAGGCTAACTCATATGCATCTAAGCAAAGTAGGTTGTGCTCAGGTAGGTCCTAAGCCACAGGATCCTATGAGCCTCTGTCATCTGAACAAAGCAAAGTCCCTCAGCCTTGTTCTTCAGCAGGTAAACCAGGGCAAACATGAGTGCCTCCTGTGAGTACCTAGGGCAGTCCATAACACAGCCATAAAGGTCCTGATGCACCTCATTGTGCTATGGAGTCTTGAGGGCATCTCCTACAGACTCCACAGCCTTGATCATTCCATTCATGGGGTCTATTTTCTCTTGGGCAAGCTTCCTTCTCTTGCCACCCCTTTCCTCTAGGCCCTTGGCATCAGAACCCTTAGAGCCTTCCATACCAGAAGGAGTTCCCTTTTTAGAATCAGCCTCTGTGCCACCTAAGTCAGTGATGTCCTCAACGACATCAATGTCACCTTGGCCAATGTCAGTTGGAGTACCCAGAGGCTCATTTGAGCCCATTGCATACCTGTCTGTGGCCTGGTTACCACCAAAGATGGCCTCCATCTTAACATAGTTCTCTATTGGTGTGTTCAAGAACTTAGCATCAGCAGGATGGTCCTAGTTAGCGAAATAGATATAACTATTAGACATAGGGGAGCAAAAGAAAAGGGATAGCTGAGGTGTTATCCAAACAGTTTCTAACCTTGGTGTGGCCAAGCAGGTGTTCATCATCAAGTACTATCATATGGTGGTCCTCATCCCATAGAGCACCACTCAAATCCTTGAGCCTAACAATCTTAACCCACCTTTGCCTCCATTTTCTTAGGTGATTGTAAATCTACTGGGTGCTCACATTAATCCCAGTAAACTTATAGACCATGAGTGCAACCTACCTAACATGTACCTCCTTGAACCCTTTCTCAGTTTTGACCCCCTACCCCACAAAATCATGGAACCTCCTTAGCATGAACCCAGACTCGACAGGAGTCTAGTGCATGGGCCATTGGGCTGAGGGGCTGCTGGATTGCCATCATCATCAGCAACTACCCCACCCTATTCCACCACATTGTCCTCACCACCAATGTTAACAACCTGGTCAGGCATATTGTCCATTTTCTATCCACAACCAACATAACATTGAACAAACCAGTACGTAAGGAAAACGAATTGCATGATATGAAATACAAGTTCAATAGATCAAATAGGCGGAAAAGGAATAGGTACTACATCATTGCAAAGTGCCATAGGTATTAGTTAAAATACAAGTTCCATCAATGTTGCTAAACAGTACACACACCATGCCACTACACCCTAGAATTTCCCCTGTTTTGCCACATCTGTGCAGCCCATGCCTCCCTCTATTGTGCCTAGGTACCATTGTCAGGGACATGATCTGGCTATGAGGCATTGTCATTGATGTTAGGAGTCCATGTGGATTCAGCAGGCACATGTTCATCCTGCCCATGCCTGAGGATCCAATTGTGAAGAATACAACAGGCAAGAACAAGCTTAACTTGGGTCTTGTATGGGTGGAAAGACTTATTGTCTAATATCCTAAATCTATTCTTTAGAGCCCCAAAAGCCCTCTCAACTGTTACTCTAAGAGACGAATGCCTTAGATTAAAAAGCTCTCTTTGATTTTGAGGTCGGTTTGAACCAAACTCCCTCAAATGGTACCTTGTGGCATGAAATGGTGGCAAGAAACCAGGCCTCACTGCATAGCCAGCATTGACAAGATAGAATTTGCCTAGAAATTAGTAGATAGTGATATGTTTTAGTAGTTTCATTTAGGATTAAGCAAATTGTCAATGGTTTTTTATGGTTTGGATGATACCTGGTGGCACTCTAAGGCCATCAGCTCTTTCAAGAGCATCAGACAAGATAAGAGCATCATGTGTAGATCCCTCCCAACCAGCAAGCACATAGGTGAATCTGAGGTCAAAGTCCATGGCTGCCAATACATTTTGTGTGATGGTATGCTTCCTGCCTCAAAGGCAGCTTGCATCTTCGCAGGCACTCTAGCTAAGACATGAGTACCATCAATTGCTCCTATGCAGTCCTAAATCAACAAAACATAAGTGCAAGTGAACATTGACACTAAATTGATAATGAATGAGACCTATGTATGACAAGTTATGGATACCAACCTTGAAATAGGGGTACCACCTTCTGCTCCCAAGGATCCTAGGATGGACATTAGTAGCAAGAGGGACAATCAATTCATTCCTCAGCTCTCCTACCGCATATAACACCTTCTGGAAAAACCTACTAATTGTCTATGCGGACCTCCTAAAGGTGAGGTCAACCACCCTAAACCTCTCATTATGACCAACAACATGCAAGAACATGGCTACTTGTTCTTCAACAGATGCATGTATGCTGTCAGTGACAAGCTCTCTACTACGAAAAATGTCACAAAGTTGGAAAAAAGGGGCCCTCTTCATTCTAAGAAGGTTGACACAGTGCACATCATCAGATTCATAGATGTATCTAAGGTTGTTCATCCTCTGTTTGTCCCTCTCAGCCAAGGGGCCAAAGGTGACTGAGCGCGAATCTTCAACTCTCCTCCTAAACCACATGAAAAACTAAGCAGCCACTGTAACAACCACAGCAGCGGTAGCCCTGCGCCTAGCTTCCAAGGCCATGTGTACCAACAGGATGGAGGGCAACATTAGAAAGGGAGCATGCAACATGGGTGTGTACTACTTAGCAAGCAAAAAATTAGACAAAATGAACTATGAAAGACGCGACTGCCACACCAAAGGGTGCTCCTCCAGCGTATACTATTACACAATCAACATCATTGACCTCTAGGCAGTTTGCTCAGTGTGTACAACAAAATAGGCATTAGCATGTACAAGATCTACACAAAACATGAGGTATACACCAAATACGAAGCATCATGTATAGATCTAAGCTAGGAACAGGTAAATCAGATATAGCATCACACAGATCGGAGGATGTCAAACCAAGAACCCTAATTTCTTGGCATTGAAAGCAAAATCCACCAACAAATCAACAAAATCGACACTAAAGGAGGAGGGGAAGAGCGCAGGTGGCATATACCGTCCAAGCGCTGGAGGACCGAGAGAAATCCACCGACGGTGGTCGCCTCGGTAGGGCTACCGAGGTCGAGGGGGAGCTAGAGGGGAGTTCTCACCGGAGCTATGGTGGAAGGAGAGGCAAAGAGTGAGGGCGGTAACACTAGTCACGACCCGTGCATGCGCTTTATCACCAGGACAGCCTCATCTCCCGCGCTCTTCGCAAAAGGTTCCCGCCAAGCACCGAGCGAGCCTGCACCGAGAGGGAAGTGGGGATCGAGAAGACGGCGCCATTCAAGATGGAGGAGGGAATCTGCATGAGAGGAAGCAGGAGAAAGGTGCGAGTAGGGCAACCAAACATAGGTGAATGCACCAAAGGATGCGGGATGGGCCATATGACGGTCCAGTTCGGGCAACCAATCACGTCCTACACAACTTTATTCATGTCTGTCAGGGGTAAAGAGAAAAAGGTGAAAGTGACATTTACGACAGGAGGAGAGGCCTGCGTTGAGAGATTGTTAGCTTCATTTCTCCATGGAATACATGGCATGTGACTATTTTTTCGAGGCATTTGATTGTAGTAGCTGTGTTGTGGCTGCCCTAAAAGTAAGTCCACCAGATATCCTATAATAATATAATCAGTTAAAGGAGACATCTTAAGAAGCAATTTGAGCATATAGGGGTGCAGCGTTGGCACAGATTGCCTAAACCTCATCTCTTATAACTATCGTGACGTGTGGTGCACATGTGTCATAGTTAAATTAGTCTGTCCTCTTCTCCTTTTCCGTCCAACGTTGAGCACCATGGCTCCTCAACTTTGGAGGAGAAATGGTAGTAATTGCTAGCAGAAATAGAACTACCGCCTTATGTTCTTGGAAGAGTAATCAGGACGTGTTTGTTTGCCTGGACCATGGCCAGGAATAGGTCTAGATGGTGCAACCGCATGTGTTTGTGTTTCCTAGATGCATCATGGGCTTGGTTCGCATGGTGCTTAAAGCACCATGGATCCTAGCTATTGGGAGGTTCATTTCTCTCGGGAGTGGTGTTGGCGGTCCTTAACTCACACTTTTAACCGCCAACTCTCGCATAAAATCCTAGCATACAGACACCAAACCTAGAAATAGGGCTTTAGAACTAACCATTTTCACAAGTTTTGGTGTTTGATCTTTTGCAGAAGGACATGTCGGAATTACACAAGAAATACCTAAAGTATACAAGAAATACAATAATACAAGTACCCGACATGAGCCAAAGGGGAAGGAGGCCCACAACCATGCAAATTAGGGCCTAGAACAAGTGGAGAACAAGCCCAAAATCCAACCAAACCAGCTCAACTCTGCGCAACACCGCCATGGGCCAAGTCCAAGAGATCACAAGAAGTAGCCCAACGAAATTGGACTCAAGGTGGCCCACCTAGGGTGTGGGCGCACCCATGGTGGCCTGCCTCAAGCCCAACCTTGCCTGGTCGGTTCATATCGCCTCTCTAAGGACGGTTGATAGGATGATGCCCAGGTTCAACGTACATACAGGTCAGTTTGGTACCTTCCATGAGGGGATGAGCATTTTCCAAAGACCCCCCTCCTCGCCACCTTTAAAAGGAGGCTCCCTCCTCCACATTTGGAACAACACATACAAGAGAATAAGTAGAGCATCACTCCAATGGGCTTAGGCCCTAGCTAGCTATCTAGAGCAAGTAGTTGGAGAGATGCGAGGGGAAGATCGGGGAAGTGCTGGACTTGTCGGTGTCTCCCCGAGCTTGTACCTCAACAAACACCTACCTTTGTACCTCGATGAATACATTTGCTAAGTAAGTGTTCATGGTACTTGTGGTTACAAAGTATTTTGATTAGTTAAGCTTTGCTCTTACTTGTTTGCGGGTTCATCGTCCGTCCCCATGGTGGATACTCTAGAAGAGGGCTCCCGATAAAGATGGATCACCCTGTACAGCGCTAGAGTAGTAGTCGATAGCGTAGAAGTGGTGTTTAGGCTAGAGGCTACCTTCGTTTGCCTCGTGCCCTACGGTTGAGGGGTAGCCAACAGGTGGTGACAGCCATATCCATCCCTCGTAATCCCCCATGTCTGGGTACAGCGTAGAGCTATAGACCAGCCTCGCCTGGTAGACCAGGTGTGATCCGTTGCTCGAAGTGAGCAAGTAGAAGTAGAGTTTATCTATCCTTAGACCGTAAAACCATAGGAATCCATCTCAACCTCTACCAACTCTACCCTTGTGTTGTCCTTGGACGAACTAGATAGAAGAATACCTCCGTTCCCTGTGGAGAATACGATACCCTGAATACTTCTGGGTGAAATGCTACAATGGTAATTCTATGCGCTTGCGGATTATTTTTGTATGCGCTAAGAAGTACCAACAAGCATTTCTGGCGCCGTTGCCGGGGAACGGTTGCTATTTTCTTCGAACCTAGTTCATCCTCATATCTGTATCCTTTCTTTTTATAAAAACAAAATTATTTTTTTTTTTTTCCTTTTCTCATTATGAAGCCAACACAAATTCAAAACCCTTTCGCTTCAAAGGGGGAGTTTTCTGAGCCACCACCTTCAAAATCAAACCTTTCATCCGGCTGTGAACTCCACCCTGGCTAAATAGCCATGGTTCGGGCACTACCCTTCTCAGGGCATGATAACGAAAACCCTTGTCATCACCTGCAAGAGTTTGAGGAAATGTGTTCGTGCCTGAGCATGTCAGGCATGACACATGAAACCTTAAGGTGGAAACTATTTCCCTTTTCTCTCACGAAGAAGGCGAAACAATGGTACACACATGCCGTAGGAAGTACGAATGGGGATTGGGAAGAACTTAAAGACAAGTTTTACCTTGCTTTCTTCCCTATGTTCCATATTGGCTCTCTACTAAGGGCAATCCTCGACTTTGAGCAGCATGAGAAGGAGTCTATAGGTGCAACCTAGGCCCGGTTTCCAACGTTAATACACGCCGGCCCAAATTTGTCTCTTCCCGATAGCGTATTGCTGCGGCTCTTTCTTTGGGTATTGACATAGATACTGACCTATGCCTAGACATGACTGCCGGAGGTCGTTTCACACACAAACCTATGACGGAACAAGTAAAATTTCTTGAAAACTTCATAGACATACACACTACTTCCATCATAAGAACCAAACCCTTCTAGGCCAAAGTCATGTCGAGTGTTGAGGAGTCTTCATTAGTTGAATCCAAACCCATACCATCCTTAGATTTGACTCATGAGCCCTCACCCGAACCACGAACACCGAAGGAAAGAGTGCTTCATCCTTCGGAGTTCCCTATCAAATTCAAGGATTATGGCAATACCTCGAAAGTCTTTTGGCACAATCCTTGTGAAGAAGTTTTCCCTAAGATAGAACCATCGAAGAAATGGTTAATGGAAGTGAAACGTTCTTCTAAAGCAATTTAGATTCTTTCACCTTCCACGACCATACCTTGCTCATTAAGGGGAACTACCATAGAAGCCCTGCACAACCCCATGGTCGAGGCTAATATCATGTCCAAATTCCTTGTGGAAACCCTTTTGGGCAAAAAGCCACTAGTCTCGATCAACAAGCTCTTCAAAAGTCCCTTGGGACTAATCTTTGAGTGTTGTGGGATTGCTAGGGCTGTGCCAATCACAATTGATGGAATCAAGGATTTCATAGATTTCCACATCTTTGCCATCCTTGAGTTCGATCTACTCATAGGCTACCCCGTTGAAAAACTTTTCAAAGAAAAACCTTCCGATGGGGGCCTTGATGAAAAGTTGGGAACAACTGCTTCCGCCACTCCTATCCCTTTTCCTAAAAGTCCAAAGGCAAAGTAGCAACCCAACCATAACCCGTTCGAGGAGGTGAAGTTTATATCCCCGTTCGTTTCACCTAAGTTTGCTTATGAAACTGAACGATCATCATCACCCTCACTCGAACCCAAGCCATGTCCCTCTGGCCATCAACATGTTGTTCTTGATAGCAGTCGAGAGTCAACCATAATCCTACACAATGAAAACTCATGTGCCATGGACAGTCTTGAAACACCGGCTCTGGTGTCCAAAAGGAAGAATTCCATAAATGAGCATGAAAGTTTCACTTTTGAGACTCCTCGTGTTTCATGCTTACTGTTGATGTCTCTAGAGTTCGTTTCACTTAGCGCCCAGTGCTTCTACGAGGATCGCAACCACCTCTTGATCCTTGTCTCCAAACATTTTAAGAGGATGGTTGTCGATGCTTTTGTTTACCACAAATACTGCAAAGCTCGTTGTCGCACTATGGCACTAACCTTGCAGCTTGAACATTATTGCTAAATGTTTGGTGGTAAAGCTAGAAACTATACCACGATTGATAGCTGCAAGAAGAAGTTCCCGTGGTCAAGCTTAAGACCATAAAATAAGCACTGCTAGGAGATACCCTGAATTATCATAAAAAACTTTATTTTCAATAAAAGCAAGAACGTGTTTTCACGTTAGTATGCACCTTCGGGTATTCTTGGTCGCTAACCATTTCAGGTCAAGATCAAGAAGAATGGGGAACAAATGATGCATGAAATCACGAGAGTTGCATCAACTACATATGTTGATGATCTTTGGAAATGGAACACACTCAAAAGGAGACCCCAACATTGCACACTTGACTTTCACGAAAGTCCAAGTGTGGGGGAGGATGGTGAGAATCCCAAAAGTTCCATGCACAAAAATGATGATGGCGATGTTAGCTCTATCTTGCTATAAAAGAAAAAAAGTTATATATATATAAAGAGAAAGAAAAAGAAAAAACATATTTATATATAGAAAACAAAAGAGAGAGAAATAAAAGAAGAGAGAGAAGGAGGATTCTCCTCTTCTAGACCTTTGCTATCATCAAGGCTTATGATATATACACACCATCTGTGTGTATGGCTTAAACCTTGTTGATCGCCTGAGTTGGACCATGTGCAATCATGCAACCATTGCAGCAACTTCTAAGCTCCATCCCCATGCTGTCGGTGAGTAAAACTTAGGCATGCAAAGGCAAATAGAAGTTCACCAACTCTTTTGCTCACATTTGTTTCCATGAAAAAAAGACTTGCTCATATCAAATCTTATCTCCCTTGCTTATGATGAATGCTCTAGTTTGGGTGTATTCTTAAGGTACATCTATAGGCTTTTTAAATTAAGCATGGTGCTTAGGTTAAAATAGCCTTCTTTAATCAAAATTTGACAAGGTGTCGAATCTTGATTAATGAACCTTTGAGTATTACTTTCATAAACAATGGAGGTAATTCATATTGGAGATAAATCAAGGCTAGGTTTATTTTGCAAACTTTACATTAGCCTTGTTTGAGTATACAAAGTTTGGTGAACAAATAAAAAAATATAATAATAATAAATTAATTAATAATATAAAAATAAAAATAATAAAATTAAGGCTCCCAATGTTTCAACTGGTAGAGCCCTTGTCTGTTTCTTTTTGCTTTTGTTAAATAAAAAGCAGGTACAATAATAAGTGTGGGGGAGATCTCTCAAGCATGATGAACACACATTTGAGATCTCCCACCACCATGTTGTACAAAGCATCGACGATTCATCATACAAGAAGGGCAAGACACAAAGTTCCAGAAAGGATTGGTTAAACTTTTGGTTAAGCTAAACCACCTCTGATCTTCTCAGCTCCTTCTTCCTCTTCAACGTTGGTTTGTGCAACATCACCCCTCATCTCTCCTAAATTTTGAAGTTTAAAATTAAACAAATTTAAAATACAAAACAAATGATGCTCAATCTCCATGCTATCCTTTGATTAAATTTGCATACTCTTTATTCCTCGCTAATATTCCTATAACTTGTGAACAAACTATGATAGGGACCCCATGTTATCTAAGTAATTGAAATATGTGATATAGTAGGATGGAAATGAACCTTGCTCTATTATGTGAAGAACTTGGGATTTATCTTAAAAAATCAAAACTCAAATAGGATGCTCCTTAATGATGTACAAATTCCTACCGGAGCCATATCTAGTGCTTTGAACTTAAAACCACCAAAAATTATGCTACTTATTTCTGCATTGAGTTTTGTCAAGCCTTGTTGACCCTTGTCAAGAAAGTTATCATGCCCCCAAGATCAAGATTACATACATGCCACATATATTAAGCTATTCCTACACTAGGAATACGCTAAAACATGCCTCCATCCACCCAAAACTCTACTCCTACACTGAGAGTAAACAAAAAATTGTTTGTTAGGTAAATACTCCATGTTCTATAAAATAGTGATCGCTCTCAATATGTGATTTAAGAGACACGTACTATGCAAGGTATTGAAAAAATAGGGACACATGAAGGTCCCAAAGAAAAAAAAATTGGACACATAAAGGTCCAAGAAGAAAAAAGAAAAAAGGGACACATGAAGGTCCCAAGATATTAAAAAAAATAAATGAGCACATGAAGGCTCATAAAAAGAAAAAAAATGATAGCCATGTCTCAAAATAAAAGGCTAGAGAGAGATCATATCTACAAAAGGAGTATAGTATAGATTTAGAATTGTTTTATCCACACACTTGCACTTCTTGATCTAATGGTATGACATCTTTTCTCCTTGGATCTGAGTTTTGACTTAACAAAATATGCATAGCAAGTATGCCTTCATATCTTTCCCTACCCAAAAATCCATATAAGCTTTTTAGAGGTAGGAAAGAAAGAAGGCAACACTATGATATGCCTTGGTGAGTAACCAAACACAAACTTGAGCAATCCGAGAGAATCATTTGAGGAGCTAAGCTATGTTTCATTTTCAAATTCAAATGAAAACCCAAGTTTCTAAACTGATTGATGCATGGGGATTTGAATCCATGTTGTTCCATTATTCAATTACCCAAGATAATGTGGTAGACACTTCAATGTTCACAAGTGAAGCTGAAACTTGGAATAGCTTGTATGCAGATGTCATATCAAGGAGATGACCCATCTTAGTCCTTAACTTTACTCGAGGACGAGCAAAGGGCTAAGTGTGGGGGGAGTTTGTTGGCGGTCCTTAACTCACACTTTTAACCGCCAACTCTTGCATAAATCCTAGCGTACAGACACCAAACCAAGAAATAGGGCTTTAGAACTAACCCTTTCAACAAGTTTTGGTGTTTGATCTTTTGTAGAAGGACATGTTGGAATTACACAAGAAATACCTAAAGTATACAAGAAATACAATAATACAAGTACCCGACATGAGCCAAAGGGGAAGGAGGCCCACAACCAAGCAAATCAGGGCCTAGAACAAGTGGAGAACAAGTCCAAAATCCAACCAAACTAGCTCAACTCTGCGCAACACCGCCATGGGCCAAGTCCAGGAGATCACAAGAAGCAGCCCAACGAAATTGGACTCAAGGTGGCCCACCTAGGGTGTGGCCACACCCATGGTGGCCTACCTTGAGCCCAACCTTGCCTGGTCGGTTCATACCGCCTCTCCAAGGATAGTTCATAGGGTGACACCCAGGTTCAACATACATATAGGTCGGTTTGGTACCTTCCATGAGGGGATGAGCATTTTCCAAAGACCCCCCTCCTCTCTACCTATAAAAGGAGGCTCCCTCCTCCTCATTTGGAACAACACATACAAGAGAAGAGTTACACCTTTGAGAATAAGTAGAGCATCACTCCAATGGGCGTAGACCCTAGCTAGCTATCTAGAGCAAGTAGTTGGAGAGATGTGAGGGGAAGATCGGGGAAGTGCCGGACTTGTCGGTGTCTCCCCAAGCTTGTACCTCGACGAACACCTACCTTTGTACCTCGACAAATACATTCACTAAGTAAGTGTTCGTGGTACTTGTGGTTACAAAGTCCTTTGATTAGTTAAGCTTTGCTCTTACTTGTTTGCGGGTTAGTCGTCCGTCCTCGTGGCAGATACTCTAGAAGAGGGCTCCCGTGGCGGATACGTCCAGTTTGAGTCGGTCGGTGACTTGATTCCTAAGCCTAGGTGCTCGAAGTTTGCTGTGGGGTTACAAACAAGAGGGAGTAAGATGGGGGTATCAGAGTTCCGGTCAGACTCCAGACCGAAGGGCCAAGAGTGACGGGAGCTCCGACGTGCGCTAAGTGTTGCTCTGTTCGGCTTTAGAGTTCTAGAGCCAGGCAGAGAGGATCGAAATGATCCATATGTTGTTCGTTGTTGGTTGTTCAGATCCTTGGTCATCCAGCTCAATCGTCCTTCTTTTGGAGAGAGCGCATCCCCTTTTATAGATGAAGGGGATGGCTTTACAAGAGAGAGTGTGAGAGAAAGAGTGTGTGTGCTACCTAGTCTTGCTGCCCACGCCGTCGAGTACAAGGCGGTTTGTTGGCACCCATAACACTGTTGATGTTCAGATGCATGTGGTAGGTTCCATCGTCTTCTTCTGGTATGGTAGATGTCGGCGCCTACCATACTGTAGGATAAATGTCGGCGCCCACAACATTGTTCATGTTCTGACATGTCTGGAAGGTTGCGGTGCATCCTCCTAACACTACCTAATAGTACTGTCCTATAGGTGTGCAGGGTAGGGCCCTTGATATTGCGGTTGACTAGAGCACCCTACCTTACTTGCTCTATCCTTTTCCTGGGTCTTCACCGAGCGAGCATCCCTGGTCGGTCGTTTCCTAGTCGGCTCTGGCCTCCCGGTCGGAGAAGAGCTGTAAGCAGAGGTTCGATGTACTCCTGGTCGGAGAAGCGAGTTGGAGTCAGAGGCGAGTGTCGTCCCTTCTCGGCCAGGCCTTTCGGTCAGAGAGGCGGGTCAGAGTCGGAGGCGAGCGCCGGTCCTCTTTTGGCCAGGCCTTCTAGTCGGAGAGGTGGGCCAGAGTCGGAAGCGAGCATGGTTCCTCCTTGGCCAGGCCTTCCGGTCGGAGAGGAGGCTAGAGTCAGAGGCAAGCATGGTTCCTCCTTGGTCAGGCCTTCTGGTCAGAGAGGTGGGCCAGAGTCAGAAGCAAGCGTGGTTCCTCCTAGGCCTGGCCTTTCGGTCGGAGAGGCGGGCCGGAGTCGGAAAGTGAGCACCGTCCTCTCTTTGGCTAGGCCTTTCGGTCGGAGAGGCAGGCCAGAGTCGAAAAGCGAGCGTGGTTCCTTCTAGGCTAGACCTTCCGGTGGGAGACTGGATCACCCTTCTGGCCTATCGTTAGGTTTTTCGAATGGCCCAGGAGTTGTGCATCATTCGCAACGTCTTCTGCTAGGCCAAGCTTTTGCTGGGAAGCAGGTCCATGAGGGACCCTAGGTTTATGAACCCGATAGGAGCCCCAAGCCCTCGGGCAATTCAGGTAGAATCGTCTAGGGGATTTTTGTGTTGATGGTGGGTGCGCGCGAGCGCACCCACGGGTGTAGCCCCTGAGCCCCTGGGTGATTCGGGTAGAATCATCTAGGGGGGTTTTTCATCTTGGCAGCGGGGGAATTCTTCATTTTGACAGTGGGTGCGTGCGAGCGCACCCGTGGGTGTAGCCCCCGTGCTTGCATCTGACTGGTGAGTCGGCTGGAGGTTGAGCAACTTGGTACTCTTTTTCCTAGGGCCACAGACTATCATTCAGGGTATTGGCCCGTGTTTGTCCCGCCCGCGAGCTGTGCGGCCGGTTGATTTCCTGAGTCGGTGTTAGGTGACCTAACCCCCTGAGCCCCATTGGGTTTTGGTAGGGGTTGGTCTAGTTCCGTGCGTTACCCCATCCATGGTCTCCTCAATTGAAGGGTTGAGCTAACATTGCTTGCCTTGATGGCTTGAGCGACACGCTCGGTGAGCTCGCTAACGGGCATGTTCGAGTGGAATCTGGGTCCATCGTTTGTGACGGGGTTGGCATAGCCCTCATATGGCATTGCACTGCTCCTTAACCCACATCCTGGTAGATGCCCGGGTCATTCCATAGACCGACCTAGGTGGCCCACTAGCCTCGCCTCGATGGAGATTCTGTGGGCATGGCTCATGGTTAGGATTGAATGAGAAGGTTGAGATGACCTTGTCTACTTTGGTGCAGACTAGGTGAGGGCCGCTGGGGCTCATCTGTGTTTTCTCCCCTGGTTTTGTTTGATGCGAGGCGGCCTCGAGCCCTTAGTGGGTCGGCCTTCGAACCCCGGTCGGTCATTGCTCATGTTGAATGAGGCAACTACCATTTCGTGACGCAACACAAAGCGTTGTGATGCATTAGCTGCATATGCGATGCTTTGGATGTATGGGATGAATGAATGATTGTATGAATGGGTGTATGAGAATAGATGAATGAATGACCAAAATAAAGTAAGAGGGATTGGTAGAGTTACCTTGACGACCCGAGTGACAGGCTTGAGGAGTTTTTATCGAATATGTCCGAATGGGATCCACGCTCGTCGTTCATGATGGAGTCGGTCATGGCCCACATGGGGTGTCCCTCTGCTCCTTACCTGTCCCTCGATATGCGCCTGAGCTGTCCGATCGACTCAGGAAGCCCGTTGGTCTCTCCTTGGCAGAGATCCCATTTTTGGGCCCTTCCAAGTCTTGCCTAGGGAAGGCGAAGGGTCCCTGAGTGCAGTTGAACCTTGTTTCCCATGCCCGGCATGCGGTAGTGGTGGGCCATGCCCCGGCCACGTCCCATCTAACCAGGTGCCATCTCATCGGGTGGGGCACATCCCATCGGTCAGGATGCATCCCGTCGCATCCCATCCGCATTGAATGGGGGAAGGGATAGTGTTTTTCGCCCCAATCCTTTGCCTTTCCCCAACTGTTGTGCCTCCTCCTTAAATAGGGGAAGGGAGAGGGCTTTCGTCCCATTCCTTCGCCAATTCCCCAACTGCCGCCTTTCCTCCCTTCCTTCTCGCTGAGAGTGTTCGTGCCACGATGGTTCCTAAGTGAGAGAGGGTAGGACGAGGGAGAGGAGAACTCATAGACCTATTTTGTGAATCCGGAGCGCAATGTCGAGCTGGCCGCCTTCGTCGGGAAGGGGCTGCTTCGCCAAACAAGGTGGCGCACTAGAGGGCTCCTGTGGGGAGGATTTCCCACGTCCTTGGGTTGGCAAGGTTGTCTCCTTCCTCGCCTTCCATGAGCGCGGGTTAGGATACCCCGCGCACTGATTTCTGTGTGGGCTCCTTAATGAGTGGGGTCCGGAGCTGCAGCACCTCAATTCAACTAGGGTGCTGCACGTCTCTAGATTTGTCACCATGTGCGAGGCCTTCCTCAGGATGGAGCTGCATGTGGACTTATTTCGGCGAATCTTTACCGGGCGAGCTTTGTTGGAGGGGAAGCCGGCTAGGACCGTGCCGGTAGGGGGCTTCACCCTGTAGAAGAAGCCTAGTGCATCGAGCTCCTACCCCGCGTACACCCCCTACGACTCCAATCAGGGGTGGACGAAGAATGGTTCTACATCAGGAACCCAATGGAGGCGCCATTCTCACCGTTCACCGGAAGGAGGCCAGAGAGGTGGGAGAGTTGGTCGTGGGGCCCTTCCAGCTGGCAGAACAAGCTAGAGATCATCAGGGAAAAGCTCCAGAAGCTGTTGCAGCATGGCCTCCATGGGGTGCCGGTGTTCCACACCTTTTTCCACTATCGGGTCACGCCGCTGGCGGAAAGGACGCGACCGATGTGGCTGTACTCCGACCCGATAGACCCCGACCGCGCGTCGCCGATGGAGTTGGCGAAGGACGAAGTCTAGAGCCAACTCGACCGGGTGCTACAACTGAAGGCCTGGGACACCCTTGAAGGAAAGCCCGGACCTCTCCACGCTAGGAAGTTTCCCAATCTGGTACGTTCTCCCTTATTCTATGTCCCTTTCAATCTCGCTCTCTAGCAATCTAACATCAAGTCGCCCGTTTCGCAGGGACTTACCGGTTATAAATCCCGGCCGCACCTCCCGTAGGGGCCAGAGGGCGTGGCTCGGCAAGTGGCCCTAAAGGAGGCGGCGGACGGCCAAAAGAAGAAGAGAGCTGAGAAGGCTCGGAGGAGGCACCAGAAGGAGCAGGATATCGCCCGGCGCGTGCAGGTCGAGGAGAATAGGAGTGACGTCGAGGCGGAGCTCGAGTCGGAGGACCCCACAAAGATGGGTGATGACGTGATCTCCTCCGAGGAGGAGAGAGGCCGAGAGGTCGTTGCGACCTCGGGGGAGCGTCGTAGGCCTGCGGCTGCGTCCGCCGGTGGTGGGCGGGAGGTAGAGAGGCATGACGATGTTCCCATGCCAAGGAAGTGCGCTACGAGCTTGGACGCCATCGCCGCGTCCTTTGGAGGCTTCTTCGGCCTTGTCCCCACCTGCCTCGGGCACGGTGGGGCAGGCCAGGCGGTCAGAGGAGTGAGCTTGCACCCGCGCATCATCAGGGACGGTGCCGGCGTGTGACCCACAATGGGGGGATGCCCCGCCAGCTGCTTCGGTCGGCGCACCTCGAGTCGACGGTCGCGGCGATGCGCGGGCCAAGTGGGAACCAGCCGGGTCGACTCCCCCCTCAGTCAAAGTGAGGGGGCGCGGCTCGCGACCTACGAGCGGCCCTCATCCAATGGGCCTATTGCTAGCGGATCGGGGCTTCAGAGCCCTGCCGCTTGCGTCCGGGTATGCTCTCTTTTTTTCGATCTCATAGCCGAGTTTTTTGGGTGCGACTGACCTATACTTTTTTCGACAGTGGCCAGATATTGACGGGGTTGAGATGCCCTACCTCCTATGCGGGAGGAGTGGAGGCCCACCTTGCAGCGTGTCGCGATGAGCGGTGGCGAGAGCAGGGTGGCGTCGGTGCGTCCTTCCCCTCCCGGGGTGGTGCCTTCCACCCGGTCGCAAGTATGGAGGCAGCGGCAGTGGAGGTGATGGTGGTGATCCTGGCACCGACGGCAGAGGTTGGGTCAGAGGTGACATTGTGGCCCCTCCCCCAATAGTCATGGCAGAAGAGAGGAGGGAGACCGGGCTCCCTGCCTCGCCCAGCGGAGGGACGCATGGCTTGCCCTCGTGGTCAGAGTTGTTGGGGTCAGGAGGAGACGCGGCCAAGCCAGAGGCAGAGCATCTGCCAGCGGGCCATGGGGTCAAGGAGGTGGAGACCCCCCCCCCCGGCGAGGCATTCACCGGGGTGGAACCACCAGCCCCGTCGTGGGAGCTGGCGGTGGTCTGGTCATCGGCCAGGCCATCTAGCGGGTCTAAGGCGACCACCGACCTGGTGAGGCCTTGCCCCGGCAACCCATGAAAGGTTCGGTTCATCCTTCAGGATGAGGAGGAGGTGCAGCCCTGGGATGTACTTGGGGGAGAGGACTCGCCATGGAGTCCAATCTTGCCCAAACCAGGGTGAAGCTGGAGGAGGCCCTAGAGCGGGTCATGGTCATCCAGCAGGTGGTCTTGGTCGACCTGCCCTGGGTCACAGAGGTAAGTTTTCTGCATTCATCCTTGGCTCCTTGGTCTTCCACCGGTTGTCTCAGCAGGCCTGCCTTTTGCTTTGTAGGGCTTGGAGGAGATGTTGAGCCACAAGTCCTGTTTCCTCCGAGAGGAGCATGCCCGGGACGCCATGATGTCATGGTGGGTCATCGAGCTCAAGCACCAGCTGGAGTCCACCCGCCATGAGTCTCAAGACCGGGTGGCCGAGGCAACGGAGGCGCAGGCGGTAGAACTACTTGTGGTGGAGCGGGCGACCGTCGCTGAGTAGGGACTTGACGTGGTGAAGGTCCACTAGGCGGAGACAGAGGCGGTGCTCCAGATGTCCCTGGCGGAGACCAAGGCGGCGCTCTAGAGTTCCCTAGAGGCCCTAGAGTTGGAGCAGAATGCCCGGCCGGAGGTCGACCAGGAAGTGCTCGCGCCCGAGCTGGGTGCTTGGGACAGAGGAGTTGAACGCCCGGTTGCGCGAGCAGGTGACTCGTTAGGAGGAAGGACTCTCCATCCTTGAGAACACCCGCCTTGGTATGTACCAGTTCCGCCTTTGATGTCTTGGTTTTTTCCTTTAGCCTACTTCTGAGCTTGTCATCCTTTTTCCAAAGCTGAGCGGAAAGGTTGGTTCTCTGGAGCAGGACCTAGAGATGGCCAAGGCGATGATCGGTCGGAGCACGGTGGCGTTGGCCAAGTCCCTTGAAGAGCGACGTGCTCTCAAGGGGGAGCTCAACCAGCAACACAACATTGCCTAGGTCATCATCTTGGAGGTGTTCAGGTCAGCGCCGAGGACCAGCACGCCCACCATCCGACTGGCGGAGGTCTCGGACAAAGTTCGGGCGCTCATCACTGACGGGATGTTCTATGGGACGTCGGGGGTGCTAACTTCGGTGGCAACACACCACCCAGACCTAGACTTCGCCAGCATCTACAACGGGTACGCTAATGGCTGGAGCCCGGACGCCATCCATGCGCTCAGGGAGAGCTTGCTGCCACACGCACAATTGGTGGCAGAGCAAGTCTCCGCGCAATGGGTGATGGAGGCTCGCTGTGCGAACGTGGCTGAAGGCGCAAGCCAGGAGGACGTCACCCAGCCTATGGATGGAGTAGAGCCCAGGTCAGAAGCGAGCGTCGCCTCGTCTTCGACCGAGCCAAATGTCGTCCCGTCAGAGACCGAGCAGCCCTCGTCTTCGTCGGTCGTGCCGGTAGCCGATGCTGCCGGGCAGCCACAGTAGAAATTAGAGTAGAAGTACTTAGCATATATAAAGGATAAGTTAATGGGGGAACCCCCTGTGTAAATGTTTTTGTGTATCCATGAATACAACAACTTTGTTTTTGTGATGGAATCACTTTGTTCAGGAAAGCTTGTCCCATCCGTTCCTTATTTTTACCCTAGCCTAACTCTATTTTTATTCTTTCTTTTTTGCACCTGCCCGTTCGTCCCGTAGGCTACAACCTTAAGAGCCTAGGCGTGGCCCGCGAGGGTCAGCTACTCGTAACCATAGGTAGTGGCGGGGTGTGATCAGTCGGAATGTTTAAAGCAAAGTTATGTAAGGTATTTTAAAGGAACAGACTACCCTTTTGTTCGGGTAAAAAAGCATTTACCATATGATAGTAAAAAAGTGAGCTGGTATCGCACCCCCGTGGAGCCCCCGAGCGACCCGGGCCAAAATTGTTCAGGCCGGGGTGCTCTATAGGAGCAAACATTGAATGAAAGAAAGCTGTAAGACTGAATTTTTAGGGAAGAAACGATGTAACTGTTCGATGTTCCAAGTGTTGGTGAGAACGTCGTTGTTGTCATCCTTCAGTCGGTAGGCGCCTGGTCGGATCACTTCGGTCACCGTGTAGGGTCCTTCCCAAGGTGAAGAGAGTTTGTGTTTCTCTTTGGTGGATTGAGTCCTTCGAAGCATGAGGTCTCCGACCTCGAGGATTGTCCCTCTGATTTTTCTTTCATGGTACCTACGGAGAGTCTGCTAGTAGCGAGCGGAGCGGATGACGGTCGTCTCGCAGGCCTCGTCGAGTAGGTCGACTGCGTCTTGTTGAGCGTCCACGGCTCGGTCATGGTCGAAAGCCTTCACTCTTGGGGCACCGTGGTCGAGGTCGAAGGGCAACACTGCTTTTGCTCCATAGGCCAGGAAGAAGGGTGTGAACCCTATGGATCGGTTCGGGGTCATTCTCAGGCTCTAGAGGATCGTTGGGACCTCTGCAACCCACTACCCGATGTATTTATTCAGTCGGTCGTAGATGCGTGGCTTAAGTCCTTGGAGGACCATGCCATTGGCCCACTCGACCTAACCGTTAGTACGCGGGTGTCCGACCGAATCCCAATCGATCCTGATGCCGTATCCATCACTGAAGTCTAGGAACTTCTTCCTGGTGAAGTTAGTTCCGTGGTTAGTGATGATACAGTTAGGAACACCAAACTGGTAGATGATGTCGAGGAAGAATTTGACCACCTCTTTCGAGTGGATGTTGGTGATGGGCTTCGCCTCTATCCACTTGGTGAATTTGTCGACCGCTATGAGTTGGTGAGTGAAGCCGCCCGGGCACTTTTTGAGGGGTCCTACCATATCGAGGCCCCGGACCAGAAACGGCCAGGTGATGGGGATGGTTTGGAGCTCCTGTGCTGGCAAATGAGTTTGCCGAGCATAGAACTGGCATCCCTCACACCTACGGATGACCTCCTCTGCATCTCGTAGCGCGGTGGGCTAGTAAAAATCTTGGTGAAAGGCTTTTCCGACCAGCAACCTCGGGGCCACAAGATGTCCACAGATTTTAGCATGGACCTCGAGGAGGAGGTGCTTGCCTTGGTCGGTAGGGACGCACTTCATGAGTACTCCTAACAGACTTCATTTGTAGAGTTCATTACTGCTTCAGACCTTTTGGGTGGGAGAACCTCCTCAATGAGGTAGGTGAGTAGTGACGCTCGCCAGTCGGCTTGATCGAGTGCCACCATGGCAACATCGACGGGCAACGTCATCATGGAGGCACTAGGGGTTGGAGCCCTCGACCACCGGGTTGGCATCGGGGTGTGTTTGGATTGGACCTTCTAGGGTGCGGGCTGATGGTTCATGAAGGTCGTTGACAAAGACCTCGTCCGGAGACAGAACCCGCCTGGCAGCCAATTTTACAAGAAAATAGGTGGCATCATTGTCCTTTCAGGAGACATGGTGTAGCTCGATCCCCTGGAATTTGTCCTAGAGCTTGCACATCTCCTGGTAGTATGCTGTCATGAGGGGGCTTTTCCAAGAGGATTCCTTCATGACCTGGTCGACGACCAGCTCTGAGTCGCCACAAACATAGAGCCGTGTAGTGTCGAGCTCGATGGCGATGCACAGGACGTTGATGAGGGCCTCGTACTCCACAGCATTGTTTGAGGCCAAAAAGTAGAGGTGGATTGCGTAGCGGAGCCTACTCCCGTTTGGGGAGATCAGAACCACTCCAGCCCTCGAGTCGGGTGCCATTACGGACCCATCGAAGTACATCGTCCAGTACTCGTGGGTGATGTCCAGGGTCAGAAGTTGGACTTACATCCATTCAGCGACAAAATCCACGAGAGCCTAAGACTTAATAGCAGTACGGGGGATATACCTGATGTCATGGCCCATTAACTCAAGTGCCCACTTGGAGATTCGTCGTGCAGCGTCGCGGTTACGGATGATGTCTCCGAGCGGGTATGAAGTGACGACCGAGACTTTGTGGTCGGTGAAGTAGTGCAGGAGCTTCCGGGCCACCATCAGCATGGCCTATAGGAGTTTTTGCATGGGGGGGTAATGGACTTTAGGGTCGGTGAGTACCTCCCCGAGGCAAAGTATATGGGCCGTTGGACCTTAAGGTGGGGTCCCGACTCCTCCCTTTCGACAACTAGGGAGGCGCTCACCATGTGATTGCTTGCTGCGACGTAGATGAGGAGGGGTTCTCCCTGTTTGAGAGCGATGAGGATTGGGCCCGATGTCAGTGATGCATTGAGGCTCTCCAAAGCCTGCTGTGCTTCCTTAGTCCAGATGAAGCGTCCATCTTTTTGAGAAGCTTGTAGAGAGGCATCCCCATTCGCTGAGCCAGGAGATGAATCAGCTCAGGGTAGCCAAACAGCCGGTGAGCCATTGTACGCCCTTGACGTTGCGTATAGGGCCCATGTTGGAGTTGGCCATGATTTTTTTGGGGTTGGCCTCGATGCCACGTTCGGACATGATGTATCCAAGCAGCTTCCCCTTCGGAACCCCGAAAACACATTTTTGGGATTCAATTTGATGTTGAATCTTCGGAGGTTCGTGAACGTCGCGGCCAAGTTTGCGATCAGGTCGCAAGCTTGAGCCGTTTTGACCACTATGTCATCAACATAGACAGCGATTGTTGGTTTTGGCCGCTCGACTTGGTTAGGTTGATCGAGCGGGTCGATTTGATCGGCGAAGCATTGCTGCATGGACCATTGATAGGTGGCGCTAGTGTTCTTCAGACCGAAAGGCATGGTTATGTAACAGTATGACCCATACGGGGTGATGAACAAAGTCATGAGCTGGTCGGACTCTTTCATCGTGATCTGGTGATAGCCTGAATAGGCATCCAGAAAGGAGAGGATTTCGCATCCTGAGGTGGAGTCGACTATCTGGTCTATGCGTGGTAAAGGAAAATGGTCCTTCGGACATGCCTTGTTGAGGCTAGTATAATCAACGCACATTCTCCATTTCCCAATCTTCTTTTTAACAAGAACAGGATTGGCAAGCTAGTCAGAGTGGTATACCTCTTTGATGAATCCGACTGCCAGGAGTTTGGCGACCTTCTCACCTATGGCCTGCGCCTCTTGTCGTCAAAGTGTCATAGGCGTTGCTTGGTGGGCTTCGAGCCTGGGACGAGGCGTAGTGCGTGCTCGGCGACCTCCCGTGGTATGCCTAGCATGTTGGAAGGTTTCCATGCGAAGACATCATGATTGGCGCATAGAAAGTCGGCGAGCTCGCATTCCTATTTGGCCTGGAGCTTGGTCCAGGTCCACACCATCTTGGTAGGGTCAGTAGGGTCGATCCCCACCACCTTAGCTTCCTCGAGCGGGCAGAAGGAAGTCAAGGAGGTTGGCTTGTTACAGTCTAGGACTGCTGGGGTCGACAACTCCCCGAGCCACGGGAGCTCGAAAGAGTTGATGACGGTAGTGGTGAGCTCATAATGCTCGTGGTCGCACATGTAGGCGTGCGAAAAGGTGCTACCCATAGTGATGATGTCGTTCGATCCCGGCATCCTCAACTTTAGGTAGGTGTAGTTGGGGATCGCCATGAACTTGGCATAGCATGGCTGCCCCAAGATGGCGTGGTAAGACCTCGGGAAGGTAAGCACCTCTGAGCGAAAGTTGGCTCAGTCGCCAAACGTGATGGGTAGGTCGATCTGCCCGAGCGGGTATGCCTATGCTCCCAAGATCACGCCGTGGAAGGGAGAGCTCGCCGGGTAGAGCTCCGATAGGGAGATGTGCATGGCATCGAGGGTGTTGACGTAGAGGATGTTGAGGCCGCTGTCTCCGTCCATCAGCACCTTGGTGAGGCGCTTCTTGTGGATGATGGGGTCAACGACGAGTGGGTAGTGTCCCAGTCTGGTGACGTGGGAAGGGTGGTCCCTCTGATTGAAAGTGATCGAAGATTCTGACCGGCGAAGGAAGGAGGGGATGGCCGTTTCGGTGACGCGTGCCTATCTGTAGCGCACTTTGTGCTGGCGCTTGGAGTAGATGGCATCAGACCCCTCGAACATCATGATGCATTCCTCGGGGTCAGGAAAGTCGTCCCCATCCTTGCCCACCGCGCCTCCTTTCTTGGCTGCTACCTCCTTGCCCTTTCCTCTTTTGGCCTACCGGCCTATCGCAGGAAGCGCTTTAGGAGCTCGCAGTTCATGTAGAGGTGCTTGATAGGGTAAGCGTGGTTGGTGCATGGGCTATCCATGAGCTTGTCGAAGTGGTCAGGCTAGCCCTGCTGGGGCTATTTGCCCGTGCGATCAGCTATGGCGACCAATGCGGAGTTGGCTAGTCGGTGCCAATCCTTCTTGTTCTTTTTGCCCCTCTGTGTGGAGGGGCCCTCGTCTTGGTCCTCACGCTTGGCCTTGCCCTTGTCCCAGCCTCCGTTGAAGACTGCTCCGGCCGCCTCCTCGCCGGAGGCATGGTTCGTAGCGATGTCGAGCAGGTCATGGGTGGTCCGGGGCTTTGGACAACCAAGCTTGTGAATCAAAGACTCATAGGTTGTCCCGGAGAGGAATGCGCTGATGACGTCCACGTCAACGACATCAGGGAGGGAGTTGCATTATTTTGAGAACCGATGGATGTAATCCTATAGGGACTCATTGGGCTCCTATTGGCAGCTCTTGAGGTCCTAGGAATTCCTAGGGCGGACATACGTCCCCTGGAAGTTCCCGATGAAGACCCTCTTGAGGTCCACCCAGTCACGGATGCTGTCGTGCAGGAGAAATTCGAGCCATGCTCGAACATGCTCCCCCATGCAGATGGGGAGGTACTGAATGATGAAATGGTCATCATCCACTCCTCCGGCTCTGTAGGCGAGTCAGAAGTCTTCGAGCCATATACGGGGGTTCATCTCCTCGATATACTTGGCGATATTGGTAGGCGGTCGGAAGCGCTGTGGGAACGGCGCTCTCTGGATGCGTCGGCCAAAGGCCCATGGTCCTAGGCCATTTGGGCTGGGACTCCGGTCATGGGGACGGCGACCATGCCTTTGGTGCGTTTCACCGCTCACCTCGATGGTTCGGCCAGAGCCCATGTTGCCTGCTCTCACCGCCACCCTATGGACGTCATAATCATGTCGGGCCCGACGTCGGTTGCTGATGACATTACGAGCATCTCGGTTCAGTCTGAGGCATTCATGCACAGGTGGCCAGTGTGGAGCGGGCGCGGGTCAAGCCATGGTGCAGCTGTGCCCTCCTATTCCGTGCCTGGCGGCTGTAGTGGCGAGCGGATGGAGGGATTTGTCCGGTGCATCCCCGCTCCATGGTAGGGAGAGAGGCCGCGAGCCGAGGGCGCGACGCAGAGCTTTCCACCTGTTGAACGGTGGCGGTCTCCACTAGTGCCCGAAGGTTCTGGTGGACCGCCTGTTCCTGTGGGTTGATGGGCTCGGGAAGGCCGCACAGAAGCATTGCTATCATGGTGATGTTCTGGCCAGCCCGAGCGAACTGTGGGGGGTCATTCCCCCCGTCGATGATGTTGCGCTGCGAGCGAACAGGTGTGCAGGGTATGGCCCTTGATATTGTGGTTGACTGGAGCGCCCTGCCTTACTTGCTTTGTCCTTTTCCTGGGTCTTCACCGAGTGGGCGTCCCCGGTTGGTCATTTCCCAATCAGCTTTGGCCTCCCGGTCGGAGAAGAGCTGTAAGTAGAGGTTCAATGTACTCCCGATTGGAGAAGCGAGTCGGAGTCGAAGGCGAGCGCCGTCCCCTTCTGGCCAGGCCTTCCGGTCAGAGAGGTGGGTCGGAGTCAGAGGCGAGCACCGGTCCTCTTTTGGCCAAGCCTTCCAGTCGAGAGAGGCGGGCTGGAGTCGGAAGCGAGCGTGGTTCCTCCTTGGCCAGGCCTTCCGGTCGGAGAGGGGGCTAGAGTCGGAGGCGAGCGTGGTTCCTCCTTGGTTGGGCCTTCTGGTCGGAGAGGCGGGCCGAAGTTAGAAGCAAGCATGGTTCCTCCTAGGTCGGGCCTTCTGGTCTGAGAGGTGGGCCAGAGTCAGAAAGTGAGCGTCGTCCTCTCTTTGGCTAGGCCTCCGGTCAGAGAGGCGGGCTGGAGTCGGAAAGTGAGCGTGGTTCCTCCTAGGTCAGGCCTTCCGGTTGTAGACTAGATCGCCCTTCTGGCCTATCATTAGGTTTTTGGGCCGGCCTAGGAGTTGTGCATCGTTCGCAATGTCTTCTGCTGGGCCAAGCTTTTGCTGGGAAGCAGGTCCATGAGGGACCTCGGGTTTATGAACCCGACACTCTCTATCTCTAATACAAGACTAGATCCTATTGAGGACTAATCTTCTCTTGATTGCTAGCCCTGATCCTGGTGGACTTATGAATTAGGGTTTCAGGCTTCTCAGCTCTTAGGATCAAATGAGGCTTATGCTTGGGGGAGAGGCAGGGGCTAGATTATATAGCCCTGAGGGTCCAACATGAGACCTTGGATTAAACCGACTTAAGCAACAATGGAGATGCATCCTTGGAGGCGGTGGGAAACCAACATAGCGACAAGGATGACAGGTGGGCCCATAGGGGGCCCGGCAGCCTGATAGTGGGGCTGGGCGGCCCCACATGTCTTCCTCTAGTCCTCTACTTCGATGACATGGCTCCTGGATCCTTCTAGAGTCTTCCCACGTAGGTACCGTAGCGGGATTCCGTGTTTTCCTTTGACAATTAGGTCCTCCTTGGCTATTTTCTGATTAAATCCTGTTAGAAACACAAATTCACCAAAACTCATGGAATTTGTTAGTTTAAACCCCTAAGTCTACATTGGTGATTCACTTATGCCCCTATACATGTTTAATTGACGGTTAAATATGTATGATAACTACCGTCAACAACTCCCCCACACTTGGGCTTTTAGTCGTCCTCGATAAAAGGATCGATTACTCAAGACATAACCTTGGGACAATACATCAACATAAAACCATTCCTAGTCATACATGTACCATGGGATTCAAAGTGTCTACCATCAAACTTTGGCGGTTAAAGAATGGAACAGCTTGAAACAGATCACCATCTTCCTTCAGTCAAGTCAATTGGAGAAACATTTAAGATTTTTGAAACAAAATATAGCCTACCTTCTCCTTTTTGTGGTACTCTAAAATCACTCTGTATATATGGTATTTTTCGATCCTCACCAAGGCATAGATGTATTTGCCTTATTTTTACCTACTTCTAAAAGCTTATGTGGAGCTCAAGCAAGGATAAATGTGAAAACATACTTGTATTGCATATATTGTAAAGTCAAAACGAGGATCTGAGGAGAAAGATGTCATACTCTTAGATCAAGATGTGCATGTGTGGATATATATATGGTGGCTAACCTAATTCTACTATGCTCCCCAAAACATATCTCTCTTGTTTGAAACTTGAAAATATTTTTGCAAGAAAACATGGGCTATCTTATTCATCTCTATTTTTTCAGGCGGGCATCTAAGTACCCATTGTTTTCAATATCTCGGACACTTGTCCATTTTTTCCAATACTTTCTCTTTTCATGAAGAACTTTTGCATAGCCCATGCCTCTTTTTCTGCAATTGAAACTTTTCAAAAGAGACATTTACAAGAACTTGGAGCATTTATCCTATGAAACTTATTTTTGTGTCTATTCCCAATATAGGAGTAGAACATTTTTGGGTGGATGGAAAACATGTTTTTACGTACCCCCAGTGTGGGAGCAGTAGATATATGTGGAGTCTATGTGATCTTGATCTTGGGAGCATGATAAGTTTCTCAACAAGGGTCACAAGGTTTGACCAAACTCCACACAATGATAAGTAGTATATGTAGAAGGTTTTCCTAATCTATCATATTTGGCTCTAGTGGGATATTGCTTACCACAAAGGAGAGGTGTAGCTATTCTTTTTACTTTTTGAAATAAAATTCTCCAATAACGAGACATCAAGAATCATGTTCTCATTATTCTACTATATCTCATTCCACAACAACTTAAGTAACATGGGGTCCCTAATAATAAGTTCTTAACAGTAGCATGACTTCTAGGAAAAGTATTATGTGAGTCTATCCTTAAGTCATGACTGAAATAATCTTCCCTCATGTTTTAAAGTTGTTTATTAATGGATTTTTAATTTGGTTCAAAACGAAACATATAAAAAATAGAGTGTATTAGGCTCATACCTGACCATGGACGAAGCGCGAGGTGAGGCGGTGCAGTGATGGGTCGGGCGGCCAATATAGGAGGCCGAGAGGCCCGCTCTCGGGCCTATCTCGGTCTAACTTTGGAGAGCGCGGTTCTTGGTCCATTGCTTTCTGATTTTCATGACTTTCACAATTGAATCTCGTCTTGCTGTCGCAGTGTGTCTCCCCCACACTTGTTTTCCTGTATACCTTTATGCACAACATGTGGAGACAAACACATATCTAAAAGAAATAGTGAGCATATATTAAGAAGACTTTATTAATATATAAGGCACTTTATTACACAAACACAAACACAAACTTTTTATGACCTAACACAAACTTTTAACTATCTAAGCTAAGCGACAAACCTAAACAATAAACACGATGACACTTAACCTAACACTTGTGCCTTTTCACTCGACCTATTACTTAGTTTTTCTTCTTATCCCCAAGACAGCGGGAAAGGATAGAGATTTCACTTTTCAAATTCTTCCGCTGGAGATGTTCTAATTCCATCCTATTATGCATGGCTTTGATAGTCCTAGTGAGGAGATGGGTCTTTTATTGGAGGTTGTGACGGCCTGAGTAAGGAGATCAACTCTCTTCTCAAGGGCTACCACGGTCGTCCTCTAACGCCTCTCTTCCCTCTCTAGTGGAGCTGGGGCAGACCTCTTCGGTGACTCCTTCAGTGGAATGATCTTGATCTGCCCTAGTGCAGCTCGGACTCCATCAAAAGCAACTCGGGGTGTGGCCGTAGTATACTTGGCACATGTGACATCCCGAAACTTGTTGGTCTTCACACTCATTAGCATCTCATTAGGCCTTGAGGGAAGGAGCTTGATGTCCTTCTGCACTTGAATCATTGGGCCCTTCATCTGCTATGGCTTGTCCTTCAGGAGTAGGCGCTCATGCGACGGAGGGAGTGCCAGTTGACGAACTTGGGCATAGTAGGACTGCTCATAGCTTCTTCTTGGAGGAACTAGAGCTACCTGCTTGGGAAGAACAATGGCTAGAGGGAGAGGTTCTCCTACAGGAACAATGTCTAGAGGCTCTTCTATAGGAGGTAGCTTGTTGAGGTCGGTCCCAAAGGGGATGATCTGCTTGTCGGCCATGGGAATTGGAGCGGAGGAGAGCTTTGTTGCTGTTGGAGAAGAATACTTTGATGGAATGACTATGGAGGCTGGTGGAGGCTTGTTTATATAGGGGGGAACAACTTGCAGTAGAGGTCAAGATCTATTCCTAAGGGTGTCGTACGAAAGGATATGCAAATGAATTGAAAAACTACGGGATTCTAACAAGGAAGCATCTAGAAGACACAAGATAGTTAAGGGAACGCAAGAGGGGCTAACAGTGGGCTAGGCGGCCTAGGGGTGGGCCAGCTGGCCCCACATGTCATCCTCTCAGGGTGATTTTTCTTATGTGGGTTTCTAAACTCTATCTAATCCCGAAAAGTAAATTTTTGCATTACAAATCCTTACGGAGGATGGCAGTGGTGTAATTTATGGTAAAATCTAGAAATCTACCTCATCAAAATCCTTAGGTAGTTTTTTAGGTTCTAGAAAGATCTTGAGATGGTGTCCATTTACCTTAAATAACGTACCTTCGTCATTTTGAAGTGTTACTGCTCCATGTGGCGAAGTGCTTATCACCTTGAATGGTCCTTCCCATTTGCTCCGAAGTTTTCCATGCCCGAATAATTTAACCCTAGAATTAAAAAGTAATACCTTATCTCCTGGGATGAACTCCTTCTTGATTCTCCGGTCATGCCATCTATTTGTCCTCTCCTTGTATATCTTGGAGTTGTGATATGCTTTCTCTCACCATTCATCAAGCTCAGAGAGTTGCATCTTCCTTTTAGTTCCTGCGGCTTCAAAGTCCATGTTCCATCCCCTGATGGCCCGGTGAGCTTTGAATTCTAGCTCAACAGGTAGATGGTAGGTCTTTCCATAAACCAATTGATATGGTGATATCCCCAATGGTGTTTTATAGGCCGTTCTGTAAGCCCATAGTGCATCGGGTAGTCTATCCTTCCATGTAGTTCCCATCTCGTTGACTGTCTTTTGCAAAATGTTCTTGATTTGTTTATTTGATGTTTTCGCTTGGCCACTTGTCCGAGGGTGATACGGAGTAGCAACATTGTGATGGATCCCATGTCTTGACAAGTAGTTGTAAAAGTTCTTGTCAGTGAAGTGAGTGCCTCCATAACTAATCACCATCCTTGGAACTCCGAATCTTAGAAATATTGTTTCTTCAAACATCTTCTTGGAGTTCTTTGCATCAGCAGCTCTACACGGCATAGCTTCAACCCATTTGGAGACATAGTCAACTGCCATCAAGATGTACTCATAGCCTTTTGACTTTGGAAACGGTCCTATGTAGTCAATTCCCTAGACATCAAAGAGCTCAATCTGGAGGTTGTTGGTGAGTGGCATGGCATCTCTTGAATTGATATACCCGTGCCTCTGACACGCTCCACATCTCCTGATGAAGTCTTTTGTGTCTTCATACATGGTTGGCCAAAAGAATCCACTTTGCCAGATCTTTGAATGAGCACGGAATGCCCCATAATGTCCTCCATATGCTGATGAGTGGCAACGTTCGATAATCTTGATGCCTTCCTCTGCCGGTACATATCTTCTGAGTAGGCTGTCAGAGCAGACTTTGAAGAGGTACGATTCATCCCATATGTGGAGACGACTTTCATAAATGAGCTTCCTTTTGTTCTCCCCTGGTGGTACATAACCTGCAATCATAAAATTTACAATATTTGCGTACCAGGGGTCGGATTTGGAGACCTTGTAGAGCATATCGTCCCGCGGCGAATCATTGATGGGTAGTCCCTGTGAATTCTCAAACTGCATTCTAGACAAGTGATCGACAACAGAATTTTCTGCTCCCTTCTTATCTTTTATTTCTAAATCAAATTCTTGGAGTAGCAAAATCCATCTTATTAATTTGGGTTTAGCACCTTTCTTAGTGAGCAAGTATTTTAAAGCAACATGATCAGTATAAACAATCACCTTAGCTCCTACTAAGTAAGATCTAAACTTATCTATAGCAAAAACAATAGCCAAGAGTTCTTTTTCAATTGTTGCATAATTAAATTGAGGTCCTGTAAAAGTTTTGCTAGCATAAGCAATTGCATGATGCTTTTTACCTTTTGTTTGACCCAAAACTGCCCCCACAACATAATCACTAGCATCACACATAATTTCAAAAGGTAGCGACCAATCAGGGGGTTGAATGATTAGTGTAGTGATAAGTGCTTTTTTAAGAATATTAAAAGATTTCAAGCACGCATCATCAAATTCAAAGGGAACATCCTTAGCCAAAAGATTTGTAAGTGGTCTAGTAATATGTAAAAAATCTTTTATAAAGCGGCTGTAAAAACTAGCATGACCAAGAAAACTATGGATCCCTTTGATATTTACGGGAGGAGGTAACTGTTTGATTACTTCAATTTTAGCTCTATCTACCTCAATCCCTCATTCGGACACCAAGTGTCCAAGCACTATGCCTTCTCTAACCATGAAATAACATTTTTCCCAATTAAGGACTAAGTGTTTTTCTTCACATCTTTGGGAAACCTTGTCTAAATTTTCAAGACAATCATCAAAAGTTTTTCCATAAACAGAAAAGTCATCCATGAAAACTTCCATGATTTCTTCAATCATATCAGAAAATATAGATATCATGCATCTTTGGAAAGAAGCTGGAGTATTACATAATCCAAAAGTGATTCTACAATAAGCATAAGTTCCATATGGACATGTAAATGTGGTTTTGCTTTGGTCATCTTGATGAATCAAAATCTGGTGATAACCTAAATACCCATTGTCGGGTTCATAAACCTAGGGTCCCTCATGGACCGGCTTCCCTACAAAGGTTTGGCCCAGCAGACAAATGATGCGAACAAACACGTAGCTCTTGGGCCGGCCCAAGAGCCTAAACGATAGGCTAGAAGGGTGATCTAATCACCAACCGGAAGGCCCGGCTGAGGAGGAATGGCGCCCGCTTCCGACTCCGACCCGCCTCTCCGACCAGAGCGCTTGCTTCGGTCTCCAGCCCGCCTCTAGATGGCCTCTCTAACCGGAAGGCCTGGCCCAAACACCGATTCTGACTCCGACCCGCGTCTCCAACCAAGGATGTGCCAAACCCCTGCTCACTACTCTTCTCCGACTGGCGCGATCATAGCCGACTAGAACCAACTGACCGGGGACGCAAGCTCGGTAAGGACCAGGAAACATATGGAGAAAGTAAGACAGGGCACACAAGTCAAACCACAATACCAGGGACCGTACCCTGTACACCTGCAGAAATAGTACTCTGCGACCTCCCTGGCATGATAGAACCCAAGCAGTGTTGTAGGCACCGACATTTTCTCCTACAGTATTGTGGGCGCCATTAACTCCCATACGGTGAGGCTCCCCCACATGTCTTTGGGCATCGATAGTGTTGTGGGCGCCGACATTTACCATACCAAGCGAACATTGTTAAACCCCTTACATGCCTCAAGGTATCAACAGTGTGGCAGGCGCCGACATCTGCCATACCCAAAGAAGACAACACAACCTCCCATGTGCATCTGACATTCAATAGTATTGTGGGCGCCTACCATCATCCTGTACCCACCGGCGTGGGCAACAAGGCTTAGTAGCATATGTACTATCTCCCTCTCACTTGTAAGGCTATCCCCTTCACCTATAAAAGGGGATGAGCTCTCTCCTAACAGGCAGACTCATTCAAATTTCATTGGATCAATCAGTTCACTAGTCCACAACGACAGAACCTCTAGGTTCAAACCACGAGCAACGCTCAAACACTTAGCGCATAGCGGGGTATCCCGTCACTCTCGGCTCCTCTGAGCAGAGTCCGACCGGACCTCTTATACCCCTCATCTTTCTCCTTCTCGTTTGTAACCCCTGCGCAAACTTTGAGCACCTAGGCTCAAGAATAAAGTCACCAACCAACTCAAACTGGACATAGGGCACGTTGCCTGAACCAGTATAAACCCTGTGTCATTGAGTGCTAGGCCACCTCCAATCACAACGTACGGCAAAACTACAAATATTTACATGTTGGTTACTTTCTGCACCGACACCCATCAAGGAAACAGAAAAAAGAGTGGTTCGCCAGTCGCTCTAACATTTCATCAATGAAGGGCAACAGAAAGTGATCCTTCTTTGTTGCCTTGTTAAGTTTTCGGTAATCTATACACATCTGCCATCCAGTAATGGTTCTTTGGGGGATTAATCCATTCTTTTCATTTTTAACTACAGCCATGCCTTCCTTTTTAGACACAACTTTAACAGGGCTTACCCACTCACTAGGCGGCATAGGATAGATAATCCCGGCGTGCAAGAGTTTTAAAACCTCTTTCTTAACAACCTCTCTCATCGCATTATTAAGCCTACGTTGGGGCTACCTAGAAGGTATACAGTTAGGATCTATAGGGATGAGATGGGTGCAAAGAGCAAGGCTAATTCCCTTAAGGTCTTGGAGTGAGTAGCTAAAAGCAGAACGATGCTTTTCTAAGACAGTTAGCAAGCGTAAGCATTCTTCATGAGAGAGTTTATCATTTATGATCACAGGAGAATCCTGATCATTATTGAGAAAAGCATATCTAAGACCAGAAGGCAGGGGTTTAAGCTCAATGGAGGGCTTAGGTGGGTCCAGCAATTCATCTAGAGGTTCAGGGTGTATAGGATTTTTGTCTTCTTCAATGAAGAACTAGGCATCATCCTCAAGGTTGGGTTCAATCAAATCATCAAGAGATGCAACCTTAACCTCTTCCATTGGGTCTTCCTCGAGAATTAGCTCAGTCTCAGCATTTAGAGAATGAGTAATGGGTATAGAAAGCTTAAAGTTTTTCCAAAGACTTATATTCAACTTCCCTGTTTGTCCTTCTTGGATAAGTCTTTAAATTGGTTGTCCTATCAACAGGTCGAACTCCATAATATCAAAGATATAAAAGCTCAAATGTACTCTAGTTCTGTTGGCATGGATAGGGAGGACATACAAAATTCCCAAACTCAAGAGAATGTGTCCTAAAAGACCTTTTAATAACTTTGTTGTGGGGGTTAATGGCATGTGTTCCAATAAATCAAGAGCAAAAGATGCAGACATGATGTTAACACCCACAACTTGGATTGTAAAGAGCATTGAAAGGAGCTCTATTAATTTGGCAATGAATGGATATAGAAGGTGAATCTAAGCGAATCACATCAGAGAAAAGCTCTGATTCTTCTAACCATTCATTACTTATAATAGACACTACCTCTTTTGTAGTCTTCTTAAGGAAAGCTTCCTTAGAAGGGTCTAAAGGTTCTTCATGAGATGATGATTTCCTAGACTTCTAGGGTCTCCTCATGGTATGGTAATGCGAGGAATTTCCATATTCATCAAAAAGTTCATCCTCGAATTCAAGCATAAAATCCAAAATTGGAGTTTCCTCCTTTTACGGTGGTTTAGGATCTAAGATAGCTAAAGGTGATGAAGGGTTTTCTATGGGTTCAGATTCAGCTATCTAGGATTCCTCCTCTAATGGCTTCTCTTTTATTTCTTCAGGGGCGTCCTCTAATATATTTAGTAAGAATGCTTGTCCCCGTATTGGTGGAGACATGCAAGAACGAGCCTCCTGAGGTCGTATTAAGATGCTTCGAGGTTTTCCTATTAAGACCCATATAAAAGTGTTGAAGAAAAATAGGGTCTTGAATGGCAAGGTTAGGGCCAGTTTTAATGAGAGTGTTAAAACATTCCAATGCCATGCCTAGAGATTTTTTTTTCTTTTGTCTAAAAGATAGAACCTCTAAACAAAGTCTGACTACTCTGGAGATGGGAAAGAATTGCAAGCAACAGCTAGAGCACAGGGCTTTCTAATCTCCTTGTCTACTCTCAATGGTGAGATTGTACCAATGTTTAGCTTTTCCCGTCAAAGAAAAGGGAAAGTGCTTCCATCGTAAGGTTTCATCTGACATGCCCTCAATGCGTAGGCATGCAAAGGTTTGCTCCAACTCATTTAAGTGAGAATAGGGATTTTCATCACCTTCGCCTGAAAAGGGTTGATCCTAAACCATGTTGATTAACCATGGGCGTAGCTCATAGCCAGGTGTTAGGATAGGCTTTGAAGATTCTTGTGGTTGTAGGCTTGTGCCCGTGGGCAGTGGCGGACCCAGGATTTTTGCATAGGGTATGCGCCGCAAAAAAAATTCTTATATAATTCGGTAAACTATTTATAATTCGGTAAAACCATATTATAATTCGGTAAAACGACGTCAAATCTTAATATAAATTGTTCAAATGAAATACAAATACTTCGAAATATAACAATAGGAGACTTACAATATTACTTGTTTATCCGCCGCTTTCTCAATGACATTAATGTCTCCATTATATCATCTTCATTAACTTGGAAGAAAATATCCCGCTCAATAAATGTGACTAGACAATCATCCAAAACAATATCACCTATCTTATTCCTTGACTTTGTTTTCACTATAACCAATGCAGAAAATACCCTTTCAACACTCGCAGTTGCCACTGGTAAAAGCAATATCAATTTGAGAAGCAAGTACACCATATCATACACTTTGTGCCTCTTTGTTTCAACAAGCTTAACTGAGAGATCAACAATGTTGTCTACACCTTGGAAGATAGCATCTTGTCGCATGTCATTAATATAATTATCAAGTTGCAATTCCAGTTTTAATAAATCATTGTTGGAGAAGTCCTTAGGATAAAATTCAGCCAATCTACGTACCTTCCGTGCATCAAAAGAAGCAAAGGAGTTGGAAGGACTGAAGGCTGACATACAATAGAGTAGCTCCATATTGATCTCATCAAACCGATTATCAAGCTCTTGACTAATTTGATCAATGACACCAATGTATACTTCTCTTCGGAAATGGTCATCATTTGTTTGGTTTTAACACGAGCATACCGTGTTGATTTTCCATAAGGCACATAAGCACCATCCATAGCGGGAACTTCAACACCATGTTTAACACAAAAAGAAGTGACCTTCTGAAGAAAATTATCCAACCATTAGACCTCAACTCCTCGCATTCGCTCTTTGCCACATTAACAAGTGAGATTGCATTAAGAATATCTTGATCCCTTCTCTGCAAGCACTCGGATAACTCATTTGTATATCCAAGAATAACATACATTAAGTGCACAAAGAAAACAAACTCAAAGGTTTCAAATGCTCCAAGCACAAAATGTATCTTTGTCCAATATTCCTTATATGCATTATCAAAGCACCAAGTTCTTGAGCACATCATGAATTGAGGAATATATAGTGATGATGCTACATATATAGTTTTGTAATGAGAGCCCCACCGAGTGTCACCAGGCCTAGGCAAACCCATCTCTTGATTTAATCCACTCCCTGATTCAAGGTCACCACACTCTAGTGCTTTCTTGACATTCTCGAGCCTAGCATTTCAAAGCATATCATGACGCTTGCAAGAAACCCCAACAATGTTCAACAAGATAGATACTTGATCAAAAAAAGTCTTGCGATCAGATTTCCTTTGGCAACAAACAACAAGAACTAGTTGGAGTTGATGTGCAAAGCAATGAATATAATAAGCGGAAGGTGATTCTTGCATGATTAAAGTTTTGAGCCCTTTAATATCTCCTTTCATATTGCTAGCCCCATCATAACCTTGACCTCTAATCTGCTGCATACTCAATCCATTACTAGCAAGTAAAACTTCAATTGCTTTCTTAAGTGACAAAGAGGTAGTATCATCTACATGAACAACTCCAATAAAGTGCTCACATGGCCTTCCAAGTTTATCAACATAACATAAGCAAAGAGCTAGTTGTTCTTTATGTGATATATCACTAGACTCATCGACTAAAATTGCATAGGGCTCATCACCAAGTTCCTCAATTATTTTCTTTCTAGTTTCTATGGCACAACAAAGTGAATAATTTGCTTTTGTATCTTTGGGCTAGTCAAAGTGCAATTACACAGTGCATTGTTCAAGACATACTTGTTCACTTCTTCACTATTTCCTGCAAGAAACTTTAAAAGTTCAATGAAGTTGCCTACTGTTGCTAGACTCTTCACTTTCATCATGTCCACGAATGCCAATCCTTGATGCAAAAGAAACTTGATACATCTAAGTGAATATGTCAATCTTTTCTTGTAAAGACGAAGCTCCTCCTCACTCCACTTGTCAATGTTATAATCAATTGCTACCTTGGGATTCATAAAACCAATGTACCTCTCTTGAGTTGCTTTATGTGCCCTAGAACCAGAATGTTTGAGAAGTCTTTGTGTTTCCTATATTCCAATTATTCCATCCATCAACAATAAAAGTTTTTGACCTTGCCCTTCTTGAACAAGTAGCATATGAAGCAAAATGCAGAATCCATCTTGACACTATATTCAAGCCACTCATAATTATACAACCATTGTATACTAAATCGACGAGGTACACCTCCAATGTTTCGGTATGGAAAATCATGTATATAAGGTTTGCAAGCACCTTTAGTAATATATGCTCTACGGATTGCATCTTGATCATTAACAGGATAATCTTCAATGGGCAGCCTTTCACTTGGATCATATGGTAGGCGATTGATGTCATACGCCGGCGGCTTTGATGCGGGCGGTGGCGGTGATGCTAGCGGGGGCGAGGACAAATGATCTGCAATTTCTTCAACTTGTACTCTATCTTCTTCTTGATTCTGCTCTTCCACAATATTTTCATCCGGAGGTGGGTCAATAGCAGCCGCCTTCTTTGCTGCTTTCTGAAAAAGGGATCGAATGTCTCCGTTTCTTTTCATAATTCAAGATTCAAGAGTTCTGAAAAAAACACTCGTCAATTATCAAAACTAACGATCGGAAGAAACCTGGAACTGAGGAAGAACGGGGATGGACGGGGAGTATCACCTGAGGAACTAAGGAAGGACTGGTGATCAATCTTGCAGCGATGGCGGCAGTCTAGGGCGGCCAGGCCAGGCAAAGCGACGGGCGATGATGTGCTCTGCTGGTAGGGCGGCGGCGGGCGCTCTGGGCACGGGCGCACGGCACCGAGCGGTTTAGCTGGGAGCCATCGCTAGCGCACGCGAAGAAACCTGGAAATCCTGGTACGACACGTCGTAGACGAGGCCTGGGTCCAGCTCGTGCTTGGGCCGGATGTGGCCCGAGCCGTAGTCCATGGGCCCCACGACCGAGCAGACGTCATGATGTATGGTTGCCCCGCGAGCCGCGACCGAGCGTTGTTGTTTGATGGCGTGAGACGACGTTTACCGACCACCCTGTCGGCCTGTCACCTGATTACTTCCGCACCAGGCATGCACCTTGGCACTCGTCAGCTCACACATTGTGACACTGGCACACTGGCAACACACTGGCACTCATCAGCTCACACACTCGCCATGCAACACCAACCACTCGTCAACTCACACACTGGCACTGCACGATGACATGCTGCACGATATCTACTGCAACCTGCACCAGCTAAAATTAAAAGAAGCTCCATTGCGTCTTGATTGACGGGTGGCCCATAGGGTGGTCGGTGGACCACCCTGACCACCCACTAGGTCCGCCACTGCCCGTGGGTGCACCATATTGATAGATAGGGGTGGATTCTAGATCCATGATAAAAAGGAAAGAAAAGATAAATGGATAAAGTATAATACAAGGTTAAGCTAGACTCGAAGTTAACTCAGCAACCGTTCCCCAGCAATGGCGCCAGAAATGCTTATTGGTACAAATTAATACACACAGAATAATCCGCAAGCACACATATATTATACCATTGTAGCACTTCACCGAGAATAACCCAGTTTTATATCAAACCCAAGGAACGAGGGTGAGAATAACCAATTCTAACTTAACCCAACTTCACAATCAAGGCTAGATAATAGGAGCGTAGAGGAGACTGCTAAGGTCTTCTAGTTCTAACTTCGGTAAGCTTTATCTTCTATTGTTCAATTCTAGGGATATTACTAGAGAAAACACAGGCAGAGTATGTTTCCTATAGTAACAAAATCCTGCTAGGCCTACTAACGGGAGGTGGACTACAGAGGATTCAACGAGGCTATAAGAGTCACCCTCGCAAGCTACCACCGATCCAAAAAATAGGGTACATCCATGAGTAACCGAGTCTAAGGACCACACTTACACTACGAATACTACTTTAACACAGGAGCTACAAGGATTAAAGTACTCAAAAGAGAGTCGCAAACCTGAAGAATAATGTAAACAAGATGCTTACTTGAATTAGAAGTCGATTACTAGAGAAATCTCAGAAGCAAGCTCAAGAAGAACATGATTCCACTAGGGTACAAGCCATAGAGAGAGCATCGACAGGCCAAAACTCCTCCAAACTCTTCCCACTCACTTTATCTCTCTATCTCTAATACAAGACAAGATCCTATCGAGGACTAATCTTGTCTTGATTGCTAGCCCTGATCCTATGAACATATGAATTAGGGTTTCTGGCTTCTCAGCTCTCAGGATCAAATGAGGCTTATGCCTAGGCAAAGAGGCTAGATTATATAGCCCTGAGGGTCCAATGTGAGCCCTTGGATTAAACCGACTTAAGCAACGGTGGAGATGCATCCTAGGAGGCGGTGGGAAACTGACATAGTGATGAGGCTGACAGGTGGACCCATAGGGGGTCAAGCGTCCTGACAGTGGGACCAGGCGGCCCCACATGTCATCCTATGGTCCTCTGCTTCAGTGACGTGGCTCCTGGATCCTTCTAGAGTCTTTCCACGTAGGTACCGCGGTGGGATTCCCTATTTTCCTTTGACGATTAGGTCCTCCTTGGTGGTTTTCTGATTAAATCCTGCTGGAAACACAGATTCACCAAAACTCATAGAATTTGTCAATTTAAACCCCTAAGTCTACATTGGTGATTCACTTATACCCCTATACATGTTTAATTGATAGTTAAATATGTATGATAACTACCGTCAACAGTCTCCACCCACTAAAATTCCTTATCTGTACCAGGCTTCACTCCCCCAATCTCTTAGACTCCCATCTGATTTTCTTTCTTGCAATTCACTCGGCACCACCCAGTCAAGTTCCTATGACACCAACAGTCTGGTGTTGGCCACTTTCTCCACCGCAACCGCTTGCTAACTACCGCCCTCTCCACCGCGCCCCTTACCAACTTCGGTCCCCCTCCAGCGATAGCTCCTGCCTGGAACAACAAGGAAGGAGCAACCCCTCTCTCTTTGTCGCTCTTGATCTCGCTCGCTCATGTCCACCTTCCTCCATAGGCAACTAGGTGTATTATGAGCCCATCCGTTGTTGTTGTCTTCACACTCCAAGCTAGACATCTAATGCTGCTCAGGGAGGCCTAGGTCCACACCCTCCTCTTTGGATATAGGGATGCGGTTGATCAATATACGGTTTTTTGGGATGTTGCATTTGTTGTTTTTCAATGTTGCATCAGAAGATTTCTCATATTTCCACAATAAATTCAGATGTTTTAGTAGATGGTCCCTCATGTTGTTGCAATAAAACTAGCATGTTGTGTTTCATGAATGTTTGGTGTTGCATTAAATGATGATTTCTTGGTGTTGCATTAAGCAATGATTTTGGCATGTTGATTAGAGATGTTGCATCTCCTTTATTTTGACGTTCAGTAGTTGGCTATTGGATGTTGCAGTAAACAAAACAAGATGTTACAATAAATGATTTCTCATGTTGCAGCAATAAAACTGAGATGTAGTAAGTGATTATTTTTCCTATTGATTAACCATTTTTGTTGTTCCTAAGTGTAGCTTCTATTGTTTAGATTGGATCGTTTTGATGTTGTAAATAGGGTCATTTTTGTCCTATGTCGCAACATGTGCTTTTATGATGTTATAATGGCAACTCATGGATGTTGTGGCTGATGTCTTGATTTGTTTCGAGAATTTTTTGCATGGAACATGCTGGGAGGGGGTAGAAACTAATCATTTTGCTCTTATCTCTATCTTCTATGAGATTTTATCGTTTGATGTTGTAGTACAAATATTTATTTATCTTCCTCTTTCTTCTCTCTCTCATGTGCTGGATGTGTGCGGTAGGTACATGGCAACATGAGAACCCAACCCATCGTAGATGCTCGAACTCTGGGTCTATCAGGCATGGTAATAAGGGATGGGGGTGCAGGGAGTAGGGCATGACAAGGGACGGGGGCACAATGTCGCGTCGCACGCTCTAGTTATGAAGGAAGTCGTGCGACAAGGGATAGGGGCGTCGCATCATGCTACACGCTCCTATGGAGGAAGTCGTGTGATATGAGCTACGGTGCTCGAATTGGATGACCGAGAGGTGCGTCCAGATGCTGGCCAGTCCGGACGTCTGGGCGCTAGCAGTAGTGGTGGAGGGAAGGGGGCTGGAGGGGGCCAGGCACCCTCCAACATTCTGTTTGGACTACAATATAATCTCATGTTTAGCAACTAATAATAGTAATTAGTGCATGCAGTTTGCCTCTCCAAACTCCAGTATAGCCTGCGTGGGTGGGTCAGAGGTAAAGTGTGTTGTTTTCTGTTAGCTCCCCTATCCATATGCATGTCTTTTGACATGCAACTCTGCAATCTCATGCACTGCCAGCTGCTCTATGGCTAAGCAATGCGATGTAGCACAAATGCTAGGAATCTACTAATGGATATACAGTTGCATGTATAATTCTATACGTAGGTGCGTACCTGTCAATGTTTCGGATCACCGGCTTGTAAATTTGTATCTGTGCGTCTGGCCTAGATGGTGTGCTCGGAGGACACAAGGATTTATACTGGTTCGGGCAGAATGTCCCTACGTCTAGTCAACTGTTGCTTGTGTTACCAGCACTAGTTTGTAGTATGGGGTTACAAACGGGCGAGAGAGGGAGAAGTTCCCAAGCCTCTAGTGAAAAGATTGAAAGGAGTCAAGTCTTGCTGAGCTTGTTCAGCTATGTGTTCATTTCGCCCAGTACTCCTCTTCCCCTTGGGGCGTCCTGCTTCCCCTTTTATAGGTGAAGGGGAATGTGCAGGTTACAGAGGGAAAAGAAGGAGAAAAGTGAGGGAGAACAAGGCCTCTAGGGCCGCCGGGTCCTTCTTCTCCTTCATGCGGATCCCGCTGATGCTGTAGATGGTGATAGGGATGGCTCCACATTGGTAACCTGTTCACCACTGGTGCCATGCCCCGAAGTCATTAGCTGGTCATGGTGTCCCATCCTATCCGGTGGACGGCGTGGCGAATCGACGATGTCGGTCAACGGCCGTACGGGGAGTAGGCAGCACAGCAATCACGCACCCATCACTATTGGCAATGTGAACCCCCAAGTGTGGCCTGATGTGGCCATGGTTCACGTCGAGACATGCCTGCTTCCCACTTGGTGTCAGAAGTTTGACCCTAGGGTCGAACCTTCTGACCCGTAGTGGTTGGAGGCAGTATGGGTCCCCGTCTGGCGAGACAGAGCCCGCGCCCTAGGGGTCAGGTGGGACAGAGCCCGTGCCCTCAGGGTTGGGTGATATGGCTCCTGTTCCCTCAGGTCAGGCGACACGGATCTCGTTCCCTCAAGGTCGGGCGACATGGGGCCCATGCTCGAGGGGTCAGACGAGACGGAGCCCGTGCCCTCATGGTCAGGCGGGATGGCTCCCGTACCCTTGGGGTCAGGCAACATAGGGCCCATGCCCTCAGGGTCGGGTGAGATGGAGACCATCCCTTCGGGGTCGGGCGAGACTGAAATACGTCCTTCTTCGGGAATCCCTAATACTGATACCCAACAGTAGCCCCCGAACCAGCGAACGAGTAGGATACTCCTTCGTAGGATTTTTTGGATGGAGGGACTTCGAGGACTTTGATCTTCTGCTACCCGTGGGATGCCTTGGTGGGTTGCGATTCCCTTCTGCTATGATTGGATTCCTGGGGAACATGTAGTTGCGGGATTCGGGGGGCCAAAAAAGATTTCTCTTGATTCTGATCCCTCCCTTGGATCCGATCGATCCGCCATCGTCATGCGACCGCATATTCGGTCTCCTTGCGAGTCCAACTTCCCTCGAGCCCCCGCACATAGCAGGGGTCCAGTTGAGGGGTCAGCTCATCTTGTGATCGTCCTCCCTCAAGCGTTTTTTTGATAAAACAGAGGGGCTGAGCCGTGCCATGTTTTCCTCGATGGACGAATCATGGTGCTCGGTGAGCTGTTAATGGGTCAGTCCTAGTGGGGCCTTGGCTTCCCGTTCACGAGGGTCTAGCATGGGTCAGCTGGTGACCGACTCTAGATTCTTGGCATCCAATCCATATAGTTCTTGGGTCCATTCGACCGGTCCCAAGGGCTCGTTGCCTTTCTTCAAGGAAAAACCATGGACTAGAAACCGAACATGGGTCGAGATGCCTACGACGCTCGTGCGCCCAAGTACTAGCCGCTAGCGGGCCCATCCCTTTCCACCCCTCACTCTAAAGGCACCCTTGAAACGGTTGTGAACCCGTCAGTGGGCCAACCTTCAAATTCCTAGGTCTGAATGGGTCATGGGAGCGTTTTTAGCTTTGTATCCCTCTTTACCTGTGGCAGTTCTTGGGCCATCGAATGGGGCGAACCGTCATCCGGTGCGTCCTTCGAGGCAACCGCCAGAGGTGGCGTGCGCACATTTCTCGGAGAGGTTATGTGCGGCGCGGCGGGTGCGTAGATTTAGGTGGATAGTTCACCTCTCGCTTCACCATGCCTTATAAATAGCGGCCTCCTCCTTCACATTTAGGCACACTAAACCACAACCTTGTCTTCTTTGCCTTTCCACCACCGTCGTTCGGATCTGCTGCCCTTGCTAATTTGCCGCCAGTGCCCAAGATCCATAGCCTTCGCTTCTCCGCCACCGCCTTTGCCTTCCATGGAGTCATGGTACCGCTCCGACGTCACCCACGCACACATGTAGGGCCTCGTCAAGCGTGGTCTTCTTCGCGGGGGGACCGACGTGATGGAGTGGCTAGTTCCCAGCGGCGAGGATGTGCCGATGCCGCCCGACGGTTACATCATCTCCTTCGTGCCCTCGAGTGAGACCCAACCCCTTGCCATTGCTGGGGTCGGGTGTCACTTAAAGATCGAGGAGACGATAGCCATACCGATAAGAGAAAGCATTTTTCATTTCAGAAATATCATTGTTAATTTTCATAAGTACGCGCATAGATTAGGGGTAAAAGCGACGTAACTGCTCGATGTTCTAGGCATTGACGAAGACCTCACCGTCAATGGTCTTGAGCTTGTAGGTGCTTGGTCAGAGCAGCTCCATGATGACGTACAGTCTCTCCCATGGCAAAGAGAGCTTTGGCGGCTCTTGTTGCTCTGGACGAGGCAGAGCACCAGGTCCCCGACATTGAAGGCCTGACCCCGTACTCGATGCCTGTTGTACTAGTGCAATGCTTACTGGTACTTGGTCGAGTGGAGGAGGGCAACGTCACGCGCTTCATCGAGCTGATCCATGGCACCCTCGAGGGACGCCTCGGCTCGCTGCTCATCGTACGCCCTGACCCTCAACGCTCCATAGTTGAGGTCGGTCAGGAGGATAGCCTCGGAACCATAGACCATGAAGAAGGGAGTGTAGCCGGTGGCCCGGCTGGGTCGTCCTCAGGCTCTAGAGCACCGCGAGGAGCTCCGCGACCCATCGTCCACCAAACTTGTTCAATCGGTTGAAGATCCTAGGCTTGAGGCCTTGTAGGATCATGTCGTTCACGCGCTCGACCTGCCTGTTCATGCGGGGGTGCGCCACGGCGGCCCAATCGATGCAGATGTGGTATTCATCGTAGAATCAGAGGAACATTTTCCAAATGAACTGCGTGCTGTTGTCCGTGATAATGGAGTTTGGGACTCCAAAGCGATGGACGATGTCAAGGAAGAATGGCACGGCTTGCTTGGACTTGATCACGGAGATCGGTCGAGCCTCTATCCACTTTGTAAACTTGTCTACGGCAACAAGCAAGTGCATATAGCCTCGGGGCACTCCTTGAGAGGTCCGACCATGTCGAGCCCCTAGACCGTGAATGGCCACATGATAGGAATCGTTTGGAGTGCTTGGGCCGACAGGTGGGTCTGTCAAGCATAGTACTGACAACCTTCATAGGTGCGCACAATCTGTTCGACGTTGGCTACTGCGGTCAGCTAGTAGAAGCCCTGTCGAAATGCATTCCTGATGAGGGTCCTAGGTGAGGCATGGTGCTCGCAGACCCCACCATGGATATATCTCAGCAACTACTTTCCTTATTCGATGGGGATGCAGCGTTGTAGGATCCTGGTGTGGCTTCGCTTATAGAGCTCACCTTTAATAGAGACAAAGTACTTGGCGCGATGCGCGAGACACCGAGCCTCCATTTTGTCCATTGATAGCACCTCACGGAGGAGGTAGTCGAGGTAAGGCATCCTCTAGTCAGCCAGAGGGTCAAACTCTGTGCTGGATCTTCGTCAAGCTCCCTTACTTCAAGGTCAGAATGAGCTGATGGTCGGTTAGCCCCCGAGCCCAGGGCAGTCGGCCCATCACCGGTCTATTCTAGCTCCTCCTAACGGACCGAGGGCTTGTACTGATCGCTGGCAAAGATGCTCGTTGGCACCAGCTCTCGCCCGGACGCCATCTTTGCTACCGCTTTTGAGCCGCCTCAGGATGTGATTGAGCTCGACACCATCGAACTTGTCCTCCAGCTAGCGGACTTCTCGGCAATACGCAACCATCTTGGCGTTGTCGTAGCTTGACTCCTTCATGACTTGGTCGATGACCAGCTGGGAGTCGCCCCGAACATCAAGTCGTCGGATGCCCAACTCGACGGTGATGCGTAGGCCATTGATGAGTGCCTCATACTCAGCCACATTGTTGGAGGCAAGGAAATGGATGCGAACCGTGTACCTCATGCATACCCTGAGGGGCGAAATAAAGACCAGCCCCACGCCAGTGCCTTTCTTCATCAGTGATCTATCAAAGTACATCGTCCAGTACAATTGGTCGACGGCTGCTGGCGGCATTTGGATCTCAGTCTATTCTGCAATGAAAACGCCCAGCACTTGGGACTTGATGGACGTCCGAGGAGCATACGAAATGCCCCGACCCATCAGCTTGAGTGCCTACTTTGTGATTCTTCCTGTGGCATCCTGGTTTTCGATGACCTCGCCGAGAGGGAAGGACATCATGACCGTCATCGAGTGTGACTCAAAGTAGTGACGCAACTTCCTCTTGGCGATAAGGATGGTATACAGGAGTTTCTGGATTTGGGGGTAGCGAGTGTTGGAATCGGCCAAGATCTCGCTAACGAAGTACACGGGACGTTGTACTTAGAGGGCGTGTCCCCCTTCTTCTCGCTCTACCACCAGGGTGGCGCCGACCACTTGTGTGGTGGCCACAATGTAGAGCAGAAGCGGTTCCCCGTCAGTCGGGGGGATTAGGATCGAGGCCTTCGTAAGGAGCTGCTTGACCTTGTCAAGTGCCTCCCAGGCCTCGTGCGTCCATTCAAAACGGTCGGCTTTCTTCAGAAGCCGATAGATGGGGAGACCTTGTTCGTCGAGGCATGAGATAAAGCGGCTGAGCATGGCGAGGCACCCTACAACTCGTTGTACCCCCTTTATGTTCTAAATTGGGCCCATCCTCGTGATGGTTGAGATCTTCTCCGGGTTGGCTTCGATGCTACGCTCGGAGATGATAAAACCCAGCAGCATACCCCTCGGGACCCCAAAATCACATTTCTCGGGGTTGAGTTTGATGTCGTTTGCTCGGAGTTTTGTGAAGGTCTGCTCTAGGTCAGCTATGACCTGGTCAGCCCATTTGGACTTGACCATGATGTCATCTACATAGGCCTCAACGATTTGCCCGATGAGGACGTCGAAACACTTGAGAAATCAACGATGATACGTAGCCCTCGTGTTTTTTCAGACCGAACGGTATTGTGACGTGGCAGAACAATCCGAACAGGGTGATGAAAGACATCGCGAGCTGGTCAAACTCTTTCATCGTGATTTGATGGTACCCAGAGTATGCATTAAGGAAGCAAAGAGTTTCGCACCCTGAGGTCGAGTCAACTACTTGGTCTATGCACGACAAAGGAAACAGATCCTTTGGACACGCTTTGTTGAGACCCGTGTAGTCGACACACATTCTCCATTTTCCACTCTTTTTTTAGAAGAATGGGATTGGCTAACCACTCAGGGTGATACACCTCCTTGATGAATCCGGCCGACAAAAGCTTCACAATCTCCTCACAGATGGCCCTGCGTTTCTCCTCGTCGAAGCGACGCAGGCGCTGTTTCACCAGCTTGGAGCCTGGCCTGATCTTCAAGACGTGCTTGGCGACTTCTCTCAGAATGCCTGGCATGTTCGAGGGTCTAAACGCAAAGATGTCTCTGTTGGCACGGAGGAAGTCGACGAGCGTGCTTTCCTATTTGGAGAAAAGCGTGGTGCCGATGCGCACCACTTTGCCCCTCGAGCCACTAGGGTCTAGGAGGACCTCCTTGGCGCCCTCTAGGGGCTCAAAAGACCCGGCCGACCACTTGGGGTCGGGTGCTTCTTCGACGATCTCCTCCCTGATGGTCATGAGCTCTTTGGAGGCGACAATCACCGTGGCATGTTCGCAGCACTCGACCTCTCACTCGTAGGTGTGCTGGAAGGAGGTGCCGACGATGATGACCCTGCACGGACCCGGCATCTTCAACTTCAAATAGGTGTGGTTGGGGACAGCCATGAACTTCGTGTAGCATGGACATCCTAGGATGGCGTGGTCGGTCCCGTGGAACCCGACCAGCTTGAAGGTAAGGGTCTCCATCCTGTAATTGGCCAGATTCCCGAAGGTGACGGGCAGATCGATCTTCCCGAGCGACACAGACTGCTTTCTAGGCACGATGCCGTGGAAAGGCGCCTCGGTCGGCCGGATGCATGACCGGTCAATGCCCATGGCGTCGAGCGTCTCAGTGTACATGATGTTGATGCCGCTGCCTCCATCCATCAGTACCTTGGTGAGCCGCTTCATGCCGACGATCGGGTCGACCACGAGCGGGTATCTTCACGGCTGCAAAACGCTTTCTGGGTGGTCGGTCCGATCAAAGGTGATGGCGTACTCTGACCATTGGAGCAAGAAAGGCATGGCCGGCTCGGCCGTATAGACCTCACGATGTGCAAGCTTCTGACGGCACTTGGAGTCATAAGCTGCCGACCCTTTGAAGATCATGAGGCAGCCATCCGATGTTAGAAAGCCATCGTCCTTCCCCTAAGCGTCGTCTGCCGTTGGCTTGGGTTCCTTCCTATACTCCCCCTTGTTGGAGCCACCGGACAGGAACCGCTTCATGAGGGTGCAGTCTTTGTATAGGTGCTTGACGGGGAAGGCATGGTTCAAGTATGGCCCTTCGAGTAGCTTCTTGAACTGGTCTGGGGTACCCTCATCGGGCTTCCGACCCCCCTTGCAGTCAGCAGCGGCCACGAGCGACCGCGAGTGAGCCCTCGTGCCACTGCATGTTCTTCTTCTTGTTGGGGAGGCGCCTTCGCCGGTGTCCTCGTCCCGCGTCGCCTTGCCCTTCGGGTGGTCAAAAATTGCTCCGACTGCCTCCTCACCCGAGGCGTGGCTGGTGGCGATGTTGAGGAGCTCTTTGGTAGTTCACAAGCCCTTGCATCCTAGCTTGTGAACCAGGTACTCGTAGGTGGACCCAAACAGGAAGGCTCCTATAACATCGACGTCGGCGACGTCGGGTAGCTCGTTGCACTGCTAGGAGAAGCATCGGATGTACTCATGAATAGTTTCCCTAGACTTATGTCGACATTTTTTGAGATCCCACGGGTTTCCAGGATACGCGTAGGTTCCCTGGAAGTTTCCCATCAAAATCTCCTTTAGGTCCGCCCAACCTTGAATCCGGTTGAGTGGAAGGTGCTACAACCATGTTCACGAAGAATCGATCAGGAATAATAGAAGGTTGCGGATAATGAAACTATCATTATCCGCACCACCGGCTTGGCAAGCAAGCCGGTAATCCTCGAGCCACAGTCCGGGGTTTGTTTCCCTAGAGTATTTCGAGATGTTGGTCGGCGGTCAGTACCGCGGTGGGAAGGCGGCGTTGAGGATGTGTCGGCCGAAGGCCTAAGGTCCTAGTAGGTCGGGGCTCAGGATCTGGTCCTCGCCACTGTTGTAGTGTCCGCCGCGATGAGGGTGATAGCCGTGGCTGGCCTCCTCTCTCTCACCGCTTTGTCCACGCCTAGGGGCATCCAGGGTGTTACGTGCGTCACGGTGGAGGCCGAGAGGCTCATGCACTGGGGCTGCGGCACGTCCCCCGTCGGCGTGTGGCACCTGGTAGACAGACACGTCCCTGACATGTCATCCTGAGGCCGCTCGCTGATAGGCGTTGAGCTCGCGTCACTGAGACAGTGAGCTTTCCGCCTGCTGCACCGCCGCGCGCTCAAGTAACGTGCGGATCTCACGATAGGCCCAATGATCCTCGGGTGTCATGGACTTTGGGAGTCCTCGAAGCAAGGCCGCCGTGACAGCGATGTTCTGGCTTGCCCGGGCGAAGTGTGGGAGGGCTCCATAGCCTTCGATGATCCTTGAGTTTCGCGCCTACCGTCTTTGCGGCGCTCAATTTTTTGTTCGAGCTTCGCGCGCTCCTGCTCCAACTGGAGTCATGCATCCTTGAGTTTCCTATGCCGCGCCTCAGCTGCTCCACCCACAGGCGAGGCGGGGCCCTGCATCTTCGTCGACCTCATCGTCAAGGTCATTTGGTAGGGTAGCCCCTCCCTCATGGACGCTTTCGACGCATCCCTCGAGGGTACCTGCCATAAAACATTCTCGCGAGGGGTGATGGCTCCCCTGCTAGAGTCAGAGTCGGAGGGCGACTCTGAATCTCCTGCAAGAAGGTCGTGGAAAGATTCCATGATGTATTCGGTCATCCCCATGAACTCATCATTCGTAGGGGATGGGTGCATGCGCCACGCCATGGGGTGGCCAACGGTCCTTGCGGCGTTGCGCAGACCGAACGGGAACGCTGTCGGGGCGCTTTGGATGAGGTATTCCGGGGAGAGCGTTCCCCGGCAAGCTGCGTCATGACGTTGGTGAACGATAAGGTGAGGCAACGTAGGTCCTCCCGGGACGGTCGGGGTCCTAGGAAGGCGTCGAGCTAGTGCTCTAGCCTCCCATAATCAAAGCCGAGGAGCCGGTCGCTCCTAGGGACACGGACCTCTGGCGCATGCAGTTGCAGCTCCTCAAGCGCCTCGACGATCGTGTCGAGGCCGGTCGGAGTGGAGGGGCTGGACGGCGGCGGGAGCCTGCTCCACCTCTCCCTCCGTTGTGATGATGAAGTCCAGGTTCCCAAAGCGCACGTGCATGCCCGGGACTGAACTGACGCCGTGACCAACCATCCGAGGCCCTAATGTGGATGTCGAGATGCGCAAAAAACCCCTACCTGGCGCACCAACTGTCGGTGTTTTGGATCACCGGCTAGTAAATTTGAATTTGCGTGTGTTGGCCCGGATGGTGTGCTCGGATGACACAAGGATTTATATTGGTTTGGGCGGAATGTCCCTACGTCTAGTCTGCTGCTGCTCGTGTTACCGACACTAGTTTGTAGTAGGGGTTACAAATGGGCGAGAGAGGGAGAAGTTCCCAACTCTTTGGTGAAAAGATCAAATGGAGTCGAGTCTTGCTAAGCTTGTTCAGTTGTGTGTTTGTTTCGCCCTGTGCTCCTCTTCCCCTTGGGGCGTCCTGCTTCCCCTTTTATAGGTGAAGGGGAAGGCGCAGGTTACAGAGGGAAAGAAGGAGAAAACTAAGGGAGAACAAAGGCCACCAGGTCCTTCTTCTCCTTCATGCGGATCCCGTCGATGCTGTAGATGGTGACAGGGATGGCTCCACGTCGGCGTCCTGTTCACCACTGGTGCCATGCCCCGACGTCATCAGCTGGTCGTGGCGTCCCATCCCGTCTCGGCGGATGGCGTGGTGAACCGATGTGCCGGTCAGCGGCTGTACGGGGAGTAGGCAGCACAGCGATCACGCACCCATCACTGTTGGCGATGTGAACCCCCGGGCGTGGCCTGACGTGGCCATGGGTCACGTCGAGACGTGCCTGCTTCCTGCCTGGTGTCAAAAGTTTGACCCTAGGGTCGTACCTTCTGACCCGTAGTGGTTGGAGGCGGTATAGGTCCCCATCGAGCGAGACGGAGCCCGCGCCCTAGGGGTCAGGCGGGACGGAGCCCGTGCCCATGGCTCCCATTCCCTCGAGGTCGGGCGACACGGCTCCCGTTCCCTCGAGGTCGGCGCGACATGGGGCCCGTGCCTGAGGGGTCGGGCGAGACGGCTCGGGGTTGGGCGAGACGGAGACCGTCCCTTCGATGTCGGTCGAGACTGAAATACGTCCTTAATTATCTAGGCGAGTCGTCGTCCATGGTCCTCTAGATCCCTTCTTTAGGTATCCCTAATACTGATACCTGACAGTACCAAAGGCTATGAATCTACTAATGGATTTCAGATTATAAGATGTTTTGGTATTACCATAATTTCATTCTATATTCTATATCTAGACATAATTATATATCTAGGTATGTAGCAAAAGTTATGAATCTAGAAAAGTCAAAATATCTTATAATTTAGAACAAAGGGCAAATATCTAAAGATTGTTGGCAATGAGCCTAAAAAATCTTCGTAGACACTTGGCTCTCATGTTATTTGGATTCTAAGGCCCCGTTCGGCTGGCAGAATTTTGGTTAAAATTAGCCGAAAAACATTGTTCTTGCTGAATTGTTGTGAGAGAAAAACACTGTTCCGGCTAAAAAAAAAGCCGAACAAGTCGAATATGGGGTAAACCGAACGGGGCCTAAATCTTCACGGACACCGTGTCTCCTTGTGTTTGAATCCTGGCTCCGCCCCTGGCTAGCGGTGTCGAAAAATATAGGGAAAAAAAGGATGTGGTGGGAGATTTGATGGATCTATCTCTTATGTTGCAACGTTCTAAGGATAAACAAGAGGATGGGATATCTGTGGGAGTTTGAATCGGGGCAGCTCCAACAAGATGTCAGCTAGCCCATACAGATATTAGTATAGGATGATGATCCATCTAGCAGATAGCGTTGGAACAGTAAAACCGTTCTTTTAACACCTCATCCACTCCAGAATTTTATAATAATAAACCAAGATCCATTTGCCAGATAGCGTCATCAAGCTCACGTAATAAAGAAGTAAAGAACTAACTTTATTCAACTGTATAAAAGTGTGTAGCATCACGATGTGCACTCATAAACACACACAACCAAGGAAGAACAACCACTACGACTTTTCAACGTATCAACTCCACTCTTGATCTCTTCTGAAAGCCGATCGCCTGCTCTGCTCCACAAGCCCGACATGAATGTCACTCCTCACGCGTGCTGCTCACTGGCAGTACTGGCGGTACCAGCAGCAGCGGCTGAACCCGGCGTCCCCGTCCCCGACGACGCTGCCGCGGCTGTGGAGCCACCACAGCAGGTTGGTCAGCGAGTTGCCATCATCATGGCCATTGAGCGCGCGGGTCTTGGTCAGCGCCGCCTCCTTGTCGTAGATCCCCTCCAGCGCGTACACGAAGCCCTTCCAGCCTTCGCCGACGCCGTCCCTCGCCAGCGCCGGGAGCGTCCACGCCACCAGGTCCTTGACGAACGCCACGTCCGGGAACAGCGCCTCGCTGATGGGCAGCACGGGCAGCAGCTGGATCCCGAGGCGGCACTCCTTCCACTCGGGCGGCGCGAACCACAGCCCGCTGTCGCGCTTGTTGGCCCACAGCACCCCGACGACGCGGTTGTTCCCGCTGAAGTCGTCCTCGTAGATGCCCTCCCCTTCCCGGACGTGCCACCACGTCTGCGCCGCCAGCATCTCCAGCGCCGTCAGCGTGGCGCCCACGGAGACGAGGTGCGCGTCCCCGTAGCTGAGCCCCACCAGCGCCGCCGAGTAGTAGGCGTTCACGGCCTCGCTGGTGCTCTCCTGGTTGCGCCCGTCGGCGAACTCCGTGAGGCCCCCCGCCCACGAGTGCAGCTTCCAGAGGTCGAACATCCGCAGCCGGGTGAAGCTGGCGCCGGCCTTGTTGCGCGACAGCGTCATGAAGTCGGCCACCATGGAGTAGGCCTGCGGCATGTACTTGCGGCCCCAGCACGGGTCGATCTTGGCCAGCACCGCGATGGCGTAGAGGAAGTAGCCCAGGTGGTAGTGGTGGTCGTTGTAGATGCCGAAGCCGAAGTCGGCGCCGGAGTCCTTGAGCCCCTGCAGCGTCACCAGCCCGCCCCATTTGGCGTCGTAGAAGAAGCCGTTCCCCTGGAAGCTGCCGTCCAGCCACGGCGTGACGGCGGCCTTGAGGTACTGCTGCACCGCCGGGATCACGTCGGGGCACCCGACCTCCTCGGCGATCAGCGCCAGCCGCGCCGCGCGCGCGATTGCCTTCCCGTAGAAGTAGGACGAGGTGGTGGTGATCGCGGTGGATGCGAGGCCGGCCACGTCGGCGCGCAGCGCGGCCACGACCTCGGCGACGCCGTCCTCGCTGACGCCGCGGGTGGAGTGCCATGTCGGGGACACCGGGTCGGTGCGCAGGACCCAGGCGTCGCCGACGACGCCGACCATATCGCCGTCGATGCTCCGGTAGCGGAAGTCGTCGAGCACCCGCACGGCGCAGCAGTCGTCGGCGAGCAGGCGGAGGTGGAGCGGGTGCGCGAGCATGAGCAGCTCCCCGGGCCCGTCCTTGCGCCAGGCGTAGTCGACGCAGAAGGGGCGGTTGAGCGCGGCGTGGCCGGCGGTCGGGAAGCAGCGGCTGTAGCGGTCGAGGATGGGCTCCATGGACGCGTCGGGGAGGTAGGCGACCCGGATGGCGCCGGCGAAGGTGGGCGCCGAGAGCTGCGTGGTGGTGGCCTGCGCGAGGCGGATCGGGGCCGACGCGTAGAGGAGGAAGGTCTGGCCGCTGTTCATCCGGAGGCGCCACTTGGTTCCCGAGTCGTCGCAGGAGGCGACGTCGAGGAAGGCGTGGACGGACGCGACGGAGACGTCGACGGGCCCCGCCGTGGTGGTGACGGTGACGTAGGGGCATCCGCGGACGAGGTGCGCGCGGAGGGACGGGGAGACGTCGAGCGTGACGGAGAGGTCGTCGAAGGCCGAGACGCAGTGGCGCTGCGCCGCGCTCCCGGCGGCGTCGGAGATGGTGAGGTCGGCGACGAACGTCTGGATGACGAAGGACGGCGAGTGGTTCCGCGACGGGTAGCAGACGTCGAGCGCGGCGCCGCCGGGGGAGCGGACGGAGTAGGGGTGGATGTACTCCGGCTGGTCCCCGTTCTTGAGCACGAAGTTCTGGAAGAAGGAGTTGGTGGGGAGCGGCGCGGCGAGGAGCGGCGGCGCGAAGAAGCGGGACGGGTCGGGCACCACGGTGGACGTGGCGCGCGGGAACACGAGGCCACCCGGCGCCGGCGCCGGCGGGCGGTGGCTGCCGTGGTGCGGCATGGTGGTGGTCGGGGCGAAGTGGGGAAGGGAAAGCTCCTCCGGCGGCTGCAGCGGCGGGATCGAGACGGGCGGCGGAGGGGGAGGCGGACCGACGGGAGGGTGGGCCTGGGCCTGGGCCTGGGCCGGGAGAAGGCGAAGCGCGGCTTGGAGGTGACGATGCGGGAGAGGGTGTGGCCCAGCTTCTTCGTCCACTTCCGCATCTCGCCGCCTGCTCGGGCTGGTGCTTTATACTACTGGATGGAGGAGTGATATCGGTTGGGCTGGGCTTTGACTGGGCCAACACGGTGAGATCTGATCTGACAACAAACAACCCTCGGGACAGGTCGGCGTGTTCCTGCGTGCCACACGGTACAAACAAACAATACAGAGATTTGCAAATGGGTACGACCTTCAATGGACGGATATGATTACAGTCACTGGATTTTGTGCTAATACAAGCACTGGAACCACGAGACTGAGAGCGACGGCAACATCACTCAAAGCAAGTAAGCACGACGATATACAGAGTGTATGATATGGTGTTTAACTTTAATTGATTGATGGACAGAGATGATTAGCGGCTAAGCATTGAAAACGTGAAAACACATTTGAAGGGAAGGAATGGTTTTACTATATTTTCTTCGCAGTTAGTTGAGTTGAAGCAACGAGACCGGGAGGAGACGACAATGAACAGAACACCGAACACACGATCTGAAAAAGAGACACGGGCGTGGAGAACGTGGAGCGGTTCCGGCGGCCTACCTCGTTAACGAGATGAGATCAGGGACGCCGCTGGCCTTCTTCACCTCTTGCGGTTGGAGTGGTTGCGATGGAGCTGTGGCCTGTGGGGGTGATTGGTTACCCCGAGCCGCGGCTCACGTCAGGTAGGAAGACGCAGCGCAGCAGCCAGGCCGTGTGTGTCCCGCGTCGTAAGATTTACTTAGCACGGGCACCGGCGGCGGGCGAGGGAAGCAAGGGATGATGGGCTTGCCGTGGCGGCGAATGCTTGCCCGCGAAGGCAGCGGCAGAGCCAAGACGGCCGGCAACCGCAACCTCAAAGCGGGGCCGTGGGTGCTCGTTGGTCGTCGTTGCTTCCTTCGTTCCGGGGCGACACGACGTTTTTGTCTCTGGTTGGAGTTGGACGCGCGCGGCGGCAACGAAGAAACCCGTCACGTAGCACAAGCGACGTTGCTGCTCTGCTTGTTTCAGCGGACACGCGCCAGTGTTCCGATCCCAGCAGGGCGCAGCTGCCGTCGCCGGTTGCCAGTTGCGAGTACAATTGACGGCAAAGCAGCCTTTGGTGTTCGGTTTTTGTTGTTACCCAAGTTGGCTTGGTTGGGGAAACTGGCCACAAGCAAGTACTGACCTAGAATAAGTTGATAAATCAATGATGGTACCAAGTAAACATAATTAATAAACAGAATGCTCTGTTTTTGCTCTTCTCCAACTCAAAATATATATGTGGGAGGAGGAAAAGCTATGTGAGGGAGGGGGGAATGATCAAACTTTAAATAGTTTGACTTAGGATAGATATAAATTCTGTTTTGGAGTCAACTTCCAACAAGTGGAGATAGAGCTTGCAAAAAATCTATGAACAGAGATCGACCTAACTACGAACGTGCAAACGCATCCTTTTCCATGACCTCCAACTGAATCTCTTGGTTTAAAAATCCAACTTCCAAATAGGTCAACTTCTACGGCAGCTTGAATTTAGGCCAATGAATAAAGGTTCAAGTTTGAGTTCCCAATACTTCTACCTTGCAAATTCTTCTAGATCCAGTAGAACACAAGTTTACCTTATTAAGTACCTCAATGGGATAGGACAATTTTGCATGACTAATGAGGAAGTTGGCTCTCTATAGCTTGGCCAAATGGGCCTCACATATATATAAGCATGTTAAGTGATGGGCTCACTTTAATAAAATAAAAAAAGTGATGGGCTCACAAATACAACAGACATGAATAACAATCACTTAGTCATGTCGTCTACGATTAACTCCTCTGTAGTTTTCACTATGAATCTTATATCTAATCATGTTTTGGGGATCAACTTGAGTATTGACAAGTGACTTCTGGAGCTTGAGTATTAACAAGAGAAGAGCTCTACCTAACGAGGAATGTGCAAGCATGATTTCGCTCGTCTCCATCTTGGTCCTTGGGTTTGCAAGCCCAACTTGCAAACATGTCAACTTTTACACACATCTTTAGTTTATTATACGGTCCTAAGCACTTATCCTAAAGTAGATAATCACTTGATCCTCCCGTTCCAGTCTATAATATGTCCTTTATTTATCAAAGTTATCTATGCATGTGCCTGTGGTCTTCCAACAAAGAATGTCATTATCACTTTGTGAGAAATCAAATGTTTTCAATTTTAACCAAATATATAAAAAATTTATTAATATTTATGGTGCATAATAGTATGTATTATTAGAATAATCATTAAATATATTTTTATAATAAATATTACTAATATTTTTTATAAATCTAATTAAATTTAAAAAATTCTGATCTACAAAAAATCCTAAACATGCATATTTAAAGCTATAAAAATAAATAGGAGGGTGCATGTATGACACGAATACCTAATTCCATGGAAATATGCATGCTACCAGAGGAACCGGCAGTCCCAGCTAGCCGCTGGTGGGAACCTCCTATGCCCCTTGCCTTCTCCGCAGCGCTAGACCATTGCCGCACGCTGGAGTTTGCCACTGCACGACCACGTGTATGGATGAGCGAGGAAGAAGAAAATGTTTTGGTTTGCAAAAAGTCCACATTATCTTCCTTAACTTTTATAAAAAGTTTGTTCTTCCTCCCTGAACTCTAAAACTGGATAAACCACCTCCTGAACTTTTAAAACCGTTTGTTTTATCTCCTTGACCGGTTATAAGCAGTTTTCAAAGGTTGTTTTGTATTTTTCTTTTTTATTTATTTTGGCTAAATCTTTGAAAAATCATAGTAAATCACAGGAAAATCATAAAATGAAAAATCTAATTTTGTTGGACTCCACACTAGTAGATCTACACAGTGAATATATAATATGGTATGCTTTAGTATAAATTTTTTATTGTATCTTTAGATCTATGATTTTATGTAATTAATTCATAGCCGCAGTTTCTATAGTTCAATTATGGTAAAATTTTTATGGTAGGCTAATTATTATATGCTTGAACTATAGTAAAAATTTCATACCCATTGGATCATGTATAACTTAGTTATAGATTTATTTAGATGAGTTATAGATTTATAAATACTTTCTAACAAGCATACACCTAAATAAAAGTTTGATGCGCCATGCATGCATACCTTTCTGGGATGAAGCTTGCAGGTCTATCACATAGCTCAGGATCCCTATGGATCGCGAACGTATTCACGAGGAGCATTGTCCCCATGGGTATGTGAAACCCACTTACCGTGCATTCAGTTGAGGATTCATGATGATGCACCAAAGGTAGTGCAGCTTTGGGAGATCGGCCGCCTCGAGTGGGCGCACCGGTTGCCCTATGCATGCATCGATTTCTTCTTGAGCTCTTGTCAGCACGGAAGGGTTGTTCGGCAGTTGGGACATCGCCCACTCCACTGTATCTGCTGAAGTACTTGTTCGGTTGTTCCAGCTTCTAGGGAGCTCTTCATCGAAAACGAAGAATAACTACAACTTAGGACATGTTTAGAACCCAAGAATTTCATAGGAATTAGTTCATTTTAAGCCTTCTGTTGGAAACCAAAATATTTTGCAAGATCTGGCTCTCAGTAGTGAGACTGGCCAATATTTTGTTTATGGTTTTAGAGTTCAGAAACAATATATTTACAACTATGCCAATATCAGAGACGACACACATTTTGATGTGGGAGCTATATTTTGTTTTAGAAGTGCTACGACACTGCAGTCCACATCAGCCCCAGCTAATACGACAAATATTCTGATAAACAACTGGTGCATGAAACTCCAAATTCCGACAATGTATGCAGAGCATGATGCCAGCGGTGCTTTCAACAGCTATATGATGTTGTAAAAGAAAAAAAAAACAAATTCCAGTTGGAAAGGAGGCAAGCCAATGCAACAGCCATGCCCCATGGAGGTGATTACTCACAATGCACAAGGTGCGGATGAGGTGGTCCGGGCAGGCCTCGGGGTCCTCGTTCTGCAGCGTGAGCAGCACGCCGATTATGGTCCTCCTGGCCGGCGCGCCCTTCTCCATCTCCTTCCTCTGTTCCTCGATCAGGCCCTGCAAGAACTTGGTCTCCGGCCTTCCCGCAGCCGCCACAGCCGGCGCCGCACCCCGCCCACGTCCAGCCATCGTGCCCACGCCGGCAGGAAGTCCCACGCCGTCGACGCGCCGCTCAGCTCCATCGTCTTCTCCACCATCTCCCTGAACCACCGCGCCTCCTCGCTCACCCCCACCGCTGTCTCCTCCTCCTCCTCCTTCCCGTCGCCGCCGTAGTACCTCCTCGCGCACATCATCCCCATCATGGCGTTCATCAGCAGCTCGAACAGCCGCGACTTGAGCTCCACCCGAGCGCGGCGCCTGCCGCCGCGAGCCGCCGCGGCGCGGTAGAGGCCCCGCGTCATGGCCCGCGTCTCGCGCTCGTGCACGTCGGCGAACTGCTGCATCCGGAGCACGGAGAGGATCTCGGTGACGGCGATGCGGCGGACGTGCCGCCAGTAGGGCCCGTAGCTGGCGGTGCCCATGGTGGTCTAGTCGTAGGAGAGGATCCCGCCCGACGGCAGGCGCGGCCGGTTGGCGAACGTGACGTCGCGCGTGCCCAGGCACTCCTTGGCGGCCTTAGCCGACGACACGATGATGACGCGACGGGAACCGAACCAGAGCTGGAAAACAATGCCGTGGCGAGCAGCGAGGCGCGCCAGGATGCGGTGGAGAGGCTTCTTGAAGAGGTGCAGGTGACCGATGACGGGGAGAGGGGTCGGCCCCGGCGGGTTCCGGCTGTTAGATTGATCTCCTAACCAACGGCTTATTGGGCCTTGGTCACGCGCCCTGATCGGGGGCGTCCAACCCTACATGGTTGGTGGGCCTCGTCGTGTTCAAGGTATATAAAGAGGTGGGGGCCGGCGGCTCAAAGCACGAGGTTCGCCGTGAGCCGCAAACCCCACCGACAAAACCCTAATTCCGATCTAGAAGAGGGTGCGTGACCGACCAATGACGGGAAGCCGCCACCGCTCATCAATATCATCCCGCCGCCATCGTGACCGCATCACCGTCTCCATGACGCCGCCTCTCTTCACCGACTGTTCGTTGCACGGAGCAGACTTCACCACACAGCAGATGGAGGCCTCTGGATCTACTCCTCTGGTATCTCGTGTTCGACACCTTCTCCTTCCTCTAGATAGCTTTCTAGGTCTACATAACGGGTCAGTAGTCTACCGCTCTTGATGTCTACCCTCTAGACCGACTGCTAGATGATCCACAGTTTATAACAATGGTACCAGAGCCTTTTTCTAGCGGTAGATCTGGATCGGGGAAAGAAAGAAATCGAACCCTAATCCTCAATGTAACTACGGGAAAAGTGAGAACTGCTTGAGACATGGTCTCGACATCCCTAACCCGCTTCGGTGATTGATCGAGAAGGAAAAGAACCGATTTCAAATCGGGGGGGGAAAGCAGTTTCATCCCCAAACCTAACCCTAACCTAATCGGGAAATCGTGCAAAATCCGAATCAAAGAAACCGGAAAGGATCCCGATCTCGGATCGGATCGTAAAAAACCCTAACCCTAGAAATGAAACCCTAACCCTAGATTGGGTTTTGGGAAGGAAAAGATGAAGAGGGAACCTACCCGGTTCACCCGACACCGCCGTCACATGAAAGCTACCATGCAGGCGGGTGGTGGTCACCGCCGCCATGGTTGGCGCTACGGACAGAGGCCCCGCTCGACCGTGGCTCGGGGCAATGTTCAAAGCCGCTGACGGGCGCGCTGCTCGCCATGGGGCGAGCGCGACCGCACCGTCGGGGCTTGGCACCGTGTCGCCCCTCTTCTTCTCCGGTGACGAGGTGGCCGCGTGGTTTCTTCGAGCATTCACTACAAGCGTCGGCGTGGGAGAGGAGAGGAGAAAGAGGGAATGCAACTAGGGTTCATTGTGGAGAGGCGGCCGGCGTGGGAGGGGTTTTGTTGGGCGAGATGGGCGGACAACCGTCGATCCATCTAGCGATCAGATTCGCCGGACGGCTTTAGGCCCAAAGGGCAAACGGTTTCGTGGCCTGAGCCCAAAGTTGCTCGCCTGGGTGATGCAGAGAGATGCTATTGTCCTCTGTTGCCGAAAGCTGCCGTGGGCTTTCCTCGATGTGAACACCTATGCGCATAGGTCTTTGGGCCAACACAGGCATCTAGAACTGGGCGAAATGGCCTAATGAATAGAAAAACTCAAAGTTTTTTTTATTTTTCCGTAAATATATATTTTGATGAATTTCAATTGGAAGTTGATGCAAATCTTTGTGTAATTTTTGTCCAACGACAATTTTGTTCAGAGAACAGTGCAATATTTAAGAGTTTCTGGAAAAATAATTATGGGCATATTTAAAGTTTCCGCTGCGTATTTAAAGATGTAATTTTCATTAATAAATTCGAACCAACGGGAGAATTTATTTTTGAAAATGGATATGTTTTAAATTGATTATAATATTGTTGTTATTCTGACCAACGTTGATTAATGGCAATATTATAATGTTTTTGTCATACATTAATTCTATTTCGCTTAACGGTGATGTAGAATTAGTGTAGAAAATAATTGTATGTTTTAATTTTGACCAACGTTAAACTAAGGCATGCAATTATTGTTGTTATTTCTGTTCTCACACTATTTGAATTGTGTTTTCAGGAGGATACAACTTAATGAGTTGTATCAAAGAGATCCCCACTCTAAAAGGTGATAACTATAATGAGTGGAAGAAAAAGATAGACTGGCCTTCATCCTCATTTGAGGTGGATTAAGAAACACCACACCGTGCTCCTGCAGAGAACCTGTGGCACCGGTGAGGGAGACTGATGAGACCAAGTGGCATGGCGTAATGAGAGAGCGGGATTTTGCTCCGTAAAGATGTCCTATGACCTTGAGCATAGGAAATGGGTCACCGCCAACAAGAAGTGTTTGGCGTTGATAAAGAACACGATTGAGCCTGCTATTGTGGGCTCAATTCTGCATCGTGATATGTCACAGAGTACCTAGATAGAATAAAGAGTCAGTTCACTGGCTCTTCAAAAAGATATGCAACCCAAATTGATCAAGTAAATTGGTTATCGTAAAGGTACTCACGGTGGCGGCAAATGGGCATTAGAGCACATATACGAGAATGAGCAACTGGCATCTAAGCTCAAACCAATGGATTTGGCACTCAAGGATGAGTTTCTTATTCATTTGATTTTTGCTTCTTTGCCCAAAGAATTTGACACCTTTGTTGTTAATTACAACATACTGACCCTAAAAAATGGGATTTAGAAAAGCTCATAGCCATGTGTGTGTGGAGGAGGAGGAAAGAATAAAAGTTTCACAAGGTGGTTCTCATCAACTACCTAAAAGATAAGAAAAGAACAATTATAACAGCTCTTCCTCCAAGTCATCCGAAAAGGTCCCATGCAACAGCCTCTCAGAATCGGCAATTCCCTCATTGGCATAAAGACAAAGTGTCTCCATTGCAAGAAGACGGGACATTATAAAAAGAACATCCGATTTCCTAAAGATGATAATGAAGAATAAAGGTGAGAACATTATTACGTTTGTAAATGAATCCTTGTATGTAAAGTTTTCAAAATCTACTTGGTGGATTGATTCAGTGCAACTATTCATGTTGCTAATTAATTCACAGGATTCCGTTCGATGAGAACTTTGCAAAGAAGCGAAAGTTTCATTAAAGTCGCAAATGGAGTACAAGCGAAGTTGAGGCCGTTGGAGATCTTCCCTAGAGCTTCCAGATGGCTTTATACTTTTCTTAGAGATGTTCTTTATGTACCTTCTTTGCAAAGAAACCCGATTAGTGTATCAAAGTTGGACCATGATGGTTATGATTGCCATTTTGGAAATGGCAAATGTCGATATTGTTTAATAATAATGTGTTGGTCTTGCCTTCCGACAAGACGAGCTTTATTTGTTATCATTTCGTGAAAATGTGAATTCCGTATGTGATGTGATTGAAAATGTATCCTCATCGAACAATGGAAACAGAAAACGAAGAGAGCTCACGATGCGTTGTCGAAATTATGGCATCGCTTTAGGCCATATTTCGAGGGGGAGAATAGAAAGACTAGTTAAGAATAATATTCTTTCTTCATTAGAGCTCTCGAGTTAGAACAATGTAGAAATTGCATAAAAGGAAAGTATGTAAAGAAAATTAAGAAAGATGCCAAACGAAGGCATAGAATTCTCATGATTATTCACACGTATATATGTGGTCCTTTTTCCGTGAAAAGTGTGGATGGTTATGATTCATTCATAACATTCACATGTGACGATTACTCTCGGTTTGGCTATATTTATCCAATTAAAGAAAGAAATGAAAGCGCTGGATAAATTCAAAATATTTAAAGCGAAGTTGAAAATCGGCATGATTTAAAGATTAAGATAGTAGTCCGACCGTGCGTGGAGGAGAGTACTACGGTCGGCATACCCCATATGGACAAGTTCTGGACCTTTCGCAAGGTTCTTACAGGAGAATGGTATAGTCGCCAAAGATTAACAGGCAAGAACCTCAAAGCAGAATGGAGTAAGTGAAAGGCGAACTGCATTCTGATGGATATGGTGCGTAGTATGATAAGTTAGTCCACTTTACCGATGAGTTCTGTGGATGGAGGCGTTAAAACCGCCATTCATATTCTCAATAGAGTACCAAGTAAGTCGGTGCCCAAAACACCGTATGAGTTGTGGATGTGAAGAGTACCTCACTTAACCACTATGCGTGTGGGGAGCCTCTTTGAGGCTAAAGTTTTAACCCAAACATTGGGAAGCTAGATCCCAAAGAACAAGTGAGTTGCCATTTCATTGGCTACCCAGAAAAAGTCAAAAGGTTTTCGTTTCTCTTGTCCCTAATGAGACATACAAAATTTATGGAAACGAGACACGCTGTCTTCCTAGAAGATGAAATGATTAGGGGGAGCCTGGTAGCTCGAGAAATTGACTTTGAAGAGAAGCGGGTGTATGCACCCACTCCGATCATTCATGAGTCATTTTTCTCACTACCTGCTGTTGCTACACCGACAAGATAAGACACCTTGGTGGTGACTGTTGTTATCCCACTGTGGCAACAATGAATGATGATGAGGAACTCCGTGCCTCTCAGGATCCTATAGAACCTATTGCCACACATGAGGGGGAGCAACAACACCTCAAATGAAAATGTGCCAATTGAGGAGGCCCTAGAAGATCTCAAAGAGTTAGAAAATCAGCTATTCTGCTGATTATGAAGTGTACAACATGCTAAGAATTTCAAATGGGGATGATCCCACCTCATTTGAAGAAGCCATGAAAAGTGATCATTCATCAAAGTGGCTTGAGGCCATGGAAGATGAGATGAGATCAATGAATGCAAATAAAGTTTGGGATTTGGAGATAATTCCTAAAGGAGCCAAAACAAGAGGGTCGTAAATGGGTCTACAAAACAAAACTTGACTCTCAAGGGAATATAGAAAGATATAAAGCCCGACTTGTGGCAAAAGGCTTTACACAAAGAGAAGGGATTGATTACAATGAGACTTTTCTCCGGTCTCATGTAAGGATTCCTTCGAATCATAATGGCATTAGTGGCACATTACGATTTGGAATTACATCAGATGGATGTAAAGACGGCATTTCTCAACGGAGACTTAGAGGAAAATGTTTACATGGCACAACCAAAGGTTTTGTCATGGAGGGAAAAGAACGTTTGGGATGCCGCCTAAAGAAATCTATTTATGGATTAAAACAAGCTTCAAGACAAGTGGTACTTGAAGTTTGATGGAACATAATAAAGAATTTTAGGTTTAAAGATAATGTTGAGGACAATTGTGTCTCACTTAAAGTTTAAGAATGGGAAGTTTATCTTCCTTGTCTTGTATGTGGATGATATCTTACTTGCTAGTAGTGATGTCGGGTCTACTCATTGGAAACAAAGAAGTTTTTGTCCTCAAAATTTGATATGAAAGATCTTGGTGAAGCTTCGATTCGTTCTAGGGATCGAGATTCACCGAGATAGAAGTAAAGGGTATTAGGACTGTCACAAAAGGCATACATAGAAAAAGTCTTAAAGAAATTGGAAGATGCACAAATGTAGTCCCTCACCGCTCCTATAGTCAAGGGCTGACAGATATGGGGATTTTCAATGCCCCAGAACCAATATGAGATCGATCAAATGAAAGTGGTTCCATATGCTTCAAATTGTCGGAAGCTTGCAATATGCTCAAGTGTGTACGCTACCGACTTGGCATTTGTTACCGGGTTACTTGGCATATTCCAGAGCAATCCTGGAATAGAACACTGGAAATTGGTAAAGAAAGTCTTGCATTATTTGCAAGGAACGAAAGGCCTCATGATGACATATAGAAGATCTGATTCACTCCATATAGTGGGATATTCAGATTCTGATTATGCGGGAGATAATAGAAAATCCACGCCTGGATATGTGTCACACTCGCAGGGGAGCTATTTCATGGAAAAGCTCAAAGCAAACCGTCACTACATCGTCCACAATGTATGCCGAGTTTGTAGCGTGTTATGAGGCAACGGTAAGGTGAACTGCTAAAGAAGTTCATACCCGGTTTGAAGGTGGTTGGCGACATCAATAGACCATGAAGTTATACTCTGCGATAATAATCCAAAGAAGAAATTAAGATGCTCACAACAATAGGTCAAGTGGTGCTGCCAAACACATTGACATAAAGTATTATGTTGTGAAGGATAAAGTCCGGGATCAAATGATAAGTCTTGAGCATATAAGGCTTCGAAAAGATGCTCATGGATCCGCTTACAAAAGGCTTACCACCCAACGTGTTCAGAGAACATGTAGCCGGCATGGGTTTAAGGGAAAGCCTATGATTCTCGGACTATAAAGGGCCCAAAAGTTAAAGTAACTATTTCAGATCGAGAGGCGTGCATTGTAGGTATTAAATCTATGGCGATTGACCGTGACGATGAGACATGCTCTATGCATCATCTGTGTGAAGAAATGAGTAAGGATAAAAGGATTGAAGTTTAAAGTTTAAAGATAAAAGTAATGGTGAGATCAAGGGGAGAATGTTAGATTGATCTCCTAACCAATAAGCCCAACGGCTTATTGGGTTTTGGTCACGCTCGATCGATCGGGCGCCCAACTCTACATGGTTGGTGGGCCCCGAATTTGGAAGCGCTATATAAAGAGGTGGGGGCCGGCGGCTCAAAGCACGAGGTTCGCCGTGAGCCGCAAACCCCACCGACAAAACCCTAATTCCGATCTAGAAGAGGGTGCGCAGCCAGCGACGGGAAGCCGCCACCGTCATCACCGTCATCCGTTTCGATTTGCATCACCGTCTCCATCAAGGTCGCCTCTCTTCACCGACCGTCGCTGCCCGTGAGCAGAATTCACCGACGAAGCAGATGGAGGCCTCTGGATCTACTCCCTCTGGTATCTCAGGTTCGACACCTTCTCCTTCCTCTAGATAGCTTTCTAGGTCTACATCGTTGCTGTAGTCTACCGCTCTTGATGTCTACCCTCTAGACCAACTGCTAGATGATCCACAGTTTATAACACCGGCGAGTACCACGTCGTATGGCTTGTGCTAGGATGAGAAACAGTGGGAGTAGGAGGAGAGTGATGACGGCGACGGTGTTCAAGGTATCCATGGTGAATTCACTATGGGAGAGTGTGACACCGAGAGGAAACAAAGTGCCATGGGTATGCTGCTTGATCTCTGAAGGCGAACATGGGCCTAACGTCTCTAGGACCGTGGGCCATGAACCCCACTACTCCTGGTAATATTAGCCCACAGACTAAGGCCCAAGCGCCTATGACTAGGGCTGTGCTTTGCTGTTCGCAACATGGTCGACACCATCACACAGAATTAGCATTTCGCTTGCTCGCTCACGTGTAATGCCTCCTCTTCAATCTCGCTGCTCTAACGAAAGGGATGCTTTTGGCAGTCCAGTACAGTAACGGGCTTGGCTGATACTTACTTCGCACAACCATCAATTTAAGCTGTGAATAAGTGTACCATCTATTCTACGTGAATATTCAACTTAACAGTATCCATTGACTAAGAGTTAATTCAACTTAAATCGGTGACTATTTATGTAACTATTGTGAAGTTGAGAGAGATGAAATGCTTGTCACGTGTGTGAACCAAGCCGTGGCATGAGCATAATGTGTTTGGGGTCCATTGACGACACTCGATAAATACGGATGTGAGCAGACTAGCCTCTCGAGTAGGGATGAAAATGGATCGGATACGGACGGATATCACTGATATTATATTTGTTTTTTTATATTTCTGTCCGGGTTCAGATTCGAATACATATGGTGTCACCTATGTCGGATAGGATACGATTAAATATCGACATAATAAATATGTGATTTGAGTATTCGAATACGGATATGGTATCGGATGTTGAATATACGGACTCGGATATAGACAAATCTAAACCTCTCTAAACAGATTTGGTCTCGAATATGGTCGGAAAATATCCGTACCGTTTTCACACCTACTCTCGAGCCCGTATAGGCTTAATTTTGTGGGTTGCCACGAGCTACCTACAAAAGCTGCAGGTTTGCGGTCTAGCCCGCTTGCATCCCTACTAAGATTCACGAAGACCATTATGACAGTCATTATCGGTAACCATCGTGGGAGTTGATGACGTTTAGGTGTGTCCCCTACCCGTTGGGGTTCGCTTCCCGTCACCTATAAGAAAAGGGCATCTCGTCCTGACTTTGCACATGAACAGATGCTCCAACACTATTGTCCTCTGTTGTTGGCTTGTTGCTGCTCTCTGCTTTCCTCGATCAAGAACACCTATGCGCATAGGTCTTTGGCGAACACAGGCATCTAGAACTGCGTCTACAGTGACAACTACATGAGTAGTGGGCAATCAAGCTTTTGTACAGTGTGGAGCATGATTGTTCAATTGGACGATCGGTGTCCCTGCTACACTACATGATTGATTGCTTCTTGCTAGTTGTTCGTGGTGCAATCTAGTACACAGCCTAGTCCGGTTCTGCAGCACTATTTCAACAGTATTTTTCAACGAATCAACCATGTTTTTCTCTCACAATAAATTAACATAAGCCAAATTTCTGTGAAACGAACAGTTCTGGTGGAGGCGGAGCTTTGTGTAAGCCAAAGTAGGCCATTGCCCCCCTTAACTTTGAAAAATGATTAAAGGGACACTTAATTCCACCACTTGAATGTTGATCAATTGCTAATCTAGCCTCCTCTATTAGTACTTCAAGTTTGATTGGTCCCCTCGATTTTAGTTGAAGCTCTATTAGTACACTATAGGTAGGGTCTCGATGAAAGCTCTAGTTTGATTTTGGTGAATTAATGAAACCCTAAGTGCTAACCTAGTTTATCAAAGTGATCATGAGATAGGTAGCATATTCCAAGTGGTGAAGCAAATGAAGATCATGACATGATGATGGCAATTCCATGATGATGAACAAGTGCTTGGACTTAAAAAGAAGAAAGAGAAAAACAAAAGGCTCAAGCAAAGGTATAAGTGGTAGGAGCCATTTTGTTTCGGTGATCAAGACACTTAACGAGCGTGATCACATTTAGGTTCGATAGCCGTACTATTAAAAGGGGTGAAACTCGTATCGAAATACGGTTATCAAAGTGCCACTAGATGCTCTAACTCATTGCATATGCATTTAGGATCTAGTAGAGTGCTAACACCCTTGAAAACATTTTGTGAAAATATGCTAACACATGTGCACAAGATGATACACTTGGTGGTCGGCACATTTGAGCAAGGGGTTAAAAACTTCACCGACAGAGTGTCCATTGATATTGATTCTTGTGATTGATTGGTAAAAAATCATTGTGTCATCATTTGATTCCGAGGTGGATATTGATTCTTGTGATTCATTGGTTCATTCCTCGACACAACGGTATAACCATCTTACTCTCTCTTTTTACATTACCGCAAACTAGTTATCAAGTTCTTTAGTGCAGCTAGTTGTAAGAGCTTGTTAGTTTGGTTAGTGTGACTCTTTAGTTAGTCTTTGAGAGCACACTAATTTAGTGTAGTGACATAGCCATTGTGTGAAAAGAAACTATAGAAACTAAAATTATGGTAGGTGGCTTGTATCTTTAGTAGGCTAGCACAACACTTGCTTCGTCTCATAATTGTCTAACCGGTTTGTTAAGTGTTGTTGGAGAAATTTTTTAATAGGCTATTCACCTCCCTTCTAGCCATTAGGACCTTTCAAGTGGTATCAGAGCCGAGGTCACCGTGATTTGAGGCTTAACAACATTCGGTGTAAAAATGACTCAAATCAACAACATCAAGAAGCCACCCCAATTTGATAGCTCAAACTATCCCTATTGAAAGGCTAAGATGACAACTTATATCAAGTCAATCAATAGGAAGGTTTGGAAGGTGATAGAGACCAAGATTGAGATTGATGATGAAGAGGCTCCCACCGTCGTCGAAAAAATGCCACTCCAAAATAATGTCATTGCTCTTAGTACAATCCATGATGCTTTGGATGAGAGAACATTTGAGCAAATCAAGAACATTGAGAGAGCTCATGAGGCATGGAAGAAATTGGAGGAATCATTTGAGGGCACTCAAGCTATGAAGGGTGCAAAGGCATACATTCTCAAAGAGAAGTTTACAAGCTTCAAGATGAAGGAGGATGAGAGTGTGCCGGAGATGTTTCATAGGCTTCAAGTGCTTGTCAATGATCTCAAAGCACTTAGAGAAGAGGTGAAGGACAATGACTTCTCTCACAAATTCTTGAGATGCTTGCCTTCAAGATTTGGCACATTGGTCACTATTCTAGTGAGGAGTGGTTTGGACACTATGACACCAAACCAAGTGTTGGGAGATATAATGATCGATGATACATATAGAGATGATGATGAGAAGGAAGAAAAGAAGGAGAAGAAAGATGAAAATAAGGATGAGAAGAAGAAGAGAGTGGCATTTAAGGCCACATCATCCAAGGCAAGGCAAAGCAAGATGCATCAAGTGAAGATGATGGTTCATTGGATGATGATGATGATGATGAGAAGATGGCTCTCTTTGTCAAAAGATCTGGTAAGTTCATGGTGAAGAAGGGCTACCGTGCTTGAAGAAAGAAATCTTCATCCAAGAATAAGGAAGAGTCAAGAAGGTGCTTCAATTGTGGAAGCAAGGATCATCTTGTTGCTCAATGTCCATACAATAGTGACAAAGATGATGACAAGAAGAACAAGAAGAAGGACAAGAAGGAAAAGAAAGAGAAGAAGGATAAGATGACCTTCAAGAAGAAAAATGGTGGTTCATATGTGGTCACTTGGGATAGTGATGCTTCCTCAAATGATGATGATGATAGTGATGATGACAAGACCACCAAGAAGACGACACTTGCAAGCATTGCTATCAATGAGAAGCCTTCTCTCTTCGACACATCATCATGCTTCATGGCTAAGGCCACTAAGGTATAAACTTGTGATGATGGAAGTGATGAGGAACATGATAATGAAAATGATAGTGATAGTGATAGTGATGATGATGAACCTACTAAAGATGAATTATTTGACATGCTAGAAGATGCTAAAGAACACTTTAACATTAAGAGAAGAAAATGCAAGAGCTTGAATAAGAAGGTAAAAGCCCTTAAGCAAGCCCTTGATGAGCTCAAAGCAACTCATGAGAGGCTAGAGGAAGCCCATGAGAAGCTTGGTAAGGCTCACAAGAAGCTTGAAAAAGCTCATTCCTCTTTGCTTAATGAACAAAATGAGAAGAAGCATGTTGAGACTTGTGATGTAGGCTTAACTTATGTTATAATTGATGAATCATTATCTATGCCTACCATTGTTGCTCCCACTAACCCTTCATGTAGTACTTCTACTTCCACCTCATCTAGTAGTGATGGTTTCACTTGTGATGCCTCACTAATGGTTGAGAATGAGAACCTTAAGAAGGAGGTCAATAAGTCCACTCACACCTTGGCTAAGGCCTATGGTGGTGAGGACCGCTTGCTTATATGCTTGGGTAGCCAAAGAGTTTCTCTCTACAAAGAGGGATTGGGCTATACCCAAAAGAAAGGCAAGGCGGCCTTTGCTCCTCACAAGACTAGTTTTGTGAAGAACAATGGTCAGTTTTGCACTAGTTGTAAGCAAGTTGGTCATGTAGAGCAAAAGAGCATGAACAAGAAGTCACAAGCTAATGTATCCTCCATTAAGCTTGATTCTTTCTATGTGCTTACCAAAGGTGCAAATGATATAAAGGCTAAGTTCATTGGTAAACCATGAATGGGCTCAAAGAAGAAAGCCATTTAGGTGCCAAAGAGCTTGGTCACTAACCTTCAAGGACCCAAGCAAGTTTGGGTATCTAAAAAGAATTGATCTTCTTTTGTAGGTCGATTACAAAGCCAGAGAAAGGCATTAGATTTTTGATAGTGGGTGCACTTGACACATGACCAGTGATGCAAGAATATTCAACTCAATCAATACCAATGGCAATGATGGTTATGATAGTATCACATTTGGTGACAATGGCAAAGGCAAGGTCAAAGGGCTTGGTAAGATTGCAATATCCAATTACATGAGCATATCCAATGTGTTGCTAGTAGAGAGCTTGAACTTTAATTTACTATCCATGGCTCAATTGTGTGATCTTGGATTCAAATGTATATTTGGGGTAGATGATGTAGAGATCATAAGTGTAGATGGCTCTAACTTGATTTTCAAAGGCTTTAGATATGAGAATCTATACTTGGTTGATTTCAATGCTAGCGAAGCTAAATTATCTACATGTTTGTTCTCTAAGTCTAGCATGGGTTGGTTATGGCATAGAAGGCTTAGTCATGTTGGAATGAAATAATTGAATAGATTGGTTAAGCATGACTTGGTTAGAGGCTTGAAAGATGTTGTGTTCGAGAAGAATAAGCTTTATAGCTCTTGTCAAGCCAACAAACAAGTTAGAAACACCCATCCTAAGAAAAGAATAATGAGCACTAGTAAAGCATTTGAGTTATTGTACATGGATTTATTTGGGCCAACTCAATACACTAGCATTGGTGGTAACAAATATGGCTTCATGATAGTGGATGATTATACTACATACACATGGGTATTCTTTCTAGTGTATAAAAGTAATGTGTTTGCAACATTCAAATCATTTGTCAAGGGCATTCACAATGAGTTTGAAACAATCATCAAGAGAGTTAGAAGTGACAATGGTAGTGAGTTCAAGAACACTAGAATTGACGAGTTGTGTGAAGAATTTGGAATTAGACATCAATTCTTGGCCAAGTACACTCCACAATCAAATGGCCTTGTTGAAAGGAAGAATAGAACACTCATTGATATGGCAAGGTCTATGCTTAGTGAGTACAATGTGAGTCAATCTTTTTGGGCCGAAGCTATCAATATGGCTTGCTATTGTAGCAACCGTCTCTATTATCACCCATTGAAAGAGAAGACACCATATGAGCTCTTGAATGGTAGAAAGCCCAACATTGCATATTTTTAGGTATTTGGTTACAAATGCTATATCTTGAAGAAAGGCACTAGATTTGGCAAGTTTGACAAAAAATGTGATGATGGATTCTTTCTTGGATACTCAACTACTAGCAAAGCATATAGAGTTTGGAATTTGGATAGTGGTACTCTTGAGAAAGTTCATGATGTTGAATTTGATAAAACCAAGGGTTCATAAGTAGAAAATGAGAACTTGGAAGATGTTAGAGGCATTCAACTTTTCAAATGCCATGAAGAACATGAATGTTGGTGAATTGGGGCCTAGGAAAGTGAATGATGATGAAGATGATCAAGTACAAGTGCTCTCTAACTCAAATGTGCAAGATGATACAACTCAAGCTAGTACAAGTGGCTCTCATGACAATAAACAAGATCAAGTGGCTAGTACATCATCTCAACCCAATGATCAAGTAAATACAAGCAATCAAGTTCCAATGCTCCAACCAACAAGTATTGCAAGGGATCATTCATTGGATACTAGAATTGGTGATATTTCTAGAGGTGTACAAATAAGATCAAGATTGGCTTCATTTTATGAGCATTTCTCATTTGTGTCATCCATTGATTCAAAGAAGATAGATGAAGCATTGAAGGATGTTGATTGGGTGAATGCTATGCATGAAGAATTAAATAACTTTACAAGAAATCAAGTATGGGAATTAGTAGAGAGACCAAAGGGACACAATGTGATTGAAACCAAATGGATCTTTAGAAACAACCAAGATCAAGATGGGATAGTAGTAAGGAACAAAACAAGATTAGTAGCACAAGGGTATACATAAGTTGAAGGTCTTGACTTTGGAGAAACATATGCCCCAGTTGATAGATTAGAAGCAATTAGAATCTTACTAGCCTATGCTTGTGCCCACAATATCAAACTCTATCAAATGGATGTTAAGAGTGCATTTATCAATGATTACATCAATGAAGAAGTATATGTTGAGCAACCTCCCGGTTTTGAAGATGACAAGAAGCCCGATCATGTGTACAAGTTGAAGAAGGCATTGTATGGCTTGAAGCAAGCACCTAGAGCATGGTATGAGAGATTGAGGGACTTCCTACTCTCTAAAGGGTTCATGATGGGCAAGGTTAACACCACTCTTTTCATCAAGAAGATTGGAAAAGATTTATTTGTGTAGCAAATCTATGTTGATGACATCATATTTGGATCAACCAATCAAGACTTTTGTGAAAAATTTGGAAAGATGATGGCTAATGAGTTTGAGATGTCCATGATTGGAGAGTTAAGTTACTTCCTTGGTGTTCAAATCAAGCAATTGAAGAATAGTATATTTGTGAGTCAAGACAAGTATATCAAGGACATGATCAAGAAGTTTGGCATGAGTGATAGCAAAGCCATTAGTACACCAATGGGAACAAATGGCAACTTGGATAGTGATGCAAGTGAAAATATGGTGGATCAAAAATTGTATCGGTCTATGATTGGAAGCCTACTCTATGTGACCGCATCAAGGCCGAATGTCATGTTTAGTGTGTGCATGTGTGCAAGATTTCAAGCCTCACCAAGAGAAAGTCATTTGAAGGCTATAAAGAGAATATTGAGGTACTTGAGGCATACACAAAATGTTGGTTTGTGGTATCCCAAAGGAGCAAAGTTTGAGCTAGTTGGTTACTCCGATTCGGATTATGCGGGATGCAAGGTTGAAAGGAAGAGCACCTCAGACATATGTCAATTGTTGGGAAGATCACTTATTTCATGGTCATCAAAGAAGCAAAATAGTGTTGCATTATCAACTGGCGAAGCCGAATATATATCCGCCAGTAGTTGTGCACAAATACTTTGGATAAAGGCCACTTTGAGTGATTTTAGAATCAAGTTCAAGAAAGTGCCATTGCTATGTGACAATGAGAGTGCAATCAAGTTAACCAACAATCTGTTTCAACATGTAAGAACAAAGCATATTGAGGTCCACCACCATTTTATAAGAGATCACCAACAAAAAGGGGACATTTGCATTGAGAGTGTAAGCACCGAAGATCAACTTGTCAATATATTCACCAAGTCATTAGATGAGAAAAGGTTTTGCAAGCTAAGGACTGAGTTGAATATATTGGATTTCTCAAATATGTGTTGATGCACCCCCCACTTATATGACATGCCTCTCCTTCGAGCAATCCAAGGTAAAAGTTGATTGGCATGGCATACATCCTTGCTAAGGACATGTTTAGAGCATCTAGACATCTTTCACAATTAATAGGCCCATTCATGAAAATCAAATGAATTTGATGATTGTATGGTACCACTATTGCTTCTATGCTTGACTTGATCTAGTGGTAGCATATGACACGTTTGTGGGCTTGTAAACCTAGTGTTTAATCTAGAAAATGAGCTCTAAGTGTTTAACTCAACATGATACAAGATAACCCTTATTTGGAGGTGTGAAGAAGCTTGTCCTTGGATCAAATCGAGTTAAATGTCTTTGGCAAGTATTCTAGATTGAACCAAATTTGGGAAAATGATCCTCACCCCATTGATTGACATTGATAATCTCAACCTATCTACATTTTGAACCTTTGTGGTCATTGATGACAAAGGGGGAGAAAAACAAAGATATTAGTGCTATGGGGAGAAATAGAAATAGTGTACTAAGAGAATAGTGTACTAAGAAATTGAAAAGACAACAAAAGGGGAAAGAAATAAAGATATAAGTGATAGGGGGAGAATTTGACATAGGGGGAGAGATATGACAAAGAAAGGGATGACAAAGGAAGGGGATCAATTAAAATTTTGAGCACACAATTAGGGGGAGCAAGCTCATGAACTTGTATGGTGCATTTAAATGTGCATTTCATATGTTTGCTTGTATAGCATAAGTTTTAAATTTCGATATTCATGCTTGTGTGGTGTATGCTAGTTGAAGGTTTGAATGATGAAATGAAAAACTAGCATGTATAGGTTAAGTAACTAGACTCATGCTCACATTATGAAAACTAGACCCTTACTTCTAATGATGATTTCACGAGGTATTCTAGTTTTTGTGTATGTCTAGTTACTAATGATGCTAAGGATGGTATATTGATGCACTCTGATTGGTATCATGCTTCAAAGGTCCATCTTTTATACCTTAGCATCATTTGGTAGACATTGTCTTCCATATTTCCTATCTAAGCATATGTGCAAGCTACAATCCAAACTCTTAGCACATATGTAGGGGGAGCAATTGCTACCATTTGGGGTTCATGAAACTTGTCCATGTCCTTTTACACATGATAAATATGCTTGGGCAAGCAACATGGATTCAATTTAAATTCAATTCATATCTTTGTGTAAAGATTGTCATCAATTCCCAAAAAAGGGAAGATTGAAAGCTCTAGTTTGGTTTTGGTGAATTGATGAAACCCTAAGTGCTAACCTAGTTTATCAAAGTGATCATGAGATAGGTAGCACATTCCAAGTGGTGAAGCAAATGAAGATCATGACATGATGATGGCAATTCCATGATGATGATCAAGTGCTTGGACTTGAAAAGAAGAAAGAGATAAACAAAAGGCTCAAGGCAAAGGTATAAGTGGTAGGAGCCATTCTGTTTTGGTGATCAAGACACTTAGTGAGTGTGATCACATTTAGGTTCGATAACCGTACTATTAAGAGAGGAGAAACTCGTATCGAAATGCTGTTATCAAAGTGCCACTAGATGCTCTAACTCATTACATATGCATTTAGGATCTAGTAGAGTGCTAACACCCTTGAAAACATTTGTGAAAATATGCTAACACATGTGCACAAGGTGATACACTTGGTGGTTGGCACATTTGAGCAAGGGGTTAGAAACTTCACCGGCGCACTATACAGAAAAGATAGGGTTTTACAGAGTGCACCGGACACTGGCCTCAACTAGACCAGTGTGTCCGGTCAGTGGAAGCAGTGAAGACGCTGGCGTCAGTCTTCGACCGGTCGCTGGGTCACTTCGTGACCGGACGCTGGCGGGGTGCGTCTGGTCCTGCTAACGTGGCAGCGCACAGAGGAGACAGTGAGTGACCAGATGTTGGGTGAGTCCGGTTGGGAATGACCGAACACGTCCGATCGTGAGTGGAGGCTTACTAGAAGTGACCAGACACTGGGGTCCTATGTCTAGTCGTGATCCAACTAACCCGTCCGGTCACAGCTAGAACCTTACTAGAAGTGACCGGACGCTGGGGTCCTGCGTCTGGTCGTGGTACTGTGCTGCGTCTGGTCATCACTTGACTGTTGGGATCGGACGCTCAGTATTTGAAGAGAGGGATGATATGTTAGCCATCTGTTGACCGGACGCTGGCAGGATACGTCCAGTCGATCTGACCGGAGTGTCCGATCGCCCCGACCAGTGCCTAGTGAAGGGGTACAACGGCTCTATTTTGTGGGGGCTTCTATTTAAGCCCCATTGCCGGCTCTAGCTCACTATCTTGGTCATTTGCATTGACATAGAAACCTTGTGAGCTTAGCCAAAGCCCTCCCACTCATCTTCATCATTGATTCATCATCTTTGTGAGATTGGGAGTGAATCCAAGTGCATTGCTTGAGTGTTTGCATCTAGAGGCACTTGGTGTTCGTGTTTCGCTGTAGGATTCGCTTGTTACTCTTGGTGGTTGCCACCACCTAGATGGCTTGGAGCAGCGAGGATCGTCGAGCGGAGGTTGGTGATTGTCTCCAGCTCCGATCGTGGTGATTGTGAGGGGTTCTTGACCTTTCCCCGGCAGAGAGCCAAAAGGTACTCTAGTGAATTGCTCGTGGCTTGTGTGATCCTCATCTTGTGTTGGTTGTGCGACACCCAATTGAGGGTTTGGCGTGTGATGCCAATTAGCGCGTGAACCTCTAAGTGAGTGAATCGCCACAACGAGGACTAGCTTGTCGGCAAGCAAGTGAACCTCGGTAAAAAATCATTGTGTCATCATTTGATTCCGAGGTGATTAGTTTTCATTGATATTGATTCTTGTGATTGATTGGTTCATTCCTCGACACGGTGGTATAACCATCTTACTCTCTCTCTTTACATTACCACAAACTAGTTATCAAGCTCTTTAGTGCAGCTAGTTGTGAGAGCTTGTTAGTTTGGTTAGTGTGGCTCTTTAGTTAGTCTTTGAGAGCACACTAACTTAGTATAGTGACATAGTCATTGTGTGAAAAGAAACTATAGAAACTAGAATTGTGGTAGGTGGCTTGTATCTTTAGTAGGCTAGCGCAACACTTGCTTCGCCTCATAATTGTCTAACCAGTTTGTTAAGTGTTGTTGTAGAAATTTTTTAATGGGCTATTCGCCCCCTCTAGCCATTAGGACCTTTTACCTGACCATACATGTACATCTCTTCTGACTACCTAGGGCGCCGTTAAGGCGTATTGTATTAAACTTTTTCTCTGTCTTAATATAAAGACACGCAAACATTTTGTGTGATCGAGAAAAAAAATTAGTTGAAGCTCTACCACTGCCTCATCTTGCATCGACGACAATTCACGACATCAACAAGTCCATTATATCAACTAATGATAACGGCGCACATAGTAACTCTTCTGATTGTTATGTCTTTTTGTTTAGTTAGCAAGTTGCTTAGCATGGTAGGAGCACTAGTCATTTTCTATAAAAACAAGATCACACGTGCATATATTTATCTTTGTTATTAAATTCTAGATCGGGATACTTGGAATATAGTGCCTAAAATTCTAACACTAATTTGAGCGTGTCACCGTCCATAATGGTCTTCAAGCTCCACTAGCCTCTTTGTAAATCGCCGGATGCTGAAACTGACGTAAAGCTAGGGCATGGTACAGGCAGCGGCCAAAAAAACACCCCAAGTGGCGAGACAATCATCTCTGCCTTATTTCTCAAACAGAAACAGTTGAAAATCATATGGCAATCATATGGTAGAGGGAGATAGATCTTCCATAGATACGTCACAACCTCTTTGGTTGTTTGGCTACGTACTAGGCTCGGACAAAACTTGAGGCCTTATTTGGATGCGCCTGTATTCATTCTAATTCATATGTGTTTCCATTCTACTCAACACATGTGGATTAAGGAGAATACACGTGCATCATGCATCATGCGAGGCCTGAAAGAAAAAGGGCTATGAAGACGTTAACGGAGCAAATTATTTGTCGCCCTGCTTGTGACTCGTGCCATGTATAGAATGCAGGATATCATATTTTTTCTCAGCCACTTGTCTACTATATGTAATGTCTGTATATGCCCAAGCCCAACTATAATTGGAGTAGGAGTACATCTCTATCTGAGCTTTCCCTCTGTCTCAATTGTGAGACAATCGCTGTGAGGTTGCTCCCTAGGTTGGTACACCGGTTCAACAATTCTATCTTGTTCTACTACTACTCCTTGCATCTCATCTTCTTGTTGAACATCAGCAGCGGTAGTAGCTATAGCAGCACCACGCCATGGCCGCCACGGTGCACAAGCCCCTGGGCGCGATCACCGCCGACGACCTCGCCGTGGCGGCGCCTAGGTCGGATGCCACCGCGTTCCACTCGGCTTTTCGGCGCGTGCTCGACTCGCACGGCCCCGCCGTGGTGTGGGCGGAGCTCTGCCAGTTCGTGCTTCGTCCATCCGTCCCCTTCGCCATCCACCGGATGCTCTATTATGGCTGTTTCGCCGGGTTCCCATCGCCCATGCTGCTAGCCTGGACCCTTGACCCATAAAGCCCCGATCTTTCCATTCAACCAACTCGCCTCAAAGATGTTTTTACCCCTTCTGAGTCCTGCTGATTTCTATGGGAAATAAATTTTCAGCAAGGAGGCTGCCTTGACCAATGTCGGTCGTGTCCTCGAGGCGCGAAGGGAGGGACTTCATCGGTGACGCGTACAAGGATCCCATCAACAGCTTCCCAGAACTCCACAAGTTCTCCAACGAGAACCCAGAGGTGATATATGTTAGATTGATCTCTTCCAATTGGCCCAACGGCCAATTGGGCCCTTGGATCCATGCCCTGATCGAGGGCGCCCAACCGCACCATGGTTGGTGGGCCCCCGTCGCACAGTGCCATAAAAAGGGAGGTGGGGGCCAGGGCATAAGGCACGAGGTTCACCTATACTGCCAGACACCCCACCTACACCTCCAACCCTAAGCCAATCTAAGTGAGGGGGTGTTGCCAGCGACGAGAAGAACCGCCACCTTTCACCGCCGCGCCTCCACCGAGTCTCCACCGAGCACCGCGATGGCCAGCTCATCTTCTGCGAAGGCGGCCGATGGTTTGCCACCCGCACCCCTATCTCTCTCTCACTATATCTATTAATCCCCTACTAGTACATGTTCTAGGGTTTAAGCTTCATCAAATATCAGTAGGTATGCTAGATCTATGGCTAGTGATCCTGTAACATTTTTATCAATGGTATTAGTCACCTAACTAGGCGTAGATCTAGCCTATCAAAGTAGAAAACCGAGTAGTAACATTTAGAAGGAGATGATAGATCCAATTTGGATCTAAGCAGAGGGTTCATCGAACCCTAAACCCAAATCGGGTGAAGAAAAGGAGTCAAAAAGGGTCTCGGCTTTTGAAAAGCAACTCGAACCCTAACCCTAACCCGCGTAGAAAGCTTGGGGAAGAAGAATAGTACTCAAACCCTAACCCTAACTCAACCAAACCCTAACCCTAACCCCAATCGGACAAGATCCAAGAAGAATAGAGCGAGATCCAAATCAGAGAGAAGGGGAAAGGGGAAGGGCTTGGGAGACGGCTTACCTCGCCGCTGCACTGTGCTACCGTCTCGTCGGCGCATGAGAAGAAGGCTGAGCCGCTGTTGCTCGTCGGGCTTGCGTGAGCTCTGGCCAAGGGCGTCGCGGCTAGGCCGCTCGATGGTGGCGCGCTCACCTGCTGGGGAGCGCGCGCCGGCGAGGGGGCCAGCGACGGCGCCATCACCTCTTGGTTTTCTTCACTCAGTGCCTGTTGCTCGCTGCGCTGAGAGAGGAAGGAGAGGGAGACAAATGATGTTAGGGTTCAGCAGAGAGTGCTGGTTGTGCGGTTTTGATCCACCGTGATCACTGCATGACCATCCGATCTGCATCGACGGCTGAGAACTGTCGGGCCAACATTTGGCCCAGGAGGCACAAGTGCAATGGCGACTTTTGACCAAGCCTAGGTTGTGGCCTAGGAAGGCGCAAAGACGCTTGAGAGCAAGATCTTTGGTTGGGCTGCTTATCATTGGCTTTGGGCCGAAAGCACTTTCAATTTCGGGTGGGCCAAATGAATAGTAGAAACTGAGTTATTGTTTTTATTCATTTTCATAAGCAAATTTTGATGATTTTTTTGTCCAGTTTCAATCTCTGTCAAAATTTGAACCAGCAGGATAATTTTTTCAGAGAGTAGATTAGTACAGTTAAATGCTTCTAAAAAGTAGATAAATAATTTTTTCATGTTTCCGCCGTAATGTAATAGTTCATTATCTTCTAATTAAATTCGAACTAATGGGAGAATTTAATTTGAAGAACAGTCATTTTTAGTCAGTAAATTATAATATTGTTATTTTTCTGACCAACATTGATAATAACAATATTATAATATTTATTCATAAGTTTTTCATGCATTAATTTTATTTCTGCCCAACGGTGATGTAGAATTAGTGTATAAGAATGTTGTATGTTTTAATTTTGACCAACATTAAATTAAAGCATGCAATTATGATGTCATATTTTCTCACTATCTCTGACGGTGTTTTTCAGGACTCAACCCAATGGTATTTATCTCGCACATACCACCTCTTAAAGGGGGCAACTATAGGGTATGGCGAGAGAAGTATGAACTAGCACTTGCGCTGTATGAAAATGATCTAGCGCTAACCTCCCCGTGTCTGACTGAGCCAATGGACCCGGTGAGGGAAGATAATAAGACTGATGCTGATTTCACTGCTTGGCAGCGAGATCATGCAGAAATGCGGATAAAATATGACCTCGAACGTAAGAAATAGGACATTTCAAACTGTAAGTGCTTGATGGTGGCTAAGTCCACAATTTCAGATGCTATAAGGAGGTCTATCCCCGATTGTGATACCGCCACATAGTATTTTAAGAAGGTGGAGAGTCAGTTCACTGGCTCTTCAAAGGCTTATGCTAGTACTTTGATCAAGAAATTGTTCAATAAAAAATATACTGGTGGCGGTATCAGAGAGCACATATTGAAGATGAGCAACATGGCTTTGAAGCTGAAGCCAATGGATTTGGGGCTCAAGGATGAGTTCCTGGTTCATTTGGTTTTTGCTTCCTTGCCAAAGGAATATGAAACTTTTGTTGTTAATTACAACATGCAGCCTGATAAGTGGGATATAGAGAAGCTCATCGTAATGTGTGTTCAAGAAGAGAAGAGGCTAAAATCTTTATAGGATGACTCTGCTAACCTTGTGAAGGACAACAAAAAGAAGAACTTCAATAAAAATGCCAAACCTCAAGGGAAAGCTCCTTACAATGACCACCATCCGAAGAACAACAATACTCAAGTTGAGAAGGATTAGTGTAAATGGTACAAGAAGCATGGATACTACCAGAGAGACTGTCCAGACTTCCTGAAGAACCTTCTGAAGAGAGGTGAGGATTTCAATACATTCATAGATGAATCCTTGTATTTAAGTTATGCAAAATCTACTTGGTGGATTGATTCAGGTGCAACTATTCATATTGCAAATTCATTACAGGGATTCCGTACGAGGAGGACCCTGCAAAGAGGAGAAAGAAGAATTAAAGTTGCAAATGGAGTTGAAGCTAAAGTTGAAGCCATTGAAGATCTATCTCTAGAATTAGATGATGGTTTTAGACTGTAGCTTTCAGATATTCTTTATGTACCCTCTTTGCAAAAAAAACTTAATAAGTGTTTCACGTTTAGATGATGGATATGATTGCCATTTTGGTAATGGCAAATGTAGGATTGTGATTAATAATAAGTGTGTTGGTCTTGCCTTCCGACAAGATAAGCTTTATTTATTATCACTTTGTGGGAATATGAATTATGTAAGTACTGAGAATGAGAATTCCTCTTCGTCTATGAATGCAACAAATAAGCGGAAGAGAGTGCATGATGTATCTTTGAAATTATGGCACTATCATTTAGGCCATATTTTGAGGAGGAGAATAGAGCAATTAATTAAGAAATCAATTCTTCCACCTTTAGAATTTTTAGATTTAGAACAATGCATAGATTGCATAAAAGGAAAGTATGTTAAGAAAATAAACAAAGATGCCAAACGAAGCGCAAGAATTTTAGAAATAGTTCACACAAACATCTGTGGTCCTTTTCCTGTGAAGAGTGTGGATGGTTATGATTCATTTATAACATTCACAGATGATTGTTCTCGTTTTGGCTATATTTATCCAATTAAGGAAAGATAGGAAGCATTGGATAAATTTAAAATAGTCAAGGCTGAAGTAGAAAATCGGCACAACTTAAAGATTAAGGTAGTAAGGTCCGACCATGGGGGAGAGTACTATGGTCGACACACCCCATATGGCCAAGTTCCTAGACCCTTTGCAAGGTTCTTACAGAAAAGTGGCATAGTAGCCTAGTACTCTACACCGGGCAAGCCTCAGCAGAATGGAGTAGCTGAAAGACACAACCGTACCTTAATGGATATGGTAAGAAGCATGATAAGTTACTCTCCTTACCGATAAGTTTATGGATGGAGGCGTTGAAAACCACCATTCATATTCTTAATCGAGTGCCAAATAAGTCGGTGCCCAAAACACCGTATGAGTTGTGGACATGAAAGGAACCGTCACTAAACTATTTACGTGTGTGGGGTTGTCCAGCTGAGGCAAAAGTATTTAACCCAAACATAGGGAAGCTGGACTCCAAGACAGTCAGCTACCATTTCATTGGCTATTCAGAAAAGTCAAAAGGTTATCGCTTCTATTGTTCTGACAGACAAACGAAGTTTATAGCAACAAGACATGATGTCTTCTTGGAGAAAGATATGATCAGGGGGAGCATGGTAGCGTGAGAAATAAGTTTTGAAGAGAAGCGAGTATACGTGCCCACTCCTACGGTTTAGGAGTCATTCTTCACACTACCTGTTGTTGCTGTACCAATAGTGCAAGACACTGTAGTAACAACACCTATTGTTAGTTCTCCTATGGCAACAATGAATGAACATGAGGAACCTGTCCTTCAGGATCCCCAAGAACCCATTGTCACACATGAGGGAGAGCAACAACAACCTCATGTAGAACAAGTGTCATCTAACGAGGCCCCTAGAGAGTCTCAAAGAGTTAGGAGATCAACAATTCCGGATGATTACGAAGTTTATGAATGTGAGAAATTTCAAATGAAGGGTGATCCCACCTCATTTGAAGAAGCCATGAGAAACGCTTACTCATCTGTTGATGCGGGACCCACAGGATACCCCGCAAGAGAGATAAAAGATCTAGTTCAACTAGGATTCTTCCCATGTAATCTTAATAGTAGAACTATTAAGTAATCCTACTAGAAAATCTCATTGTAAACCGACTAGGACTCTGGCCTCCTGACAATATAAATGAGGGCAGGGCTCCTGAAAGAGATAATAATTGTACAACATAACACTTGATAATCAATCCAACGCAAAGGCAAATGCCGATTGGATGTAGGGTCGTTACTCGATCTACGATCGAGGGCCTGAACCAGGATAAATCGACTGTCTCTTGCGTTTACCATCGAGTTCAGCATACGCCAAAGCCCGAACGACACTGCCCCGGGTACCCCCGTGGCAGGCTATCGGTGGTGAAACATCGACAGCTGGCGCGCCAGGTAGGGGCTTTCGGCGACTTTGCATCCGAGAGCTCGATGGACCTCAATAACATGATCTTTCTGACGGGATCGATTTTCATCTTTGGCTCATGGATCTGCGAGGCGGACAACTACGGCAAGCTTCAAAGCCATCTCCTCAAAGATCCGGATCATCATGAAGAATTTCCTATTTCGACAACTACGACAGATCAGCTCACCAGAAGATTCACGCAGCCCATAATACCCGATTCGAATAAGATTTCACGGCTACACGCATCCGACTCAAATTCAAGCTCCGTGTCTGAGATGAAGTCTTATTCGAGTGCTTTCAAGAAATCGAGTTCTTTTTTGGCAAGATTCCAGAGCACAACCCAAAACAACTTGGATTATCCTCAGAGTTCTTTCAAAAGGCCAAGTTCTTTTCCATTTGGGCTCGACAACACGACAAAATCCTATCAGGGACAGTTCGAAAGGTCTTTCAATCCAACACTTGGGATACCACTGACAGGAGCTCAGGAGGGTCTCGTACTAACGATAACATCGCAAGACTGTATCATCGACTGGCCAGGATCCGTTCCTGAGGATAGCGGAACCCAACTAGTCGGCGCAACAACAACAGCTATTCTACCTTACCAAGAAGGAGACTCGATCTATGACGTCGAGGCGCCTACTGAAGTCATCAGCAACTCCGACAGTATGAAAACTAACACCAATAACGGAACGGCTCACGCACGGGAGGTGATCATGGTTCGACGTCCTCGGTCACCATTAAATCCCCCAGAAGCACCCGATGTCAGGTCATCAGATGAATCAGAGTCCAACATATCACCCTTTGCCCAGGGCTAAGATGGAGAAATCGAGAGTCAGAGACAGGCTAGAGAAAGGAAAAACAAGTTGAAGCAAGGGCGCCAACACCGCGCTAGGCAGCGTAGAGAAGCCTGGACCAGATACGAGTCAGAGTTGGCTGAATACGACAAAAGAAAATCACAACAAGAAGCCAAAGAAAGATGCACAATGAATACGCCTTACGATAAGATTCGAGAAGCATTAGAAGAACTCAGGGCAACTTCACATCACGGAGAGAAGTATGAACAGCTCCAGGACTTGCTCCGGTCGACGATCCCAAGAACGCATGAAGAGAGAGCCCGATCAAGACTACCCGCCAGAGCAACAACCCGCAGGCAAGAAGATCAAAATCAAAGGAAGTCCGCTTTTGAAAGACTTGGGCCAGGCGGAAGCCATCACGGAGAAAGTAGGAGGGAACATAGTCGGGGCCACCAATTTGAACAACCAAGGAAGACCAGGAGTAGAGTGCCTACCCAGATAGCCTCACAGACTTATTCCCATCAAAACAACACTTGGCCAGAAGAAGGAGCCGAATCTGAATTCAAGGAAGCCGGAACGCATGACAGATTCCCCTATTTTGCAAACAGGTTGACATCAGTACGATTACCTCACAAATTCAAACCGTCTAACCACTCCAAGTATGATGGCAAAACCAAACCAAGACAATGGCTCAGAATATATTCACAATCAATTGAACTAGTCGGAGGAGATGATGATATCAAAACCTTGTTCTTTCCCATGGCACTAGAAGCGATGCCCCTCCAATGGTTCGATAAATTGAACCCAGGATCGATCAGAACTTGAGAAGACTTGCAAAGAGCTTTCTGTGAAAATTTTATAGGTATCATCACACACCCGATCACTCATGCAGAACTGAAAGGACTCAAGCAAAAGGGAGGCGAAAGTCTCAGAAATTACTATCGGCGATTCGGTGAACTGCGGGCTCAAGTGCATGACATCACCGAACGAGAAGTAATTGAAGCTTTCTCTCACGGAATCATGGCTAGGTGGCAATTTCAAGACTTCTGCAAAGAAAATCCAAGAAACAATGAAGAGTTCAGACGAACAGTAGAAAAAATAATTACTGTAGAAGAAAAAACACGAGAAAGGTTTCCGGATAGAAGCAACCAAGACAACCCGGATAGGCAAAATCATCGAAATAGCAGACATCAAGAAAGAAAGCGTAGACCAGACAATACCGTGGCAATGGCCGACAAATCAAAGAAGTTTTCCAAACCCAGAAGATATGATGACATTGAAAACATCGTTGCCCATTACACCTAACGGGAGACACACCATCGAAAGCGCTACACTTTCAATGATCGATACACAAGAAAAGATAGTAAGGAGAACACCAAAGAGGACAATCGGAAGAAAGATGAAGACAACCACGAGAACAAAGGATTTCAAAAACCCGAGAGGCGGTAGCGTGATCTTCTCGGGGCTCCAGTTGCACAAGCAAAGCGTCAAGAAAAACTAGCACTACGGACTATCATGGACGGCAGAATCGGCTACACCAAGATATCTCAATTGGTCACAATATCCAATCCAATTTTCAAGAGAAGACCAATGGACTAGCGTAGGGAACGTAGGCCATTACCCACTAGTTTTAGACCCGACTATTGCCGGTATGACTGTCACCAAAGTACTAATCAACGGGGGAGCTGGACTCAACATCATCTTTTCAGAAACACTAAGGAAGATGGGACTACAACTCGCCGGAATGATTACACCAACAAGCACTCCTTTTTACGGAATAGTACCCGGCAAAGCAGCCATGCCACTCGGACAAGTTACTTTACCCGTCACTTTTGGAACTCCTTCGAACTATCGAACATAGTTTATCAAATTTGAGGTCATGAGACTTTGATTAAATCATATCATGCGATCCTCGGACGCCCAAAGATCTTGGCAAAATTCATGGCAATACCACATTATCTGTACTTATTGCTTAAGATGCCAGGACCCAACGGTATCCTTTCTCTTCGAAGCGATTTGAAGCATGCTTTTGACTGCGACGTCCAGGCAATCCAAATTGGGGCCGAAGCACAAGCCGACAATGGAAGAAAAGAAATAGCCACAATTGCTGCGGAGATGAGCCAAGAAGAATTAGAAATACCGGCTAAAAAATCCAGCATCATCATACCACCAAAAGAAGCCGACGTCAAGCAAATCGATTTGGGCACCGGCGATACCTCCAAGACAGCAACCATCAGTGCTCACCTCTCGGCAAAATAGGAACTCGCGCTCACCAACTTTCTTTGGGACAACAAAGATATCTTCGCTTGGAAGTCGGCCGACATGCCAAGTGTCCCAAGAGAGTTGGCTGAGCACAGAATTGATGTTAATGAAAACTCCAAGCCTATAAAGCAGCGGCTACGACGATTCTCACCCGACAAAAAAGCGGTGATTAAAAAGAAATCACAAAAAAACCGATGGCGGCCGGATTCATCGGAGAAATCCTTCATCCGGATGGCTAGCAAACCCGGTCCTTGTGCGAGAAGAAGAGAACACGGATGAGTGGGCGTGTAAAGGCCGACTACGGATCTCAACAAACATTGCCCAAAAGATCCGTTTGGGCTACCACGCATTGACCGGATAGTCGACTCAAGAGAATGGGTGCGCGCTATTATCCTTTCTCGATTGCTATTCGGGGTATCACCGGATCGCATTAAAAGAACAAGACGAGCAAGACATCTTTTATTACTCCGTTCGGTGCTTCTTTGTTACAAGACCATGTCGTTTGGACTAAAAAACGCCCGGTGCCACATACCAAAAAGCTATCCAAACTTGCCTTGGGGATCAAATCGGTAAGAATGTGGAGGCATACGTGGATGATGTAGTGGTGAAAACAAAGAACCCAGACACTATGATTGAAGATTTAGAGCAAACATTTGAAAACTTGAAGAGATGGAGATGGAAATTGAACCCAAATAAATGTGTATTCGGAGTTCCTTGAGGCAACTACTCGGATTTTTTGGTCGGTCAACATGAATTGAAGCCGACACCAAGCAAATTCGAGCTATAACAGAAATGGGGCAACCTAGAAGTATCAAAGATGTCTGAAACTAACTAACAGGATGCATGACGGCCCTCAACCGTTTCATATCAAGACTCGGTGAAAAGGGGTTACCCTTCTTTAAACTACTAAAGAAGGCAGACAAGTTTGAATGGACAAAGGAGGCCGTGAAGCCTTCAAGAAACTTAAGGCATATTTCACATCCTCACCAATTCTCACACCCCCAAGGAAAGGCGAAGATATGATGCTATACATTGCGGCGGCGACTCTGTTTGTAGTCAAAGACGACAATAGTCGTGAGAAAAGAGAAGAAGAAGGACGCGTGTATAAAGTACAACGACCGTGTACTACATCATCAAGTATTATCTGAATCAAAAATCCGGTACCGCATGTACAAAAACTACTCTCGCCCTACTTATCACCACATAAGCTTAGCCACTATTTGAAAGCCACAAGATTACCGTGGTGACAGACTTCCCGCTCGGAGACATCTTACATATGAGAGATGCGACGGGGGCGCATATCAAAGTGGGCGATTGAACTTGGAGCTCTTAACATCGACTTCGCCCCACGGAAAGCAATCAAATCTCAAGCCCTTGCCAATTTTGTGGCGAGTGGATGAGAGATTCAATGACCTTTATCGAGATACAATCCTTGACCCTTTGGAAGATGTACTTTGATAGGTCGCTCAAACTAGGCGGAGCCGGTGCGCAGCGCGCGTTCTCCTCATTTCTCCGGAAGGAAAACAACTCAAACGTCCTTGAGATATTATGGCAAGCTACAAATAACGAAGCGAGAATATGAAGCCCTCATCCACGCAGACTACGAGTGGCAATTACCCTCGGAATAAAGAGATTACTCGTATATGGCGATTCAATGAGTAGTCATCAACCAAGTAAACAAAGATTGGGATTGCACAAAAGAAAACATGGGTGCCATCTTTGAAATACGGAAACTTGAAAAACATTTCCAAGGATTAGAAATTTTACACGTCCTGCGTGATTCCAACATTGCAGCAGATGTCCTTGCCAAGCTCGGATCAGACAGAGCAAAGGTTCCACCCGGCGTATTTATAGAAGAGCTATCAGTTCCCTCTATCAAACAACCCGGTGAGACAACCCACGAAATTCAGGCTAAAGGCGTTCATATCTTGGTAATCAACACCTCATGGAGCCAAGTTTTCATCGACTATATCAAAGAAAATAAATTACCAGCAGATAAAGCAGAAGCCACCCAAGTTGTTCGCAGAAGCAAAAACTACGTTTTAGTAGGAGATAGACTTTATAGAAGAGCAGCATCATCAGGAGTACTCCTGAAATGTGTTTCATTTGAAGAAGGCAAAGAGATCCTAGACGAGATACACTTAGGTTGCTGCGGAAATCATGCCGCTTCAAGGACACTGGTTGGAAAAGCATTTTACACCGGATTCTACTGGCCAACCGCTTTGAAAGACGCAGAAGAACTTGTCAGAAAATGCAAAGGTTGCCAAATGTTTGCAAGACAAGCCCATGTGCTGACTCACAATCTTATCTCGCATCCCACCCGCTTGGCCTTTTTCTGCTTGAAATTTGGATCAAGTGGGACCCTGAAAAGAAAGCAAAAAGGGCTTGAGTACATCTTTGTAGCAATCGACAAGTTCACCAAGTGGATTGAATACAAACCACTCATGATATCAGTGCGCAACCAAAGCAATCGAATTCATCCAAGAAATTACGCACCGCTTTGGCATGCCCAATCGAATCATCACAGATCTAGGCTCCCCCTTCACACTTCCATGAATTGGAAAATTTGGGCACAAGACTGTGGTTTCAATTATAGACTATGCGTCATTGCACATCCGAAGCCAGCGGACAAGTAGAAAGGGCCAATGGACTCATACTAGCGGATTAAAACCAAGGTTATCTGAAGAACTAGTGGACTATGGGTCCAAATGGATTGAAGAATTACCAAAAGTAGTATGGGGGCTACGAACTCAAATAAGCAGAGCAACAAGCCATTCACCCTTCTTCCTAGTTTACGGGTGAGAGGCCGTACTGCCTGCCGACTTGATCTGGACATCACCAAAGATAGAACAATACGATGAAGGAGAAGCAGAACACACAAGAAGATTAGAACTCGACAGCTCAGAAGAAGTCAGAGTAAATGCTACCCTCCAATCAGCCAGATACCTACAAGGTTTAAGACGGCACTACAACAAGAGTACCCATCCTCGATCACTACAAGTTGGAGACTTAGTGCTAAGAAGGATACAAAAGACTGACAGACGACATAAGCTTCTCAGTCCATGGGAAGGTCCGTTCATTATCACAAAAGTCACCGGACCAGGCACATACAAGTTAATAACCGAAGATGGAAAAGAAGTCAGCAATACATGGCACATCAGCCTGCTAAGAACATTCTACACGTAAAAACAACTCAAGATAAAACAGATATGCAAGCCACAAAGGACCAACATTCACAATCGACGAAAGACGATATTCTTCGACAACATATGTATTAGTTCATATTCATGATCAATAAAGATGATATTCATCCACAGCATGTCTTGTCATGACTTCCAACGAGTTGTTTTCCCGAAACAAAAAGCAAAATGGCTGAAAACATGCCTGAGCATCCACGCTTGAGCCTGCCGATGAGGGTAGCTAAAAGCTAACACCCGAAACAAAAAGCAAAATGGCTGAAAACATGCCTGAGCATCCCGGCCGAGAGCAAAATAGCTGAAAACATGCTTGAGCTCGCCGATGAGGGTAGCTAAAAGCTAACACCGAAACAAAAAGCAAAATGGTTGAAAACATGCTCGAGCATCCGGTAGAGAGCAAAATAATTTGAAAACACGCTTGAGCCCGCCGATGAGGGTAGCTAAAAGCTAACACCGAAACAAAAAGCAAAATGGTGAAAACATGCACGAGCATCCGGTAGAGAGCAAAATAGTGAAAACACGCTTGAGCCCGCCGATGAGGGTAGCTAAAATCTAACACCGAAACAAAAAGCAAAATGGTGAAAACATGCACGAGCATCGGTAGAGAGAGCAACATAAGTGAAAACACGCTTGAGCTCGCCGATGAGGGTAGCTAAAAGCTAACACCGAAACAAAAAGCAAAATGGTGAAAACATGCACGAGCATCCCGGCCGAGAACAAAATAGTGAAAACATGCTTGAGCCACGCCGATGAGGGTAGCTAAAAGCTAACACACGAAATAAAAAGCAAAATGGTGAAAACATGCACGAGCATCCCGGCCGAGAGCAAAATAGTGAAAAAAAGCTGAGAGCCCGGCGATGAGGGTAGCTAAAAGCTAATACCCAAAACTAGTCAACCGAAATTGAACTTCAAAGACCCTCCGACTCTTCGTTCCGAAAAGCAAGAGGTTCGGGGCTACATCCAGATAGGAATACTTTTTCCTCGAGAAAAGTACAAGCGCCACTCAAAGGCAACATTCTATGCCGAGTCATTTTTTCATAAGCGCGGTGTCAACACAAAGATTTACATCTAGCAAGTCACAGCATGGAAAAAGCACTCAACGGATCACAAAAGAGGAAGAAAAGAAAAGTACTCGACAAATCGAGGGTCTCGTCGAGGATAACACCAGAGTTGTTTTGTGGAGCGTAAAGAAAACAGGACAAAATACTCAAACAAGTCAAGTAACCGACCACACCGGGCAAAGAATACATCAACGAAAATAAAGAATCTTCATTTAAAGAGGAGTGTAATATTACAAGAAGCTGGTCAATCGGATCGGGCATTGTCATCGAGGAAGGAAATGTCAATATTTAGACTATCTACAACCCTCATGGCTAAACCTTGACCTCGGGCTCCATCCTCTCAACGGCATCAAGGTATTCTTGGCTTTCGACTTCCTCTGCTATCTTGGACAGAGACGCCTCTGGAGCAAGGACCCGGACACAGGCTAGCACATTCTTGGTACATACTTGGGCACACTTCTTCGTGAACTCTTGGAAGCGAAGTGAATCCGGGAATGAAGCTGCGCCCAAGATTGCGAAATCATCCATTTGAGTTCGGAGAACATCGACTCTTGAGCGAAAAAGATTTCCACAAAACGTTCCAATTTTGATGAGCGTGTGACTTCCGGACAAGCCTTCAATAGTTTTTTGGGCCTGCACAAGATCTCTGTCAGCTCCGCGCCTAATCAGCTTAGCAAGGGCGAGTTCTTCCTCAACATGAGTAATTACCTCCTCAGTCTTATTATGACTAGAGCGGACAAGAGCCTTAATTTCATCGATACTCTCCGAGAGCTTCTGCTTCTCAGCTCGGAGAACTAGACAAGACACCCAAGAACAAGTCAGCGAAAAACGAAGTCAAAATACAAGAAAAAACAGGCAGAACCCGCGACACCTTTGCATTCATTCTTCGCAGACTCCACCATGGTCTCCGTCTCCACTACTCGGGCACAAAGGGTCTTCTCCTCCTTTTGTTGCATTTGACGCTCTGTCTCCAACTCAGCCCGGAGAAGGTCGAGATCGGCTTTCAGAGCGTCCACCTCAGAAGACAACTTTCTCTCATTTTCAGATGAGAAAAAGAAGCCAGAATGATCACGAGAGAAAGACTGAGCCAAAAGAGGCAAAGAAAAACAAGGCGTAAGGACAGAAGAAAACGAGCATGCAAAAGAGGAACGGCGGTAAAACCTACCTTGAGTTTTTCACCAAAAGAAGTCGCGAGGGTCGACAAGCTCCCCCAGGCTGCGGTCAGCTCCAACAATCGATGGGTGGCATCGAACTGTTGCACCACGTGATCAGAAAAAGAAGGACCGCCGGATGCAAGAGAAGGGGAAGGAGAGGCCGGATGGGGCGAAGAAGGAACGACCAAAGAAACCTCCAAGGAAGCTGAGTCAAACCCTCGAGAAGGACCGTGCCGTGACGGCCACAGTCCACCTCCGGGAGGCCAAGACCATAACTTCGCGAGGTAGCTCTGAAGCCCCCACAACAACTTCATCAACAGAATGCTGTGAGTCCTGAGGCTTGGAACTCATTGGCACGGCGGGAGGCAGAGAAGAAGTCGATGAAGGAATGAGAGAAGACGAAACACTGAAAAATGATAAAAGGAAGCACCGATAAGAACCAGAGGAAGGAAAATAGAAGCCAAAAAGATAAAGCTAGAATCTACTCACCCAACCACTTTCTTCTTCGCGAAGCCAAGAGAAGGCCTCACAGGAGGAACCACGACGGTGAAAATGTCCCCGCCACCCGGCGACGAGAGCGGAATAGCCGACAACAGAGCCGCGGAAGGAGTCGGGGCTGGAGACGCGGAAGAACTCCGTACTGGAGGAGCAGTAGAGCTCGGTACCGGGGCTACCAAAGAACTCGACACGGAGCTTGAGGAGAAGAAGTCGGCACAGGAACCTCGGAAGAACTCACACCCGGCCTCCGATTACTTCAAAAGATCAAGACTAAAAGTCAAGACAAAGAAGAGAAATTCAATGCAACAGAATATGAAAAGCAACTCACCGCCGCATGATGAGGGGTTCATCATCTTCTTCCTCCTCGATCAAGGAAAGCAGAGCACTCTTTGAAAAGAGGATAAAAAGTAATCGGATCATGAGAGAGACAAGAAAATAAAAGAACAAAGAGTATTAAATGTGCTCACCTAAGAGCATGCCAGCAACAACTGGAGTACCTGAGAGAGTACTTGGTTTGCGAGGCTTCTTGGAGACAAGCAGGCCAGATGAAGACCCATCCGTTCGCCCCCTCTTTGGGATACTGTGAGGACCGCGAGGGACTAGACGAGGAACATATTCTTCATATACATCAACAAATCCGGAAGAAACCCCGGGAAGGGCGGTAGAGGTTTGGGACTTACTAATTGCGAAGTTCAGCAAGTCTATCTCGATCTCGCCACGGCGGGAAAAACGTCGAGAGAGAGACCGGGTCGACAAAGTTCCGCCCAAGCTCCACGCAAAAAAGGATAAAACACCGAGACAAAGAAAAGCTAAGCAAGAACGGATGCGACTAGAGTGCATAAAGAACTCAAACAAAAGATAGACAACTCACAATTGGGGCGGGTTGTTGGTGAGAACTTCGATGATGACGGGAGGAATGACGCTCACTCCTTTCGGCATCTTCGAGACGCCGAGTACCTCCTCACCGGTCAGCTCAAGAGCTAGGACCATGCGTGAAGGATCCTCGGCCCCTGGAATACTCAAAGCCAAGATGCTCCCGCTCTTTCAAAGGTGAACCGGCTGACGAAGAAAGCTCGAAACAATACCAAAGCCGGTCAAACCCTGCTGTTTCAGCATGCTAATCCTATCAAGGAATGGCTGAATCACTTGAATCTCAGCAGGCGATTCAAGCTTCTTGTCCCATCGGTCATTCACCACAGGACCAGATCCAGGATGAATGGCAAGGAAGGGATCAAATTGGCGGCGTAAACCACTCGGCAAGACGCCAATCTTTTCTGAGAATCGACAGGTCATAGTCAAAAAACTTAATTTTGAGACCACACGAAAGCCCTGAATCCCATAACCGCCAAAACATTTGGTTTCTTCACGACGGGTTGTGGTTTTGAACGAAAGAAAAAGCGAAAAAGAGAGCGAGAGAAGGAGGATTCCAAGGAAAGCTTCACAAAGATGAGCGAAAACAGAAAGATGGAGAATGGCATTGGGGGTTAGGTGGTTCGGACTAATCTGAAATAACCAAGAAACCGATGAAGGAAAGCGGAAGCAAAAAGGCAAAATCCAGCGCGGACAAAGGAAACGAAGAGGACAATCTCACGGGACCGGAGCTGGAACCCGATGCTCGCCCGGAACTCTCCATTCAGCGATGACTTTGCTTTGGATCAAGCCATCGCTAACGAGCTCGCGCAGCTGGTCTTCGCTTGTTGTTGGAGCCGGCCAAACCTTCTAAACAGCCCTCATAGCCACGAACTCCTGGTTTTCGATCAAAGAAAGGGATGACTCCTCATCTACGAAGGTCGCCTGAGACTTGCTTGCGGTTTTCTTCTTTCCCATGAACTGGCAGAAGCAAAAAAGGCACTAAGGAAGATGAAGCTGGGATGATGGTGCTCGGGAGACGGTGATGATGGCGGCGGTGGATTTCTGAAAGCTAGGGTTTAAAGGCAAGAGCTGGGCAGTAAGGGTCTTTAAATAGATTTCTCAGTGATACAAACGGCCCACAAGGCCCAATAAAAACACAAGATATGGGAACGCTGACGGTCCATTTACCGACATGACAGCTAAACGACGGAGGCACAAATCCACACAACAGTACAAACCAACGGGCAGATTTCAGACTTATCCGTCCAGCACCACAGCAGAGTTATCAGATCGCTACAAGAACAACTCGTCAAAACAAGAAGAAAGAAAGAAGAGAGAAATGACTACCGCACAAGGAACAAAAGAACCCGGTTATTCAAGAAAGAACTCGGTAATCTCATGAACAACAGGGATCACAGCAGAAAAGTAAAAGACAACTCGAGAAGACAAGATTCGTTACATTACAAGCGACTTCAAAAATAGAAGATTACAAATCTTAAAGACAAGATTCGTTACATTACAAGCGACTTCAAAAATAGAAGATTACAAATCTTACAAGACCCAACGAACTCGGCACCACGAAAAGCAAGGTAGCAAAGAGGAACGCAGGACACGGCTAGGCTCTGGAGCGACTACGTGTCCCAAATTGCTACTCGGAAGGACAAGCGCCATCAGCTACATTGTTTTCTTTAAAAAGGAGACCTTGATGCACTCAAAGGCGGAAATCAAGACGGCGAGAGACAACATGGAGCAGAAGGCCGGCGGGCATCTGTCTACCCAAGACCGATGTGATATGCATATGGTGTTGATCTGCACCGGACGGTCTCAATCTGGTGACGAGGATCAACCCAGAAGCGCCAGGATGAAGAAAGCGAAGCCCACATCACAAGACTTCCTCCAACTACCACCACGTACATCACGGCACAATGTTTGTCATGAGGATTAGCCTACCTCTAATCCCTATCACAAGACTTCCTTCAACACGACAAGACACACGGGAACTACAAAATATGCCAGGGGCTGCTCTACTTCACAAACTACCATGTTCATGACTACGAAGGTTTCAACGGAATATCCAATAGATGAAAACAAGCACTCCGGGACAAGATTTATAGACCAAAGGAGCGGCGCACATGGACTAGGAGTACCAACGAAATAAGCCTAACAAAGGCACAAAGTGAAAGGACAGGACTCAATGATGGATGACTCAGAGAGAGAAAAAGATTACAAGAAGGCGGACATATTAGGAAGAATATACCAAAGACAGTACAACCCGTGAACAAAAGGCATTTACAATCAACCACCACCATACAACTACATCGGACAATGAAGAGACTATCAAAAATGCGCATAAGACCTCGCATCCGAGTTCTTCTGAACAAAACAACACGGATATACGCTCGGGGGCTCGTAGAACCAAAGACAAAAGACAAAAAGTACAAGAAACTCAAGACTACAACGACGAATGACGCATCAAGACTCTTCATCCGACTTCTTTTCAAAAGAAAAGAACTCGGAGAAAGCACGAGGTTGCGGGATACATAATGATTTTTTGAAGCGCAGAATCTGGACCCTCCAACTTTTTTGCAAGCAAAAGCAAGAGGCTCGGGGCTACACTCAGTGAGTGCAATTTTTATGAAAAATTGCACCCACCAAAAAAGAACCCGGACATAGGCTCGGAGGCTGCACGCCGCGAAACTACTCGAATGATGGTCTAATCCAAGACTAAAGGGCCGCTTCAGAAAGATACCACAAAAACTACTCGGATGATGACAAAATTCAAGACTACTTCAGAACACAGATTTTCAAACAACATAAAGGATCAAGACCCTCCAACTTTTTGTTCCAAATAGCAAGAGGCTCGGGGGCTACACTCAGTGAGTGCACTTTTTCTTTGAAAAAGCGCACGTCACCAAAAGACTTCCTCAACGCAGACCACTTCAAGACATTGCGACAAAAAGAACCCGGAACGAGCCATATTCGAGTTTTTTTTGACAAAACTTCAGCGAACAATCAGAGCAACTTCAAGAAAAGATCCTCCAGCTCCTTGTTCCAAATAGCAAGAGGCTCGGGGGCTATAACCAGATGGATGTACTTTTTCTTCACAAAACACTCACCACTCGAAGGTCCCAAGAAGCTCTACAAGGTTTCGCTCCAGAAAGCACTCGGATAACATTTCGTTCCTACCTAACAAGACCTGAAAGAGCAAAGCGAGACTTTCAGAGCTCAACCATGAAGTGCTCGGGGGCTTGTCGATGTGGGACCCACAGGATACCCCGCAAGAGAGATAAAAGATCTAGTTCAACTAGGATTCTTCCCATGTAATCTTAATAGTAGAACTATTAAGTAATCCTACTAGGAAATCTCATTGTAAACCGACTAGAACTCTGGCCTCCTGACAATATAAAGGAGGGCAGGGCTCCTGAAAGAGATAATAATTGTACAACATAACACTTGATAATTAATCCAACGCAAAGGCAAACACCGACTGGACGTAGGGTCGTTACTCGATCTACGATCGAGGGCCTGAACCAGGATAAATCGACTGTCTCTTGCGTTTATCATCGAGTTCAGCATACGCCGAAGCCCGAATGACACTGCCCCGGGTACCCCTATGGCAGGCTATCGGTGGTGAAACATCGACATCATCCAAGTGGCTTGAAGCCATGGAAGATGAAATGAAATCAATGAAAACCAATGATGTTTGGGACTTAGAAATAATTCCTAAAGGAACCAAGACAGTAGGCTATAAATGGGTCTACAAAACTAAACATGACTCTAAAGGGAATATAAAAAGATTTAAAGCACAACTTATGGTAAAAGGCTTCACGCAAAGAGAAGGTACAGATTATAATGAGATATTTTCTCTAGTCTCATGTAAGGATTCTTTTAGAATTATTATGGTGCTTGTAGCACATTACGATAGAATTACATCAGATGGATGTAAAGATGGCGTTCCTAAATGGGGATTTGGAGGAAAACGTTTACATGGCACAACCGAAAGGTTTTGTTGTGGAAGAAAAAGAACGTATGGGATGCCACCTGAAGAAATCCATTTATGGATTAAAACAAGTTTCAAGACAGTGGTACTTGAAGTTTGATAGTAAAATAAGAAAGTTTGGGTTTCAAGAAAATATAGAGGACAATTGTGTTTATGCAAAGTTCAAGAATAGAAAATATATTTTTCTAGTCTTGTATATAAATGACATCTTGCTCACTAGCAGTGATGTTAATCTACTACTAGAAACAAAGAAGTTCTTGTCCTTAAAGTTTGTTATGAAGGATCTCGGTGAAGCTTCGTTCGTCCTAGGAATAGAGATTCACCGAGATAGAGAAAAGGGGGTTTTAGGATTATCACAAAAGGCATACTTAGAAAAAGTTCTAAAGAAATACAGTATGCAAAATTGTAAGTCTTCACCTGCTCCCATAGTCAAGGACGACAGATATGAAAAATTTCAATATCCCAGGAACCAATATGAGATCGATCAAATGAAAGCGGTTCCATATAGTTCAGCTGTCGGAAGTTTACAGTATGCTCAAGTGTGTACTCACCCTGACTTAACATTTGTTACCGGGTTATTTGGCAGATATCAGAATAATCCTGGAATAGAACATTGAAAATTAGTAAAGAAAGTTTTGCGTTACCTGCAAGGTACGAAGGGTCTCATGCTAACGTACAGAAGATCTGATTTCCTACACATAGAGGGGTATACAGATTCTGATTATGCGAGAGATGACAGAAAGTTTATGTCAGGATACATATTTACTCTCGGAGGAGCTATATCATGGAAAAGTTCAAAACAAACCATCACTACATCGTCCACAATGTATGCCGAGTTTGTAGCTTGTTATAAGGCCACAGGGCAGATGAATTGGCTGAAGAAATTTATGCCCAGGTTGAAAGTGGTAGACGACATACATAAACCACTCAAGTTATACTGCGATAATAATCCAGCAGTATGTTATGCTCATAACAATAAGTCAAGTGGTGCTGTCAAACACATTGATATAAAGTATTATGTTGTGAAAGATAAAGTCCAGGGTCATATAATTAGTCTTAAGCATATAAGAACAGAAAAGATGCTCGTGGATCCGCTTATAAAAGGCTTACCACACAGCGTATTCAGAGAACACTTAGCCGCCATGGGTTTAAAGAAAAGCCTATAATTTCTGAACAATAAGGGCCTAGTTGAGAATCTGTTTCAAAACAGAGAGGTGCGTTGTAGCTGTTTAATCTAATGGTAACTGACTGTGACGATGAGGCATGCTCTATGCACTGATCTGTGATGGAACGAGAACAATATAAAGTAAGATAAGTTTAAGTCATAAGGTGAGATCAAGGGGGAGAATGTTAGATTGATCTATTCCAATTAGTCCTTGGATCCACGCCCTGATCGGGGGCGCCCAACCGCACCATAGTTGGTGCCCTCCGTCGCACAGCGCCATAAAAAGAGAGGTGGAGGCCGGGGCACAAGGCTCGAGGTTTACCTGCGCCGTCAGACACCCCACCTACACCTCCAACCCTAAGCCGATCTAAGTGAGGGGGCATTGTCAGCGACGGAAAGCACCGCCACCGGCCAACGCCGCCGTTCACCGCCGCGCCTCCACTGAGTCTCCACCGAGCACCGCAATGGCCAGCTCGTCTTCTATGAAGGCGGCCCATGGTTTACCACCGCACCCCTCTCTCTCTCTCACTCTGTCTGTTAATCCCCTACTAATACATGTTTTAGGGTTTACATTTCATCATATATCAGTAGATATGCTTAGATTTATGGCTAGTCATCCTGTAACGTTTCTATCGATATAAGCTACTACTACTCTTTGATTCCGTTCGCGGCTTGTTACTGTTGCAAAATTGAGCTTACTGTCTCAGATCGATCCGTGGGTTCCAAGGACAGGCGTACTGGAAGATGGTATTTGAGGAGATGGGTGTCCAATTCAGTGTAGAGCTATCCTGCATCTGGAGAGAGAACGCTGCGTATCCTGGCGGCGAGTGGCTACTGGGCGCCGAGCTGAACGCTGCTGTGAATTGCTTGACTGCTAAACCCGGGAGGATTCTGAGCCTCTTAACTTTATGTCCCTAGAGGAATTGAGGAAGAAAGTTTGGTGGGTAACCATATCCTGCTCTAAGAAGTTTTGCTAGTTTTGATCATAGCCATGCTTTTGATTCATCATAATCTGATTACATATCCAATTTGTCTTCCTATGTCTAGAGCAGCCTCGTGGCGAATGCACTTGATGCCCTGGAACTGCCAAAGGGATCTGCAATTGCTATTGACATGCCTATGGATGTCAATGCTGTTGTGATCTACCTTGCAATCGTGTAGCATATTATGTGGTTGTCTCAATTGCAGACAGTTTTGCTGCACCTGCAATATCGACGAGGTTGAAGATATCAGAAGCAAAAGCAATTTTTACCCAGGTATCTTGCTAACCCTGTTGCTACTGGTTGATTCCTTCTTCATTTAATTAGCTGATACTCTTTTCTGAAAAGAGTTTATGCTTAAATAAAGCTCGGGAATACTGACAGTCCTTTTCTTTCTAGGATTACATCCTTCGTGATGACAAAGAACTGCCATTGCACAGGTGCGTTGTTTAAGTACAAAAGCTATACATCAAGAATTGGTATTTATTAGAATATACTTCTCACACCATATTTTGGGTTCTACAGTAGAGTCGTGGAGGCTAAGGCTCTGTTTGGTTGGATTTTATTTCATGAAAAAATAAATATTTCTACAAAACAAGTTATGCAATTGTCTTATGCAAGTATTTTATATACTTTGTATTATATGTACAACACTAACGTAGTCAGTCGATTATATAAAACCGGTCAAAGCCGATCGCTTAATATTTTTGAATTAACCTTCCCGGTTAACTAAGCATCAATAATCAAATGGGCTGCTTTTGTAGTTTTTTTTTGTTTTTGTGGTGAAATTAAGTTTTTAGTAGAATTATATTTATCTTTTCCGATCGTAGTTCACTGTCCTTTTTCCTTTCCTTTTGAAAGGAACTGGGGTTGACCATGCGATCATCTGTTTTTTGGCATGGCATGAGTTTGACCGCTGAAGTGGCGGTGGATAGCTAGATTGAATTTTGAAATTGGTGGAATAAAAAGCTCTTCCATAGTTGTTTTAAGAGAGATAAAGATAAAAGGTATATTTTATACTTGTTTAACAAACAGGTTTCAAGTTTTTTATTCATTTCAAAATGGTCAAACTTATATATTCTATGGTCAAATGAACCTAAAAAGAGTGTTACATAATAATAAAAATATTATTTATCTAACAAATTCCCACAAGTTCATTATTCTAACTTGTTTTGTAGAAATATTTATTTTTTTTCATGAAATAAAATTATCTCAAACAACAAAGCGGAGTACACCATTGCAAAACCAACGATCAAAATTGATATATTATTTGCTATATTTGAAGCTCGAATAAGGCTCCATACAAAAACCGCTGTGAAAAGGCGCCAGGTCCTAAAGTAAACTATGGCAATTGTGATTCCTTTAAGGGGATCTTTGCCAATAAAGGGACTACGTGTTGACGACCTTTCCTGGCAAGATTTCCTTGGAAAGGTTAATCATACCGAGTGAGTTATTTTCTTATCGTATCTTGAAATTTGGGGAGAAGCCCAGGTTGTACGACAACCTTTCCTGTGTTATCTGAACAACGATTTCTAGAGTGAATTGTACTGAGCGCAGTTCTAGATTATTTTCACAATGTGCAATGTTCAATAAGCTCACTAGTTGCTTGGTTAAGTAGTATGGAAAGAAATTAGTTAACTCATGAAATCCACCTAGTTTCCTTGGAATAACTTGATGCTATTGGACATTCACTGATAGAACCAAAAAAAACTGCAGGGCGGAAAATTACACTGCTGTTAAGCAACCTGCCTATGCATTCACCAATGTCCTATTTTCATCAGGGACCACAGGTAAGATGACGTTTGATAATTTTGTCAGTTCTGACATGTCTCGTCCATATGCAATTATTAGGTATACAGCTGCATACTGCAAAGTGGCCAATGGCGGATCCAATTTATGATGATGACAAGTTGATCAATTAGGTGCATTTAAAAATATATTTGTACAAAAATTTCTGACACTTCTCCATGTTCAGGGGAGCCCAAAGCAATTCCATGGACACATATAACACCCCTAAAGGCAGCTGCTGATGGATGGTGTCACATGGATATTCGTAAAGGAGATGTTGTTGCATGGCCAACTAATCTTGGTTGGATGATGGGCCCTTGGCTTGTTTATGCTTCCTTACTGAATGGAGCTTCCATGGCTCTGTATAATGGCTCCCCAAATAGTTCAGGCTTTGCAAAGTTTGTACAGGTACAGAAAATAGACAGCTTAATTCACAAAATTAGTGTCAGAATGACAGAAATTATGGACCATTTCACAATTGTGTTCATATACATTATACTGTCTAAATATCAATCCCAAATAGCTAGAACATAAACTGAATGCACAAAGTTTTCTATGCATGGTTTGCTATTCCAGTTAAGCTTTTTCGGGTAGTCATCATGAACCTCAATCATTTCACTTGGTTCGCTCATACGTTTGTGGATCTTTATGAAAAATGAATAGTGCAGGCATGAAACTGTCCAGTTTGCATTGTTCCTATGGACGGTGGTGTTCGCTGGTCCGGAGGAAACCAGCCAGCCGGCTGGTTCCCCTCACGTGGCACTGTTCATCCATTCAGCCGAACAGTGTTTTTCTCTCACAACAAACCAGCCGAAACAGTGTTTTTCAACCAAGTTTCAGACCAGCGAACGGGTATATCGCTCCACAATGCCTCTGCTTTTTATTAAAATTTAGTTTAATGGTATTCTATTTTCATTCAATGCAATCTTGTTCCTACTTATAGTTACCTAATTTCCAGGATGCTAAGGTGACAATGCTTGGACTGGTACCCAGCATCGCTCGTACATGGAAGAATACGTACTGTACAGCTGGACTAGACTGGTCCTCCATCCGGTAATTTTTTAGTTGCTCAACTCTCCAGACCTTTTCTGTCTTAACTTGCATATTACACATCTTGTATGGTATATGGTATGCAGTTTTTATTGGTCATATTCATTATATGCAGATGCTTCTGTTAGATTGATCTCTAATCCTAACTAGACCCAACGGCTCAGTTGGTCCTTTGATTCGTGGCTCTGATTACGAGGTTGACCTGAGCCGAGCTCCCCACCGACACCAAAACCCTAACCCGGCAGCTCTGAATTGTGTTTTCAGGCAGATACAACTTGATGGGTTGTATCAAAGAGATCTCCACTCTCAAAGGTGATAACTACACTGAGTGAAAGAAAAAGATTGACCTGGCCTTCATCTTGGCTGAGGTGGACTGGGTAGTCACCTCACCGTGTCCCACTGAGCCTGTGGCACCGGTGAGGGAGACAAACAAGGCTGATGCCGCTTGGGCAACCAGAGAGAGGGATTTTGCATCCCAAAAGATGTCCTATAACCTTGAGCATAGGAAATGGGTTACTGCCAACAAGAAATGTTTGGCTGTGATAAAGAACACGATTGAGCCTGTAATTGTGGGCTCAATCCCAGAGTGTGACACCATCACCGAGTACCTTGATAGAATAAAGAGTCAGTTCATTGGCTCTTCAAAGACATATGCTACACAGCTGATAAAGCAACTAGTGACAAAGAGGTACTCGGGAAATGGTGGCATAAGAGAGCACATACTAAGGATGAGTAATTTGGCATCCAAGCTAAAACCAATGGATCTGGCTCTCAAGGAAGAGTTCCTTATCCATCTAATTTTTGCTTATTTGCCAAAGGAGTTTGACACCTTTGTTGTCAACTACAACATACAGCCCGAGAAGTGGGACATAGAAAGGCTCATGGCTATGTGTGTGCAAGAGAAGGAGAGAATGAAAGCTGCCAATGGTGGCACTGTTAATTATTTGAAAGACAACAAGAAAAAGAATACTAATGCTAACTCCTCAAAGTCAAAGGGAAAGGGTCCCATGCTGCATCAGCCTCAGGAGAACAAGTTCATAGTAGAGAAAGACCAGTGTCTCTATTGTAAGAAGACGGGACATTATAAGAAAGATTGTCGCGATTACTTAAAGATGATCATGAAAAAGAAAGATGAGAACATTATTACGTTCATAAATGAATCCCTGTATGTACAGTATTTGAAATCTACTTGGTGGATTGACTCAGGTACAACTGTTCATGTTGCTAATTCTTTATAGGGATTCCGTTCGACGAGGACTACACAAAGAAGAGAAAGACACGTTAAAGTTGCAAATGGAGTCCGAGTAGATGTTGAAGCCGTTGGCGATCTTTCTCTAGAGCATGCTGATGGTTTCACACTTTTACTTAGAGATGTTCTTTATGTTCCCTCTTTACAGAGAAACTTGATTAGTGTTTCATGCTTGGACAATGATGGATATGATTGTCATTTTGGAAATGACAAATGTAAGATAATATTTAATAATGCATGTGTTGGTCTTGCTATCTTACAAAATGAGCTTTATTTGTTATCACTACGTGATGATGTGAATGTTGTATGCAATGATGTGAACGTTACGTGCGATAATGAGAATGTATCCTCGTCTGCGGATGTAAACAGAAAATGAAAGAGAGCTCACGATGCGTTGTTGAAATTATGGCACTGTCATTTAGGCCATATTTCGAGGGGGAGAATAGAAAGACTAGTTAAGAATGATATTCTTCCTTCATTAGAGCTCTCAGATTTAGAACAATGCAGAGAATGCATAAAAAGAAAGTATGTAAAGAAAATTAAGAAAGATGTCAAACGAAGCGTAGGAATTCTACAGATTATTCACACAGACATGTGTTGTCCATTTTCTGTAAAGAGTGTGGATGGTTATGATTCATTCATAACATTCACAGATGATTACTCCCGTTATGGCTACATTTATCCAATCAAAGAAAGAACAGAAGCATTGGATAAATTTAAGATATTTAAGGTAGAAGTTGAAAACCAACACGATTTAAAGATTAAGATAGTCAGGTCCGACCGTGGGGAGAGTACTACGGTCGACATACCCCATATGGCCAAGTTCCTGAACCTTTTGCAAGGTTCTTATAGGAGAATGGCATAGTAGCCTAGTATTCTACAACGGGCGAACCTCAGCAGAATGTAGTAGCTGAAAGACGCAATCGTACCCTGATGGATATGGTGTGCAGTATGATAAGTTACTCCACCTTACCGTTGAGCCTATGGATGGAGGCGTTAAAAACCGCCATTCATATTCTCAATAGAGTGCCAAGTAAGTCGGTGTCCAAAACACCGTATGAGTTGTGGACAGGAAGAGTACCTTCACTAAATCACTTACGTGTGTGGGGAAGTCCTGCTGAGGCTAAAGTATTTAACCCAAACATTGGGAAGATAGATCCAAAAATAGTAAGTTGTCATTTCATTGGCTACCCAGAAAAGTCAAAAGCTTTTGTTTCTACTGTCCAGACAGACATACAAAGTTTGTGGAAACGAGACATGATGTCTTCCTAGAGGATGAAATGATGAGGGGGAGCATGGTAGCTCGAGAAATTGACTTTGAAGAGAAGCGGGTGTATGCGCCCGCTCCAATGATTCATGAGCCATTTTTCTCACTACCTGCTATCGCTGCACCAACAGTGCAAGATATTGTGGTGCCAGCACCTGTTGTTATTCCGCCTATGGCAACAATGAATGACGATGAGGAACCTGTTCTTTAGGATCCTGTAGAACCTATTGCCACACATGAGGGGAGCAACAACAGCCTCAAACAGAAGATGTGCCAAATGTGGAGGCCCCTAGAAGGTCTCAAAGAGTTAGAAAATCAGCTATTCCTGCTGACTATGAAATATACAACACTAAGGAATTTCAAATGAAGGATGATCCCACCTCAATTGAAGAAGCCATGAGAAGTGATCATTCATCAAAGTGGTTTGAGGCCATGGAAGATGAAATGAAATCAATGAATGCTAATAAAGTTCGGGACTTGGAGATAATTCCTAAAGGAACCAAAACAATAGGCTATGAATGGGTCTACAAAACAAAACTTGACTCTCAAGGGAATATAGAGAGATATAAAAAGCGACTTGTGGCAAAAGGCTTTACGCAAAGAGAAGGGATTGATTACAATGAGACCTTTTCTCCAGTCTCATGTAAGGATTCCTTCAGAATCATAATGGCATTAGTGGCACATTACGATTTAGAATTACATTAGATGGATGTAAAGACGGCATTTCTCAACGGTGACTTGGAGGAAAATGTTTACATGGCACAACCGAAAGGTTTTGTCATGGAAGGAAAAGAACGAATGGGATGCCGCCTAAAGAAATCCATTTATGGATTAAAACAAGCTTCAAGATAAGGGTACTTGAAGTTTGATCAGACAATAAGAAATTTTGGGTTTAAAGAGAATGTAGAGGAGAATTGTGTCTATGCAAAGTTTAAGAATAGGAAGTTTATCTTCCTTGTCCTATATGTGGATGATATCTTACTTGCTAGTAGTGATGTCAGTCTACTACTGGAGACAAAGAAGTTTTTGTCCTCAAAATTTGATATGAAAGATCTTGGTGAAGCTTCGTTCGTTCTAGGGATCGAGATTCACCGAGATAGAAGTAAAGGGGTATTAGGATGTCACAAAAGGCATACATAGAAAAGATCTTAAAGAAATTCAGTATGCACAAATATAGTCCCTCACCTGCTCCTATAGTCAAGGGCAACATATATGGGGATTTTCAATGCCCCAGGAACCAATATGAGATCGATCAAATGAAAGCGGTTCCATATGCTTTAGCTGTCGGAAGCTTGCAATATGCTCAAGTATGCACGTGCCCTGACTTGGCATTTGTTACCGGGTTACTTGGCAGATTCCAGAGCAATCCTAGAACAGAACACTAGAAATTAGTAAAGAAAGTATCGCGTTATTTGCAAGGAATGAAAGGCCTCATGATGACGTATAGAAGATCTGATTCACTCATATAGTGGGATATTCAGATTCTGATTATGCGGGAGATGATAGAAAATCCACGTCTGGATATGTATTCACTCTCACAGGGGGAGTTATTTCATGGAAAAGCTCAAATCAAACCATCACTATATCGTCCACAATGTATGCCGAGTTTGTAGCGTGTTATGAGGCAACAGGGCAGGTGAACTGGCTAAAGAAGTTTATACCTAGTTTGAAGGTGGTTGACGACATCTATAGACCACTTAAGTTATACTGTGATAATAATCCTGTAGTACAGTATGCTCAAAACAATAAGTCAAGTGGTGCTGCCAAACACATTGACATAAAGTATTATGTTGTAAAAGATAAAGTCCGGGATCATGTCATAAGTCTTGAGCATATAAGTACCGAAAAGATGCTCGCGGATCCGCTTACAAAAGACTTACCACCCAACGTGTTCAGAGAACATGTAGCCGACATGGGTTTAAGGGAAAGCCTATAATTCCTGGACAAAAGAAGGCCCAAAGTTAAGTATCTATTTCAGAGCAGAGTGGTGTGTTGTGGCTGTTAAATCTATCGGTAATTGACCGTGACGATGAGATATGCTCTATGCACTAATCTGTAATGGAATGAACAAAAGTAAATGATATGAAAATGAAAGATGGAAGGAGATCAAGGGAGAGATTGTTAGATTGATCTCTAATCCTAACTGGACCTAACGACCCAGTTGGGCCTTTGATTCGTGCCTTGATCGGGGGTGCCTAGCCCACCATGGCTGGAGGGCCCTTGTCACACTGCGCTATAAAAAGAGGTGGGGGCCGACGGCTCTGATCATGAGGTTGACCTGAGCCGAGCTCCCCACTGACACCAAAACCCTAACCTGATCTAGAGAGGGGCGCAGCCAGTGACGGGAAGCCACCAGCCGCGTTGTCCGCTCCATCGACGTCGACGTCTTCACTGACCGTCGCTGCCCGTGCGCAGACTACATCGACGAACATGATGGCGTCCTCTGAACCCTCCCCCTTTGCAGTGTCAGGTTCAACACCTTCTCCCTTCCCTCTCTGTCTCTCTAGTTCTACATGTATTAGGATGTACTATGTCTTTTATCCCGAATAGAATCACTCTACCGGCTAGATCTATGATCCTAGTGATAATATAGCTTCAATAGCTTTAGCTCATCTGGGGAGGCATCCAGTGTGGATGATTATTTATGGCTGATGGGAAGAGCTGGCTACAAGCCAGTAATCGAGTACTATGGAGGCATAGAGATTGGTGGTGGATTTGTTACTGGATCCTTGCTGCAACCTCAAGCATTGTCTGCATTCAGCACACCTGCCATGGGTTGTAACCTGTTCATTCTTGATAGCAGTGGGAATCCTTTGGTAAACTCATGGAATGATGGACATAGGATTTTTCCTAAATTCACCTTTTGCCTTCTTTTAAAAAAATAATATATCTTATTTTCATACCAATGCATAGCATGGATTCCTGGGTGTGGAATGTTGGCGCAATTTTGATATCATAGACATCTCTACATTTATGTCAGCGTCAGCATAACATTATGCCTACTGCATTCTTGTGCTGCTTGCAAATTCTGATACACATTATATCTGGATTCTTCTTTGCTAGTATGTTAACATACACAAGTCTCATAAGAAAATAACTATGAGAGCTGATGTTAGTGCTTCTCTTCAATCTTTATAGCCACAAGACTCTGTGGGTATTGGTGAACTTGCACTTGATCCAATTTTATTTGGATCATCAACAACACTTCTGAATGCTGATCATCAGGAGGTTTACTTCAACGGAATGCCAGAATGGCATGGGAAAGTCTATATGTGTGTTCTTTGCTCCTTGCTAATGTGTAAACGTCGAGCCCCTAAACATTGTAAAAATGCAGATCCTCCGCAGGCATGGAGATGAATTTGAGCGTACTTCTGATGGGTATTATAGGGCTCATGGGCGTGTAGATGATACAATAAACCTTGGTGGAATTAAGGTATGCAATGTGTTGTGGAAATATGCAACTACGCAATGCAATGTAGCATTTCCTGATCTAGACATGGAATTTCATCATCACTTTCAGGCTAGTTCCATTGAGATTGAGAGGATCTGCAATAGAGTACGTGACGCCATCCTTGAAACAGCAGCTATAGGGGTTCCACCTGTAGGTGGTGGCCCAGAACAACTAACTATAGCCGTTGTTCCCTCACTACCTTGCATAGGTAAGCAGGAAGCTTACCAGCACACACACTCACTCACTATGACTAGAGGTAGAAGAAGGGTGAGCACAGACACACACATAGCACAAGCACCAATGTTGGCCAGAACTATGCTCTTTTGGTTTGTGGCACCTGAACTGCTTGTTTTCATTGCATAGAGGTAGAGTATATACAACTCATGTACCAACTATAAGGTACACATGAGCATGCCTAAGTACAACACCAACTATTACTAGTTATCGGGGACCAATAACAGGGTACCCAAAGAGGAGGAGCTAATAACCATTAACGTTAATTCATCTGGGCGGTCAAGGGCACGACTACAGCTCTTGTCAACCCCCACATACGCCAGCTCCGCCTCGCCTAGCCTCTGAGAGCCGGTTCTGCCTCGCTCGACCTCTGAGGGTCAGTTCCGCCTCGCTCGGCCCTTGGGTCCACGCTCTGCCTCGCCCGACCCTTGGGTACGCGCTCCGCCTCGCCCGACCGTCGGGTCCAAGCTCCGCCTCGCCCCACCCTTGGGTCCGCGCTTCACCTCGCCCGACCCTCAGGTCCAAGCTCCGCCTCGCCTGACCCATGGGTTTGGGCTCTGCCTCGCCCGAGTCCAAGCTCCACCTCGCCCGACCTTCGGGTCCAAGCTCTGCCTCGCCTAACCCATGGGTTTGGGCTCCGCCTCGCCCAACCCTTGGGTCCGAGCTCCGCCTCGCTCGACCTTTCGGGTCCAAGCTCGCCTTGCTTGACCCATGGGTTTGGGCTCCGCCTCGCCCGACCCTTGGGTCTACGCTCTGCCTCACCCGACCCTTGGGTCTACTCTCCGCCTCGCCTGACCCCAAGGCCGGAGGCTCCATCTCGCCCGACGAAGACTATATTGTCACCGACCACTCCAGATCCAAGCATATGGGTCTAGGTCAAAGCTCTGACACCTGGGAAGTGACCGGCACACCCCAATATAACCTATGGCCATGACGGACCATACCTGGGAATTCACATCAGGAACAGCGTCCAGCGTACCGGTACTGTTCTGCCCTAACCCTCGTACGAACACTGATAGGTAGTCAGTTCACCACGATGTCCTCCAGGACAAAGTGGAGCACCATGATCGGCAGATGAAGCCTGCACGTGGTGCTAGTGATGGACAGAACCGCGATGGGAAGATGTACCTGTTGACGTCTATAGGGTCGGCGGGACCTGCGTAAAGAAGAAGGACCCAGCGATTCTGGAGGACTTCTTCTCCTTCTCATTTTCTCCTCTTTTCCCTCTGCTATAACCCCTGCTTTCCTTTGGCCTATAAAAGGGAAAGCGGGCGTCCCATTATGGGGCATCAGGGATCGGACATTGGACCGATCCGGCATTCGAACACATCCAAGGTCGACTCAAATCCGAACCAATCGGAACCCATCGCAACACACCACCAGAGACTTGGGACATGTCCCTCTCTCGACCATTTGTAACCCCTACTACAAACTTTTAGTGCTAGTAACATGAGCAGCAGCAATGAACTGGACGTAGGGATATTCTGCCCGAACTAGTATAAACCTTGTGTCCTCTTAGCACACCATCCGGGCCAGATGCGCAATAATACAAATTTACTTGTTGGTGGCAACTCGAAACACCGATAGTTGGCGCGCTAGGTAGGGGCCTTTTGCGTGTCTTGACATCAACACCAGGCCTCGGATGGCTAGTCACAACCTCAGCTAGGTCCCGGGCATGCACGTGCGCTTCGGGGACCTGGACTTCATCGTGATGGTGGAGGGAGAGTTGGCAATGGCTCCCGCCGCCATCCAAGCTCTCCACTCCACCAGCCTTGACGCAATCGCCGAGGTGCTTGAGGAGCTACAGCTGCACGCACCGAAGGCCCACCCCCCGGAAGCAACCAGCTCCTCGACTTCGACTATGGGAGGTTAGAGCGCCAGCTCGGTGCCTTCCTAGGACCCCGACCATCCTGGGAGGACCTGCGCCACCTCACCTTCTTGTTCACCAATGTCATGCCACAACTTGCTAGAGGGGAGCCGCTCTCTCCAGAATACCTCATCCGGAGTGCCCCAACAGCGCTCCCGTTCGATCTTCGCGACGCCGTAGAGACCGATGGCCACCCTATGGCGCAACGCACACCTTCATCCCCCATGAACGACGGGTTCGTGGGGATGGCTGAATATGTCGTGGAGTCTTTCCACGACCTCCTCATGGGAGAATTGGGGTCACCCTCCAGCTCTGACTCCAGCAGGGGTAGTCATCACCCCTCTCATGAGTGTTTCATGGCAGGTACCCTCGAGGGACACGTCAAAAGCATCCATGAAGAGGAGGCTACCCCAATGAATGGCCTCGACGATGAGGTCAAGGGGGAGACAGCGGCCCTGCCTCGCATGGGGGTGGAGCAGCTAAAGGCCCTACACCAAGAGCTTGAGGATGCGCAACTCTAGCTCGAGCAAGAACACGCGGAGCTCGATCAAGAGATCGAGCGCAACAAAGATGGTGGGTGCGCGCGCGCCATAGCCCGCGACAAGAACCAGAGGATCATCGCGGATGATGAAGCTCTCCAACACTTCACCCGAGTGAGCCAGAACATCGCTGTTGCGGTAGCCTTGCTCCATGGGCTTCCGAGCCCCGCAACGCCCGAGGATCGTTAGGGCCACCGTGAGATTCACACACTACTCGAGCATGCGGCAGCGCAGCAGGCCAAGAGCTCGCTGTCTCAGTGATGTGAGCTCAACACCAGCCAGCGCACGCCCTCAGAGTGACCCGACAAGGACACGTCAGTCCACCAGGCATCACAAGGCGGCAGGCAGCGCACCGCGGTCCCGGTGCATGAGTGTCTCAGCCACAACCGTGATGCACGCGACACCCTCAACAACCGCAGACATACTCGCGATGATCCAAGAGATGGAGCTAGCCATGGCTATCACCCTCATCGTGGCGGACGCTATGACAGCGGTGAAGACCAAAGCCTGAGCCCCGGCCTACCGGGGCCTCAGGCCTTTGGCCGACACATCCTCAACGCCGCCTTCCCGCCGAGGTACAGGCCACCAACCAACATCCCAAAATACTATGGGGAAATGAATCCCAGACTATGGCTCGAGGATTATCTACAACCTTCCATTGTTCCTAGCCGATTCGGCGCGAACATGGTTGGAACACCTTCCGCCCAACAGAATCCAAAGTTGGGTGAACCTGAAAGAGATCTTCGTGGGGAACTTCCAGGGCACGTACAAGCGCCCTAGGAACCCATGGGATCTCAAGAACTACTATTTACACCAAAATTTGGGAGAAGGAACGCGGGAACTCGCAGGCTTCCAAGATTGTGCCAATCAAAGAAGATCGATGTCAGCCACAACTCTGGAATCAGGTCTCTTGGGATGACATCAGTGGATAGTGATGACGAACTACGGTTGGCGCCAGGAAACTACATATCGGACTCTACAAAGAGGGAAAGATTAGAGTCCAAGTTATCTTAAATTAGGAATATTTTCGTTTGTGCCAAGGATTGTAACGAATCGTGCTCGAGTAGGATTCAGGTTTAGGCTCCGGGTATAAATATCAGACCTCAGCTATTGTAAAAAGAACAACCAATCAATCCAATATACAAGTTATTTACTTTTTCGGCTCCGGCCACTCCTTAGGAGTGGGAGTAGAGTAGATTTCAGCGAGTTCTTTAGCAAGTATGGCTGCATCGATCCGGTCGACCTCCACTGCTTGTTGTAAATACCGTCATGGTTTATACCTCTGTTCGTATGGCTACATCGATCCGGTCAACCCCCACTGCGGCCCTGGTATAAGCTAGTTATCGACTCTTGTTTAATTCAAGTATGGCCTGTGTGATTCTGCCTCACACCCCACTGTTTGAATTAAATCAAGGTCAAGTTATCGGCTCTACCTTAGAATGGTAGTCTTTGGTAGATTCATTAAGTTACCAATATTGCTTATTGCTTTCATTATTTATCTCATTACAACAATATCACTCTGCTCGATTGAGATTGATTTAGATCGGCCTTATATCTTATTTGACCCATCGTTTGCTAACCTAAAACTGATCTAATCTACACCTTAAACGATGAGTTATGTTTTATCGGTTGTTTTACATCAATCTTAATCGTGCATAACGTGCGGTTAAGGCATGTTGCGTCTTGAGTAGATCTATTGGTTAGCGAGAACCGTTCCATGGCCCGTTATCACGGCCTGTGTGATTCTGCCTCACACCCCGCTGTTAGCACCATGGAGTGGAGATCGTTATTTAGTAGATCTATTCCTGGTAAGGCATGACTTTAACAGTGCGTTATGCCTGAATTGGCTATTTTAGCCGATATCGAGTGCTTTCACGAATAGTTCGCATCACGAGACCGTTGAAGTAAAGATAGGTGGAAAGATATGTTAGCCCCATGATCTTATTATTGTATTACGGTCTGCATGATTCTGCCTCATGCCCCACTGATATTAGTAATGAGTTAGGGTAGTCGAGTCTATTGTTATTTCTACTGCCTGCATGATTCTGCCTCATGCCCCACTAGTCATGATGATAGATGAGATCTAACCTGTCCATTAGATTTATCTTTATTAAACGGTTAAGTGGTGTTGAATTGTCTCTTTATATAAAAAGGGGTTCGGTTACTTATAATCATTGGCTCAGCACAAACCGATCATTGTTGACATCTTATTGCCATTGGTTAATATCTGTTCGATTAATAATATTTATCCTGAATGATAACTGGTTCTTCTTACATAACCCCATGGGCTTTTACTGATTTATTCTCATGAATATACTAGAATCGACTATTTAGTCGATCTCCTTTCATATCGGCTCTCATAGCCGCACATTCGGGACTGTCTGGCAACATCAACAAGTTCCGCCCTTTAATTACTGATGAACTTTCTCTCCTTGTCAATTGCAGGGTCAAATTGACTGGCACACCTCGGGAGGATCGCGCAGGATCGACCATCCCTGCGCTGAAGCTAGGCGGATCTGCTCCATCGAGCGGACCCTTCCGGCTTGCTGCGTGTGTCCTTGACACGGGACGAAAATTCTGTGTCGACACACGTTTCTGGCACGCCCGATGGGACCCCACTATCATCATGGCGGTTCACAACAACAATGACATCCTTATGCTACATTATGAAGATCTACCTGATAGAGATAAGGGTATCATCAGCAAAGCTATAGAAGAGTTTCAGAACAAATGTTTGTTGTCCTACACCAAAACACGTGACAATATAATTGTTCAGAAGTTTCCACTACCAAGAGTTCTGTTACATGGGCAGACGGACACAGTTGAAGCTGAAGACAGGCGTTTCTTTAAAGAAGTTGTGGACAAATCTATTCGTGACGTCATATCAAGACATAACGAAGCTTTCGTGGACGTATTCCATAACGCCTTGAAAGAGGCGATTCATGGATTTCTAGTTGGTCAAGGCAGACTGACTTACTACAACATTCTAGATCCATCGACCTAAGGAACCAATTAAGTTGGTACCAGCCATCAAGAAGCAGCACCAGCTGGTAGTGGTGATGTCTAGATAATTCAGGGTTCATCTGAACAAACTCAAGGAACTACTGCAAATTAAACACAGTACCATCCTGGACCACCAGTACAGCATGTGCAACAGCCGGCGGGGCAAAGTCAGAACCAGGTGATCAATTTTGGCACATCAGGCCACATATTGTCGTCGGCTCAAAAATAGCACCATCAGTTCAAAGGATCCGTAGAGATATAGACCCTTATATCTATAATCAGAGACTTTAAGCAACAAGCCAGCAAAGGACCCAGCAGATTGAGATTCCACAAGGGTATCACTATGGAACATATTATAACACCCTCCACATGATGCCAAATCTAGGATATCAAGGCACACGAGATTTCAATCCACAGATGGGTCAGCAGGTACAAAGGAATCCAAATGCGCAAGCTGATGAATTGTTGCTGAGGGTGACTGAGATGATGAAGAATCAGTTTGGTCTGAAGCCAAAAGGGCTGACCTTTTCGTACAAATGCCCATATCCAGAATGGTATGATTTGGTCGCTCTTCCAACAAATTACAGGCTCCCAGAATTCGCTAAGTTCACTGGCCAAGATAGTACAAGCACGATAGAACATGTTGGTCGGTATCTTACATAATTGGGCGAACCGTCAGTTGAGGATGCCCATCGAGTTCGTTTTTTTCTCTCTGTAATTATCAGGGCCAGCCTTCACTTGGTTTTCATCATTGCCAGTCAATTCCATCGCCAATTGGGCTGACCTGGAGAAGAAGTTTCATACATATTTTTATACTAGGACTAGAGAAAAGAAGATTACCGATCTGACAACCATAGGACAGAAGACTAATGAATCGGGCACTGAATTTCTTTAGAGGTTTTGAGAGACCAGGAACTTGTGCTTCTCCTTAAACTTGGCCGATGATCAACTAGCTGCTTTAGCTGTTCAAGGAATGATGTCAATGTGGAAAGAAAAGCTGCTAGGATAAGAATTTGACAACTTGGGACAATTGGCTCAACGAGTAGCAGCGCTCAATAGCCAATTTTAGAATATGCGCAGAGATACCCGGTTCTAGAAGAGTACCTTAGTAGCTAAAGCTTATGATCCATACTCAGTCGATGACGGCTATGAAAATGAAGAAGAAGAGATTGCTGCAGCTGAATGGAATTGGGGCAAGAAGACAGTGGTGGTGCCAAATCCTTGGGGAAGAGCAGTCGAGGAGAGCTATGACTTTGATGTCACCAAATCAGATAAGCTCTTCAATTTCTTGCTTGAGAAAGGGCAGATCAAGTTGTCCGATGGTCATGTCATGTTGCCCCCTGATCAGTTGAAAAATAAGAAGTTCTACAAGTTCTATAATGCTACTTCTCATTCCACTAATGAATGCAGAATCTTCAGGCAGCATATACAGAGAGCTATTCAGCAGGGGAGGCTCAAATTTGATACGCCTCAGAAAATAAAAGTTCATGATAATCCTTTCCTAGGAGATCAAAACATGGTTGATGATGGGCTATTCAAAGGAAAAACTAAGGTCCTAACATCAACCAAATCAAAAGAAGCTAGAACAGTCGATCCCAAGATGCAAATATTGGCTGACGAGTATAGAGAAATTAGGAGACGTCATGCCAAGCAAAAGAGCCAATACGAGTAGGGGAAGACATCAAAAACAGAGACGACAAAGCCGCGGGTCACATCTTGGATTTTGTTGAATAAATGGCAGCGAGTAGAAGGAAAAGGATTATCAGCGTTGGTTGAAAGATCAAGCATACCAGCATCAACTGAAACAAGAGAGGTTTGAAAGGGAACAAGCCAAATTGCATTGGCATTGTCCTTTCTTTAGACATTGCTAGAATAAAGGTTTGAAATTGCCTACCAGACATGACTATCCAGAATCCAGCAATCAATATCGGGAGTATAGGCAGTCTCAAATCAACCGTCGGTCTATCCATGCTCAAGATGTATATCATCATAATAACATGGATCGGTGCTTAAAGAATAAAAGTGTTCATGATCGGCTTGGAAAAAGAGTCGTTGATCAGGATTGGGCTGATCATGAAGAGGAAGGCACCAAAAGAAGATATGTGCGGCGAAAGGCCAGTGGTGCCCAGGAGGTTTAACAAGAAGCCAGAAGAGAAGGGTGCAACGCCTAAGTAATAAAGAGATGGAACAGGCTTAGGCATCCGGTAAGACTCAAGTGTGGCGTACCAAGCAAATAGTCGATAGGATGCAACTATCGGCTAATATCCAAATGGCTTTTCTATTGCCAATGGAATTCAGAGCTCCGGCAAATCAAGAAGTTTATTCGGATTTCGATGAATCAGAGTACGAGGAGATAGTTGCCAAGTTAACGGATGTACAACAAGCAATATTTGACAAACCAGTCAAACAACGGGTGGACGCCTTGAGACATGTAAAAGGCAGCCGCAATTAATGGAAGGCGAGACGTCATTTCACTAATACTGATGGGAATACAACATCGAGCAACTGAAGGCAGAAAATTGAAGGGTTCTCTTAATAAAAGCCGTGTTTTCAGACTCAAATGGATCGAGATCAAAAGTCTAGGATTGGTTGTTTTAAATCGGCTCTTTAGCCAAAACGAGAGATATAACGAGATAGCAGAAAAGTATATCAGTTTTATGCAAGATACATGTGTTAACCTATGGATTGCAAGTTCAAAACATCCTGGATAATTTTCTATATTTCTAGCCAGATGACATCAGCTTCTGTAATCTTTTGCTAGTATTCTTCGGCTGTTCTAGGAGTGTTCTCAAGACTACTACAAATGGCTCTGCTTCTTTTCACTTTGGCCAATAGTTCCTGTTTCTTCTATTTGACGGCATCGGGTATTTGGGCCAGAGTAAACTTGCGACGATCAATAGTAGCCTTCACGTTTTCTAGTTCCTTCTCAAGTTCAGCACGTCTGATTTCTAGCTGGGAAAGCTTTGGGTCGGTCCTGGGGGAAGAATTTTTAAGATCATCAATCAACCGCATCAACTCTTTAGCCTCTTGCCTGTTAGAGTTATCCTGGGCCATCAAAGCTTCACGATTGGACAGGTTCCTATGAATCGTTTTCACCTTCAGAGCTTGATCTTCAAAGGCAGACAAATACGACAAGACTCTGGAGAGGGCTGGAGATGGATCACCCTTTATAGCCAAGAAGACTCTCTGCATAGAGTCAGTGTCTTGGACCAAATCGGCTATGTTATTCTCAAGTATTGGCAATATGTGTCTTAGCCGATTTCTGGTCTCTTCCGACAAGGCTTCGCTGGAAGAAGTAGCTGACGATCTGATCTCATCCTCATCAAGATATTCCTCAAAATTGAGAGAGTAGCTGTGGCAGAACCTCCTAAATTATAGGGCCCACATGCACCTGTTACTATCCAACGACCTTTGACATCTATGCATATGTTCCTGGTAATTTAAGAAGAATGTCGGGTGTCCTCGGGGAACCCCAAATCATCCACGATTTCCGAGCAGGATCACAAAACAGAGTCATTGCAGTATTACAACAGTTTATTCAAATAAATACATCGGAGTAAAAGTAGCGGAAGACTTACAATAACATTGTTTACAAACCATTTGTTTCAAACCATACAGCTAAGTTCGATATTAATACAAACCAAAGTAGTGGAGCCCCATTATAATATAATACAAAACATACAATGAGGCTGCCCTGCCCAAGGGCCACACAATTACTTCTCATCGTCATCACAAGGTACAAGCTTTGTCATGCAAAGACGATCCACAACAGATCTCGCTCATGAGACTCACTCGCAACAAGGGTCATCGAACCACGAGTACAAAAGTACTCAACAAGACTTATCCGAAATAAGAACCGATAACTCAAGAATGCGAGGCTCGAGGATTCAAGGTATGGTTTTAGCAATAATCAAAGTTATTTTGTGTAAAAGCTCTTTAACAAAATTCTTTATTTCAACACTTTAAACTTCATAAACTCATATACAAAGATGACACGATCCGTAATGAGATCATGAAACTTCATATCCAACACCTTCATCAACCATTCTCAAGTTCCGGTTATTAATACTACGATGATGAGCGGTGAGTTGAGTCTCCATAACCGAGGAGCAACGACGATTTGAACCGATTGTAAACCCATTTGGGAATTCCAGACCACCACGACATATGTAGGTCCCCGACCTACATATACCAACCTACCCTCAGATCCTCACGAAACAAGAATGGGTCCGCGCCACCCGAGAATACTGATACTCCACCAATCCATTTATAGCCACGTGGGTACACGCTATTCCGCCATCTCTCCACTCCCGGTCTTGCGAGTAGCCATTCTCGTAATAGAATCGCCAAGTTCGGGCTTACGGAGTATGTGGTTAGTACTACAAATTCTCACCTCATGCAATTCAACAACGGACGTGCCTTAATAAACACAAAGTAGGAAAGAACCGCTCACAAGACCTCCATGTCTTGTGGCTCACACACACCGAGTCCGCCCAGTCTAGATTTATTACTCCACATTCTCATATCACATGCTAACATAATTAACCAATGTTCCATTTAAAACTTGCAGGTGGCAGGTAATCACCCGACTTTCATCGTTCTACGCATAACTAAGCAAAACTAGGCATATACGAGTTTAAAAACTGGTAATATGGTAAATATGGAATAACAAGGATGGTAATGCACCAATTAGGCTCTTACTTAACTCCTAATCACTTAATGCAGTAACAAAAAGCAAAAGCAAAATCAATTTGTAAAACACAAGGTAGGGTTGTTTGCATCCGGGGCTTGCCTTCGTTGACGGAAAAGTCCGGCTCCTGCGACGTTTCACAAGTATTCGGTCCGACCTCAACAGATGGATTAACCTCCTCAACCACTTGATTAACTACCACGTGTTCACCTTCGTTTACTACATGTAATAACAATGCCATGTTTAACATGATGTGGAATACGAAACATGATGCTCGATGATGGATGCAAAATTAATAATTTGAATACAACTTTCCTTGTGAGACAGATTTGCAAGTCAAACTAGTCAAACCTTTTTCGCAACACCCAATCAATTGCCAAGGATCATTATCAACTAATGATCCAAGGTCATCACTCAATCAAAATTTCAAACAAAACCTAAATCATTAAAGGTTACTATTTGCTTTTATGAATTAATTATTTAATTCAAAATTATGAAATAAATCAACTTATTCCAATTGAGCTCAAAATTTTTGTAAATGTTCATTACATGATAACTAAGTGGCAAAACCAATTTCATAATTTTGGATATATAAATAAGCCTAGAAAAATCATGGAAATCCATTTATTAATAAATTGAGCAATTTTTATCACATTCAAAAATTACTGAAAACATTATTTTATATTTTTCTTAAATACTATACATCACATAGAAGTCACAAAAATTTTCATAATTTTGGAGCTCTAAATAAATCTACACAAAAATAACAAAAAGCAGACACTATTCATTCAAATCGAAAATAGAAAAAATCCATTTGAACTTATTTGAGTCGCGACAACCCGACCCCACCTGTCATCCCTAACCTCGGCGTTGACCATGGCAGCGGCGGCTCTCGACCGGCGATTTCGCCGACGGTGAGATCACCGGCTGACGACCAACGTACCAAAATGATCACCAAGTCTAAGGCGCATCGATTGGCGTCCCTATCAAGACCGATTACGGCCCTATACTAGCTCGTAAGTCGACCATGGCGACGCGTGGTGGCACAACAGCGCTTCTGGCCGGCGGTGTGCGACCGGTAGAGCTCAAACAAAGGGATTGAGGAAGCACCGAGGCTCACCCCAAACGCGTTGAAGCAAGGGCGAGGTGGGAGAAGCAATGGAGAGGCGTGACAACGATCACGGTGATCACGGCGGAGCAAAACGTCGTCGGCGATGATGGTGTACCGGCGGCTGCAGTGATCAAAATGAGCAACCAGCTATGGATTAAGTACTACAACATCGAGACAAGCAAGAGAATCGGCCAAAACCGGGGCGAAGATGCCAAGTGGAGCTCACAGCCCACGGCGAATCGCGCTTCGGCGGAGGAGTTCTTTACCGCCGCGAAGAAGAAAAGCGTGGACAGCGAGTTTCGGTGGAGATAAACTGAATTGGTGGGTCGGTTGGGACGCGTAAGGTTAAAGCGGAGCTGGGGGCAAGAGCTTTGCCGAGATGGCAATGGCGCTAAGTCGACGGTGAGAGCTCGGCGGAGCTGCGTGGTGGTGGCGGCACGGAAAAGCAGAGGAGGAAGAAAAAGCAGCGACGACGGCGGCGTCTCGGTTCTTTATAACGCGACTCGAGAAGCTCAAGGAAGCCACGACGGAGCCCGTTCTATATGCCAATGACGCCAAGGACGGCCACACAGCGCTGGAGAGCGCAAGAAGAAGGTCGTCGGCGGTGTAGTCTCGACGGTGGACCTTTGTTCACAGATAATTACAAGTTTGCCATTCGCCAAAATTCACAAATTACTCTCAAATTTTCATAACAACTCAAAAATCTCCAAAAACAAAAGTTGTTCAAAATCAAAAGTTCTACAACTTTGCTTCTATAACCATCTCCTAATTCGGTCTAGATTTTGAAATGAACTTTTGAATTTGAATAGGAAATTTAACAATTACGCCTTTTTGAATTACTCAAAATTTTTCTAAACAACTTGAAAAACTCCAAAAACAAACTTTATATAACTTGCCAAGCTCTACACTTTTGCTTTTGGGATCAACCCCAAATTATGCTTAGATTTTGAAATGAATTTTCAGGGTAGGATTTAAATGCTGAAAAGCGGGGTTTTCTTGAAAAATTCAAAAATCCAAACAAACTTTGAATTTAAGTCAAACAATACAATTCAACACATACCACATGAATATAAACTTGTTTTAGTGTATGCATCTCAAAGTTTTCACCAAATGCCAAATGCTTTGCAATGCATATGATGACATGTCGGGTTTTAGTATTTTAAACACCGAGGTGTTACAATCCTTCCCCTAAAAAGAAATCTCGCCTACGAGATTCAAAGCCATAGAGTAAGTAATGGAAAAGGAAATGTGTCAATCCAAAAACATCAGAACTTTTTCATAAAACAACTGAGGTTCTTTTACAAAAACATAATTTGTAGTAACCGAGCTCAACTAACATTATTCTATTCTATATTGACGCTAGAAACTCGGAAACTTTTCTAACAAGTAATCTTACGATTCCCGGTAGCTTCCTCTTTGAATGTTGATCCCATTGTATCTTGTAGAACTTTATTGTTCTCCTCCGAGTAACACGATCTTTACGATCCAACACTCGGATAGGATATTACGAATAAGTCGAGATCTGGTTCAAGTTCCACTCCTTCAACTTCAAACATTACCTTTCGGGCACTCGGAGACACTTCTTCAACTAAGACACATGGAACACATCATGTACGGTGATAAATGTTAGGGTAATTTCAAGCGATAGGCCACTTTTCCATATCTCTCCAAAATTTGAAATGGTCCAATATATCGAGGTGCCAACTTGCCTTTAACACCAAAATGGTTAACTCCTTCATTGGTGATACTTTCGGATATACAAAATCTCCTTTGTTAAACACCAATGGTCTCCGTCGTCTATCGCAGATAACTCTTTTGGCGGGATGAGCTATTTTCAAATTACTCTGTATTTGCCTAACCTTGTCTTCGTTTCTTTCACAAGGTCAACTCAAAGAATCTTCTTTCTCCAGGCTCCGACCAACTCGGCGATGTTCGCACCTACGGCCATAGAGTGCTTCAAATGGAGCCATTCTAATGCTTTCGATAACTATTGTTATATGAGAACTTCGGCCAAAGGTAAGCATTCGTCTCACTTGTTGGAATAATTAAGGACACAACACCTTAACATATCTTCAAGCACTTGATTGACTCTTTCATCATCATCCATCGATCTGCGGATGATAAGTTGTACTATCTGAGAGCTTGGTATCCAAGGAAGAATGCAATTGTTTCCAAAAACTGGAGACAAGCTGTGTACCCCGATCGGACACTATGGTCTTTGGTATTCCATGGAGACTCATAATTCTTGCTAAATATATCTTGGCATATTGGACAGTGGGATATATAGTCTTGATAGGAAGAAAATGTGCTGACTTAGTGAGTCGATCTACAATAACCCATATTGAGTCAAATCCCTTTCTTTGTCTTGGGTAGGCCAACAATAAAGTCCATACTTATGTCCTCCCACTTCCAATTTGGAATAGGTAATGGTTGTAGTTCTCCAAGAGACCTCGGATGTATAGCTTTCACCTTTCGACAAATATCACACTCTGCTATATATCTCATAATTTCTATCTTCATTTTGTCCACCAAAACCTTTGTTTTAAGTCATGGTACATCTTGTTGCTTCCGGATGGATAGATAACCTAGTAGCATGTGCTTCTTCAAGAATTATTGCCGCAACTCGGGAACTTTTGGTACTACCAAAGCGATCCTTGAACCATAGCACACCTTCATTATCTATCTTTGAAACATTCCGCCTTTCCATTCGACTCTTTCCTTGATATGGGCTACACCCCTTGTTTTCCTTCTGAGCAGCAATAACTTGATCTCGAATAGTGGCTTCAACAATTATGTTGGTCAAACTACCTTGTTGAATTACTTCTACATTTAGCTTCTCCATCTCTTGACATAAAGTCAAACCCATTGTTCTTACTGTCAGGCAATTGCAATAGCTTTTTTGACTGAGAGCATCTGCAACTACATTGGCTTTACCAGGGTGATAATGTACTTCCAAATCGTAATCCTTAATTAGTTCTAACCATCTTCTTTGTCGCATGTTCAACTCTAACTGAGTAAAGATATATTTTAAGCTCTTGTGATCTGTATATATATGGCACGTATTACCAAGCAGGTAATGCCGCCAAATCTTTAGAGCATGAACCACAGCTGCTAACTCCAAATCATGAGTAGGATAGTGTTCTTCATGTTGCTTAAGTTGCCTGGACGCATAGGCAATGACTCGGCCTTCTTGCATCAACACATCCAATACCAATACGAAGCATCACAATAAACATCAAACGGCTTCTCGATATCAAGGTTGAGCTAACTTTGGTGCGATGAGTCAATGACCTTTTTAAAGTCCGGAAAGCCTCTTCACAATCGATGACGAGACAAACTTGACTTGGTTCTTCAACAATTCAGTTATAGGTTTTGATACTTTAGAGAATTCTGGAATAAAACCAACGGTAATATCCCGCCAATCCAAGAAAACTCCGAACTTGATGAGCTGTGGTTGGCGGTTTCCAATCAAGCACATCCCTCACTTTGCGGGATCAACTGCAACTCCTTTGGTGACAAGACATGTCCAAGAAATTGCACTTCCTTAAGCCAAAAATCACACTTCTTTGAACTTGGCATACAATTGATGTTCTCTCAAGCGAGTCGAACAATTTCGAGGTGTTACGCATGTTCATCTTATTCTTGGAATATACTAGTATATCATCTATAAATACCACTACAAACTTGTCTAGCTCGGGCATGAATACTGAGTTCATCGGATATATGAAATGGCGGGAGCATTTGTCAAACCAAAAGACATCACCAAGTATTCATATAATCCGTATCTTGTGGTAAATGCCATTTTGGGAATATCTTCTTGAGCTTTATCTTAATTTGGTGATACCACGATCTCAAATCTATCTTGAGAAAACTTTGGCTCCGCCAACTGATCAAAAAGCAAATCTATCCGAGGTAATGGATACTTATTCTTGATGGTCACTTCATTCAGCAGACGATAGTCAACACATAACCTCGAGGGTCTCATCTTTCTTTTTCACAAAATTGCGGACATCCCCAAGGTGAGGAACTAGGTTGGATAAACCCCTTCTCAATTAATTCTTGTGGCGAGCCTTCAACTCGACCAATTCCTTAGGTGGCATTCTATAAGCTCTCCGAGAAATCGGAGCTATTCGAGTTGTAACTCTATGTTAAATCGTACATCCCTATCGGTGGTAGACCGGGTAAATCCTCGGGAAACACATCAGGAAATTCACGTACTATCGGGATATCTCTAATCTCTTTGGCGGTAGTTGCACAAACTCGCCTAATCGATCTTCTTAAGGTTGGAAGTTGGATGAGAAGTTGAGAATTACTATCGTGCAAACTTACTCTTAAGGTCCTATTCAAAGCATCTATACTTGACCTTATCTTTGATACATCCAATTCATTCCCAAGATTACATCTATATCCACGATCCTTAAGGATAATCATGGTAGTGGGAAAAATATGCCCACCAGTGTTTACGGGTATCTGGTACACCATTTTCTTAGTACACGAGGCGTCCCCAGGCATTTGTACAAAGAAACTTTCCTTTGTTGCCCCAATTGAAATTTCATACTTCATGACAAATGTTCTATTGATGAATGAATGCGATCGCGCCGAATCAAAAAGTATAAGCTGCAGGGTGATTGGCAGCAGAAAACATACCCATCATCACTGGCTCCCCCTCCGAATTTCTCGGCTTGAATATAGAACACCCGTCTGTCTTCCTCTCATCTTTGCCCCTCGAGCATTACGATTGTGGTTCTTGTTTGGTGCACGACCTGTTGTTGATTGGCAGGGTCTTACGATAATTTTGGTTAGCTTTGCCTAGGATATGGACATTCCACGGAGAAATGACCGGTCCTTCCACAATTATAACATGGATAGTTGTGACCTGTGACGTTGGAGCATTACCACCAAGAGCATTGGTTGACTATGAGTTCGGATAGGTTATAGCAGGACAGACATTTGACTGTTGCCCGGCTTGGAACTGCGGCGGACGATAAAGAGGACGATAATGGTTTATTGGATGATAAATCACTCTCTGCCTCTTTTGGTTTCCACCAAAAGGTCTAGACGGCACATTCTTTTTCTTCTTGAGCTCCTTATGCTGCCGATATTTTGCCTCTCAAGCAATTGCAATATTCTTGCCTCATGATAAGTGATATTAGTGCATTTGTCATCATTGTCTCGCAGATTTGGTATTCGGACCTCTCATGAACCATTTCTTTTTCTTGGCATCCGTATTGACATGTTCGGATGCATCTCATGCGACGACAGATGATTGAATCTTCCCACATCTTGCATAACCGTTTGATCCCCTTGCCTCAAAGCAAGGAATTCATCCAACTTCATAGCCATCACTCCTTAGGGATATAATGGGCTCTGAAAGCGATGCGAAATTCTGTCCAAGTTAACGGAACGCTGTGGGTTGCATGGCCATCAGATTTGCATACCAAGCACCATTTGCACCTCTAAGTTCTTTGGGCAAGCAAACACCGGTTTCAAACTCATGCGATGAATAAGATCAAATTTACGCTCCATGGTCCTAAGCCGGTCATCGACCTCCGAGTGGTTCATCTACCTTGGTGAACACGGGGTTTTGTATCCGTGAAATCCACATAGGTAGCCTCATGCTCTGTTATGATTGTGGCCACGGTTTCCATGCATCGATTCTCGATTACTTTGAGCCATCTCATGAAGCAAACGAGAATTTTCCACAGTCACATTGACTAATGCAGCGATAGCATCAGCCAGATTTGTCGGCATCGGTGGCGGGTTGGGGATATCATCATCATCTTGTGAAGTACCAGAATATACGATCCTCAGCGTCTGACGCATCTCGCTCATAACAAACCAAACTTTATTCACAAGCCTTTATTGAATTGCACAACAGCTTACTCCAGACACATAACATAGGGTTTATTACTATAAACACCATACCCTATATGTACCAAAACAAGATACATAGCTTAACCATAATTAACTATTATACAACTCTACTCTTTTCCGTGATTACTTCAAACTTCAGGCTCGGTATCCATTCCGGAATTATTACCGCCTTCATCATCACTTTCATTGATCATTACTAATTCTTCAGGATCTTCTTCTTCTTCCTCTTCCGATTCATTATCATCGGCAAGGATGACACCGGGGTCCATGGCATCAGCTTGAGGCTCATGATTCGAGTTTAGTAGATTGCTAAGCCTATGAACTTCCTCATGTAGATAGGTATTATGTTCTTCTAAATCTTCTACATAGAATTCTAGCTCATGAGTTCTAGCTCTAGCTACATTTTCCCTATGCCAAGCCTCATTTCGTCCCTCCACCGTACGAACTAACATGCTTTCGCAGTTCCTGTGTGCGGTGGTGAGATGCCTCAATTGATCCTGTAATTCTCCTATCTGTATAGCATCCAAAGCCCTATCTCTAGTAGCTTGTGCTAATTCTGCAGAAATTCTCTGTATCTCCGTCTGAGGATCAGGCCTAGAACTGCTACTGCTAGCACCATCGTTTCTAGGGGCAAGTTGGTAACGAGGAACTCCTTTGGGTCCAGTGGACTTACGGGACGTCATCTTGGCACGAGCCATACTGTAGGAAACCAATTTAATCCAAGTAAGACCATTTGATCAAAGTCTAAAGAGCAGCTATGATGGATTACATTACTCAAACCAGTCCCACTACTCAACTCTAGACTAAGAGGTGAAGGAAGTAACGAGTGAATTAATAATGATGCATGAATCATTCTTACGAACAAAAACATCAAAGTTTATAATGCACATAAACAATATTTATTTTTTTATATAGGGCATAGTAAGATTACTACTCCACCACACAAGACCCTTTTTAATTAAATACGGAATGGGAGGAATGAATAAGATAAGTCGGAAGCAATTTGGACCAAATTAATCAAGTTAAATTTAGTCATCCCAAATCATTTTGAAGTTTTTTGTAAACCAATACCACAAAAACTTTGTAACGATCGTCCTAATACCATTCTATGGCAGAACCTCCTAAATTATAGGGCCCACATGCACCTGTCACTGTCCAACGACCTTTGACATCTATGTATATGTTCCTGGTAATTTAAGAAGACTGTCGGGTGTCCTCGGGGAACCCCGAATCATCCACGATTTCCGAGCAGGATCACATTACAGAGTCATTGCAGTATTACAACAGTTTATTCAAATAAATACATTAGAGTAAAAGTAACGGAAGACTTACAATAACATAGTTTACAAACCATTTGTTTCAAACCATACAACTAAGTTCGATATTAATACAAACCAAAGTAGTGGAGCGGCATTATAATATAATACAAAACACACAATGAGGCTGCCCTGCCCAAGGGCCACACAATTACTTCTCATCGTCATCACAAGGTACAACTGTCATGCAGCACGATCCACAACAGATCTGCTCATGAGACTCACCTGCAACAAGGGTCAACGAACCCTGAGTACAAAAGTACTCAACAAGACTTATCCGAAATAAGAACTGATAACTCAAGAATGCAGGCTCAGGGATTCAAGGTATGGTTTTAGCAATAATCAAAGTTATTTTGCGTAAAAGCTCTTTAACAAAATTCTTTATTTCAACACTTTAAACTTCATAAACTCATATACAAAGATGACATGATCCGTAATGAGATCATGAAACTTCATATCCAACACCTTCATCAACCATTCTCAAGTTCCAGTTATTAATACTACGATGATGAACAGTGAGTTGAGTCTCCATAACCGAGAGGAGCAACGACGATTGAACCGATTGTAAACCCAATTTGGGAATTCAGAGACCACACGACATATGCAGGTCCCCGACCTACATATACCAACCTACCATTAGATCCTTTGAAATAAGAACAGGTCCGCGCCACCCGAGAATACAGTACTCCACCAATCCAGCCCATAGCCACGTGGGTACACGCTATTCCCACCATCTCTCCACTCCCAAAGTCTTGCGAGTAGCCATTCTCGTAAAAGAATCGCCAAGTTCAGGCTTACCAGAGTATGTTGTTAGTACTACAAATTCTCACCTCATGCAATTCAACAACGGACGTGCCTTAATCGACAAAGGTGGGAAGAACCCGCTCACAAGACCTCCATGTCTTGTGGCTCACACACACCGAGTCCGCCCGGTCTAGATTTATTACTCCACATTCCCATATCACATGCTAACATAATTAACCAATGTTCCATTTAAAACTTGCGGTGGTAAGGTAATCACCCGACTTTCATCATTCTAGGCATAGCTAAGCAAAACTAGGCATATCTGAGTTTAAAAGCGGTAATATGGTAAATATGGAATAACAAGGATGGTAATGCACCAATTAGGCTCTTACTTAACTCCTAATCACTTAATGCAGTAACAAAAAGCAAAAGCAAAATCAATTTGTAAAACACAAGGTAGGGTTGTTTGCATCCGGGGCTTGCCTTCGTTGACGGAAAAGTCCGGCTCCTGCGACGTTTCACAAGTATTCGGTCCGACCTCAACAGATGGATTAACCTCCTCAACCACTTGATTAACTACCACGTGTTCACCTTCATTTACTACATGTAATAACAATGCCATGTTTAACATGATGTGGAATACGAAACATGATGCTCGATGATGGATGCAAAATTAATAATTTGAATACAACTTTCCTTCGCGGTACAGTTGCAAGTCAAACTAGTCAAACCTTTTTCGCAACACCCAATCAATTGCCAAGGATCATTATCAACTAATGATCCAAGGTCATCACTCAATCAAAATTTCAAACAAAACCTAAATCATTAAAGGTTACTATTTGCTTTTATGAATTAATTATTTAATTCAAAATTATGAAATAAATCAACTTATTCCAATTGAGCTCAAAATTTTTGTAAATGTTCATTACATGATAACTAAGTGGCAAAACCAATTTCATAATTTTTGGATATATAAATAAGCCTAGAAAAATCATGGAAATCCATTTATTAATAAATTGAGCAATTTTTATCACATTCAAAAATTACTGAAAAACATTATTTTATATTTTTCTTAAATACTATACATCACAGAGAAGTCACACAAAAATTTTCATAATTTTTGGAGCTCTAAATAAATCTACACAAAAATAACAAAAACAGACACTATTCATTCAAATATGAAAATAGAAAAAATCCATTTGAACGCTTTGAGTCACTGACAACCCGACCCCACTGTCATCCCTAACCTCCGACGTTGACCACGGCGGCGGCGGCTCGACCGATGATTTCTCGCCGATGGTGAGTTCACCGCGACGACCAACGTGCCAAAATGATCACCAAGTCTAGGCGCGATCGATTGGCGTCCCTATCGAAAGACCGACACGGCCCTATACTAGCTCGTAAATCGACCATGGTGGACGGTGGCGGTGGCGCAGCGGCGCTTACGCGGCGGTGTCGCGACCGATAGAAGCTCAAACAAGGGATTCAGGAAGCACCGAGGCTCACCCCGAACGCGTTGAAGCAAGGAGCGAGGTCGGAGAAGAAGCGAGAGGCGTGACAACGATCACGGTGATCACGGCGAGCAAACGCGTCGTCGGCGATGGTGTACCGGTGATCTGCAGTGATCAAAATGAGCAACCAGCTATGGATTAAGTACTGACATCAAGACAAAACAGAATCGGCCAAAACCGGGGACGAAGATGCACCGTGGAGCTCAGCCACGGCGAATCGCGCTTCGGCGGAGGAGTTGCCGCCGCCACGAAGAAGAAAGACGTGGACAACGAGTTTCGGTGGAGATAAACCCCGAATTGGTGGGTCGGTTGGACGCGTAAGGTTAAGGCGGAGCTGGGACGAGCTTCTTAGAGGCGGCAACGGCGCTAAGTCGACGGCGAGAGTTCTCGGAGCGGAGCTGCGGTGGTGGCGACAGGAAAAGCAAAGGAGGAAGAAAAAAAGCAGCGACGACGGCGTCTCGGTTCTTATAACGCGACTCAGAAGCTCAAGGAAGCCACGACGGAGCCGTTTCCGTGCCAGCGCGACGCCAAGGACGGCCACGACACGCCTGGAACGCCGAAGAAGGTCGTCGGCGGTGTAGTCTCGACGGTGGACACTGTTCACAGTAATTATAAGTTTGCCATTCGCCAAAATTCACAAATTACTCTCAAATTTTCATAACAACTCAAAAATCTCCAAAAACAAAAGTTGTTCAAAATCAAAAGTTCTACAACTTTGCTTCTATAACCATCTCCTAATTCGGTCTAGATTTTGAAATGAACTTTTGAATTTGAATAGGGAAATTTAACGAATTACGCCTTTTTGAATTACTCAAAAATTTTCTAAACAACTTGAAAAACTCCAAAAACAAACTTTGTATAACTTGCCAAGCTCTACACTTTTGCTTTTGGGATCAACCCCAAATTATGCTTAGATTTTGAAATGGATTTTCAGGGTAGGATTTAAATGCTGAAAAGCGGGGTTTTCTCGAAAAATTCAAAAATCCAAACAAACTTTGAATTTAAGTCAAACAATACAATTCAACACATACCACATGAATATAAACTTGTTTTAGTGTATGCATCTCAAAGTTTTCACCAAATGCCAAATGCTTTGCAATGCATATGATGACATGTTAGGTTTTAGTATTTTAAACACCTAAGGTGTTACAGTAGCTCCGGGCTAGAAGACTGAGTGCCTGTGTACAAAGGAAACATGATTAGGAGGTTTGAATTGGTTTATCAAAAATAGATGGCAAAGAAGGTATAGTACCTTCTATGCAATATCCTCTATCGGAAGAGGGGCGAGTTGATGATGCATCAACGACATCTGGTTGAATTGGCTCCGAGCTTCCAACATTGGTGTCTGTAATAACAAGGAAAGATTTTTTAATTCATGCTTGTTGCAAAGGAACAAATGGAGCAAGTGACCCCCTCACCGTTAGTTATTTGTCGGGCTAGGGAATCAGCAACTTGAGTATGGATGGCAACAAGACCATCTTCAGCGCCAGCAGGATCGCTAAGTGGACTGTCAAGTGTTTCCTCGAGAAGTATCTGGCGCAAGTAAAAGTCAGGAGAAGGGTAAAAGACTAAGTAAATCAAAGAGTTAAAGAAAATGCTTCGACAACCGTCAAGGAAAAATTCACATTTTCTACCGTTATGGAAGCATCGGTTACTTCCACCAAAATCGGCTCCTGTTGAGGATCGGCCGACAAAGGTTTGGTTGGTGATAAATCAAGTGCCTGAGATAGTAGTCCCACACCCGAAGCAGACTGGGATGCAATGCTCGATAACTATGAGAAAATGGGATTAGAAAGTTGAACATCAGTTTGAGGAAAGTATGAATTGTTCACCTGAGCAGCTGATGGCCTTGTTCTACGGAGTCTTTTTCCAGTAGTAGCCTTCTGAGTTACCCCTAGAACTGCCTTGCGTTTTGGGGATTGTCGTGTCACGATCATGGGAGTGGCAGGGGTTCTCATCAACTTCTTCAAGGAAGGTGCGGTTGATCCCATCCTTGAAACTAGGCATGACGGTTGGTAATCTATAGGGCGCCCTCTCCTGTCTAGGCTTGGAGGATCAAATTCAATGTCCTAAAAAGATCAGTTAGAACAGTTGGCAAGAAAATTCGCCAAGTAATCTCTCTGAAAAGAGGATGAAAGATTACCTCACTATCAGAAGCAAATTCCCCATCCAGAGCTATACACAGAGGATAGACTGGCCCACAGAAGAGATGGGAACGCCATTCTTGCCACCAGGAGTCAAAGAGGTTGGAAGAAAAATGTAGCACCCGGTTTTAAAGACAAAACCAGATACACACTATATGTGAGCCCAGGAAGTCAAATCTCACATATAGCCACAAATAAGGGTAATATCAAAAGACAATACTTATTACATAACGAATTAGTAAAAAGAAAATAACCTCAGAGTAATGATAGCGGAAAGTTGACTCCGATCTTCTAGCGAAGACACCAAATCCACAGGGACGACTGACTGGTTGACCACAAGCCTAACTCCTCCAAACCAGCAATCTGGTACCCATCCGGAATTTTTATCCAATGTATAGAAAAATAAAGCAAGTGTAAATACATGTCGTACTTAACAATTATATCATGGGGTTCATGAGGCTCAAAAGGGCTGACACCAGTTTAACGGCGATTAGCTTTAATAGGTCATCTTTTTAAGCAATTGAGTGGCAAAGAATTTATCATTCCCACAAACACATGATCAGGTAAACATGAATAATGTATAGCATAAACAATTGATCATTAGCATCATCATTATCCATTAGTGATCATCTCTATTCCATAAGGGTCCAAGGCTGCTCGTGTCTGTGAGCACGGCTGTTATAATAGTTTTATACTCTGCAGAGTTTGTACACGTTCACTGTGAGTTGTGATTTACCCTTTCGCCCGAGGTAGCTATTCTCTTGACCCACTTCCAAGGAAGGTCGGCAAGGTTCACTATGAAGCCTTTCAAAGAATTCATCTAACAAGTTAGGGCCGCCAGGCGTATGTGGCCCATCTCTAGGAGTGGCAAGCGTGGGCATCGCAGCACGGTACACACTTCCCAGCAACAAAGGAAACATACCCTGCGCCTCAAAGGTAACCACTAACAAGCTAGAAAAGATCCTTATACTGAGCTAAAGCCAGAGCCATATGGCCCTCACAGCTGTATTGTAAGTCCCGGATGATCGCTTACAGATAAGTCCTTAGGGAGAGGAATCTGAAGCATATAAACACTCGAGCCCCCTGATTCCATGTTACTAAAAAGTCATGTTTTAATGTTTATTGCAAATATCATTAGTCAAGTTATAAGATCATGGTTTTGATTAAGCACTAGCAAAAACTACCCAATGCAATATCCCAAAGGTTTCAAGGTGCAAGATATCAAATATCTAGGATATCCTTAATGGTAACAAGGAAGACACATGCAATTTGAATTTAGTGATTAAATGTGAATAGGTAACAAGGATGGTCCCATTCTATACTTGCCTTACACACCGATCCTTCGGTAAGCTTTAATCTTCAATTTCCTTCTTCTTCTTCTTGGATCACCACGTGTATCTCACCGACTGGAAAATCATAGAACACCACACAAACATCCATACACATACATGCATAGCATACAATTGCATCTATATCAGAACAGTACACCCATCATAGAAAATAAGTAAAAGAGTTTGAAACATGATTCTACGCATCGCTACGAACACACAGTCTCGAGAGGCACGCTAATTGGAACTACGGTTGAAAAGTTACAACTACCGAGAGATTTGCTTAACACGTGGAAAAGTAACTATAGGCTTCATTTATGTTAACCATTGGAATTCATATATAAAAGATATTTTATAAATAATATAGATTGAATTAAGTCAATTCTTAGATTTAAATTATAAAACAAAAGTAAAACAAATCATATTTTATGTATAAAACCCAGTTGCATAATCATTAATCAAGATAAGATTTAAACCATGAAATTCTACAGATTTTGGCATAGAAATTATTGCTACTAATGCGTAGGTCACGTCGTTATGAAACAAACACAACTTGAACGGACTAATTCGGAATTAAAATGAACAAGTTATGATTTAAGCAAGTTTTACTTTAATTAAATAATAGATTAAATCTACCCATGAATTTCAAGTGTTGAAAACATGCCTAACAGTACTATAAACATGTAAAAAACATTAATACGGTCCTAACGCAATTTGAACAGGTCAAATCGGACTTAAAACGCAAAAGTTACGCATAAAATAAGATTCAGTGGCATTTCTGTAAATAACTCGAACTCATTTTTGAATTAAAACAATTAAAATTCTGAATTTAAATGCATTTTGGACTGGGCATACTATTTCTGGAAAACACAGGGTCTAAAGTGAATAAAAACAGGGCCTAAAAGAAATTATTTTGAACTGAGTTGGATTGCGGGTTGATTACTGGAAAAAGCGGGTGCTAAATTGCAAACCGTGCAAGGCTTGACTGCGGTTTGACTACGCTGCTGACTGGACAGCCACATGGCGCTGCGTGAGTGGTGCGGTTCACCACATGGCATGGACCAGCACTGACGCGTCGCTGTGGACCGTGTCCACGGGTCCACGGTGGACCGAAATCTAAATCCAACCGGTATTCTAATCTAGGCCGTTCCTTTATAATTTGACGGCGTAGGTGAGTGTGGGCGAGCCATGGCGACTGCACAGTCCCGCCGGCGAGGACGCCATGGCCGATGGCGATCGGTGCTTGCGGATACGACGTTCTAGGGCACTAGTTGACGAACGGATGGCAGAGGAAGATGGAGAAGCTCACCGTGATGCTTCTAGAGGTGGTTGCGGCGTCCGGGGAGGCTCGGTAGGGCGGGTCGACGGCGATGGTGGCGTCTGGAGAGAGAGAGAACGTGCGGGTGAAGGAGAATCTGAGCAATCCATGACCAAAATGCAAAATCGGAGGTACCTAGAGGCGCGGGGGACAACGGCGGAGCTTCGGGTGGCTTCGGCGACGAGGATAGTGCTCGGGGAGGGGGAGTTCGCCGACGGCGGTGAGCTGTTGGACACAGGCAGAGGAAAGGGAGAAGACGAGGGCTCAGCTAGAGCTTTATAGGCGGGCAAGGCGCGGTGGATAGAAGGCGAGCAGGGGCGCGGGCAGGATTATGTTCTCTTCCATACGGGCGCGGGCAGCTTGCCGTTCGGGTCTGCGCCATCGACGGGCAGAGAAAGGAAAGGGGCATCGGGGAAGAAGGAAAGTGGAGGGAGGCGGTTCTGACGGGTGGGACCCGTGGTGCAGTGAGAGCAAAAGCAAGTGCTGTATGGCGTGGGTGGGTGGTGACGTCTTGGGGCGGGCGTGAGCGAAAGTGTGGGTGTTGTGACGAGCGGGCCAAGAAAGTGAGAGAGCTTAGCGTCTTGCGATGGCAATGGCCGAATGGGCAGTGTGGTTACGGAAGGTGGGAAGGAGGGAAGGAGGGGCGTAATTTGGGCAAAGGCTAGTCATTTGGCGTGCGGGAGGAGGAAGGAAAAGGGGCGGCCAATTCTCGGGTCAATGAAAAGGAAGGAATGAATTTCTTTTCCAAATCTTTTTCCTATTTTGTTTTCAAAGCCAATTCAAATGTAAACCAATTGCAAATTCGAATAGAGTTTTGAACATACTTTTCATCTCAAATATAAATGAGCAATTTTGGTAAGTTTCCAAAAATAAACTTTCCCTTTTTTTTAAATCCTCTTATTTTCAAATTTTCTTTTCTTTTATTTCAAAGTCATTTTCAATTTCATTTCAAAAGCATTTCAAATTACTTTGGAGTTTGGATCAACACCATTCATCACAATAAAATGCAACATCATGTATGCTCACACATGTTACTACCTTATGAAGAATTTTAATTTAATGAAAAACTTTTATTTTGCTATATTTCATGTGCCCAAAAAATTTATAAATAAATCATTTTAGCTCTATTTTAAAAGAGGTAAATTTTAGGGTGTTACAAAAAACTAGCTCTAACCTAATCATGCAAAGAAAATAAAGGAAGGTCTGATCCCAATTTAAAGGCTCTAGAAGCTTCTAACACATCACTAATATCCTCTCTCGGCTTCAGGATTGTAGAACTCATAGGTTGGAGGATTGCCTGGAATGGAAAACCTTTAACCATTTTGCCACAATCGTGATGAAATTCAGCTGGGAGAACGCAGGGTTTAATAAAGGAGTTGAAGATCGCAGCCGTTGTATCATCCGAACAGTCGGATTCAAATCAGAATTTGAAAGGAAAAGTCAGTTCATCATCCTCATTATAAGTTAGTTGAAATGACCTGATTTCCGTGAAGGAAAATCCACAGAGTCGAAGTGTAATAAGACCGTTGTAGATCATATTACCCAAATTCTAGTCGAATATCACATCCATACAACGTAATATCAGAGTACAAATAGTGCGGAATTACATAAATTATTACATCGCCGCATTGGCGGAATCAAAAGTAGCATTCATTCAGAACAGCTTGAAGATAAGATCGCCAAACTCGAGCGTAGGAATGAACCCCTCAACCTTCAAACTCCTCAGAGCTATACTCCTCAGCAGAACCTGTGTGCCAAAGTTTATTAGTACGATTTATAATGGCCACTCCCACCCTATGAGCATTGCTTTATGGAAATTGGATACAAGTTGGATATAATCAAAAGGTACCTATAAGACTGGGATTTCCTATGTTTTAGCATATCAAGTATATAATAATAGTTGGTCAAGTTTTAACACCATTCCCACACCTATTCCACCCCATTTCTGTCCAGAACCAGGTCTTGATCCAGGGATCGATATACCATCATCTCCACACCATCACCACATCACCACCATACCATCGCTCAGTCGACAGGCCATCTCCCTCTTGGCACTGTCTCAAGGCCCGTAGCCCCTGGCTACGACCGAACACTCACTCACAGGGGGAAGAAGAGAAGGACTCATCTCACTATCTAGTTTAAGCGAAACCCAAGAATGGTCCATAGCCGACAAGTCGGCATATGTATCGATCGATCAACCATACACTCTATAGAGGTTTTACATAACCACAAGATCCGCCTTCCTCACTGACCATCGTCAACTGGGCTGATTCCAACCGCTTGCTAGCCTAGGATAATGCCACTCTACCATTCAGCCCTGGTACACCCCAAGTCTAGTCTGGGGTGGCTGAAACTGTGAGTCACGAGCTGGGTCCCCAAGGTCTCCATGAAGTCTCGGAAGGGTGTGGGGGAATCCTCCGTGCCCCGTACCTCCTCGCACTGTCCGCTGTCAACCTAGCAGTAGTGGCAATATCCTACCAAGTAGTCTGGCCGTCCCGCACCATATAGGGCGAGTCGTACATAAGGCCTCCCGGTGAATCTGAGAACTAGTAAGTCCTTAGGGATGACCAAGCCAGAATGTCTTCATCAGGGTTTCCATTTACCATGCCACCACAGCACCTCCACCCCAGGCTCCTCCCATCATAGGTTCACACCCAGGGCCACCTCATATACCATTTACCCACCACAGGTATCCATTTCCAGGGGTGCCCAGGTAGCACCTCGTGGCAAGACTTGCCCCAGGCTCATCATATATTCCAACTTGGTCGACACAACCCTCACCCTCCACGCACCCAAGTCACACACGCATCACTCTCCCCATAGTCCAGATAACACCAGTTTCCACCACGCATCAATGTAGTCCAAGCGTAGTAGAAGTAATAAGCAATGAAATATAGCAGCAAGCGTGTGTCTAGCCTAATAGCAGGGTAAGCAGGGGTAAGGTTGCGTTAAGGTAAAGGCCATCAAGTAAGCATACTACCATGCAAGTCCTATCATAGTGTGAATATAACAATAAAGTAAAGCAATAGCAGTTCTATATTAGCCATGCGTAATAGGTGCTACGAGGTTGGGTGGGATGTGGCACCTTCAGTGAAGTCATCCCCGCACTCCTCACGGTACTCACGATCCTCGTCCGTCTGGTTCTCCTCCGAGTCTGCATATGATTGAATTATAGTCGCGTTAGCGACATCTATAGAATAGCACAAAGAAGCAATGAAAATTCAAAAGAGCCAAATGCACTTAAACATGGGTTCATTGCGTAGAGCTCGATTTTAGATGAATTTTGGTCCTGGTTTCATATTTTTCTGAGGTCGTATGAATTAGTTATGAATTCTGAAGATTAAATCCATTTCTAAAAATAATAAAGGTTGATTAATCCAGGGCTGAGCTTGACGTCAGCATGGCGTCATTAGAGCTAAACCGTGGCTGACAGGCGGGTCCCGCTGATGTCATCACAATGTCAGCATGATGTCACCTCCTGACATGTGGGTCCAGAGTCTCTGTGTCGCTGACATGTGGGCCCCGGTCAACGATCAACATTGACCGGTCAACGGTCAACCAGGTCGGATCCAAACTGGGTCGGTTGGGCCTATATATGGCTGGGCTTTGGCCCGCCAGGTGGCGCGCGCTGGTGCGGCCACGTCGTCTTACTAGGGCACTAACGGGTCGTGGTCCACGGGCGCAGGTGAGGTGTGGTTCATGGTGAACCCGCCTGCGTTGGTCCATAGACCGCAGAGCCAGTCTATGAAGGACTTGGTCCACTTACTCCTTCCTTAGGGTTTGGTTCACGTGCACCAAGTGCACGGACGTGTGGCCGACGAGGAGAAAATCCCCTTCTCTTCCCCGACAGGGCTCCCGCCGGTGGTGAGGTCACCGACGAGCCCCAGCGGCGGCACTAGCATCCGATTAGGGTAGGCAATAGCTTCCCCATGCCATGGCGTCTACGATGGTGGGGTTGGGGCGACGGCTAGGGCTTCCTAGGGCTCTGGCCACGGTGAACGGTGGCTTGGCGTGGCGGTGCTCATCGGCGAGGCATCTAGGGACAATTCAGGGGTCCTGGTGCCCCATCTTCCTTTAGACAGTTAGCGGGGAGGCATAGTGTAGCGTCGACGATGACCATAAGGCGGTGGAGTCCGCACGCGGTGGTGGTGCACGGTGGAGCTCCGCCCGAGGTCCGGTGCATGTGGCCAAGGCACTGCGGCCGGCTAATGGCTTCTTGGTCTATATGGCTATCATCCAGGTGTCACGGCGGTGCTCTACGGCCATTCCTAGTCCAGCGAGGCGGTTGGATGCGCATGCGGTGGCCGTGCCATGGCGGCGGCATTCTGTGGTAGGGTAGCTCCGGCTTGCCCCGTGGTCAGGGTCTCTCCCATGCTCTCCTCATCACTAAATGGGTGCATCACGTGTTTGCGGGGTTGGCGAAGCTCGTAGCGAGGTCGGTGTTGGCCGCGATGGCGTGTAACCACACCGTGGTGACCTCACCACGGGGTGTTGTGAGCGCGGCGAGCGCATGCCTTACGATGGCGTTCCCGATGGGCTTGGAGAGGTCTCAGCCAAGGTGCTCAATGCGGTGTGCTTGGCAGTATGGAGTGGCGGTGTGGTGATGACGGTGTGGCCGTGTAGCGGTGTGTGGTGCTGTGCCTGCTCGCGGAAGAAGATGGTGGCGCCTTCCTCTACTCCGGTGGCGGTGTCTCTCTCCGCGCCTCTCCTTCTCCTCTCGTCCCTCGGCTTAGTGTGCTGGTGCGAACCGCACGGCAGCGGCGAGGTGAATGGAGGGCTAGGGCTTGGGGTCCTCCTTTTATAAGCCAAGCTCCATGCTCATCCATGGCGGATGGCAGAACGGCTGGTGATGTGCCGAGCGCATTGGACGGCTCTCGCGTGTAGGGGCGGTTGCGTGGGCGCGGCGCTAAGGTGGGGGACAGGGTCATGCGATGTGCGTGACCCCGGGCCCGCGCCTGCTCCGCGGTCGGCTCCCGGTCGCGTGGTGGAGGGAGCGTGGGGAAGACGATGATGCTGTAGCTAGGTAGCTAACAGAGGGGGCCTGTTTGCCGCCTTGTCTGATCTGCGGCGTGGCGTGTGGTGCGTGATTTACCGGTGGCGGGTCCGACTTGTCGGTGCTTTGTCTTGTGTGGCAGTAGGGTGTTCTTTGGGGGCGGCTGTGGGTCAGCGTCTTGTGAGTGGGGAGGGCAAAGGGATCGGCCGGGTGGCTCACAAGGCCGAAAGCAGCCTGGCTCCGCTTGCTCCCTCTTCTTTCCTTTCTCTTTTATTTGTTGCCAATTTGGTTAGGGTTTGATTTATTTAGTTTCATTGTACAAGTGTGCACCTTGATTAAGGGTGGAGCTTAGGGCTGGTTGGTGGGGTCCACATACTTAGGTGGTACTTAGGTGATTAATTTATTGCACAATAAATTAATTATAAGTGGTCACTTTTATTTGCACAACAAAAGATCAATAAAAGGCAACTCACTTGTTTAGAATTAAAATGCATGCAGGAATGTATGTGTTAGGGATTTTAAACACACATATACAACAAGTGACATGCTATGCTTATGAGTTTGTTTAGTTGGATTATGACTAATGCAACACTTAGGGTTAGCTCCTACAAATGTCACTCATCATCACATGGGGTTTTGAAGAAAAAAAAAATTGTAGTTGGGATTTTTGGTGTGTGGATTTTTGGGTTGTTACAGTCCTACCCCCTTAACAGAATCTCGTCCGTGAGATTAAAGCGTAACGTACCCTTCGAAGAGATAAGGATATTGTAGCCGGAGGTCAGACTCTTTCTTCCATGTTGCTTCTCTCTCAGTGTGATTGCTCCATTGGATCTTGCACATAGGAATAGTTTTGCTTGGGGTCTCTTTGGTATCTCTACCCAGAATTCGGATAGGATGTTCTTTATACTCAAGAGTGTTCTGAATGTCAAGTGTATCAGCCGGGATTACTTCATCGAGCACTCTCAAACACTTGCGTAGCTGTGAGACATGGAATATGGGATGTACACCCACCAATTCCTGAGGTAGCTCAAGTTTGTAAGCGAGTTTTCCAATCCTCTTGTGGATCTTGTATGGCCCAACAAATCTAGGGGCGAGCTTTCCTTTCACATGGAATCTGACAGTTCCACGTAGCGGGGATACCTTAAGATAGACGAAATCTCCCACATTGTACTCAAGTTCTCTTCTTCTTTTGTCAGCATAGCTCTTGTATCGACTTTGAGCAATTCTCAAATTCTCCTTCACTTGAGCAACTCCTTCTTCGGCATCTTGAATCTTAGCGGAGTCAAAGAACGATCTTTCTCCCGGTTGGGACCACATCAAAGGTGTCTTACAAGGTCTGCCATATAGAGCTTCGAACGGCGACATCTTGATGCTGGCTTGGTAGCTGTTGTTGTAAGAGAACTCTGCATAGGGTAGGCATTTCTCCCAATCAGAGCCATAATTCAGTATACTAGCGTGAAGCATGTCTTCTAAGATCTGATTTACTCATTCAGTCTGTCCATCTGTCTGTGGGTGATAAGCGATACTGAAATCAAGTTTGGTTCCAATGGACTTGTGCAGGGCTTCCCAGAATCGGGACATAAACTGAGGACCACGATTAGATACAATACTAGAGGGAGCTCCATGCAGTCTGAGGATATGCTCAACATATAGATATGCTAACTTTTCGACATCGGTCTTGGTCTTAACTGGTACAAAGTGAGCAACCTTGGTCAAATGATCAACAATCACCCAAATGGAATCATTGCCTTTCTGTGAACGGGGCAATCCAACTATGAAATCCATGGATATGCTCTCCCATTTCCACTAGGGAACGTCAAGAGGCTTTAACAATCCTGTAGGCCTTTGATGTTCAGCCTTGACTCTATTACAGGTGTCACATCATGCCACAAGTCCCGCAATGTCTGTCTTCATGCTTTTCCACCAAAAGTGTTTCTTCAAGTCTTGATACATCTTTGAACCTCTAGGGTGAATACAATACTTAGAATCATGGGCTTCTAACAGCATTTCATCTCGTAGTGCTAGATCGAAAGGTACACAAATTCTATCCTTGAACCAGATAGTTCCTTGTTCATCTTCATGGTGGTTGGTCTTGTAGCCTAGTTTCATCAGACCATGGAGATATTCGATCTCTTCACAATTTTTCTAAGCTTGATGGATGCAATCTGTGAGATCATTCTATATGTGGAGCTCATTCAACAAGCCATGCAATAGTATCTCAAGATGGAAATCCTCAATCTCTTCCTTGAGCTCAGGTGGTACGGATTCAGTGATCAAAGTGTGACAGTAACTCTTGCGACTGAGAGCATCTACGACTACATTAGCTTTTCCCGGATGATAGTGAATTTCTAGGTCATAGTCTTTAATCAACTCTAGCCAATGGCGTTGCCTCATATTCAAATCTTCTTGAGTGAAAAAGTACTTCAAGCTCTTGTGATCGGTGTAGATATCACACTTGTTGCCTATCAAGTAGTGCCTCCAGATCTTTAAGGCATGCACAACTGCTGCTAACTCAAGATCATGAGTAGGGTAACGGTTCTCGTGTTCTTTCAACTATCGAGAAGCATAAGCTATCACTCTTCCACCTTGCATCAATACATAGCCAAGTCCTTGACGGGATGCATCACAATAGACCATGAAATCTTTGTTGATATCAGGCAATGCTAGCACAGGAGTTGTGGTAAGCTTCTGTTTCAATTCCTAGAAGCTTTGCTCGCACTCGGGCATCCATTCAAACTCCTTAGTCTTCTTCAGAAGGTTTGTCAATGGACGGGCAATCTTGGAAAAGTTCTCGATGAATCAGCAGTAATATCCAGGCAATCCCAAGAAACTTCTGACTTCAGTCACGTTACGAGGTTGATCCCATTCTTTCACAGCTTCAATCTTAGCTGGGTCAACTGCAACACCTTCAGCTGATAGTACATGGACTAGGAAGGCAACTTCCTATAGCCAAAACTCGCATTTGCTGAACTTTGTGTAGAGCTAATGTTGGGCTAATTTCTCAAGCACAGCTCTAAGATGATGTTCATGTTCTTTGGCGGTGGGTGAATAAACAAGGATGTCATCAATGAATACTACCACGAACTTATCCAGCTCATCCATGAAAACCTTATTCATCATGTTCATGAAGTAGGCGGGAGCATTCGTGAGTCCAAAGGACACCACAGTGAACTCAAACTGCCCATACCTAGTCACAAAAGCTGTCTTCGGGATGTCACTCTCTCGAATCTTCATCTGATGATAGCTAGATCTAAGATCAATCTTGGAGAAATACTTGGCACCTCAAAGCTGATCAAGCAAATCATCAATCCTTGGCAGGGGGTACTTGTTCTTGATGGTGACGGCGTTCAAGTTTCGGTAATCAATGCACATTCTCATCGAGCCATCCTTCTTCTTAACAAACAGAACAGGGGATCCCTAGGGTGAAGCACTGGGTCTAATATACCCCTTCAAGATGAGCTCATCAAGTTGTTTCTTGAGCTCGGCTAGTTCATCAACTGACATGCGATAGGGTCTCTTGGCAATGGGTCATGTTCCCGGCAAAAGATCAATGATGAACTCTACATCATGGTCTGGTGGCATACCCGGTAATTCTTCAGGGAATACATCGGGATAGTCTCTGACCACAGGCACATCATGAACAGTCTTCTCCTCTTTTTGTGATTCTGAACTGGCTTTAAGGGCACATAGGATAGATGTGGACTTTTTGGACTGGGGTTCACATCTAATAACTTGGCATGATGGGTGGGTCACTTGGACGTATCTAGGTGAACATGATATGATGCCTCAGTGAATGGTTAGCCAATCCATACCTAAGATGACATCTAGGTTTGTGGAAGGTAACAGGGTTAGGTCGGCTTTAAAGATAAGACCATCAATGGTAATACTCACTCCCTTACAGATGTGGGTGCACTTTAGGTCTCCTAAAGGTGAGCTGGTGATGATAGGCTTTCCACGTGGGGTTACAGGCAGGTCATGCTCTCGTGCAAACTTGGATGATATGTAAGAACAAGTTGCTCCAGAGTCAAATAGAACTGATGCAATATTGCCATTAACTAAAACATGCCATACACAACGTCAGGGGTAGCCTATGCTTCCTCGATGTCCAGATGGTTGAGACGTCCACGAGTAGCAGATCCCTTGAACTGAGACTTCTGAGCGGCTAAGTTCTGAGGGCACTCAGCAGCTTTGTGACCCAGTTGGCCACAAGCGAAGCAGGTGAAAGGCGCACCACCTATAGGGGTTGGCGCGGGTGCCTTCTAGTTTCTAGTGCTTGGTGCAGAGCGGTTCTGTGCTGGGCGTTCATTCGCTAAGCGGGGACGGTTGGAACGGTCCTGAGTGTTGCGGTCCTAAGCATAACGGTCCCGGGTGTAACGATCCTAAGCAGGGCGGGAGTATTTGGTGGTGTAGCCTCCACCACCCCTACTTGATCCAGGGTTGTCATCCCTATTGTGGCGAGAGCGTTCCCTAGATGGTGCATCTCTGTGGAACCTCTTGTGATCACGGCCACAGAAGGACTCCTTAGGCTTACGCTTCCTCTCCCTGTACTCCTCTCTAGCTTCAGCATGGTCCTTCTCAATCTGGATGCAGCGATCCACCAGAGCACGCAGCGTGCTACTCTCAATACCGCCAAACTTCAGCTTGATGTGCAGGTTAAGTCCCTTGCAGTAATAGTACAGCTTCTCCTTCTCAGAGTTCACAACATAGGAAGGTGCATAGCGTAGAAGGTTGGTGAAGCGAGTGGTGTACTCAGTCACCCTGTCCTTTCCCATCTTGATGTTGCGGAACTCCTCGGCTTTGGCCTCCATGATACCCATGGGAATGTGATACTCAGTGAATGCTTCAGCGAACTCATCCCACAAGATGTTGGCAGGGTCCTCATGGGAATCACTGAAACTATCCCACCAGGCGCGTGCTGCACCTGTGAGCTGGTGTGTGGCAGCTCCAACACACTCATCGTTGGTGAAGGTGGTGAGGTCGAGCTTCTTTTCCACCTCCTTGAGCCAGTCATCGGCTACAAGCGGATCAGGGTCAGTGCCATCATAGGTAGGTGGCCTCAGCTTCAGAAATCCCTCTAGCTTCCTTTGGAAGTCATTCTGCTGACCTCCCTAGCAATGGTTTGCTCCGTCTACAAGAGCTACAAGAAGTTGGGTCTGTTGCGCCATCACCTCTGCCAGGTTCGGTGGTGGTGGTGGCGGAATGTTCTCCTCAACAAGCGGTGGGGTATTCTCTAGGTTGAAGGGTATCCCTCCACATCCATGGCCACGGCTACGGTTGTTGCCACCACACCCCCCGTTTGGTTCGACTGGTTTGGGGTGGGCGCACGTCTACGGTTCATTAGGCGAGTAGATCGGCGGTTCGGCATCTGCAACACGGATCATAGGAATTTTAGTGTTTGTGCCATAAGTGCTTATAATTCAGTATGATTACATGATTTTGATGATTTAAATAAAAGCATTTATATTATCCAACACTCATTACAAAGAAGCAATAAGATCCATAAGAAGTAATAAGATCCAAAACATTCATTTCATGGGTTTTATTACATAGCATCATCTCTAGTAGCTACACTTGAAGACTCACGAGAATCGCACTACACATAGTGTCTCATATTACATCTCATCAGGGGTACATCATGGGGTACAACTTATGGAAGCCACTGACATGACTCATGACCATGCAGGGTCATCTACTCTAGCTCGTACACCGCAGCTGGGATACGACTGTTCTCGATCTCGATCTCCTTGTTAGACTTGTGAAGTCGGGACACGTACTTCAAGGCCTCAGCGAGCTCCTCAGTAGGCTTGGCTCCAGGCAGGGTAGGGCAGGCATCTAGGTTGAGGCGAGTTGGGGCTAACTCAAACTCCTCTATCCTAGGCTTCATCTTGCTGCGAATCTCCTTGGGTAGCTGATCCCACATACCCTTCATCTCCCTGAGGCGCTTCTTGTCAGACTTCTACCAAGCCTGCCAAGTCCTCTCACACTTGTCCTATAGGTACTCATTCTGCCTGAGTGCCTCGATCAGGTGACCCTGGTTGCGAATGGCCTTCTTCCTGAACTCCTCTAGCTCCTGAGTCATGGTCTTGTTCTGAGATTGGATTTTTAGCATATCAATCCCCTTGGACCTCTCTCTGTCTCCTCTGCGGTTGAACTCGGTCTTCTTGTCATCCAACTCTCTCTGCAACTCCAAGACCATGCTGTCGAGGTAGCAGTTCCTGTTGCCTAGGTCGGTGGCTTTGTCCTATAAGTCAGCGACCTCGGCTCTGTGGACTTTTTCACGACGGTTGAGCTCGTCCTGTAGCTTGGCAACTGTCTCAAGTAGACTAGCTCGTTCCTGTGCTCCCTGCGAGTCTCACTCCTGGTACTCCCACAGAAGGGCCTAGTCCTGACGTCTCCTTTGCTCAAGCTAGGTCATGTACCTGTAATGCTCTAGTAGGCGGATAGCCGAGACGTGAAGGCATCTGTCCTCCTCGGCAAAGATAACTCTGCCGGCTGCGAAACCCTGCTCACTAGGGGTAAGGCTGAGGTCGAGGGCCTGGGGAAGTAGATGGAACTTTGTCATCTTCAGGTGCTCGTAGTGGTCCCTCATTACTCTGCGATGTGCCTTATGTGAGACAGCTCGCAGTCCCTCCTCAACTGTGTCCTCTATAGTCAACTCGGTGAAAGCTAGGATAGAAGGTAAGGTAGTGCTAGCTAGGAACTCGACTGAGGTGACAACCGGTCCTTCGATTCCTCCTTCCTGAGCTGACTTCCTGGTGCAGGTGACCTTGACAAGCTCGTCAGGGACTCCTAACGTGATGAGAACTCAGCAGAGGGTCTGTGCAAAACCCCCGAGCTCACGTAGGTCGAAGGTAAGCTTGGTGTGGTCCAGAGGTAGCGGTCCTAGAGGCAGTCATTCGACATTCGTTGCCATCTGCATGTTTTAGGGAAACAGGTGTTAGCAGGTCAATAAATAGATAAGCCTTGCATAAAAGTAAATGCAAGGTCGGTATATAACCGAAAGAAGGGATGTTCACATCCTATTCTATCGTCCATTTCTGAGGGTTTCGTCCTAGGGTCAAGTATGGCTCTGATACCAACTGAAACGACCTGATTTCCGTGAAGGAAAATCCACAGAGTCAAGTGTAATAAGACCATTGTAGATCATATTACCCAAATTCCAGTCGAATATCACATCCATACAACGTAATATCAGAGTACAAATAGTGCGGAATTACATAAATTATTACATCGCCGCATTGGTGGAATCAAAAGTAGCATTCATTCAGAACAGCTTGAAGATAAGATCGCCACACTCGAGCATAGGAACGAACCCCTCAACCGTCAAACTCCTCAGAGCTATACTCCTCAGCAGAACCTGTGTGCCAAAGTTTATCAGTATGATTTGTACTAGCCACTCCCACCCTATGAGCATTGCTTTGTGGAAATTGGATGCAAGTTGGATATAATCAAAAGGAACCTATAAGGCTGGGGTTTCCTATGTTTTAGCATATCAAGTATATAATAATAGTTGGTCAAGTTTTAACACCATTCCCACACCTATTCCACCCCATTTCTGTCCAAAACCAGGTCTCGATCCAGGGATCGATATACCACCATCTCCACACCATCACCACATCACCACCATACCATCGCTCAGTCGACAGGACAACTCCCTCTTGGCACTGTCTCATGGCCCGTAGCCCCTGGCTATGACCGAACACTCACTCATAGGGGGAAGAAGAGAAGGACTCATCTCACTATCTAGTTTAAGCAAAACCCAGGAAAGGTCCATAGCCGACAAGTTGGCATATGTATCGATCGATCAACCATACACTCTATAGAGGTTTTACATAACCACAAGATTCGCCTTCCTCACTGACTGTCGTCAACTGGGCTGATTCCGGCCGCTTGCTAGCCTAGGATAATGCCACTCTACCATTCAGCCCTGGTACACCCCAAGTCTAGTCTGGGGTGGCTGAAACTATGAGTCATGAGCCGGGTCCCCAAGGTCTCCATGAAGTCTCGGAAGGGTGGGGGAATCCTCCGCGCCCCGTACCTCCTCGCACTGTCCGCTATCAACCTAGCAGTAGTGGCAATATCCTACCAAGTAGTCCGGCCGTCCCGCACCATATAAAGGCTGATTAATTCAGGGCTAACACATGTCACACTATGACTGGTTCACGTGGCATGCTGACGTCAGCTTGGCGTCATCAGAGCTAAACCATGGCTGACAGGTGGGTCCCGCTGACGTCATCACGACGTCAGCATGAGGTCACCTCCTGACGTGTGGGTCTAGAGTCTCTGTGTCGTTGACATGTGGGCCCCGGTCAATGGTCAACGTTGACCGGTCAATGATCAACCAGGCCGGGTCCAAACTGGGCCGGTTAGGCCTGGATACGGGCTGGGCTTTGGCCCGCCACGAGGCGCACGCTGGTGCGGCCACGTCGTCTTACCGGCCCACTAATGGGTCATGGTCCATGGGCGCAGGTGAGGTGCGGTTCATGGTGAACTCGCCTACGTTGGTCCATAGACCGTAGAGTCGGTCTATGAAGGACTTGGTCCACTTACTCCTTCCCAGGGTTCGGTTCACGTGCACCAAGTGCACGGACATGTGGCCGGTGAGGGGAAAATCCCCTTCTCTTCCCCGACGGGGCTCCCGCCAGCGGTGAGGTCACCGGCGAGCCCCCGCGGCGGCGCTAGCATCCGATTAGGGTAGGCAATAGCTTCCCCATGCCATGGCGAGTACGACGGTGGGGTCGGGGCAATGGCTAGGGCTTCCTAGGGCTCTGGCCATGGTGAATAGTGGCTCGGCACGGCAGTGCTTGTCGGTGAGGCATCTAGGGGCAATTCCAGGGGTCCTGATGCCCCGTCTTCCTTCAGATAGTTAGCGGGGAGGCATAGTGTAGCATCGACGACGACCATAAGGCGTGGTGGAGTCCGCACGCGGTGGTGGTGCACAGTGGAGCTCCGCCCGAGGTCCGGTGCATGTGGCTAAGGCGCTGCGGCCGGCTAACGGCTTCTTGGTCTATACGGATATCATCCAGGTGTCACGGCGGTGCTCTATGGCCACTCCTAGTCCAGCGAGGCGGCTGGATGCGCATGTGGTGGCCGCGCCATGGCGGCGGCGTTCCGCGGTAGGGTAGCTCTAGCGTGCCCCATGGTCAGGGTCTCTCCCATGCTCTCCTCGTCACTAAATGGGTGCATCACGTGTTTGCGGGCTTGGCAAAGCTCGTAGCGAGGTCGGTGTTGGCCGCGATGGCGCATAACCGCACCGTGGTGACCTCGTCACGGGGTGTTGCGAGCGCGGCAAGCACGTGCCTTGCGATGGCGTTCCCGATGGGCTTGGAGAGGTCTCAGCCAAGGTGCTCACCGTGGTGTGCTTGGCAGTGCGGAGTGGCGGTGTGGTGATGACGGTGCGGCCGTGTAGTGGTGCGTGGTGCTACGCCGGCTCATGGAAGAATATGGTGGCGCCTTCCTCTACTCCAGTGGCGGTGTCCCTCTCCAAACCTCTCCTTCTCCTCTCGTCCCTCGGCTTAGTGTGCTGGTGCAAACTGCTCGGCGGCGGTGAGGTGAATGGAGGGCTAGGGCTCGGGGTCCTCCTTTTATAGGCCGAGCTCCATGCTCATCCATGGTGGATGGCGGAACGGCTAGTGATGCGCCGAGCGCATCAGACAACTCTCGCGTGCTGGGGCGGTTGCGTGGGCGCGGCGCTAAGGTGGGGGACAGGGTCATCCGATGTGCGTGACCCCAGGCCCACACTTGCTCCGCAGTCGGTGCCTGGTCGTGTGGTGGAGGGAGCGTGGGGAAGACGACGATGCTGTAGCTGGGCGGCTAACAGAGGGGGCTCGTTTGTCAGCTTGTCCTGATGCGGCGGCGTGCGGTGCGTGACGGCTGATGGGCGGGTCCAGCTTGTCAGCGGCTTGTGCACGCATGAGCGGTAGGGTGTTGCTGGGCCGGCTTCGTGGGCCACGTGGGTGAGTGGGAGGGCAGGCGGGCTCGGCCGGGCTGGCTCGCAAGGCCGAGCAGGCCTGGGCTGCTGCTGCTCCCTCTTCTTTCCTTTCTCTTTTATTTGTTGCCAATTTGGTTAGGGTTTGATTTATTTAGTTTCATTGTACAAGTGTGCACCTTGATTAAGGGTGGAGCTTAGGGCTGGTTGGTGGGGCCCACATACTTAGGTGGTACTTAGGTGATTAATTTATTGCACAATAAATTAATTATAAGTGGTCACTTTTATTTGCACAACAAAAGATCAATAAAAGGCAACTCACTTGTTTAGAATTAAAATGCATGCAGGAATGTATGTGTTAGGGATTTTAAACACACATACAACAAGTGACATGCTATGCTTATGAGTTTGTTTAGTTGGATTACGACTAATGCAACACTTAGGGTCAGCTCCTACAAATGTCACTCATCATCACATGGGGTTTTGAAGAAAAAAAATTGTAGTTGGGATTTTTGGTGTGTGGATTTTTGGGTTGTTACATTAGCCAAGTTAGGATGGCTACATCAAACCCTCCGTAAAACTTTTTGAAGAGGTGGCCAACGTCGAAGTCATTTATTATGGCCGATGCAGCCTCGCCATAACTCGTACACTGTCGAGTTCTTCCTTCTTCGCCTCTATATTCCTCATCAAAATTAGAGGAGGGAAAACTCAGGTCTCTGAGATCAGGCCTTACCATCTTGTACATGTACAAATTGAGCCACAATTGTATGAGCCACCAGGGCCACTGATAGTCTGTATTGGTTCATTCTTCACTAATTGGGCAGCCACCTAGTACATCAGATGATAAGCAGCTCCTAGCAGATATTTTCCAAGAGGGATATCCTTAACTAATGCTAGGTGCTCCGCCATGAGTTTGTGATTATAAGTCAGACCACAAGATGTCCCACAAAAGATGAATCTCTCCAACCATATATTCAGAAAAGCTACATATTCTCGTTCGCTGATAGATGATTCGTCTTCGACGTGATTCAGAATGTAACTTGCCCATCCGGTGCAGTCTCCTATCTTGGCCAATCTTTTGGAGCCGGCACTCAAGTACTCATAGGGTTGCACTGATCCAGTAATTCGAAGGCCGGTCAACATATATACATCGGCCAGAGTAATGGTCATTGGGCCATGGCCAAAAATAAAAGCATTCAGAGCATTAGACAAGAAATAAGAAGCAGAGATCAAGAGTGAATTATTCCTCTCCATTTCGGACAAAGAAAGTGCCAGGCACTGGTTTAGATCATAAAGCTCCCAGTCTCCACCCTTTTTCATTGATACCCTATGAAACCAATCTCTCCATCCCTTAGGCGCTTTAGGCCAATTCCTGAAGGGAGTTTTGTTCTAGGAAGATGAATCCACTACATACTCTTTAAAGGGGATCTGGTTGGTTTCTTGGCAAATGAAATCAGATGGATCAGGATCACCCATAGGCCCGAGAAAATAAATGTTAGGAACGACAGCTGATGGAATCAAGATCTCGTTCCTCATTTCCTAGAAATCGGATAAAATAAATTCAAGAAGAGAAGAAATACAGGGTAACGGCCGACACTGGAGAATGCAAACTTGGAAACATACCTCAGGAACATAGTCGTTGGTCGCCATCACGGCCAGAGCAGGATCAGATCCGATAAAGATAGCTTGAATGATGGTTCGATGGAACGACGGATCTGCTAGGGTTTGAGGCCTTGGTGATGACGGCGTCGGCTGTTGGAGTTGGCTCGAGAAAAGAGGAGAAAGCAAAAAGGTTGAGTGCATCGAAAGGGATACTATTGAGATGTTATATGAGACTCAGGCCGAGAAGTCAGGAGTTATGCGTATATCTCGGGATAAAGCGGTTATGGCACGGTAAACCAATAAGCTGGAATTTTGGAATAAAACTATTTTATCCTAAAATTGGGGGGCATGTGTTTACACCAAAATTTGGGAGAAGGAATGCGGGAACTCGCAGGCTTCCAAGATTGTGCCAATCAAAGAAGATCGATGTCAGCCATGACTCTAGAATCGGGTCTCTTGGGATGACGTCAGCGGATAGCGATGATGAACTACGGTTGGCGCCAGGAAACTACATATCGGACTCTACAAAAAGGGAAAGATTAGAGTCTAAGTTATTTTAAATTAGGAATATTTTCATTTATGCCAAGGATTGTAACAAATTGTGCTCGAGTAGGATTCAGGTTTAGGCTCTGGGTATAAATATCAGACCTCGGCTATTGTAAAAAGAACAACCAATCAATCCAATATACAAGTTATTTACTTTTTTGGCTCCGGCCACCCCTTAGGAGTGGGAGTAGAGTAGATTTCGGCGAGTTCTTCAGCAAGTACGGCTACATCGATCTAGTCGACCTCCACTGCTTGTTGTAAGTACCGTCATGGTTTATACCTCTGTTCGTATGGCTGCATCGATTCGGTTGACCCCCACTGCGGCCCTAGTATAAGCTAGTTATCGACTCTTGTTTAATTCAAGTATGGCCTGTGTGATTCTACCTCACACCCCACTGCTTGAATTAAATCAAGGTCAAGTTATCGGCTCTACCTTAGAATGGCAGTCTTTGGTAGATTCATTAAGTTACCGATATTGCTTATTGCTTTCATTATTTATTTAATTACAGCAATATCACTCTGCACGATTGAGATTGATTTAGATCGGCCTTATATCTTATTTGACCCATCATTTGCTAACCTAAAACTGATCTAATCTACACCTTAAACGATGAGTTACGTTTTATCGGTTGTTTTACATCAATCTTAATCGTGCATAACGTGCGGTTAAGGCATGTTGCGTCTTGAGTAGATCTATTGGTTAGCAAGAACCGTTCCACGACCCGTTATCATGGTCTATGTGATTCTACCTCACACCCCACTGTTAGCACCATGGAGTTGAGATCGTTATTTAGTAGATCTATTCCTGGTAAGGCATGACTTTAACTATGCGTTATGCCTGAATCGGCTGTTTTAGCCGATATCGAGTGCTTTCACGAACAGTTCGCATCATGAGACCATTGAAGTAAAGATAGGTTGAAAGATATGTTAGCCCCATGATCTTATTATTGTATTATGGCCTGCATGATTCTGTCTCATGCCCCACTGATATTAGTAATGAGTTAGGGTCGTCGAGTCTATTGTTATTTCTACGGCCTGCATGATTCTGCCTCATGCCCCACTAGTCATGATGATAGATGAGATCTAACATGTCCATTAGATTTATCTTTATTAAATGGTTAAGTGGTGTTGAATTGTCTCTTTATATAAAAAGGGGTTCGGTTACTTATAATCACTGGCTCAGCACAAACCGATCATTGTTGACATCTTATTGCCATTGGTTAATATCTGTTCGATTAATGACATTTATCCTGAATGATAACCGATTCTTCTTACATAACCCCATGAGCTTTTACTGATTTATTCTCAAGAATATACTGGAATCGACTATTTAGTCGATCTCCTTTCATATAAGCTATCATAGCCGCACATTCAGGACTGTCTGGCAACACCGGCAAGTTCCACCCTTAATTATTGATGAACTTTCTCTCCTTGTCAATTGTAGGGTCAAATTAACTGGCATGCCTCGGGAGGATCACGTAGGATCGACCATCCCTGCGCTGAAGCTAGGCGGATCTGCTCTATCGAGCGGACCCTTCCGGCTTGCTGCGTGTGTCCTCGACATGGGACAAAAATTTTGTGTCGACAACTACCGATAGAAGGCTAGAGAAACCCTTCGTGGGTACATCCGGTGCTTCTCCGGGCAGTGCAACGAGCTGTCTAACATCGCCAACACCAACGTTATAGGAGCTTTCCTATCTGGGAGCACCTATGAGTCCCTGGTTCATAAGCTAGGACGTAAGGGCCCATGAACCACCAAGGAGCTCCTCGACATCACCACCAGCCATGCCTTGGGTGAAGAGGTTGTTGGGGCAATCTTCAACCGCCTCAAGGGCAAGGCAAAATAGGACGAGGATGCCGACTAAGGCGCCTTCAACCGTCCCATCAAGAAGAAAAGCAAGCAGTGGCACGAGGGCTCGCTCGTGGCCATAGCCGACCGCAGGGGGGGTTAGAAGCCCGTGGAGGGCACCCCAAACCACTTCGAGAAGCTGCTCAAGGGGCCTTGCTCGAACCATGCCTTCCTCGTCAAGCATCTATACAAGGACTGCGACCTCATGAAGCTGTTCTTGTCCAGAGGCTCCCATAAAGGGGAGCACAGGAAGGACCTCGACCCAACCACGGACGACGCCGAGGGGAAGGATGGTGGCTTTCTAACGCTAGATGGCTGCCTCATGATCTTCGGAGGGTCGGTATCCTACGACTCCAAGCACCGCCAGAAGCTCACACGCCACGAGGACTATACGGCCAAGCCGACCATGCCTACCTTCCTTCGATGGTCGGAGTCCACCATAACCTTCAATCGGACCGACCACCCGGAGAGCATCCCACAACCGGGGAGATGCCCGCTCATGGTCGGCCTGATCGTCAGCACAAAGCGCCTCACCAAGGTACTAATGGATAGAGGCAGTGGGCTCAACATCATATACACCGAGACGCTCGACGCTATGGGCATCGACCGAGCGCGCATCCGATCGACTGGAGCTCCTTTCCACGGCATCGTGCCTGGAAAGCAGGCCGTGCCACTTGGGCAGATTGATCTGCCCCTCACCTTTGGGGGTTTGTCCAACTATAGGACAGAGACCCTCACCTTCAAAGTGGTTGGGTTCCACGGAACCTACCACACCATCCTAGGATGACCATGCTACGCAAAGTTCATGGCCGTCTCCAACTACACCTACCTAAAGCTAAAGATGCCGGGCCCAGGCGGGGTCATCACCATCAGCACCTCCTTCCAGCGCCTATGAGTGCGAGGTCGAGTGTTGCGATCATGTCACGGCAATCGTCGCCTCCGAAGAGCTCGCAGCCATCAGAAAGGAGGTCGCCGAAGAAGCACCCGACCCCAAGCGGTCAGCCGGGTCTTTCGAGCCAGTGGAGGGCGCTAAGGAGGTCCTCATAGACCTTGGCAAGCCCGAGGGCAAAGTGGTGCGCATTGGCACCACGCTTTCCTCCAAATAGGAAAGCACGCTCATCGACTTCCTCCGCACAAACATAGACATCTTTGCATGGAAACCCTCGGACATGCTGGGCATTTCAAGGGAAGTCACCGAGCATGCCTTGAAGATCCACCCAGGCTCCAAGCCGGTGAAGCAATGCCTGCATCGCTTCGACAAGGGGAAACGTAGGACCATCGACGAGGAGATCGCGAAACTTTTGGTGGCCAGGTTCATCAAGGAAGTGTACCACCCTGAGTGGTTGGCCAATCCCATTCTTGTATGAAAGAAGAGTGGGAAATGGAGGATGTGTGTTGACTACACGGGTCTCAATAAAGCCTGCCCAAAGGATCTGTTTCCTTTGTTGCGCATAGACAAATAGTCAACTCTACCTTAGGGTGTGAACCCCATTGCTTTCTTGATGCGTACTCCGGGTACCATCAAATCATGATGAAAGAGTCCGACCAGCTCGCGACATCTTTCATCACCCCCTTCTGATCGTTCTACTACGTCATGATGTTGTTCGGTCCAAAGAACGCTGGGCTACATACCAGCATTGTATGCTCAAGTGTTTCAGATACCTCATCGGGCGGACCATTGAGGCCTACATAGACGACATCGTGGTCAAGTCCAAATGGGCTGACCAGCTCATAGCCAACCTTGAGCAGACATTTGCAAAACTTTGAGCAAATGGCATTAAGCTCAACCCCAAGAAGTGCATTTTCGGGGTCCTGAGGGGTATGATGCTTGGTTTCATCGTCTTCGAGTGTGGCATCGAAGCCAACCTAGAGAAGATCTCAGCCATCACAAGGATGGGCCTGATTCAGAACATGAAGGGGGTACAACAAGTTACCGGGTGCCTCGCCGTGCTCAGCCGCATCATCTCGCGCCTCGGCGATTGAGGTCTCCCCCTCTATCAGCTTCTGAAGAAGGTCGACCACTTCGAATGGACACCCGAGGCCCAGGAGGCACTTGACATAGTCCAGCAGCTTTTGATGAAGGCCCCAATCCTGGTTTCTTCGACCGACGGAGAACCCCTTCTGCTCTACATTACGGCGACCACGCAAGTGGTCAGCGCCGCTCTAGTAGTGGAGCGAGAAGAAGAGGGGCACGCCCTCATAGTACAGCGCCCCGTGTACTTCATTAGTGAGGTCCTATCTGATTCCAAGACCCGCTACCCCCAAATCTAGAAGCTCCTGTACGCCGTTCTCATCGCCAAGAGGAAGCTACGCCACTACTTCGAGTCACATCCGGTGACGGTCATGACGTCCTTCTCCCTCGACAAGGTCATCCAAAACCAGGATGCCACGGGAAGAATTGTGAAGTGGGCACTTGAGCTGATGGGTCAGGGCATTGCGTATGCCTCCCGAACGGCCATCAAGTCCTGGGGGTTGGCTGATTTCATTGTAGAGTGGACCGAGGTCCAAATGCCACCAGCGGTCGTCGACCAAGAGTACTGGATGATGTACTTCGATGGATCGCTAATGAAGAAAGGTGTCGGTGCGGGGCTGGTCTTCGTCTCGCCTCTTGGGGTATGCATGAGGTACATGGTTTTCCTCCATTTCCCTTCCTCCAACAATGTGGCTAAATATGAGGTGCTCATCAATGGCCTGCGCATCACCATTGAGTTGGGCATCCGATGCCTCAACGTCCGGGGCGAGTCCCATCTGGTCATTGACCAAGTCATGAAGGAGTCGAGCTGCTACGACGCCAAGATGGCAACATATTGCCAAGACGTCCGCCAGCTAGAGGACAAGTTTGACGACCTTGAGCTCAACCACACTCCGAGGTGTCTCAATGAGGTGGCCGATGCGCTGGCAAAGGTGGCATCCGGCCGAGAGCCAGTGCCAATGGGTGTCTTCGCCAGCAATCAGCACAAGCCCTTGGCTCGCTATGAGGGGTCAGAACAAGCCGGTGACAGTCTGCTCGCCCTAGGCTCGGAGGCTGACCAACCATCGGCTCCATCCGACCCCGAAGTCATGGAGCTCAAAGAGGAGCCAACGATAGAGCCCGACCCTCTGGTCGATTGGAGGATGCTCTACCTCGACTACCTCCTTCATGAGGCACTACCAATGGACAAGACAGAGGCTCAATGGCTCGCGCCAAGTCCTTTGTCCTGGTTGAGGGTGAACTCTACAAGTGAAGCCACACCGGGGTCCTGTAGTGCTGCATCCCCATCGAACAGGGGAAGCGTTTGCTGAGTGATATCCATGGTGGGATCTATGGTCCCCATGCTACGCCTAGAACCCTGGTCGGAAATGCATTCCGACAAGGCTTCTACTGGCCGACCATAGTAGCCAACGCCGAGCAGATTGTGCGCACCTACGAAGGGTGTCAGTACTATGCTCGGTAGACTCACCTACCAGCCCAAGCGCTCCAGACAATGCCCATCACATGGTCATTCATGGTCTGGGGGCTCGATCTAGTCGGACCTCTCAAAAGGGTGCCCGAGGGTTACACCCACTTGCTTGTCATCGTAGACAAGTTTACAAAGTGGATAGAGGCTCGGTCGATCTCTACGATCAAGTTCAAGCAAGCCGTGATGTTCTTCCTCGACATCGTCCATAGCTTTGCAGTCCCGAACGCCATTCTTTATGGTCTATGGTTCTGAGGCTGTCCTCCCAACTTTCCTTGACTATGGAGCACCAAGGGTCAGGGCGTACGATGAATAGGGAGCCAAGGCGTCCCTCGAGGAAGGCATGGACCAACTGGATGAAGCGCGTGCGCGATGTTGCCCTCCTCCACTCGGCCATGTACCAGTAGGCGTTAGGACGATACCACAACCAACGAGTGTGGGGTCGGGCCTTCAATGTCGGAGACCTGGTCCTCCGCCTCATCCCAAGCAGCAAGACCACCACAAGCGCTCCCCGCCATGGGAGGGACTGTACGACATCACGGACGTGCTCCGCCCAGGCGCCTATAAGCTTAAGACCATCGACGGTGAGGTCTTCACGCAATGCTTGGAACATCGAGCAGCTACATCATTTTTACCCTTAATAAACCCACACTTTCTCTTATCATTATCATTATAGAACCCCCCCCCCGACCTTTAGTGACACCCGACCCCCGCAACGGTGGGGGTCGGGCCTCACTCGGGGGCTAATAAGAGCATATCTATCTGGTAGACAGTCTCTACGTCTGACCCTTTGTCATGATTAAGACCCAAAAGCGAAGTTTGTGGAAACAAACACTGAGTAACACTGGTTGGACTATGAGAAACCTATGCCTCGGCAGCTATGGTGCCTTTGCTCACTAGCATAATCAGAGTTTCTTTTCTGCACCCTGGGCTTTTTGGCCTTAGCCACAGAAAGAGTTGGTACGCATTAAAGAGTATATCCGCCTGGCAATGATTCTCTATGCCCAACCCCCTATCACATTAAGACCTAGGAGCTAGGGTTGCGGGAACAGACTCTGAGTATAACTGGTCGGACTACGAGAGACCTACGCCTCGGTGGCTATGGCGCCTTTGCTCATCATCGTGATTAGAGTTTGTTCACCTGCACCCCGAGCTTTACGATCTTAACAACAAAAAGGGTCGGAATGCACTAACCTTTTTATACAAAAAGGGGAGAAGGGCTAAAAAGTTGTTTCGCTATAACGACATTTAAGAGCTTGTCCATTTATTACAAGTTCTCCACCTGGCTTATCTGCCTAACTAAATTCTTGCGTGCGATGTTCTCATCCTCTATCTCCGTAGGTAAGTCTTGTCACAGTAAGTAATATAAGTCGATCGGACGGCTTGGCCACTATCGAGAAACGGGTAGGGTGCAGCAGGATGCCCCACGCGGGTTATGCTGACCCCGTCACGAACGACGGACTCGGATCTTGCTCGATCATATCCGGTAAGAGCTCCCCAAACCCATCACTCTTACCATCGAGGTAAATCCTGTGCCTAGGTCGATCGAACGACTCAAACTCGCTGCCGAGAGACGGGTCACCCTTACTTTACGCGCATTAATTTCACTACCGAGCCTCCGACCCCAGTGACGGTAGGGGGTCGGGCCTCGCTCGGGGGCTGGCAAGAATGTCTATTCGGTAGATATTCTCAGTGCCCTACTCCTCCTCACATTAAAAACTAGAGGCAGGGTGTGCGGACACAACCACTGAGTAAAGCTGGTCGAACTGCGAGAAACCTATGCCCCAACGGCTATGGTGTCTTTGCTCCCCAGCATGATCAAAGTCTTTGTCCCCACACCCCGTGCTTTAGCCTCCACCTTCTCGGGAAGGGTTTGGAGGGGCCCACCTACAGAATCTCCATCAAGGAGAGGCCGACAGGTCGCCCAAATTGATCAAATGGCTCGGGCCACTACCGAGAGACGGATAGGGAGTAGTCGGATGCCCCATGCAGGTTACGCCGGCTCTATCATGAACGTTGGACCCAGACCCCACACGGACATATCCGGTAAGAGCTCTCCGAACCCGTCACTCAAGCCATCGAGGTAACTTTACCGACCCCCACTTTTCTTTTCCATTGCATGATCATTCATTCATCCATACTCATGCATGCATTCATACATTCATTCATTCATTCATCCATCCATCCATCCATACATTCATCCAAGCATTGCACACGAAGCAGTAGTCGTCTCATTCAATATGAGCGGTGACCGACCGAGGTTCGAAGGCCGGCCCACGAAGGGCTCAAGGCCGCCTCACGTCAAACAGAGCTTGGGGAGAAAAACCAACATGAGCCCCAGCAGCCTTGCCCGACCTCGCTCAGAAGTGGACAGGGACATCTCGACCTTTATCGTTCGATTCTAACCTCAAGCCAAGCCCACAGAATCTCCATCGATGGGAGGCCAGTGGGCCACCTGAGTCACTCTCTGGAGTGACACGGGCATCTGCTGGGAGGTGGGTTAAGGAGCAGTAGAATGCCACATCAGGGCTATACCAACCCGGTCCATGGATGACGGACCCAGATTCCACTCGAACATGCCCGTTAGCGAGCTCACCGAGCGTGACACTCGAGCCATCGAGGCAAGTGTCGTTAGCTCAGCCCCTTCGGTTGCAGAAACTGAGGACAGGGTGATGCATGAAACACGGCTGACCCCTATCGAGCCCCACAAGGCTCAGGGCTCAAGCCGCCCAACCCTAAAACTGGAGACCAGGGTTCGAAGGCTAGTCCACGAAGGGCCTGAGGCCGCCTCACGTCGAACAAGAGCCAGGGGAGAAAACGTAGATGAGCCCCAGCGGCCTTCGCCCGACCCGCCTAGAAGTGGACAGGGTCATCTCAACCTTCTCGTTCAATCCTAACCTCCAGCCGAGCCCACAGAATCCCCATTAAAAGGAGGCCCTCGGGCCACCTGAGTCGCTCTCTAGAATGGCTCAGGCATCTGCTGGAAGGTGGGTTAAAGAGCAGTGGGATGCCCTACATGGGCTTTGCTGACCCCGTCACAAACGACGAGCCCGAATTCCACTCGAACATGCCCATTAGCGAGCTCACCGAGCGCGACACTCGAGCCATCGAGGCAAGTGTCGTTAGCTCAGCCCCTTCGGTTGCAGAAACTGAGGATAGGGTGACGCATGAAACATGTCCGACCCCTACCGAGCCCCACGAGGCTCGGGGGCTCGAGCCACCCGACCCTAAATCAGGAGACCAGGGTTCGAAGGCCAGTCCGCGAAGGGCCCGAGGCCGCCTCGTGTCGAATAAGAGCCAGGGGAGAAAATGCAGATGAGCCCCAGCGGCCTTCGCTCGACCCACCTAGAGGCGAACAGGGTCATCTCAACCTTCTTATTCGATCCTAACCTCCAGCCGAGCCCACAGAATCCCCATTAAGGGGAGGCCCTCGGGCCACCTGAGTCGCTCTCCAGAACGGCTCGGGCATCTGCTAGAAGGCGGGTTAAGGAGCAGTGGGATGCCCCACATGGGCTTTGCCGACCCTGTCACAAACGACGGACCCGGATTCCACTCGAACATACCCATTAGCGAGCTCACCGAGCGCGTCACTCGAGCCATCGAGGCAAGTGACGTTAGCTCAACCCCTCCGGTTGTGGAAACCGTGGATGGGGCGATGATCACAAAGACAAGCCGACCCTCGACCGGACCCCTACTATGCGTAAGGGCTCAAGGAAAGTTGGACTCACAAGGAGATCGAATGCACGGTCGTAGAATGATAGCTCAAATCCTAGGGAGGGGGTACGTGCGAAAACAAGAGACACTTTCTCCTGCTAGGTTCGCTATCCTCTCCTCTATCTTTTAGGACACCCACCCCAAAGAACAGCAAGGGGTCGGATCTCACTGGAAATGATAAGGGTATAAATACACCCTTTCTGAAATAGTCACCGTACCCGACCTCTTCCTCATGTTAAACCCAGTAGCAAGGTCTATGGAAATGAATGACTGAGCAAGGCTCGTCGGACGGCGAGAAACCTATGCCCGAGCGGCTATGGCACTCTTGCTTACTAGCATGATCAGAGTTTCCCTCCTACACCTCGAGCTCTACGGTCTTAACAAACGGAAGGGTCGAAATGCACCAAAACAAAAGGACAAGTTTGTATAAGCGTTACAAAAAGATCGGCACCTGTCCTCTAATTACAAAAGTGATCAACCTGTTGAACTAACTAACCCCTCTAGGGGAGAACTATGCTTTCAATCCTATCCGCCAGGTCCTGCGAAAGGGGAGCCACCGCCATCTCCATCTCCTCTAGCTCATGGGCTTCATCGTCTCTAGGTCGATGCTATCCCCATAATGAGAACGAGCAATCACGAAGGATTGATTGACCCCAGCATGAAGCGCATTCCTCTCGAGCTGGCGCACCCAGACTATAATCTCAACGGCGTGGGCCGCCAGAGAGCTGGTCCCCTTCGACCGCACCATCTCAAGGTCGTCACAGACCACTCCGAGGGTGGTGCTCAGGATACCGAGCTCATTGCTCACCACCTGAAGGTTCCTCCTCGCCTCAATGAGGTCCATGGCTAGCCCAGCAGAGACGCTCTCGGCCTCTACCTTCTGGGTCGTCGCATTTCCAAGCTCGGCCTAGAGAGAGCCAATCTTCTGCTGCACATCGTCGTGCCCTTGGCAGGCCTAATCACGCTTGCAAAGGGCCTGGTCACGCTCCTCACGAGAAACACCACGCTCCGAGCAGAGCCTCTCTACGGTTTGGAGCAGCTCATCCCGCTCCTGGCACAGCCGGGTGACCATCGTGGTATCCAGACTTGCCCTCTTCTCTAGGGCTATGAGCTTCTCCTTGGCTCCTAGCTTCAGCTCCCGTTCCTTCTCAACCTCAGCTAGAAGGTCGAGGATCCACCGATGGGTCTTGGCGTCCTTCTAGAGCAGCTCGTCCTGCTCCTTCCTAACCTTGGTGGCCTCCTCGTCGTCCCTCCATGATCTCGCCGATAGGGCCACGAACGCCCTCTCAGCCTCATCAGCATGATGACGGGCCTCGGCCACCCGTGACCGAAGACTATCCGCCTCCTCGGCAAGGGGAGTCAACTTGGCCACCCTTTGCTGAGCGGCAACAAGCTGAGCGGTCACCTCCCCACGCAGTCGTGCCTCCTTGATGAGGCGGTCCTAGTTTTCCTTCTGCTCACGAAGGAACCGAGACTTCCCCCAGCTGTGAGTGATAAGAGACTGAAAGGAGACAATGGCTAGAATACAAAAAACATACAGAGAAAGAAAAAAAGGCGAGAAGTAGGATCAAGCAAGTACCCAGCTAGAAGGTATGACAACATCGCACATGGCACATCAGGCGTGGTCCAGGTCCTCGAGCACAAACGTGATCCCCACGTCGAGGCTCTCCCGCTCCAAGCTCTCTGTGGCGTCGTCAAGAGTGAATAGCGTCGACGTCGGATCCTCTGGACTCACCCACCAAAGCAGGGGCTCACTCCGCATAGGCGAGTCACTGCCCATCGGCATCAGGGCTAGGGATGGCTCCCCACCGGCCCTGATCACAATCGACCCTCCTCGCCGTGACGTCCCCACTGGGACACTACCTCCGACGACAGAAGGGGTCAGCGGTACGGAAGCTGACCCCTCTCCTAGCACCACAACCTCCAGGGACCCCTCTATCTGGCCCATGCCAGACTCCATCACCTAGGCCGCCGATCACCCGGGTCGCAACGGTTCCTTAGGCGCCGCCATGATAGCACCTGGCTATGACCCGCCTGTTCCTGCATTGGCGAGGTCTGGTCCGGCTACGTCGTGCCCACCATGGTCGGCATCGCGAGCGCGGTTGGTAGCCCTATCTGCCCCGTCGTTGGCAGTGGTATCACCACCATCGCCAGCTTCTCCGTGACCTCCGAAGGCGTCCCTTGAGCCCTCGCGTCTGCCCGTCTAGCCGAGGGCACGGCCGCCACCGGGGGCAGCGCCTGACCGGTCGGCGACATAGTCACACTAGCGCCGCTCCCACCCAAAATGGGTGCGGCACCAGTCGATGGCTGCCACCTCGCTTGAAGGGCGACGCTCTTCTTTGGCGTCGGCGCCAAAAGATTACACTGCCTCCCGACGCTGCAAGAAATGAAAAGCATAAGTCACAATGAAATCCGACCAAAATAGGAAAAAATAGAGGAGTTGATGACTCACTGTGGCGTTGTCGGGCGGTAGATACGTTTGGGGGGCGAACCCCCTGACCTCTACTCTGCCTCGTCGGGGCGAGGCTGTTTCAAGCCTACCCCCTGCTCCTAGGTAGGGGTGCTCGCTTCCCTTGGATCTTGGGGCTCGACGGTGGAGCCACCCGCCTCCACTGGCACCTTGGGCGCAACGGCAGAGTCGCCCGCCCCTGTAGGCTCCTGGGGTAGACCGACGGTACGGCCTGCCTCCGCTGGCTCCCCGGACGCGCCCTCCCCTCTGTGGAATAGGAAGGGTCCCGACTACAAGGATGAGCCGATACATGTCAACACATCCTCGTCCTCTATGTCATCGACTCGATGTCATCAACTACCTCATCATCGTCCCCATCATCATCATCATCGTCGCTGTCGGTGTCCTCCCCTCGCTCCTGCGCCTACAGCTTCCATTGCTTCTTCTTCCTCTTGTCCTCCTTCACCTTCCTCAGTCGCTCGCCTACGGCACGATTCACCACCCTCACGGACAGATCCCTCGGCAATGGCGCTGGGTGATCCATGAGGATGAGTTCCCTTGGTTGGTCCCATCCCTCTCAAAGTCAGTATCAAGAGGTCAGGAAATCAATTGAAGAGGAGGCATGAGGAGGGGGAACTTACGATGACGATGTGGCCTAGTTCTGACCACATTGGAGGATGCCCCGGCACCGGGTAAAAGAAATCAAGGGGGCACCTGTGCCATCCTGCGAGGGCTCCATTGCCTCCTTGATGCGTTGTGCGATCTCGGAGTTGGGGAGCACCCCCTCGGCAAGTGTCGTTCCGTTGAACGACTCCTCGGGCGCCATCGCGTACAGCGGGAGCGCGCGTGTCATCAACGGCGCCACCATCCTTGCGTGGTAGGCCCAATGATGCCTGACCCCTTCAAGCCACTCTCCTTCAAGATGTGGAAGGCGGTGATGTGGTCCTAGATCTTATTCTTGTCCTTCTCCAGGACGCCCCACCTCCTCCATGACTCCGGGGCCTCTTTGATCAGGCGCCCAGTGAACTCTGGCAGAGGGGCGGTGGCGTCGTTCTTGAGGTAGAACCACTATGAGTGCCACCCCTTATTGGACATCGAGAGCCGCATGGGCCGGTACTCGCTGACCCGATTGTTCCAGAGCTGGATGCCGGCGCACCCCATCAGCATATGCATCTCCTACCTGCCACTTTTCTCCCTCTTCTTCTAGAGGGTAACAGCGAAGAAGTACCTCCATACATCGAAGTGGGGGATGATCCCCAGGAACCCCTCGCATAGGGCGACGAACGCCGCCATGTGCTAGATCCCGTTGGGGTTTAGATGCTGCAGCTCGATCTTGTAATAATGCAGCAGCCCCTAGTGGGGGTCGCGAACCCACGCTCATGGAAGTGGTCGAATGACACCACATAGAAGTCAGGCGGTGCTGGCACATCCTCCTCATCGGGCAGCAGCCACTCCTCGGCCGAGGTCCACGCATGGAGAAGATCGCGATGGACGAGGCCCTCCATGCACTGGAAGGTGATGTCAGAATGGCACCACGTATCCATTGGAGGTGGGGACGATTGTTTGCAGGCTCGATGGCGGTGGGGATGCGAAGACAGGGAACCCTAGGCGACTAGTAGCGGCGGTCATGGCGGCAGAGGCAAAGATGCAAGGTATGGAACCCGGGGGGCAAACCCTTTGGTTTTATAGGGGCGATGGATGCGAGGAAACCAACCGCCCGCCTAGATCTTCATGCCTGCCATGATCTGCCACAATGTCCCTCCACAGGACATGCGCCCACAATCTCTATATGTTCCCTCGGAAAACTCACCGGACGTTTTGCCTCTCTGGACAGGCCACGACTCATCACAAGTAAGAAGAATACGGATCTAAAAGCACCTCTATGGCCCGCCTGGGCCCATGAGTTCGAAGGTTGGCCCATCGACGATTTCGACTAAGGCTGGATAACGAGCCGGCTCAGCTCATTTGGGCTTGGCTCATTCTGGCTCGTTAAGATAACGAGCTAGCTCGGCTCGGCTCGTTATCCTAATGAGCCAGAAAGCCAGCTCGGCTCGTTAAAAGCTCGAGCTAGCTCGTTAAGCTCACGAGCCAGGTATAAAAAATACACAAAATATAATATTTGCATTTATCTAAAGTTTGAGAATAATAATAATACAAAAGAAATGCATCTAGACCAGTTACCAGTCAATTTATAGGGTCTAGACCAGTTACCAGTCAATTGTAAAGTGCAAGACATGAAGTAATACAAAAACTAATACAAGTTTTGATACTTTTTTCCTAGAAGCATGGCTCGTTTAGCTCGCGAGCGGCTCGTGAGCTGGCTCGAGTTGGCTCGTTATAGCTAACGAGCTAAAATCTTGGCTCGGTTTGGCTCGGCTCATTAATAACGAGCCGAGCCGAGCCGAGTCGAGCCAGCCACGAGCCGAGCGAGCTAACGAGCTTCGAGTTTTTCGTCCAGCCTTAGTTTCGACAACCGCTCCAAGCACCCTTAGAATAAGGGGTGGAAAGGGATGGGCCCTGCTAGTGGCCAGTACCCGGGCGCACGATCCATGGTTTTTCTTCAAAGAAAGGTACTTAGCCCTCGGGATTGGTCGAACGGACCCGAGAACTATATGGATTGACCGCTGAGAATCTAGGGTTAGTCGCCAAACTGACCCAAACCGGATCCCTACGAACGGGATGTTGGGAACTCCACTTGAACTAGCCAGCTAATAGCCCATCAAATCTCACGGCCATAGCCGCAAAGGGTCCAACCTCGATGAGAGGGAATCACCGTCCCCGGGACATGCCATGGGCGATAAAAGAAGGCCAGGGCCCTCAGAGTCCTCCCATTCGGAAAAACCTCCGAAGGAGTATTCTACACCTCCGTAGGCTCGGGGGCTACTATCGGGGACCAATACCAGGGTACCCAAACAGGAGGAGCTAATAACCATCAATGTTAATTCATACGGGTAGTCAAGGGCGTGACTACAGCTCTTGCCGACCCCTAGGTACGCCAGCTCTGCCTCGCCCGGCCTCTAAGGGCCGGTTCTGCCTCGCCCGACCTTCGAGGGTCGGTTCCTTCTCACCCAACCTCTAAGGGCAGGGCTCCGCCTCGCCCAGCCCTTGGGTCCATACTCCGCCTCGCCCGACCCTCGGGTCCACACTCTGCCTCGCCCAACCCTCGGGTTCGTGCTCCGCCTTGCCCGACCCTTGGGTCCGTGCTTCGCCTCGCCCGGCCCTTGGGTCTAAGCTCTGCCTCGCTCGACCTTCGGGTCCAAGCTCCACTTTGCCTGACCCATGGGTTTGGGCTCCACCTCACCCGACCCTTGTGTCTAAGCTCCGTCTCACCCGACCTTCGGGTCCAAGCTCCGCCTCGCCTGACCCATGGGTTTGGGCTCCACCTCGCCCAACCCTTAGGTCCGAGCTCTGCCTCGCCTGACCTTTCGGTCCAAGCTCTGCCTTGCTTGACCCATGGGTTTGGGCTCCGCCTCGCCGGACCCTTGGGTCCACGCTCTACCTCGCCCGACCCTCGGGTCCAAGCTTCGCCTCGCCTGACCCTTGGTTCCGCTCTACTCCTCACCTGACCCATGGGTTTGGGCTCCGGCTCGCCCAACACCAAGGCCGAAGGCTCTGTCTCGCCCGACGAAGACCCATACCGCCACCGACCACTCCAGGTCCAAGCGTATGGGTCTGGGTCAAAGCTCTAACTCCTGAGAAGTGACCAGCATGCCCCGATATAACCCATGGCTGTGACGGGCCATACCTAGGGATTCACATCATGAACAACGTCGGGCGTACCGGTACTATTCTGCCTAACCCTCGTACGAACACTGATAGGTACGTTAGTTCACCATGATGTTCGCTAGGACGAAATGGAACGCTATGACCGGCAGAAGATGCCTGCACGTGGTGCTAGTGACGGACAGGACCACGACGGGAAGCTATCCATGTTGACGTTTATAGGGTCGGCGGGACCGGCGTAAAGAAGGACCCGGCGATTCTGGAGGACTTCTTCTCCTTCTCATTTACTCCTCTTTTCCCTCTGCTGTAACCCCTGCTTTCCCATGACCTATAAAAAGGAAAGCAGGGTGTCCCATTAAGGGGCATTAGGCATCGGACATCGGACCAATCCGGCATCCAAACACATCCAAGCTCGACTCAAATTCGAACCAATCGGAACCCATCGCAACACACCACCAGAGACTTGGGACCCGTCCCTCTCTCAACCATTTGTAACCCCTACTATAAACTTTCAGTGCTAGTAACACGAGCAACAGCAATGAACTAGACGTAGGAACATTCTGCCCGAACCAGTATAAACCTTATGTCCTCTTAGCACACCATCCGGGCCAGACGCGCAATAATACAAATTTACTTGTTGGTGGCAACTCGAAACACTGACACTAGTACTAGCAGTATAATTCCTACCTCAGCCCACTACCAAGATATGGCTGATGTATTAGCTACCAACTAATATTCCGGTGGTGACCTATTGCCCTACTGCTACAGCAATTAGGACAGCAGAGAATGACCTATTGCCAAATCTGTTGTGCAGCAAACAAAGAGTGAGAGGTCAGCAGCAGATTATGTCTTATAATTCTCCCCCTAATCCTGTTTCTAACCCAAAGCCTTGACCTCATCCATGCCAATCATCTTCCTCAGTTCCATGAACCGTAGGCGCCTGAGTGACTTGGTGAGGATGTCAGCGAGCTGTTTGCCGGTCTCGACAAACTCGATGACGATCTGCCCTCCATTGACGCAGTCCCGGAGGAAGTGGAACTTGCTGTCGATGTGCTTGCTCCGGTCGTGGAGGACAGGATTCTTGGCGAGGGCAATGGCGATGGCGGGCCGATTGTCCACCATCAGACCTGGCAGGTGAGCTTCCTCGCCGGTCAGCTCGCCCAGCAGCCAGCGCAACCAGACAGCCTAGCCCGCCGCCGTGGCCGCTGCAACATACTCCGCCTCACACGTCGATAGCGCCATAATCTTCTGCTTCAGCGAATAACAGGCGATGGGGGCTGCTCCAAGGAAGACAAGCACACCAGAGGTGCTCCGTCGCCCGTCGATGTCGCCCGCCATGTCTGTGTCGCTGAAAACAGTGAGCTCCGGCTCACCTTCCTTTGCCTTGGGGGGTGACTCATTGAAGACCGTGAGCCACAGCCCATCCTTGCCACCACTCTTGGGGAAGATGATCGCTTGATTGAGCGTCCCCTTGACGTAGCGTAGCAACCTTTTCACCGTCGTCCAGTGATCCTCACACGGTTCCTCCATGAACCGACTAACATACCCGACCACGAACGCGATGTCCGACCGAGTATGCGTGAGGTAGCGCAGCCCGCCGACGATGCTCCGGTAGAGCGTCACATCCACCTTCGCCGCCATGCTATGCTTGGACAGCTTTAGCCGCTCCTCCATTGGAGTTGCGCACGACTTGCACTCCGCCATGCCGCTGCGCTCCAGTAGCTTCTCCACATAGGCGCGCTGGCCCAGGGAGATGTGCTCCTTCCCCTGCCTCACCTCAATGCCGAGGTAGTAGGAGAACGCGCCGAGATCGCTCATTTTGAAACGAGCAACCATCTCGCGCTTGAAGCCGTCAATGTCCTCCTCCCGCGCTCCAGTGACGATCAAGTCGTCCACATACACGCCGACGATGAGCTCCTCCTTCCCCCGTCGCCGCATGTACAATGCGTGCTCTGTGGCGCAGCGAGTGAACCCAAGCTCGCCCAAGGTGGCGTCAAACTTGACGTTCCACGCCCGAGGGGCCTGCCGTAGCCCATAGAGCACCTTGCGCAGCTTGAGCACCTTGTGCTCAACGCCCTTGATGGCGAAGCCCGGAGCTTGCTTGACGAAGACCGTCTCTGCGAGCTCGCCGTTGAGGAACGCAGACTTGACGTCGAGGTGGTGGACGCACCAATCGTTCGCTACTGCCATAGCCAACAGCAAGCGAACGGACTCCATTCGCGCCACCGGAGCAAAGACTTCCTCGAAGTCGATGCCCTCACGCTGCACGAAGCCACGGGCGACAAGCCGAGCCTTGTACTTGACAATGGCGCCGCGCTCATCCCGCTTCACCTTGTAGACCCACTTCAACCCGATCGGCCTGCAGCCCACCGGTGGATCCACCAGCTCCCATGTCCCATTGTCCTAGGTCGCCCTTATCTCCTCCAACATCGCCCGGCATCAATTGGCGTCGCGTTCAGCCACTATGAACGTCGGTGGCTCCTCTGCGCTGGCAAGGCGTAGTTCTGGGTCATCCAGAAGCCGGCTAGCTAGCCCAGGAGCTCCCCCTTCGCCAACAAGGTTGTCCACCCACCTGAACCGAACATCCTCGCCGTTACGGAAAGCATCCACGAACTCGTCGATGTCAGTGGGTGGTGATGCGAATTCCAGGGGTTGTCCCTTATGCTGCTGTCGCAGGGGACTGTGGTGGAGGTGAATGCGCCGCTGCTGGGGGTGTTTCTGGATGGGCGGCGGCGTCGTTGCACGAGTTCTTGTAGCCTGACCCGCCGGAGATGGCAGATCGCCCGGCGCTGGCGGTTGAAGCGTATCGCCGTACGGCAACATGGAGAGGTTGCTTTCCTGGTACAAGGCTGTTGATGATGCAGACAAAAGGCTCGTCTTGGTTGTTGATACGATAAACTATCTTCTGATTTGTTAGGCTAATCCTACTAGCATTATTCTACAGTGTGATTCTTGTGCAATATGACCCCATTTCTTGCTTCTCTCGCTACAAACGTTGGCTACGAAAGTACGAAGCGTTAGGGCTAGAAAGCAAGGACACGTATGCATTCTCCAAAGCAGGCCATTATCGAGAATCAAGGCTCTAGGATGGTGTGCCTTGCCAGGGTAAAAAAAATCCCACGTGTCAGTAAGGCCATTTTGAGTGCACTGTTTTATTATTTATATTGATACAAGTGAAATTCTAAAGTGTCACATGAGATTTATATTGATAAAAAAATTCTCAGTGTACAATTTCATCATCACACGGTTTCATAACATTTGTATCATGTTTGGCTGCCTGTATAAAACCAGGCTAGACTTATGGGATATAAATTTATGTTGTTTGGTTACCTAGACAAAGATTTAAACATGTCTTACAATACAGGTTACAAAAGGCACCATCAGCCTGGCTCTAGATAAACGAGTTTCATTTCGGTTTTCTGTGGCCCTATCTCACTCGGTGCAAGGTGGCTCCTAGCTAACGATAGGATTAGGATAGCCTGGAGCGAGCCAGGCTCATTTAAACCAACTGGACGTTTTATTTTGTTTTTTTTTTATCTCTTGACGTTTTATTTTGTTGCTTAGACCTTGTTTAGTTTCTTCCTCTAAAGTTTACTCTCTATTACATTGGATGTTTGACACATGCATGGAGTATTAAATATAGACTAAAAAAAACTAATTGCACAGATTGTGACTAATTTGCGAGACGAATTTTTTAAGCCTAATTAGTCCATGATTTGACAATATGGTGCTACAGTAAACATATGCTGATGACGGATTAATTAAGCTTAATAAATTCGTCTCGCGGATTACTGATGACTTCTGTAATTTGTTTTATTATTACTGTCCGAACACTCACATGGGACGCTCCAATGTGACATCCCTAAACTTTACTTTCTGAATTTAAACACCACCTTAGTATATTTATCCATCCTGCAGATTTACCGATACAGTGTTTGGTTGTTTTTATGAGAATATGTCGCATGATATAAAATATGTAAGACAAAAAAAACAATTGTTGTATTTATTGAGTACAAGGATATTTTAGTAATCTTAGTTTTTTTCTTATTAAGCTTTAATTGGCTATTTAAACATAAATAGTATAGTGCCCGTGCTAACACCACAGCAATATCTTAGGCATGCATATCAAAACAACCAAAAGGCGATATTTTTTTCTTTGCCCGTGCGAACACTACCATTTCTTAAAAATGAAGTAAATAGTGATATAGATTTATTTCTCATGCCAAAAGAGATTCATGATGAGTTATCATATTGTTGAGTCCATAGCAATTATGCTTAATAATATAATGCTTTTGTTAAAGCTACAATGGCATCGAGAAAAAATAAATCATAATAAAACAAAAAATAAATTTATAGTGACCAACTGTCTAATGCTAGGCATACAAAAAATTAACTATAATTTCGTTTATTTATACATCAACCATACAATCAACATTAACCGTGTCAAACCAATACACACTCATGAAACACATATCAATCAGAACAAAGCTCACAATTTATACTAAAGCCATCATTATCTGTCATATGCCATCCTAGATAGTTCATGGCAAACAAGCCAAGATGAAATAAGTTCAACTAATATGCTAGACTCCAGATATTTGGTTGCACAGCCCATATCTCATATGGTTTGCTTGCACTCTTTACAAAATTATCATCTCTAGGAAGTCCTTACTAAAGTTTTCACCTCTAGCTAGGATGTCCAAAACAAATCGCCATGAGGAATTTGATCCAATCGCTGGTTGCATACATCAGTCTACTTCTAGCTATTATCTCCCACCTGAAAAATAAAAGTTCACATTCGTCAAAAACACAACCTAAAACACAGCCCAACTTGATAGCAAGGCTGCAAGCAGTAGCAAAACAAAAACTACCATCAACAGATATGAAAGTGCCACCTATCAAGAGTGAACCTATCACTTTAGCTTGAGATTGAGTAGATGTACAATTTAAATAATTGTGGAGCAGTAAACACTAAACAATTAAGTGCAAAGTGGTTCAAAATAGAGTAAAAGCAAACAGCTACTGTTGTCAAGATCAAGGTAAACAAAATGCTCATATTCGCATAAATAGATGATCACTAAAAAATCTGTAGGCAAGATTCAGTTTCAGCTCCAAAATGGCAACTCGCAGAAATAGAATAGATCACCTCATAGAGTGCTGCCAGAATAGATGCATTCTAATTAAAAATACAATTTAACTCGTAGAAATAGAATAGATCACCTCATAGAATGAAGATTACAGAAATATATTTTACAGAAATATATTTTACAGAAATATATTCACATATGTTGTAAAAAAGGTGAGCAAGTTCAGAGTTTCAGACAAAAAGGTGAGCAAGGCAAAAAGAAATTTAGGGTAAAAAAATTGAGACCACAGGTACAATCAACATTCTCTATCTCAATATATAGAACTGTAACTAAAACAAATCATGTGTAGGGTGTGTTGTGTGTTCATATTACCATTTACATATTTCAATGGATTTAAATAATCCATCTATGAACCTTATTAGGCCACCACAAATTAATCCTTCTCTTAAAATAAGCATCCTTGCAGAGTGGGTGGGAGAGCATCACCTGGTCCTGCCTCTAATCCACGCATGATGACGCCTTCTAGCTCTTGTCCACCACACGACCATGACTCTCAGTTCCAGCTTGTCCGCACAACGCCAGTTCTCGACACTGGCATCCGCCACAACGACACCTCCTGGCTCATCGCTCCTGTAAGGTGATCTATATTACATATACTTTTCTATTTTTTACTCCTAGTGCTACCTAAATGGAACAATAGAGCATCCATTCTGATTCACACATAATCGTATATAATTAATAAACAATCTATCTATGCTATTGGATATATGCATAAATTTTCTGTCTGTAGTGGTTCAGAATAGAGTAAAAGCAAGCATCTAACACTTGAATTGGAACAAAAAATTTGGCCAATTCACATTGGTAATATTTCTATGAAATAAAAAGCTATAGGTCCAACCCTATCTTTTGCACAGAGACTATCCGATTTGGCTCCAGCCATAAGTTTCACATTCAGGTTCAGATAGCCACAAGTTAATTGGTCTCGTATGTCAGGGCCAACTAAACAATAGTATTTGTTAGGCCATTTGTCTGGGAATATCTTGATATGGCATTTACATTTCACCAAGCATTTCATATTCGCAATACAGTAACCATTAAACAATGAAGGGAAGAAAGACAACTGATAGTTAGTCAATTTCTCAGGGCAGAACAAAGCAGAAATTTGTGTTGCCTACCTCAGCTTTGTAAACATGCTTGGCTCCAGAGGCTCCATTCTCCAAGTCTTTGGGAGTATCTGAAATTATTTTTTTTAGAATAGAGACAATGAACACCTGAAACTGAAATTAGATAAGTTATTAAACGAATCTGCAACAAATCACCCGCAGCAGTATTTTTCACATATTATTACAACGCACCTTTGTCTAGGATTTGTTTGATTGGTTCCACAGTTCCACTTGTCCTGTAACGTTGTGCAAAACAATCAGAGCAGTCTATAATGATGTAAATGGCCTAACGTAAGAGCTACTCAAATTAGGAGGTAATTCAGCAACAAATACGGTGGAAAATCTGAATGCTCAGATCCTTGTCGAAGAGCAAAAAAAAGTGGAAGAAAAACAATATACATCAACGTAAGATTTGTTATTCCTAAGACCTGATACTGGATATAGTCATAGAATAAAAAACTGAAAAGTCACCAATTGCCTATGCTAACGCTACAGGCCACATTAAACCAAGAACTTGACTTGATAACATTTTGATGGAAGCTACCACTATCACAATAGGTGATTATGAATGTTTAAATTTCCTACTCTGTTCCCATCTCTGCCTGGTCCAATCAACTTGACTACAACAAAATTCCAATGAGATAGCAATGAGGGTTGTTTTTATTTCACATATTCAGATGTATGATAGAAAACTCTGAATTCATTATATGTTAGTTACTGCAAAAGAAAAGCTCACAGGTCAAATTGCTTACCTTGTCAAAAATAGGAAACTTTGCTTTCACATATTCATTGCTGCCAGGCTCTTGACCAGCAAATTGATTACATGGGAATGCAAGTATCTCAAGGCCTACATGTAAGAGTGAAAGGAAGCCAAGGAAAATGAGCTAAATTCAAAGAACAAACGTTTCTCTCTGTACTTCTCATACAAGACATTTAGCTGATTGTTTCTTCTTTCATTTCACTTGCTTGCTCGCTGCCATTCTTGACCACTCTATGCTGGATGGGATCCAAAAAAAACAAAATTGCTATTAGTGACCTCAGCTGGAATATCTTCTGCGGGACTGCAAGCTATTACCGTCAATCTAAAACGTCATTTGAAATACAGCAGCATGCAGCAACTTACATGGAGCATGCTCTTTGCTGTCCTTTTTATGCCACTTAGGCACATAGTAGTTATTCCTGATGCAAGAACCAACCATAGGTAGTCCAGAGTTGAAGTTATTGTGTTTCTCTGGAAAATAAAAATTATCAGAATTGTTACTCTCTCCTACAACTGTAAGTTACAAAAGGTTAGTGCTCATATAACAGTTGCAGTAAAACGAAAAAGAGGAAGGAAATATAAGTAATAATTTGTCCGTAGTTACCATTATCCATCATCTAGGTATTGCCGCAAAATGGCTTTGATTCGATTACTTGCTACAGTGACTCATAATCCCGGCAAGGCCTGCGTGCTGCTGGACATTGCTCCATCATCCCGTCCCCGCACATGCATCTGCATATATCCATATTCAGATTTTAAGTGAAAAAATAGAAAGCTTTAAGATAATTTCATCAATCGATGAAAACCTTGAAGGCCGTCGGGGGCTGGGCGCGCTCCTCTTAGCACCGCCGGGGGCTGGCCCCGCCCTCCCGCGCGCTGCGGGGGCTCGCTGCGTGCCTCCCACACGCCGCCGGGGTGCCACCACCCCGCGCAGCCGGGGGTGGCCACGCGCCCGCAGGGGCTCCCACGCGCCGCCGCCGTGCCTGCTATCTGCCGCCGGTCTTCGCTCGCCTTCTCACGGATGATTGAAACCCTAGCTCCTGTGCCTTCGCATCGGTGGGGGTTGGATCTCACGCGGAAGCGCTCCATCGCCTGGTCGCCTGGTGGCCGGCGGCGTGGCGTCTTGTTCCCTGGCGGCGCGCGGGTTGCCGTCGGCTGGTGCTTTGGCGGCGCGCGGGTTGCTGGCGGCTGGTGCCCTGGCGGCGTGCGCCCTGGTGGCCTGGTGCGGGAGAGAGGGCATCGGGGAGCGGGAGAGTCGCGCGGTGCGGGAGAGAGGGCGTCGGGGAGATGGAGAGTGGCCTCGGGAAATGAGAATCGGCGTCTGGGAGAGGGAGAGTCGTGCCTCGCGCGTGGGTGTGGGCGGGACGGGATTTCTATTTGCCACTCTTACGGTGGCCGCCTTTTCCATTTTCAGCTTCACCGTGCCATCGGTGCTCGCGAATCGCGATGCAGGGGCAGGCCAGCTACGTCAGCTCCGCTCCCTAGTCCGCCCCGCTCCATGGACGAGCGCATCCCACCCCCGCCTCTAACCGACATGTTGCCGCGCACGCACTCCCACCCCTCGCGGCGGCGCTTCGGCCTGGACAGCGAGCGTCCGCTCGCGTGCCGCGCCTCGGCTAGCATCCCTGGCCTGACCTTGGCGACGAGCAGCGCGGCCGCGTACCCCGTGGAGCGCGGCTGAAGGAGCGCGCGGGGCTGGGGCCGCGGCGAGCGCCGCCCGACGACGAGCGGCGAGGGCGAGGCTCAGGCGCGCCGCGGGAGGAGCCTGGGAGCGGGCCTTGGACGACGTCGCTCTGCCTGCGCTGCGCCGTCGCAGCCGCCGAGGCCAAGGACGAGGCCGCCGTTGCTGCTCGTCGTCCGCTGCGGCCACAGCTCTGTGCCGTTCAGCAAAACATCCAAGTCCGGTTCGGCGTTCATATCCCGGCGATGGAGTTCTAGTCGGCAGGGCGCAGGAGGCGCGCCGCTGGTATGCGGGCGCAGCCTGGCGAGCACGGCCTACGCAGGTAGCAGCTGGTGCGCTCCTCGGACAGGGTTGAGCGGTGCCGCTGTGGTTGGATCCTGTGGCGCTGGTCGGAGTCAAGGCGACGCGGGCGTCCATGGCGGCCGGCAACTCAAGTACAGAGTCGTCCATGGCGCCTGCTTGGCCTCACCCTCTACCGCTCCATCCTCTTCCTGCTCTGCTGCTCGCTGCCGCTCCTGGGGTGGACACCGCGGCGTCAGCATCCAACACTTTGTGCTCCTCGTTTTTGCTGCTCGCGTGCGTCCTCGGCCGGCACGACGGCTCAACAAGCGGCGACATGGGGTGAGCGGCAGTGCTGGAGCTATGGGTGAGCGTGGCTTGGCAAGTGGCAACACAGATGAGTGGCTCCAAGCGAGCGACGGTGTTGGAAATTGGAACTTGCAAGAAAGAAGTAACAGGAGGAAGAAAGAAGAAAGAAGAGAGAGGAGTAAGGAAGAAGAAAGCAACCTGACAGCTGGGTCCCACTAGGGGTGAGACGGGCAGCTGCTGCTTCTGCTAGCACCGTTGGTGCCGGGCAAGCGGAGGCGGACGCAGCCGTTAAGTTCCGCTTGCTCGTATAGGATCGTGGGTTATAAGTTGAAATAGTATCTTTCTCTCATACTAAATTTCATACTAAATTAGTTAGTAGTAAATAATCTACGATCATTTATGATGAAACGAACAGGCTGGCTAGCTGAACTGGCACCCCACGTCAGCAACAGTAACAAAATTGTATCTAAGTTATTGTTTTCTAGGGTAATTTTATAGTTGGCACGATAAAACTAACAAACGGAGAGGCGGCTACCATAAGAGTGGCAAATAATTAGAAATCTCGGGCAGGACGGTTTGACAAATGAGTGATGAGATTTGGTCCAAGCAATCTGGTCCATTAGATTTGAGTAAGTAAGAGAAAGGAGAAATCAGAGTAGATCTCATCCCTTCGTTTCAAAGGTTGACTTGCTTTGGGTGTATATATTTGGGTGTGTTTAGGAGAGTTCATGACTGTGGTGAGCAGGTTTTGGTGTGTCTTTAGAAAAGTTTACATCGGTGCATTATATGCGGTAGAGATATGACATAATATATACTAATTATATGATACAAGTAACCAAATAGATACATAACTGTTTCATGATGTTGAGAGCAACGAGTTTGGAGATGAAACAAATTACTTTTAGTGGGGTTCCACTCTAGTTTCATAACCTTGATAACCGTGTACACCATGTCTCATCGTGAAAAAACTTAACTAGGCCTTGTTTAGTTCCCTTCAAAGTTTCAAGTTTTTTTACTCTCTTTCCGTCACATCAATTTTTGGACGTTTGCATGGAGCATTAAATGTAGGTAAAAATAATAACTAATTACACAGTTTAGTTGGAAATTACGAGATGAATCTTTTGAGCCTAGTTGGTCCACGATTGGACAAAGTTTGCCAAATAAGACGAAAGTGGTACTATTCATCGAGTTGAAATTTTTCTCAATCTAAACCAGGCCCTATTCTCTCTTTATAAATTTCATGCCATGCCACCACTTCTAGTAGTTTCAAAAAAAAAAGATGGAGACAACTCTCTAACTCCCGGTCATATTCCGTGCCCGCTGTTCATGGTTCACCTCTGCTGGCAAATTGACCTGGCACGGACGCACGGTGGCACCTGGCCGCGAGCCAGCCTGCGCGCCCTGCAGGCTTGTAGCTATCGCTATCGGGTAGCAGTAAGTAACCGTACCCGCAGTCCCGCAGGAGATGGATGCCTTGGTCTTGCCTGCGCTGCGTGCGCATCGTGATGAGAGCCTTTGGCTATACTAGCTCTCACGCGAACCCAACTGCATCTGCATTTAAACGCCGGCGCGTTTGACCAGCGGGCGCGCATCGATCAGTGATCACCCATTCACCCGCCTTGCCGTGCGTACTCCTCCTCCGCCGCCGCGGCGGCGCGCGGCTTCGTCCCCATCCCGTACGCAGATGAGCTAGCTCCTCATCGTTGTCGTTTCCACCACCAGTCTCTCGCGTCGTGCATCAGGAATGCTAAAGCACCGTCGCGGCTGTGCCGTGCTCGGCGGTTTTCAGTTTGGTGCAGGGATATAATCTCAGGGAGCAGCTCGATCGGCGGCGGGCGGCGGCGATCGATGGGGAAGCTGGCGAGGCTGGTGGACGGCATCAAGGAGAAGCTGGGAGGGGCCGGCGGCGGGAGGAAGACGGCGGCGGCGGCGGCGTGCTACGACAAGGTGGACAAGACGGAGAGCATGAGGGTGGAGATCAGGAGCCGCCGGGCGCGGCAGCTCATCGCCAAGAACCTCGCCGCCGCCGATTCCATCACCGGGAGCACGAGCAGCCCCCGTGGCGGCGGCGGTTGCGGCGGAGGCAAGAAGACGAAGAAGCGGTTCTTGGTCTTCTGATCGATCCGATCCACGTTGTGGACGATTGATCTGCTCCCTCATCGCTCGTCGTCGTCGATCTTGGTCTTGTCGTCATGATGATAATAATGCTTGCCATCAGTTGCTCATCCTCATCCATCCTGTAGAAACCGTGCATGCGTGTGTGCACCTTGAGCATTATTATTAATCTCTAGCTAGATTTGTGATCTTCTAAGAAAGAACTGAAAAACTAGTACTCCCTCCGTACTTAAAAATGAAGTCGTTTTAGACAAGGCTTGGGTCAAATGTTGAAAATATAAATCATGAATAACTTTTAGGTTGTTGAGTTTGAAAATATGAAAACAATACGTATAGATTTGTCTTAAAAAATACTTTCACAAAAATTTGCATATATCATTTTTTGATAAATATCTTTATAAAAATAAGTAATCAAAGTTATGCTTTAAAGACCGTGTCGCTGTCAAAAACGACTTTAATTTTTGGAATCCTGATTTGCTAGCGTTTAAGCGTCTGAATCCGAATGGATTGTGTACTGGAGGTCAAGGTTTAATTATGTAACCACTTGATCGGCCTGGGCTTTTGTATAACAAGACGGTGATGAACTGACGATGATTGCTCGTATATATCGTATCTTCCCATGACCAGGCGCAAACTTGGATAACTGCGCCCCTATATTGGATCCGTGAAAGACTCGACAAAACATGCCGAACGGAAGCTAACGACTCATCATCTGGCCATCTTGGGGATATTTGGAGAAGCACCGTACAACATACGGCACAACAAAGTAGAGCGCACTATTCATGTGATGCTGTCCACTGCGTCTATAGACTTGCAAGGAAATTCCAGTTTCAGTGAGTGTTTCATGTTCCATTTTCGAAGACTCTCGTACGTTGAAAACAGTTTTATATCCATAACTCATCACATCTCTTTCCTCATTTATATTGCGACATATCAGTACATTTGTTAAGCTGGTAGCTTATTTAATGGCTATGAGACTCACCGAGATTGGCCTAAAGAGACAAAAGAACACTAGAGACAATGCTTAGCCCCTAAGTAATACTCCCTCCACTCCAGCTTATAAGAAGTTTTGGCTTTTTAGATGTATATAGGTTTTGTTATGCATTTAGATATACACTATGTCTAGAATAATGATACTCCCACTATCCAAAAAAAAATGTAAATCTCATTTCACGAGGAGTCAGAATCTTAAGTCTGACAAAGTTTATAGAAGATATTATCTACATTTGGATCTCTATTCAAGTTTATTATAAAATATATATTTTATGATTAATCTAATGATACTTATTACACATCATAAGCATCAATACTTTTCTGTGGCAGAACCTCCTAAGAAATCGGGCCCACGTGCACCTATCGATGTCTCAACAGACCTCAGATAGCGTACACAAGTTTCCAATAACTTAACAGGTCTATCGGGTGTCCTCGGGAAACCCGAATCATCCACGAATCTTTTTCAAACAGGATCCCAATCACAGTTATTGCAGATTACAACAGTTTTCAATATACATACAAGAGATTATAAAGCGGAAGACTTAAGTTTTAATATTACAAACCAGTTGTTCCAAAGTTACATAACCATAAGTGTCATACAACCATAGTAGCGGGATAATATTACATTAACATTATTTATTTCACACAAACTAATGCCTTGTCCAAAGGCCATTCATATAAAGCGGAAGACTTAAGTTTTAATATTACAAACCAGTTGTTTCAAACTTACATAACCATAAGTGTCATACAACCATAGTAGCGGGATAATATTACATTAACATTATCTATTTCACACAAACTAATGCCTTGTCCAAAGGCCATTCATCATTCCTCATTGTCATCGACTTCAAACACTGACATGCAGCAGGGACCAAAACAAGCCTGCGCATGCGACTCACCTGCAACAAGGGTTAACAAACCCTAAGTACAAAAGTACTCAACAAGACTGACCCGACGAAAAAGGGCGAAGGTCTTAGGGATACAGGTGTTGGGTCAAGGTAAGGATGTAGAAAGATTCAAAAGTTTCTTTGCCAAAAGCATACTATTCTTGATCCTAGTTTCAAGTTTTACCCCTAAGTACTTTAGTTCAATATCCCAACTAAGTGTTCATATCCCATGTTCCAATCCTTCTCATTCCATTCTTTTTCTCATGTTTTAGTAATTCACCAGTCCTGCATTACTTCTATAATGAATCGAGTCTGCATATCCGCGGAGCACCGGCAATTCAAATTGATTCAAGTCCCAGCTGGGGATTCCTTATCACACGACATATGTAGAACTTAATCTTGCATATATCAACCTCGCTACCGGGTCCTTCCGTACTAAGCCGTCTCCACGCCACCCGAGAGCACAGCACGCCTCAAATCCGGCCACATTCAAGCCACGAGGGTACACGTTACTCCCGCCATCTCACCACTCCCAGTGCATGGGCATTCGTCTTAGTATCGGATTAGCCAAAGTAGGCTTACCAGAATATATGACCAGTACTACAAAGTGTCTCGTTCAGAAGATCCACAATGAGTGGCCTTTAAGCGACATAGTCGGCAACATTACCCAACATTCAAGATAAGCCACCCAACTAGTCTCTAGTTCATTCTATCTTCTTTCTTTCTTTCTTTGGCCAGTATGCCATCTTTGATTGTATCGAAACTTTTACTTTGAAAATCTACCATAAAGCATACTAAGCAATTCTACGCCTTTGTAAATGAAATCATCTTCAAGGATGGTAAACAATTAACAAGGTAGGCAATGCATCAAATAGGTAACATTTGAATTAATCAACTTAATGCAATAAGTAACTTAGGTGATAAACTTTTCAAAGTAAACAAGGTAATGGTTTAATGCATAAACTGGGGCTTGCCTTCGTTGACGATCTCTGGTTCCGGATCAGTACCACAATTATCAAATCCTGTGACAACCGGGGATTCTTCTAGGACTTGCTCAACTAGAATCGTTTCACTCTCGGATTCTACACGAAATAATAACATATGCTTTAACATAATGATAATGTAAACATAATGCTTTCACGGTACATGAAATATAAAAACACCCCGCAATTGATTTTCCTTCACGGTACAGTTGCAAGCCAACAAAACCAACTTGTAATCCTACCGTCAAGAACCACACATGTGACTTGACCAAACTGATCTTGGAACCCTATTAGTCACAAAACATGACCAAAACAAGATCAAACACTAATCAAACACTTTGGGTTTGCTTTTATTTATTTTTGAATTAATTTGGAAATAAGCCCAAAAATAAACTTGTTCTAAATGACCTCAAAATTTTATGTAAGCTTCCTCATGACAAATTAGTGTACTAAAATAAATTTCATAATTTTTGGAGCTATACAGTGACCTACAAAAATTATGGAAATTGCATTTATCAATTAATTGACTGAATTTTTAAACATTAAAAATTTATTCAAATTTCAAGTTTCATATTTTTCCTAAATAGTATTCATCACAGAGAGATCACACAAAAATTTTCATAATGTTTGGAGCTCTAAATAAATCTACACAAAAATAACAAAAAATAGACACTATTCATCCATTTCTGAAAATAGAAAAATTCAATTTGAACTATACAGTCGCTGACATACGGGGCCCACTTGTCATCCCTAACCTCCGGCTTTGACCGCGACGACGACAGCGCTGACCGACGTGAACTCATCGCCGGTGAGCCCAACAGCGACGGCCATAGCACCAAAACGTTCACAACGACTAGACGCATCGAACTCTGGCACTACGGAGGTTGATTACGACATGGAACAAGGCTGACACCGGCCATGGCGGACGCGGTGGCACGGCATCGCTACGCCAGCAAAACAAGGCCAGTAGAGATCAAACAAAAGGCTTAGAAAGGATCAGCAGCTCACCCCGAACGTGTTGAAGCAAAGAATGAGACCGGAGGAGCTACGGTGACGCGGGTCGACGGTGACAGCGGTCACAGCGGAGCAAACTTCGTCGGCGACGGAGTTTCGGTGACTGCGGTGAGCAAAACGACCAAGCAAGAATGGATTAAACATCACAGCGTCGAGACGAAGCTCTAGCGACAACAAGCAAGGACAACGGCTCACTGGATGATGCTGGCCGTGGTGAAACGGAGTTTCGGTCGAGATCGCCGGCCGCGAGGAAGAAAAACATAGACAGCGAGTTCTCGGCGAAATCAAGTGGTAGCAACAGGTCGGTTGGAGGCTCAAGGAGCAGGCAAAACTGAGACACTGCTTTTCCGGGACTATCTTGCGCTGAGGAGGCGAGGATAGCTCGCCGGAGCTGAAGCGGTGGCGGCGGAAAACAGAGGAGAGAAATCAAAGTCGACGACGGCGTCGGAGCTTTATAGCGCGGCCAAGAGTGCGAGAGAACGACACGCAGTGAGCTGCTCATGCCAGCGCGAAGCCGAGGGCTGTCGCAGACGTGCCTGGAAGACCGGAGAAAGGACGCCGGCGGTGGGGCGGTGGTCGGCTACTGTTCCGAGAAATTACAGAATTGCCACCGAGTTCATTTTGCAAATTACTCTCAAATTTTCTAAAGAAGTTAAAAATCTCCAAAAATGAAAGTTGCTCAACTTTTCAAACTCTACAACTTTGCTTCAATGAACATTTTCAAATTCTACCTCCATTTTGAAATTTGAATTTGAGGTGCATTTGAGTATTTGAATCATTTCAAAATTACTCCAAATTTTATATGTAAACTTGAAAAACTTTGAATACCAAAGTTGATCCACATAAAATAATCTTCAACTTTGCTTTTTGCCTCAACCCCAAATTTCACATGGATTTTGAATTAGTCAAAAGGGGCAAAAAGGACTTTTATAATTTGAATTTGAATTCAAATTTGATTTGTCTTTCTTTTACTTTAACTTTGATTTTTGACCAGTAACATGGCCCATTAGGGTTATTTGAGTCAAATGACACATGGCCTCACATGATCACATGAAATTTGACCCTTGTGGTCATGATCTTTATTTAGGGTTTTGAAACACATCACATGAAATAACAACATTATGAAATAAAGCTTATTTAGTGAATGCATTCAAAATTTTCTACTCCATGAATGCTTTGCAATGCATATGATGAAATGTCAAATTTTAGTGCTAGGTCAAAACACCAGAGGTGTTACAACCCTTCCCCCTTAAAGAAATCTCGTCCCGAGATTTAAAACTTAAGACTAAGTAATGGAAAAGGAAATGTGTCAAGCTAACACATTATAACTTTATTCAAAAGACTAGTGAGGGGGTTTTCCATTCTTTTGACAAAAGAGACAAGTTACAATATAGACAATGTATTGCAACTAGAGAGAAGCAAAGAAGTCAGGAAAGTTTTCTTCTAAGTAATCCTCGGACTCCCAAGTAGCTTCTTCTTCAGTGTGCTGGTTCCATTGTACTTTGTAGAACTTGATTGTACGTCTTCGAGTGACTCGATCTTTCTGATCTAAGACTCTAATGGGGTACTCGGCATAAGTCAAATCCGGTTCTAGTTCTACATCACCAAAGTCGATCACTTGGTCAGGTACTTGAAGACACTTCTTCAACTGGGATACATGGAAAATATCATGCACAGCTGACATGTGATCTGGTAGCTTGACGCGATAGGCGACTGGTCCACATCGTTGTTGGATTTGAAAAGGGCCGACATAACGGGGCGCCAACTTTCCCCGAATCCCAAAACGATGAACTCCTTTCATTGGCTATACCTTGAGGTAGACATGATCTGCCACTATAAATTCTAGCGGTCGCCTCCTCTTATCAGCATAATTTTTCTGTCGGGATTGAGCTACCTTCATATTAGCTTGTATGAGTTTAACTTTCTCTTTTGCTTCCTTGACCACATACGGTCCAAAGAACCAACGTTCTCCAACATCTGATCAATGTAAAGGTGTCTGGCATCTACGGCCATACAATGCTTCAAATGGTGCCATTTTAATGCTCTCTTGATAGCTATTGTTATATGAGAATTCAGCTAAGGGAAGGCATTCATCCCATATAGCACCATAGGAGAGAACACATGTTCTTAACATATCTTCAAGAATTTGATTTACCCTTTCCGTCTGTCCATCTGTTTGCGGATAATAAGCAGAACTACGGATAAGTTTAGTTCCCAAAGACTCATGTAGACTTTTCCAAAACTTGGATATGAACAATGACCCTCTGTCAGAGACAATGGTCTTGGGTGCCCCATGCAGACTGAAGATTCTATCAAGATAAAGCTTTGCATACTGCTCCGCTCGATATTTATCTCTGACTGGTAACAAATGAGCTATCTTGGTTAGACGATCAACAATAACCCATATTGAATTGTAGCCTGCAAATGTCCTAGGCAACCCTACTATGAAGTCCATACAGATATCTTCCCACTTCCAAGATGGAACTGGCAAGGAATGTAATGGACCTACAGTCTTCATGTGAATCGCTTTGACTCTCTGACAAGTATCACATTTGGCCACATATTGAGCCATTTCTATTTTCATTTTGGTCCACCAATATCTCGTTCTCAGATCATGATACATTTTGTTGCTACCTAGATGAATGGAGTATCTTGTAGAATGAGCTTCATCAAGATTCTGCTTTCGCAGCTTCGGATTTTTGGGTACTACCAATCTATCCTGGAACCATACGACATCTGATTCATCAATCTTGAAACATGTTGATCTTACAGATCTGACTTTATCCTTGATATGGGCTATGCCCTTACTTTTCTGTTGAGCAGCAATGATCTGATCTTTGATAGTGGACTCAACTGCAATATTGGACAGGGAACCTTGTTCTATGATTTGTAAATTCAGATGATCCATCTCTTGACACAATGTTCGCTGCATAGGTTCTACAATCAGGCAATGACAATGACTCTTGCGACTCAGGGCATCGGCAACCACATTAGCCTTGCCCGGATGATAATGCACTTCTAAGTCATAATCTTTGATAAGTTCTAACCATCTTCTTTGCCTCATATTCAACTCTAACTGAGTGAAGATATATTTCAAACTTTTGTGATCCGTATAGATATGACATATATTGCCCAATAAATAATGTCGCCAAATCTTGAGTGCATGAACAACAGCGGCTAATTCAAGATCATGGGTGGGATAATGTTCTTCATGCTTCTTGAGTTGTCTGGAAGCATATGCTATGACTCTGCCTTCTTGCATAAGAACACAACCAATACCCATTCCAGAGGCATCACAATAGATATCAAATGGCCTCTCAATATCAGGTTGTGCTAATACTAGTGCAGTTGTCAGCAACTTCTTCAATGTCTGAAAGGCCTCCTCATATCCAGTTGACCATACAAACTTAGTTTGATTTTTCAGCAGTCCAGTAATTGGCTTCGCAATTCTGGAGAAGTCAGGGATGAACCGACGGTAATAACCTGCCAACCCCAGAAAACTACGAACTTGATGAACAGTGGTAGGTGCTTTCCAGTTAAGGACTTCTTCTACTTTGCTCGGATCAACAGCTATACCTTCAGCAGATAACACATGACCTAGAAATTATACTTTCTCTAACCAGAATTCACATTTGCTGAATTTGACATATAATTGGTGATCTCTTAATCGTTGTAGAACAATACAGAGATGTTCCACATGTTCTTCTTTGCTCTTAGAATAGATAAGAATGTTATCAATGAATACCACTACAAACTTATCCAACTCGGGCATGAAAACTGAGTTCATCAGGTACATGAAATGAGCTGGGGCATTGGTCAGCCCAAAAGACATGACTAAATACTCATATAGACCATATCGGGTAGTAAACGCTGTCTTCGGCACATCTTCTCGTCTGATCTTAATCTGATGATAGCCTGATCTTAAGTATATCTTCGAGAACACCTTAGCTCCCGCAAGTTGATCAAAAAGCAAATCAATTCGGGGTAAGGGGGATTTGTTCTTTATGGTGACTTCATTTAATGGCCGATAGTCAACACATAACCTTAAGGTTTGGTCCTTCTTCTTCACGAAGATAGCAGGGCGTCCCCAAGGTGATGAACTGGGTTGAATGAAACCCTTGTCTAACAACTCTTGTAGTTGCATTTTTAATTCTGCTAGTTCTTTGGGTGGTATCCTATATGCTCTTCTGGACACAGGTGATGTTCCTGGTTTCAGGTCAATTCTAAACTTCACATCTCGGTCTGGTGGCAGTCCAGGCAGATCATTGGGAAAAACATCCATAAATTCACATACCACAGGAATGTTCTCGGCTTCTTCAATAATAGTTGCACAGACTGTTCCAACTGTACTCTTAGGAAAGGGAAGTTGGATGAGAAGTTGGGTTTTGCTGCCAGGTACATTTACTCTTATGGTTCTACGCAGAACATCTATGACAGCCCCGTGTTGAGTTAACCAGTTCATACCAAGGATCACATCTATATCTTGATCCTTTAATATCAGCATGCTGGTAGGGAACTCATGTCCTCCCAAATCAATAGGTATATGCTGAACTATCTCCCTTGTACAGAGTCGTCCCCCGGGCGACTGTATATGATATGGTTCTTTTGTTTCCCCAATAGTTATCCCATGCTTCACAACAAATGTACGATTGATGAATGTATGGGAGGCACCTGAATCAAATAAGGTAATTACAGGGTGCTTAGCAATGGGAAACATACCAATCATTACTGGTTCTCCTTCTGGAATAGATTCCACCTGAGTATAGAAGACCCTTCCAGATTTCTTCTCAGCCTAACCTTTCTGACTATTCTGAGCATTGCCCTTGTACTGATTCTTAGCTTGAGTAACAGGGGTTTTGGGTGCATCAGGATTGTTCTTCCTAGGATACGGACATTCTCGGGAAAAGTGTCCGGGTTTACCATAATTATAGCATGGATAATTATGATTCTAGGGAGTAGCATTGCGGTTTGCATTATTTGTATTGTTTTGCTGCTGCAGTGCTTGATGAGTATAAGGAGTATTAGTTGCAGGGCGAATAAAGATTTGCTGCCTGCTTTGGCTTTGTTGTGGGCGGAATGGTGCACGGCCATGATTCTGAGGATGGTAGATCACCTTTTGACGCTTTCCACTCGACGATCCGGAAGCAAATGCCCTCTTTTTCTTCGCCTCCGTGTGTCGGCGGTAATTCTCCTCTGAAGCGATAGCAATGTTGACAGTCTCATGATAAGTTGCGTTGCCACAAGTTGCCATCATGGTCTGAAGTTTGGTGTTTAGACCTCTCATGAAATGATTCTTCTTCTTCCTGTCAGTATTTACATACTCTATAGCATACTGCAATAGGTGACTGAAACGCCCAACATAGTGCATCACCGGGTGCTTCCCTTGCTTAAGAGCCAGGAACTCTTCTAACTTCATGGTCATCACACCATCTGGAATATAGTGTGCCCTGAAGGCATCCTTAAACTCTATCCAAGTGATTTGGTGACCAGCGGGCTGTACAGCTACCAAATTTGCCCACCAGGCACCAGCAACTCCTCGGAGTTGCTGTGCCGCAAACTTTGGTTTCTGAATCTCGGTACAGCGAATCAGCTCAAACTTTTGCTCCATTGTCCGGAGCCAATCGTCAGCTTCTAAAGGCTCTTCTACCTTAGAGAACATAGGCGGACATGTGTCAGTAAAATCAATATAGGTTGTCTCGTCATTTCCATTATTACGGCGGCCATGATTAGGGTGTGGTGCTTGTTGGTTCTGAGCCATTTCCCTTAACAACCTAGCATTTTTTGCCGTTGCATAGACGAGTGCAGTTATGGCATCTGCCATACTCGGAGGCATTGGTGGAGGATTTGGGACTTCATCATTGTCTTGCGAAGTACCAGCACCAGTTCGGGTGTTAATGCGAGGCATCTGTCAGAGAGACATGTTTATTTACATTATTATTTTATTGAAAGCAGTTAAAAGGTTTCATGCTACAAAGGGTTTCTTATTTATGTTACATGTCTTGTATCCCACAAGACAACCCTGGTTTACTAGGAAAGCAGTAAAGGAACTATTTCTACTCCAAACTCTCAGTCATCGACGTCCATGTCCATATCGGACTCAACCTCATCTTCATCGGAAAAGTACACTAACTCCTCGGGATCCTCCTCCTCTTCATCATTCTCGACTTCTCCTGGATCTACAATCATTTCTTCATCTGTAACTTTACCATCCCCATAAGGAGGATGAAGTTGAGCGTACATCATGTGGACATTCTCATGAAGAATGGCATTGTCCATCTCTAGGTCTTCTACGTAGAACTCCAAGTCATGGACGCGTTCATTGGCCGCATCCTCTCGTGTACAGGCTTCATTCCGCAACTCGGTATTCTTGGTGATGTCTCTTTCCATTTCCGCCAGCTTCTCTTGATCTTTGGCATGAGCTCGACGAAGAGTGTTGAGCTCCTTGGTAAGGTTCTCAATGTTGGCAGGATTGCTTGAAGATCCTTTATCTCCTAGGGTCTTAGAACTTCCTTCACCAAGCTCACGGTTACGCGGTGCCAACTGGTGATGAGGGACTCCGTGAGGTCAAGTGGACTTGCGTGCGGTTATCTTGGTCTTTGCCATAGCCTGTAGAATTTAGGATAGGACTATAAGGATAGCTTGAGGATAATGGAGGTTAGCAAGAATAGGATTGACACTACTTACCCAACCACTTTTAAGGGGAATTATTATGCAAGGTGTTCAAGCATGATGCATGAATCGATCTTACGAATCCGAGTACAAAAGATTTATACAATCAAAAGTACTAGTTTTTTATACATAGGACAAATCTAATCATATTATCCGCCACAAACTTTCAAATAAGATAGGATTGAGGCTAGATTAGAGGAAAGAAGAAAGAAATTTGAACTCAAAATATCCAGTTTAATTTCTTTGATCCAATTCAGTTTGAAGGTTTTTAAAAGCAACCTACAATGATCTTAGATAGGACCTGCTCTGATACCAGCTGTGGTAGAACCTCCTAAGAAATCGGGCCCACGTGCACCTATCGATGTCTCAACAGACCTCAGATAGCATACACAAGTTCCCAACAACTTAACAGGTCTGTCGAGTGTCCTCGGGAAACCCAAATCATCCACGAATCTTTTTCAAACAGGATCCCAATCACAGTCATTGCAGATTACAACAGTTTTCAATATACATACCAGAGATTATAAAGCGGAAGACTTAAGTTTTAATATTACAAACCAGTTGTTTCAAACTTACATAACCATAAGTGTCATACAACCATAGTAGCGGGATAATATTACATTAACATTATTTATTTCACACAAACTAATGCCTTGTCCAAAGGTCATTCATCATTCCTCATCGTCATCGACTTCAAACACTGACATGTAGCAGGGGCCAAAACAAGCCTGCGCATGCGACTCACCTGCAACAAGGGTTAACAAACCTTGAGTACAAAAGTACTCAACAAGACTGACCCGATGAAAAAGGGCAAAGGTCTTAGGGATGCAGGTGTTGGGTCAAGGTAAGGATGTAGAAAGATTCAAAAGTTCCTTTACCAAAAGCTTTCTATTCTTGATCCTAGTTTCAAGTTTTACCCCTAAGTACTTTAGTTTAATATCCCAACTAAGTGTTCATATCCCATGTTCCAATCCTTCTCATTCCATTCTTTTTCTCATGTTTTAGTAATTCACCAGTCCTGCATTGCTTCTATAATGAATCGAGTCTCCATATCCGCGGAGCACCGGCAATTCAAATTGATTCAAGTCCTAGCTAGGGATTCCTTATCACACGACATATGTAGAACTTAATCTTGCATATATCAACCTCGCTACCGGGTCCTCCCGTACTAAGCCGTCTCCACGCCACCCGAGAGCACAGCACGTCTCAAATCCGGCCACATTCAAGCCACGAGGGTACACGCTACTCCCGCCATCTCACCACTCCCAGTGCGTGGGCATTCGTCTTAGTATCGGATTAGCCAAAGTAGGCTTACCAGAGTATGTGACCAGTACTACAAAGTGTCTCGTTCAGAAGATCCACAATGAGTGGCCTTTAAGCGACATAGTCGGCAACATTACCCAACATTCAAGATAAGACACCCAACTAGTCTCTAATTCAATTTATCTTCTTTCTTTCTTTCTTTGGCCAGTATGGCATCTTTGATTGTATCAAAACTTTTACTTTGAAAACCTACCATAAAGCATACTAAGTAATTCTATGCCTTTGTAAATGAAATCATCTTCAAAGATGGTAAACAATTAACGAGGTAGGCAATGCATCAAATAGGTAACATTTGAATTAATCAACTTAATGCAATAAGTAACTTAGGTGATAAACTTTTCAAAGTAAACAAGGTAATGGTTTAATGCATAAACCGGGGCTTGCCTTCGTTGACGATCTCTGGTTCCGGATCAGTACCACAATTATCAAATCCCGTGACAACCGGGGATTCTTTCAGGACTTGCTCAACTAGAATCGTTTCACTCTCGGGTTCTACATGAAATGATAACATATGCTTTAACATGATGATAATGTAAACATGATGCTTTCACGGTACATGAAATGTAAAAACACCCCGCAATTGATTTTCCTTCACGGTACAGTTGTAAGCCAACAAAACCAACTTGGAATCCTACCGTCAAGAACCACACATGTGACTTGACCAAACTGATCTTGGAACCCTATTAGTCACAAAACATGACCAAAACAAGATCAAACACTAATCAAACACTTTGGGTTTGCTTTTAATTATTTTTGAATTAATTTGGAAATAAGCCCAAAAATAAACTTGTTCCAAATGACCTCAAAATTTTATGTAAGCTTACTCATGATAAATTAGTGTACTAAAATAAATTTCATAATTTTTGGAGCTATACAATGACCTAGAAAAATTATGGAAATTGCATTTATCAATTAATTGACTAAATTTTTGAACATTAAAAATTTATTCAAATTTCAAGTTTCATATTTTTCCTAAATAGTATTCATCACAGAGAGATCACACAAAAATTTCATAATTTTTGGAGCTCTAAACAAATCTACACAAAAATAATAAAAAACAGACACTATTCATCCATTTCTGAAAATAGAAAAATTCAATTTGAACTATACAGTCGCTGACATACGGGACCCACTTGTCATCCCTAACCTCCGGCTTTGACCGCGACGACGATGGCGCTGACCGACGCGAACTCGTCGTCGGTGAGCCCAACAGCGACGGCCATAGCACCAAAACGTTTACAACGACTAGACGCATCGAACTCTGGCACTACGGAGGTTGATTACGACGTGGAATAAGGCTGACACCGGGCATGGCGGACGTGGTGGCACGGCATCGCTACGCCAGCGAAACAAGGCCAGTAGAGATCAAACAAAAGGCTTAGAAAGGATCAGCAGCTCACCCCGAACGTGTTGAAGCAAAAAATGAGACCGGAGGAGCTACGGTGACGCGGGTCGACGGTGACAGCGGTCACGGCGGAGCAAACTTCGTCGGCGACGGAGTTTCGGTGACTGCAGTGAGCAAAACGACCAAGCAAGAACGGATTAAGCATCACAGCGTCGAGACGAAGCTGTAGCGACAACAAGCAAGGACAACGGCTCACCGGATGATGCTGGCCGCGGTGAAACGGAGTTTCGGTCGAGATCGCCGGCCGCGAGGAAGAAAAACGTAGACAGCGAGTTCTCGGCGAAATCAAGTGGTAGCAACAGGTCGGTTGGAGGCGCAAGGAGCAAAGTAAACCGAGACATCGCTTTTCCGGGACTATCTTGCGCTGAGGAGGCGAGGATAGCTCGCCGGAGCTGAAGCGGTGGCGGCGGAAAACAGAGGAGAGAAATCAAAGTCGACGACGGCGTCGGAGCTTTATAGCGCGGCCAAGAGTGCGAGAGAACGACACGCAGTGAGCTGCTCATGCCAGCGCGAAGCCGAGGGCGGTCGCAGACGTGCCTGGAAGACCGAAGAAAGGACGCCGGCGGTGGGGCGGTGGTCGGCTACTGTTCCGAGAAATTACAGAATTGCCACCGAGTTCATTTTGCAAATTACTCTCAAATTTTCTAAAGAAGTTGAAAATCTCCAAAAATGAAAGTTGCTCAACTTTTCAAACTCTACAACTTTGCTTCAATAAACATTTTCAAATTCTGCCTCCATTTTGAAATTTAAATTTGGGGTGCATTTGAGTATTTGAATCATTTCAAAATTACTCCAAATTTTATATGTAAACTTGAAAAACTTTGAATACCAAAGTTTATCCACATAAAATAATCTTCAACTTTGCTTTTTGCCTCAACCCCTAATTTCACATGGATTTTGAATTAGTCAAAAGGGGCAAAAATGACTTTTATAATTTGAATTTGAATTCAAATTTGATTTGTCTTTCTTTTACTTTAACTTTGATTTTTGACCAGTAACATGGCCCATTAGGGTTATTTGAGTCAAATGACACATGGCCTCACATGATGACATGAAATTTGACCCTGGTGGTCATGATCTTTATTTAGGATTTTAAAACACATCACATGAAATAACAACATTATGAAATAAAGCTTATTTAGTGAATGCATTCAAAATTTTCTACTCCATGAATGCTTTGCAATGCATATGATGACATGTCAAATTTTAGTGCTAGGTCAAAACACCAGAGGTGTTACACTTTCTATATATATTTGATCAAAATTAAGAATCTTTGACTTCTCGGGATACAAGATTTATATTCTTTTTTAGGTTGAAGGAAGTACATAGTAAAAACAATTAAAAAAAGCTAAAACGACTTATAATTCGGAATGTTGAGAGTATATACTTAGTCATAATGCCTCTGGTCACAAATAAGATGCATTCAAAATGTACCAAAATTGTACTAATATTTGAAACTACTATTAAGAAAAAAATATGGTCGCACCATTTATATGAAAACAAGAAAAACAGAATTTTTCAAAAGGATATGTTGGCCACAAACTCAAAGACGATACTTATTGCCGGCTAGAGGGAGTATACACGAGCCATCATACGCCGCCGCAAGGTGAAGGTGCGCTAGCTAGCAATGCTTGCCGTTATTTATCACTCGCAGCCGCACGCAAAAAGCTTTGCACTACACGTTTTATTTAGACATCCATTATAAGATAGCTAGCTCTTGCTTTATCAGCCCAGTTGTGCTTGTTGGCTCCAATGTTTAGTTCTCACATGGATAAGCATGCACCTTCAAAAGCCATTAGGCAGCCCTACTGCATGGACATGTAGGTTTTTTTGTGAAGAAAATCAGCAGGAGCACTACTCTATCATTTAAATTTAATATAAGTAGAGCAACAACAAGCCGAGTTTTTGGGACCTAAAGTGAACAGTAAGTGGGCCGACAAAAAGACCGAGTTGTTTGGAAGGGAAAAAAAACTGTGTCAGAACTCGCCCATGGACACCTATCTGCACGGAGTTTTCAAGATGGGCTCAAGTCGGGCCGCTTGACCATTTCGGCATGTATAGAAATGTAAATAAAATGATTAATGAATGAAATAATAATTAGGCTAGTTCACCCTGGCCTAATATTTTTCTTTGGGCCCTCAAGACTAGTGGACAACCCTCACCGTACCCCCGCCACCCAAGGCAATCTCGCTACAAATAAAGCTGGCCAAAACTGGTTTACGGCTCTGTTCGCGGGGAGGAATCTGGATGAATCTATTAGAGAGTGAACAGTGTTTTTTATCCATAAACAGTGTTTTCCGGCTGAATTTCAGGGCAGCCGAACGGCACCTGTATGGTTTGGTTTTTATTTTGAGCAGCTGAGCTAGTTGGGTGATTGGGTCGATCAGCTCGCCATTGGATGTGGCAAAAAGCGAGGAGATCGGCGTAGAGGTTCTGATCCAGCAAGCTGTGCACCTGCACAAAACCCATGTGGAAGGCGTGAGCATCCGGTCAGAGCGTGTTTTGCCCAGTGAAGGGGTACAACGGCTCTATTTGATGGGGGCTCTATTTATAGCCCCATGGCCGGCTCAAGGGAAGTCTCTTGCACATTTTCATTGACATAGCAACCTTGTGAGCTTAGCCAAAGTTCTCCCACTCATCTCCATCATTGATCCATCATCATTGTGAGATTGGGAGAGAATCCAAGTGCATTGCTTGAGTGATTGCATCTAGAGGCACTTGGTATTCGTGTTGCGCTGCGAATTTCGCTTGTTTCTCTTGGTGGTTGCCACCACCTAGACAGTTGGAGCAGCGGTGAAGGATCGGCACGAGTTGGTGATTGTTCGTGGCCGCCTTCGGTGATTGTGAGGGGAGTTGTACCTTCCCCGGCGGAGCGCCGAAAGGTAACTCTAGTAAATTGCTCGTGTCATTGAATTACCTCACTTGTGGGTCGGTTCTTGCGGTGTCCAATCGTGTGGACGAGGTTTGTGAAACACCTCTTAGCCGCGGAACCACCAAGTGTTGGTCGACACAACGGGGACATAGCGTGTTGGCAAGCACGTGAACCTCGGGAGAAAATCGATTGTCTCTCTTCTTTGTCATTCTCCCGGTGATTGGCTATATATTTATCTTGTGATTGGTTCATCCCCTACACGTCGGTATAATCACTCTACTCACTCATTTATATTCTTGCAAACTAGTTGATACAAGCTCTTTAGTGTAATTAGAATTGAGAGCTTGCTTTATTATTTACATTCATCTAGTTGAGCTCTTTAGAGTAGCAATGTTGAGAGCTCTTAGTGAGTAATTACATAGCTAGTTTGTGTGCCTAAGTATTCATTGCAACTAGAATTGTTGGATAGGTGGATTGCAACCCTTGTAGAGCTAGAGCAAGTTTGCATTACGCTATTTGTCATATTAATCAAATTGCTCTAGTTGATTTATAGATTTTTAAATAGGCTATTCACCCCCCTCTAGCCATATTAGGACCTTTCAGCGGCGCAGCAGTTTGAGGCGGAGGGGGCGAGTCGGGTGGGTTCGGGAGCATTCGTGACACCCGGGTTGGGTAGGAGGCCCGCGAAGACCACGATCGGACGGTCAGCATCGCTTGTTCGTCGGATCGGACGATTAATGGGCTAACGGGCGACGTGGCATGATCCAGTAGCCCGGTTTCTGGTGCAGACTTCGTATTTCGTATATGTGAACAATGAGTGGTTTTTGCAACAGCACCAAACAGGTGGGCATTTGCATCAAAATAGTTACGGGGGGAATCAAACTCCAAACTCCAAACGGTTATGTGAGGATTTGTAATTTACTGCGAGAAAGGAGAAAAAGATTGAACATAGTCCTCTCCAGAGTGTAAACCCAACACAGCGCAGCCCAGCCCATCAAAAAGCCCAGAAGGAGCCGACAGGCCGTCCTCACGACCCACCAACCTGCCTCCTCGTCCCTGTCTCCTTCTCCGTCTCCGTCGCTCCCTATCCAATCCTCCCCTCCCTCCCTGGGTCTTTCCCTCCCCCGCGTCGCGTCGCAGCAAGACGACCTCGCCGCTGCCCGCCTCCCCCCTCTCCCCGCCGCAGGCGCCGGAGATGCAGGCGACGGCCGCCGCCTTCCTCGCCCACCCGCTCCCGCAGCTCCGCCGGTGCGCGCGCCTGCCTTAAACCCTCCCTCTCGCCTCCCCACTCGTCGTGTTATTCCCTGTTTGTGGCGTGCTCAGAAGGTGATGTGGTTTTGTTCGATTCAGCATTGGCGGATGGGGTGCGGATGCGGCGGCGGTGCGTGGGGGCGTCATCGCGCTCCCGCCACGGCTGCGGGGGTCGCGGTGCTCCATCAGCCTCTCCATCGGCGCCGGCGTTGGCGCCGGAGGTGACCGCGAGTTCAGCTACGGTAAGAGGCGTTGAATTCATGGCCTTAATTCAGCCTCTCTGGGTTGCTTTTGTAGTGTAAAATTTTGGTAGGGTACCGTATGTGCCTTTTGGGTTGCCGATGCATGAAGTAAGGAATAGTGTGTGGGTCGTGTACTGCCCTTTAGTTAGCAAACTGATTGTACTTTTTTAGTTTTATTAGTAGGTAGCCAATCCTGCAATGCACACTGCTCAATGTGATCGTGAATTCGTGATGAGGAAATTGGGGGTGGGAAGGGGGCAGACTGGATATACAGAATGTATTCAGGAGAATCCTGCATTTTGGCAGGTAACCAGATTGAATGACGCCAGGTTATGCTTTAGGAGTAATTAGCCAAAGCATATGAGTAAAAATTTTTGGCATTTACCTTCAGATTAAAAATTATGTATGGTTGCATTTTCTCTATTGTATAAACATATGGTGTTGCTCTAAATCTTAAGTTTTTGTGCAAGCTCCTGTAATCTGTAAATCGTGGGGGTTTTGTGGACCTAGAAATAATGCTTTTGTACCAACACTAGCCTGGCTGGGGCTGCTGCAGTCATGAAACTTAAAAATGAAATGTATATAGAAATTTAAAATCTCATTCAATTAATTATGACAACATTATAGGTGTGAATTTAGTTGTGTGTGATGGCCTGATTCTTGCAAATCTCAGATTGTATCTTGGTTTACAATATTTTTAGACTGCAATATTTAATTATTTGTTGGGTTATTTCTGTACAAACAATTGCTTTACATGAGGTCATATATCCACCCCTCTATTGGTTATCAACAGAGCATGTTCCGATGTTCCCTAGATACCGAATACGAGATCCCTACAAGCTTCTTGGTGTTGATCGTGACGCATCTGAAGAAGAGATCCGGAGTGCGAGGAATTTCCTCATTCAACAGTATGCTGGGCATGAACCAAGTGAAGAAGCTATTGAAGGTGCTTATGAGAAGATAATTATGAAGAGCTACCAGCAGCGGAAGAAGACAAAATTTAACCTGAAAACCAAGTTAAAGAAGAGAGTAGAGGAATACCCTTCATGGGTCAAAGCACTTATTGGTTACTTCGAGGTGCCATCGATGGATATTATTTCCAGAAGATTGTTTTTCTTTGCTTTCATTGCTGGATGGAGCATAGCAACTTCTGCAGAGAATGGACCTGCATTTCAGGTATGCGCTTTGATTTATCCTGAGATTCTAAGTTCCGTCTTTTATTGTTGGAGGACATGTTTTTATCTCCATGGCTGTTCAATCTAGGAAGCCGGCCTATGTAGCTTGTAACTTTTACAGTACCTGCTAGGTTCAACTAACTTGTCACTAAGCACCTGAATGCTAAATAGATTTGCTCCTTGTGCATTTGTTTACTTTTACAGTATCTATTAGGTTTAACTAACTTGTCACTAAGCACCTGAATGCTTAATAAATTTGCTCCCTGTGCATTTGTTTTTCATGCAAGTGTCTAGCATCTACACAGCTTAGTGATCTGATAGTTTTTATCACTTCCATTTGATGATTTCGACAATGAGCAATGTTGGCATCTACTATATCTAATATACTAATGACAATACGGGGCCTGATAAATCTAGAGCTGGTTTTCTTTTGATCTTGGGCATCACTGAACTGAAATGGTTTGCCTGTGCAGCTCGCAATATCGCTATTCTCATGCATATATTTCCTCAACGAAAAGATGAAGAACCTCCTCAGGGCATCAACCACTGGGTACTGAAACTTTCTTCCATCAAGGCCTTGATTTATCATCAACAACAGCATGTTTACTCACTGTCTTGTTCTTCTAGGTTTGGGGTACTTGTTGGCGGTTGGATTATTGGTTCTCTACTGGTTCCACTGGTCCCAACATTCATCATCCCACCTTCATGGTCCCTAGAGCTACTCACCTCACTGGTTGCTTACATTTTCTTGTTCCTGGGATCCACTTTCCTGAAATGAACCTGTTTCAATCTTGTAAGTGGAACTGTAGGATTTTTTTAAAGAGGGGATTACGATGACTGACGTATCTGGATTTGAGTTTCAGAAAAATTTTGCTTGGACTGACCTCTTGAGATTGGAATATTGGCGTTGTTGTGGCTTAGGCCCCCTTTTGTGTCTTTTTTCTCAGCTGATGTAGTACACAGTTTTTTTTTTTTTTTTTTTGTCTATCTGGTGACGGTGCAGAGACAAATGTGGCATCAGTTACTATCTGTCAGTACATTTTGTGCTTTGTGTAGTGGTGAACTATTGGTGTGTTCGCGTGCAAGCATTGAAGCGAGCCTGGATCGCAAATCTGACCCATGGTTAGGGCTTCATGGTTGGATCGCAAATCTAGCGCTTACACGAATACCCGTCCCCTGCTGTCCCTAGAATGCTGCTTGTTCGTCTTGTTTGATTTTTAAAATCAACGTACGTATGGTCGTTATGGCTTCCTTGGCTTTGACAAATGACAACATATTTTTTACTGTTAGTAAAAAAAGCATCAAGCACCCTTGACTGTGATATCAAATTAGTTTCCTCAAATTATCCACAATATATGTCTTGACAGTTTATTTATTTGACCTTATAAATGTTAATGTGGGTTTTAAAAATATCTTGACCAAAGTCAGAGAAATTTGATTTAGGACAACACTAAACTGTGCTATAATTTTGGAAGTACGTGTAATTTTTTGTACTTACGTATGGGTTGGCTTCTACGTTCTCATAGCTCTCTGCAACAGAGGCGAACCTTGTCCAAGAAAACAGGGAGGAAAACCTAAGCAACCCTACACGCCGTGGGGAGCTAAAGTAGTAGCCCTTGCGCTAAATCCTAGCTAGGGTGTGCCACCGTTATAACATCTCTTAACAAACTATAATTGAGCAAAGCCGAAGTTTCGTGCTCAACAGGACAACAGTCAACAGCTCAAGAAGGGGTGTTGTCGGTACTTGAAAAAAAAAACTCCGTAATTCAGAAGTTCAGTACACATATCTGGGCCGTATTTTTGACAGAGGAGATAAAAAAAACTGGGCCGGAATGCTTCGGTCGGCTTGATTATTCTGTTTATTTCACTGAGAATAGAAGGCTTAAATCCACTGTTAATTCTCTATTATTGGATAATATCTTTTCTATTATTGGATCGTCATGGTTGTATTTGGACTTTCAAGCAGCAGTTGGATTGGATTGAGCACTACGTAGGTATTTGGAATTAGATTTGGATTGGATGTTGAACCGTTTTCTTTGGATTTTTTTTAATTTGATTTCTCTATTTAGATTGGGTTGGATTGGACACTACGTAGTTATTTAGATTGGGACTCTAATCCATTACCACGTCTAGCATATTCGACTAGTGAACTGAGTTTTTGAAACTGAAAGCATTACTAGGCCATTCTTGGGTCCAAAAATTCCGTACTGAGGTGATGCAGAACAGAACCGAGAGCACGCAGGATGCAGTCGTCAAAACTGAAAACCGTGTCATGGCAGTGGAACCGTTGGTTGCTGTTAAAGATTCTAAACTTGGAACTGCTCGTACGTATACTAGGGCATGTTTCATGTCTGGGAAAGTTTGCCATGACTCGTCTTGTCGATCGGAGCAGTTGTTTGCAGCTTTCGCAGCTGGGATGGACGACAGGACTAGCTGCAAGTCAGCAAGTGACGGCGTGATCGGCCTGAAAAGTGAAGAATCGCAAGTAGAATATCGGTGCAGAGACGAGACGATGGATGAAAACCACGAAGCATGCATGCCTGAAGTGTGAGTGGAGGCATGCAACCAAACGACGTGTCTGGTGGAAGCTGTAGCCCCGGTTTTGGCGCTGGAGCAGGTAACTGTGGAGTGACGACGCACACGGAGCAGTTGGACTGTTGGAGTGATGGCGCATGTGGAGGAACAGTTATCCCACTCGGCCACATTCTCGTTCGTTCTGCGTCTGCGGTCTGCGGTCTGCGGTGTGCTCCTGCGTGAACGCTAGCCCTTAGATTGCAAATTTTTGCAATCCGGATATTGTAGCACGTTTCATTTGTATTTGACAAACTTTGTCCGATTATGGACTAACTAGGCTCAAAAGATTCGTCTTGTGATTTACAACCAAACTGTATAATTAGTTATTTTTTACCTATATTTAATGCTCCATATATACGTCCAAAAATTAATGTGATAGAGAGAGTGAAAAAACTTGGAATTTTGAGAACAAGGCCCAGATAGATGACGGAATCTGCAGCAGTTTAGTACGATGCATCACATCACATCATCGGGGTTGGACTGTTGGTGTTGGTTACTCGCCCCTCCCAAAGCCTCGCGCAGGCAGGCAGGAGTACTGCGCTTCTGCAGGTGGCTGCTGCATCCCCTGCCCTTTTTTGTCTTTCTCTAAGTAGTACATGCAGCTCCACGTGGGAACATTGCATTCGGCGGGTATATGGGCGTCCGCTGAGGCTGTGTTTACTTCGCGAAACGAAAATTTTTCATGTCAAATCAGATATTTTGAGGACGTCGGAAGAGGTTTTTGATACTAATAAAAAAACTAATTACATAGCTCGTCTGAAAACTACGAGATAAATTTATTAAGCCTAATTAATCCATCATTAGCGCATGTTAGTTACTGTAGTATTTATGGCTAATCATGAACTAATTAGTTTTAAAACATTCATCTCGTGATTTCCAACTAAATTGTGCAATTAGTTTTTTTCGTTTATATTTAATACTCTATGCATGTACCGCAAGATTCGATGTGATAGTTTAGGTTGAAAATTTTTAGAAACTAAACCAGAGATGGACCGGAGCGAAATAAAGAAAAGAAAAAGAAATAGAAAAAAAAGGAAGACTCGATAGCTGCCTGTGACATAGGGCCAGGTGAACAGAGACTGAGGGTGGAGACTAGCGCCGAACGATTGAGATTTCCGTTCTTCTCTCGCCTCCACGTAAGAAAAGAAATCGGCTAGCTCGGAGCCTACCGCTGGGTCATAAAATGGGTCATCATAGTGAGTACTCGTAGCACAGTAGAGCATCAGCGACGACGACGTGGAGTGGAATGAAATCGAAACTTTGCTGTAGAGTAATCTCGTAGCATAGCAGGTGTAGCTGTAGCTTTCGATGGCCCTGACCATGTGACGAGGCGCCTCTACTCTGCTGCCACCGAGGCACGGCAGCAGCAAGCAGCAAGGCGCTGCTGTGCTCGTAACCACCGAATTGGACGGTAGCAACCGTGGCGAGACGACCGCCGACCGCGGTGTCCGTGTCCCTCCCTCGTCTGCTGCCGACTGCCGGGGAGTGAAATGATCGAACGGGAACAGCGAACAGGTGGCGGCTGAGCTCATCCACTGGGGCGACTGCCGACTGCGGCCGTGCTTGCGTTGTGGCCGTCCACTGAGGACAGGCGGATCCGACCAAGGCGTTCCCGCTTTTTCTCTCGCGTCGCGGCAGAATTCCCGCCTCAAAAGGGGAGTCAATTGCTTGCTCTCTCGCGGCTCGTGCGCCGCGCCGCCCTGCTGACTGCTCCAGTTCTAGCAATGCCCATACGTGCTCCTCCTCCTCGGCTACTCCCCGGGCCGTCCGCCCTACTGGAGTACGTACTGTACGTTCGTCGCAAGACAGCCAAGCCAAGTGTTTTGTTTGTACGTGTCGGCGGGGTCGGGTATCCTGAGTTCATCACAAACGAAATGTCTGCAACAATTCGGGTTCGACCACTTTCCGACAATACGCGCTACAAGTGGCTGTTTAGTTTCCAAAATTTTGCAAATTTTTTCAAGATTCTTCGTCACATCAAATCTTTGGACGCATGTATAAAGCATTAAATATAAATAAAAAATAAAACTAATTACATAGTTTAGACGAAATTCATGAGACAAATCTTTTAAACCTAATTAGACTATGATTGAACACTAATTGCCAAATAACAACGAAAGTGCTATAGTACAATTTTTCAAAATATTTCGCCAACTAAACGAGGCCCAAGCCGCTAGGACCTGATGATCAACTTTCCAACGCATAAACTCGACACGCATGAATTGCTCCTTTTTTCCAATCGTCATGCTCATACTGGTACCGAAGCTTAGAAGCCTACAACAACAGGCAGCCCAGCACAGGTGTATGCGCATGTACCGACGCAGAGAGCAGAGAAAGAAATTGTGTTGTGGGACCAATGCAAAAGGATTTCGCAACCAGGTAGGTAGGTAGCCCGCTGGCCGGGCGCCGACCGCCGACCGGGACGGAATTCTCACATGCCGATGATCGCCCCCGGACGTACGACGCCGAAAGCCGAGCGATCGACGGGAGGCCTCGTCGGCGAAGGAACAAACGCGACGTGTCCCGCGGCAGACATGCAGCCCGGATGATGATCGATCGAGAAGCCAGCGTTGGGACGACCTGAAGAAGCCTCAAGGCGATCGACGTGGACGTGGACGTGTGGTGGCCTAGCTGGCTCACGCACGCCAAGACGAGACACAACAGCAACGCAAGGCGCGGGGGTACGTGACGGACACGTCGCGCTGTTCCCCGCGGCGCGCGTCGGTTGATACTAGTAGTACAGTAACATGGACGCATCGAGAAGGCGCTTCACGCATCTGGCCATTTGCCACGCACGGCCCACGGGGATGAGGGTGGTTGGTTTTGAAGGTTTGGTGGTGATGCACGCATCCAGCCGCAGCCTGCAGCGACAGCATGAAGCTTGACTGATACAACGACGGCCTCGTTTTGGTCGGTTAATCCATCCATTTTTCTAAGTTCTGTCTATCACCATCGACCATCGGTGGAACAATCTTGTGCGCGACACTTGGAATCAGTGCGGCACGACATGTTGGCAGCTGGATCGGATAAGCAAGCATAGTCTGACAAAGTCTTTGCCTTTTTACTCTTTTCCCCTTCATCTGCCCGGTGAACCACGGAATTCGAACGTAGAAGCATTGATGGCACGATATGACCGGAAACCTCCCATGTTTTTTCGCTTCTTATCCGGCGATGTCTCCGCCCATCACCAAGACCGGGCCGGCCGGTTGATTATTGAGGCATGGATTACACGCCCCGCCCGGCCGGTCCCTGATTGATGCTGATGCTAGCGTCGACGGCCACCGCCATCATCAATCCAGAAAGAGATGGATGGGGTACGCCATACCGTTTTCTATCCTGGAATTAATTATGCTAATCTTTCTCGTTTTTATTTGCTCGCAGTTTTCTCATCATGGGAGGGAAAAGTGACTCTTGGAAATTGGAATTTTGGTTGGTTGCAGGTTCAGGGCAAATGATGGCCTCCACTCCTACTAGTACGTAGGGTTGGTTTTGATCACTTGACCACCTGACTAAAGTTTAGGTCATATTTTGGTCATGTTACAGTTTTAAAGTAGATGTCTGGTTCACTGCCATAACTATAATGCATTATAGTTTTTTAACACCCTGCCTCACAAGATATAGACTCATTTTCTGTCAAACCTTATCACTTGGCTTCGATTTTACTCGCCACACTTTATGTGGCAGCCATAGTTTACCTAAGGTTAGACATAGCAAACTACGCCACCAACCAAACAGGCTCTTAGTCTCAAATCTTATTTGGATCACCTAAAGCTAAAGTTTCGACCCTGTTTGGCACAACTTTAAAATGTCAGAGCCAGTGAAGCAAAAAATAGTAGCTTCACTGGCTCTTAGTTCATTTCGAGAAGAGAGAGAAGAATGACCTCCTAGGACATTGCACGAAGGAGTTGGAGCCGGAGCCACCGAGAGCTCTATCAAACTATAGTTTAGTTAGCTAAAATTTAGTCTAGTGCGTTTTGATACATGGACTAAAAACAAGTAGCTTCCTTCGACAAAGACTCAAAGTACACCTTTTAGTCCACTCATGTACACCTTTTAGAATGAACTAATTGCTAGTTATGTTGAAAAAAAATAGTTTACTTTCAATCCATATGTTTGGATAACTAGGACTAAAGTTTAGTCCATGGTATCAAATATCTCCTTAATTAAACTATCTAAATAGGTGGACAAACTTTAATCCAAATTAACTAGTTGTTCGTTCATTTGTATAGTCCATGTATCCAAACAACACCAACACCAGACTAACAACTATACTCAAACATCCAAACATACCCTTACAAAGACCGACAACCATCTAGGTCTGGTACTAATACCAAAGGTCCCATGAAATGGACCCAGACTCAGGCACTAGGACTAGGAGTACCGATTATTACATGGAACCATCACTTGATGAGCACTACCATGTCACCATGTCCTCTTGCCAAAGTTGATTAAAAGTTGGCCGATAAAGCCCCTTGTGGGACCATGGTTGCATGTAGTTTGAATTGTAGTACAATTGTACGTAATTCTAAGCGGACCCTGCAATTTATTTCCAGTTCTCACAAACAAGAATGAAAACTCACAGGAATGGCCCATTCCTTGGTCTTGACCCAAAGATGACTTGGACTAGTCGTCCTGCTGAAGAGGTACTGTACGCCTCTGTGCCAGACGTTAGGACCGACTGTCTCCTCCTGTCTTTGGGTGTCATTGCTTGCTTGTGCAGTTCAGTATGCTTCATATGTTTCCCTGTCCTTCCACATGCATCTGGTCCAATAATCCAGCATACTCGATGACAACAAACAGACTGAAGATGCAAGATGGCTCTTGATGAACCCAACAACCAGCGACGAAAATACTATATTATACTAGTACTAGTAGAGTACGAATATACGGCTAAAACCATAAACAGAATACTTGTCACTCTTTTTTTTTTCTCTCGATCACGCAAAATGTTTGCGCGTCTTTAGGCTCCATTCGGCTTACCCCATATTCGGCTCGTTCAGCCTTTTTTTTTCTTCTAGCCGGAACAGTGTTTTCCTCTCACAACAATTCAGTTAGAACAATGTTTTTCAGCCAGTTTCAACCAAAATTCTACCAGTCGAACGGGACCATATTAAGATAAGAGAAAAATTTTAATACAACACACCTTAACAACGCCCTGGGTGGTCAGAAGAGATTTACGTGAACCTTCCAAACCATGATTCTACCGACCTTTGAACAGAACAGAAAGGGAGAACGGAGAATGTCTGCCCACCTATTGTAATCGTACCAACTCTCTCAGCAGTATACTTGTCACTCCTACTTGTCACTAGCAGTTTGTAGTTTACGTATATTAAATGGAAACACTAACCAACAGTGTTTGTGGTCAACTGGAAGTCAGGGCTGGTTGCAGTTGCACCCTACTGACCGCAATTCATCGCATGCAGCTTAGATTCAGGCAAGATTTCAGGCACGTATAGACTACTTGTGTTTGGCGTGATCCTAAGTGCAACCAAAAAAAAAAAAGGAGGGGAGGGGGTACGGTATAATTTTAGGGCTGCTTTCAGTAGTTAGACTATCATGAGTCATGCATGGCCTTTATCTAGATAGAGAATAAATTCCCTCAACCCCACCTATCTAAATCTGTTCTCTGCTTTGCACTAGACCCATGTTCCCATGTCCAAAGAAAACAAAAAAGGCCGTAGGACACAAAATGCTTGGCTTTATTTTGCTCAAAGACCCAGAAAAGGTTGACATTTGCTGCAGGAGCTGGTGGACACACTATTAACCGTGTTTCTTTCCTTCGTTGCAGGACGCAGTTAGTGTTTTCTTGAGCAAGAACCAATTTCCTTCAAAAGTGAGACCTTTTACGGTGTTTGTTGGGTATCATGGCTACTTCTCCAAAAGCAATATGGATCATTGATAAATAAATCATCACTAGTAAATAGGAATTATATTAATAGTAACCCATCTACCTGTGCTCCAACACGGCATATAAATACGGAGTATTACGTTACTTAAGTATTAAAAGGTTTGCTAATCAAAATTGATTATCTTTATTCTCTCTCCATCTCCTAACACAATACTCATTTGGGGTAATCCATAATCTCTATGACTCTATCTGCTTATGATAAATTTATCAATTGCTTTATGCATTTTCATCCTTTTGCATTGCACTTATGTGCAATTTTAATACATATTTAGTTTTAGCTTAAGTTACCTCTCGTTGCATCTCTTTTTGTGATATCATGATATCTTGATTTTCAACTTTTGATATTATTAGTTATTGTAATTTTGTTATCTACTCTCTTCGTTTTAAATTATAAGATATTTTAGCTTTTCTAGATACATTGCTTTTGCTGTGTATCCGTACATTGTGTATATCCAAGTGCATAATAAGAGCTACGTATCTAGATAAGCCAAAATGTCTTACGATTTGAAATGGAGGAAATACATGATAAATCTGATACAAGCTCTAGTATTTCTCATATCATTTATTCAAAATTTCCTTTTATATTTTATTAAATAATAGATTTAGCTCATAGATTCCAATCTTATTTACTACAATAGCATACACAATAGTTGTTTGTTTTAGCCTACAACACGGTATTCAAATGTGGGTAATTTAGATACAAAATAAAGAGGCAACTTTATATTTTTCTTCATAATGGTAGATACGGGTGATTTGAAATGTAAATTTAATGGTTATTCCATAGTTGGGTAATTTATATGTAAATTTATGGATAATTTAGTCAAAGTTAAGCTAGTTTGACTTATATAAATTTTATAGTTACTCCATCGTCTCAAATAAGTGTCATTTTTCTTCCCGAGGAGTCAAATATTTTTAACTTTAACCAAATATATATATATATATATATAATATTAATATTTATCGATAGATCGTTGAATATGTTTTCTTAATAAACTTATTTGGAGATATAAATGTTGTTGATATTTTTTTTAAACTTAGTCAAACATAAGAAATTTTTAACGGCACAAATACCATAGCCACGTTTATCTTGAGAAGGAGGGAATATATTTTTTCTTGGACCGAGCGCTACAAGTAAGTTAAAAGAAAATTTAGTTCTGCTATTAAATTATTTAGTTTCATTTCTGGCAAAATGAAAAAAAAACTACAGTAACGGCCTGGTGCCGTTGCAGGCGTGCAGCTGCAGGAGCAGTGCATTTACGTCTGGCCAGTGGCCACCACCCGGCTTTTGCCTTGGAAAGTTGGGAAGGCAACGAACCAATAACGGCCGGTCAAAGACGAGGCGCGCGCAGCGCAAGAGTCAAACCGCCGCTCCCTTATTAGTTTCAGTGAGGGCCTGTTTAGTTCTACCCAAAACCTAAAATTTTTTGCGTAGTATTTATCACATCGAATCTTACGGCATATGCATGGAGTACTAAATGTAGAAAAAAAAAACTAATTACACAGTTGGGTGAGAAATCGCGAGACGAAACTTTCAAACCTAATTAGTCCATAATTAGACACTAATTGTCAAATACAAACGAAAGTGCTACAGTACCCAAAACCAAAATTTTTTGCCAACTAAACAGGCCCTGAGTTCTCTCTGTAATAAACCAGCACCGATCGAGGCCTCGTTTAGTTGGCGATTTTTTTTAGAAATGGTACTATAACACTTTCATTGTTATTTGACAATTAATGTTCAATCATAATCTAATTAGTCTTAAAAGATTCGTCTCGTGAATTTCGTGTGTAATTAGTTTTATTTTTTATTTATATTTAATGCTTCATGCATGCGTCCAAAGATTCGATGTGACAGAGAATCTTAAAAAATTTTACAAAATTTTGGAAACTAAGGCCCTGTTTAGTTCCCTCCCAAAATACCAATTTTTTCAAGATTCTCCGTCACATCAAATCTTTGAACGCATGCATGAAGCATTAAATATAAATAAAAAATAAAACTAATTACACAGTTTAGACGAAATCCACGAGACAAATCTTTTAAGCCTAATTAGACTATGATTGAACACTAATTATTAAATAACAACGAAAATGCTGCGGTGTCATTTTGCCAAAAATTTCAACAACCCCTAAACAGGCACCAAGCTCGTCAAGCCCGAAACGAAAAACCAACCGACAAACAGGCAGAAAACCCCTGCACTTTGAAAGCCCGACGCCGCAACCTGGCATGCACATTTCCTCCTCCTCCTCGGCATCTGTCAGCGTGCGTGACAGGCTCACACGCCGTCCAGTGTGCAGTCCACTCCCGTCTGGCCGCCGTCTCCCGCGAAACGAAACGAAACCGAAGGCACTCCGGCAGTCGGCAGCGGCCTTGCTGCTGATAAAAGGCGCCGATTTTAAAGGGGGAAAGCGAGGAGCAAAGAAAAAAAAAGAGAGAGGGAAGGAGAGGTGTCGTTTTCTCCTGCGCGCCTCGCCGCTGCCACCTCCTTTCTGCCCGGCTGGAAACCGACTGCTCCTCGCGGATCCTTCTTGACGCTCCGTCGTGGCAGGGTAGTAGTATTTGGGAAGCCAAGTGCCCAAGCCCAAGCCTCCGCGCGCGAAGCCATCTGTGCCGTGATCTCCTTCCTCCCTCGCTCCTTTTCCTAGTATTTCCTGCCGCCGGGTGATTGATTCCAGCGGCTCAACCGCAGTCAATCATAGAGCAGAGAGTATTGTGTGCCCGTGGGCGTGTGCGAAAGGGTGGAAAAAAAGGCGCCCTTTTCTGGGGCAGCCAGATTCCATTCCTTGCGCAGGAGTACTACGGCTCCTACTTCTACTTCCTAGTAGGCTGCCGTGGAAACAGCTAGAGCAAAGCAAGGCAACGATCGATATTCTTCCTTCCTCGTGAAGGCGTCGAGTTCTGTGTTCTTGCTTTCCTCCGCTAGCCACTAGCCACTAGGCAGAACGAATCCCTCGTGTTCGCGTGTTCTTGCCTTCACTTCATCCGGGAGTTGCTTGGAGAGAGCTTCCGTTGCCTGTGTCCTCACTCACTCACTCACCGACGGTCCCAGTGGACTGAGGTGTGAGGTGAAGCTTTGGAGCCGGAACCGGAACAGGATGGCGGCCGCGCCGCCGCCCAAGGCCGACGAGCTCCAGCCGTTCCCGCCCAAGGAGCAGCTGCCCGGCGTCGCCTTCTGCATCACCAGCCCGCCGCCATGGCGTACGTGCTTCTTTTCTTTCCGCGCACCTCCACCTCCAGCTCAGCTCTAGTAGTGCTCTACTCTATTCTGGGAGTGTTTTTTTTTTTTGTATGTTTTGCTTGTGTCGCCGTTCAAATGTTCTCTGTGCTTGTCCTCTTGCCTTCTTTTTCTGCCTGCACTGCATGTTTCGGTCTTTTCTCTGATGCTGAGGTTGGTTTTCATTTTCACCTTTGGAGACATCTGTGCTCTGCTGATCCTTCTTTCTTCAGGTAAAGTACTACTATTAGCTTACTAGCTGGGATTGTTAGTCCACTTCTTTGAATCTTTCTCTGTCTTTGCCGGTGTTTGCTCCAAACTGATGATGTGTTGTTGTAATTAAAAGTGCGTATCGCTTTCTTCATTTTTTTTTCTCCTATATGATTTGGTTCTTGATTTCCGGAAAAAAAAGTAGCTTTGCTTGATCAAGTATACTCTCTAGTGTCTAGGATTTACTACTACTCATAGTAAGGTTGCTTTCACTTGAATCCACCGTGAAAGAGGTGTGGTTGCACATCTTTTTCTGTAAATTAAATTTTGTGCAAGTCCCGAAGCATGGAAATGGCATGTAGTACTAGTACGGTCAGGCATGATTAACGTTTCTCTGACCCTTGCTTGGGATCCTCTATGCAGCGGAGGCCATTTTACTGGGATTCCAGCATTTCATCGTTATGCTGGGCACCACTGTCATCATACCCAGCGCGCTCGTTCCTCAGATGGGAGGCGGAAATGTGAGCCCTGAAATGCTAATCCTTCCTCTGTTTAGTAGGAGTACTCCATTAGATAGACTTTTTAATTTTGTTTGCACTGAATTAGCCAAGTATAGCAGTATTAAAGTTTGCACTGAATTGACGCCCAGACGGAACACCTGAATGGTATTTACCCTTTCTGTCAGGAAGAGAAAGCTCGGGTGGTTCAGACGATATTGTTCGTAGCTGGCATAAACACCCTGTTCCAAACATTCTTCGGGACACGTCTTCCGGTTGTGATGGGTGGCTCATACATCTTCGTCGGACCCACCATCTCGATCATCTTGGCTGGACGGTACAGCAATGAAGCAAACCCTCATGAGGTACCTCATACTCATACTAGCTTCTTCTGCTCAATTGCTCATCACCTCATCACCAATGTTTCAGTCTCTTTTGACGCAAGTTTCTTCAAGAATAATACAAGAATATAACTGACAAACTTTTTATTGCTCACATGAAGAAATTCTTGCGGACGATGAGGGGAACGCAAGGTGCTCTCCTCATCGCATCGACAATTCAGATCATACTTGGATTCAGTGGGCTCTGGCGCAATGTAGTCAAGTTAGTGTCAAACTTTTTTTTCCCCATGCCTGTATTTTTGGGGGTACCATGTTCATTTTGTAGTCTGTAAAATTGACTTATCGTCACCTTCATTCGCAGATTATTGAGTCCGCTGGCAGCTGTTCCTCTGGTATCACTTGTTGGATTTGGGCTCTACGAGCTTGGCTTTCCAGGGGTTAGTTTGTTTGCTCCATCTTTTTGTCTCCATGTTTCTACCTTCACTGGGGAGTGGCCAAAACTTGTGTATGTTTGTAGGTAGCGAAATGCGTCGAAATTGGCCTTCCAGAAGTTTTCCTGTTGGTTGTATTTTCTCAGGTACTGATATATCTTGGTTCCTGCACGGCTACCTATTATGCAGTATGTCATGTACTAATACTGCTTGATCCTTTTCGCAGTATTTGTCTCAAGTTCTGGACTTCGGGAAGTCTGTATTTAGCCGGTTTAGTGTTCTTTTCACTGTCTCTATCGTGTGGCTGTATGCGTACATTCTCACTATCGGTGGTGCTTACAAGAATTCTCCACCAAAGACACAGGTGCATTGCCGTGTTGATCGTTCAGGCCTTATTTCAGGAGCGCCTTGGTAAGATCTCGGGACGAATATAATCTTACTTTAGATTACTATATTGGTGACATTCCTCATGAAGGTTATTATGAAACAACTGTTGTAGGATAAGTGTTCCCTACCCCTTTCAGTGGGGTGCTCCAACATTTGACGCTGGAGAAGCTTTCGCAATGATGATGACTTCATTCATTGCTCTTGTAGAGGTTTGTTTCCAATACTCTTGTCTGGAAATGGAATGGAAAACTGCATTAGACTAGGGGACTTAGACTAATATATATGATATCGATTTATGACTAGTATATGAATTTGATATGTTTTAATATTGTAGTCAACTGGCGCCTTCATTGGTGCTTCAAGATATGCAAGTGCAACTATGATTCCTCCATCAATTATTAGTCGGGGCGTGGGATGGCAGGTAAGGATTCAAATATTGTATTGTGGGCTCATTGATCTGAGTTTGTACCATGGTATTGGTAACATTGTTAAATGTGAAACATCCTTGTCAGGGCATTGGTCTCTTGCTTGATTCATTTTTTGGGACAGCCACCGGGACATCAGTTTCAGTGTAAGTATAATTCCAGTGAAAAAAATGAGTGTCAATCCTTGTTTGTTCAGAAAAAAAATGTTTTGCTAATATGCATTATGAGTTTTTGTGCTTACAGAGAGAATATTGGATTGCTTGCATTGACACGTATTGGCAGCCGGAGAGTAGTACAAATATCTGCAGGGTTCATGATTTTCTTCTCTGTCCTTGGTAACTTGTTTTACTACGCAGTTTTCTGTTGTGTTCATGTGTATTTCCCTGGTGCTGTGATAGGTTGATGATATTTGTTTTGCCAAACCAGGAAAATTTGGAGCTCTGTTTGCGTCGATTCCACTGCCCATATTTGCTGGCATGTACTGTCTCTTATTCGCATATGTTGGTAAGTCCATTTCCCTGAAAAAACACTATAGTTGTCTGACAGTTTCCACTTGGTATTTTTCAGCTTCTTATTCTGCATCGCACTCAATGAATGCTTCCATTTTCAGGTGGTGTTGGCCTGAGCTTACTTCAGTTCTGCAACCTAAACAGCTTTAGAACCAAATTCATCCTGGGGTTTGCTTTCTTCATGGGCTTATCAGTTCCTCAGTACTTCAATGAGTATACATCTGTTGCAAGCTATGGTCCAGTGCACACTGGCGCCAGATGGGTATGATCAAGAAAGCCTAGCTACACTATTTTTTTCCTTGATAGCCTGAGCTTCGACAAACTAATGGTCTGTAACAAATGAACCAATCTTTGATTTTGCTCTTTGACAGTTCAATGACATGATAAACGTGCCATTCACGTCAAAGCCGTTTGTCGCCGGGCTGGTAGCCTACATCCTGGACAACACCCTCCAGATAAAGGAAAGTGCGGTGAGGAAGGACAGAGGCAACCATTGGTGGGAAAAGTTCAGGAGCTTCAAGAAAGACGCGAGGAGCCAAGAGTTCTACTCGTTGCCGTTCAATCTGAACAAATTCTTCCCTTCGGTCTGATCTGAACGGCGCTGCTATATGAATTCTAGAACCAACCCATGTTCATATGTGGAACAGAATTCTGCTGATCTGGCCAGTGGAAGCTTCTGTGTCGCCAATGTTGGTCAATTTTGTGTATTTTCGGATGAGATGGAGTAATTGGACAGTAGAAATTATTAGGGTTGAAGTATAACGAGTTCTTTTTCTGATCTACATGGATCAGCGTCTGATAATCTGGTTGCAGTTTCTTTTGTCAAGCTGGCAATGTACATCAGTATTACAATTTACAGCATATGTAGCTTTCGTAGCCAAGGTAGAATGGTAATTGATGTGTTAAAATTGTTAATTTGTGCCGTAGAAGTAAACAGCGAAGTGTTCATTTACCACCTTCTGCTACTTCTGTAACTTGAAACATCTGAAGGAGTATTCATGTACTTCCAGTGCTACAGCGTTACATGCTGATCAAGTGATCATCGTTACTTTTTTTTTTAGATAATGGAAACAAAAGTTCCGGCTTCATCGTTCCTCTGGGGGTAAGAATTAGACCAATTATTACAAACTCACACTAAAAATAAAATCAGGGCACCAAACCAAATGTCCAAAGAGATAAGAGAAACTCCACCGATGAGAAGCAAACAGAAACATGACTCTAAAAGCCTGTATGCCTCCACGATGGAAGTTTTGTGCTCATCCAAATACTGTAATTGAGTCTAGAATAGTTACTTGTGTAGGTGCATAGTAATAATTGTCTAGGTTTATGGGTTAAATTCTTTATATTAGGATGGAGTTATTTTTTTTATTGGTGTTATTAAGTGCTGTAGGTGTAGAAACTTTGGTCAGTCGTTCTTGTTATGATTATGAGAAGCCATGGGCCTTGGACCATAGGAGAAAACAAACCTTGGGCCTTAGGATAGTGATCCTTTGGTACTTCGGCCTTCCAATATTCTCGGCGATCGGCGTTAGCGTCCATTTGGATATCGACTAGACGCTAAATTATAGCCCATTAGCTGAGCAATGTAGTCCCCTAAAAAAAAGCCAAGCAATGTAATTACTAATAGGTTCTGCTAAAAAAATGTAATTACTAATAGGTGAGGAAGAAAATCACTTTTTACTACCCACATACAACTATTTAATGTAATTATTAGTCAGAAACCAAACTTTAGATAAAAATTGGCCATCGTGATCCCCTTGTTGCTTTTACTCCTCTAAAAACTAGGTGCTAATTTGTTTCATATGCAGTAAATAGGTGTTTCTTTGTGCTATTTCTTACGGTACATCTGTTTTCTTGCCAAAATTATTTCTATTATTTCTTATGGTACACTTGTTTTCATGTCCTGTTTCCAAAATTTCCATATGTTGGAAATGATGTAGACTAGTTCATCCCCATGGAATTTTGATCGCCTCTCTTTATTAATATATGGTGTTATGTCAACATATTTGCTTAAGTTGGTAGCTTATTTAATGCCATGAGACTCTCACGAAATTCACAAATTCCCACTGAGACTAGTCGTATTATGATTAACAGGGTGAACTATTGCAGTTTTTTGTTGTTTGCTATCTGGAGAAAAAGGTTTCTGTTGTTAAATTTGATCGCTCTTTTGAATGGACAAGTCCAACAGTTTTGAAGACAAGTCCAATGGAGCTTCGGAGCTCTCATAAAAAAAATGGAGCTTCGGAGCATAACGGGCCTTGACCTCGCGAAGGCCAGAGAGGTAGTGTAAGCCCACGGTCGTCAAAAGAGAGTAGTTCACTCTTGTTTTCCCTCTCCTTGAGTTGTTTAAAATAGTTTTATTTTACCAATGGGCCTTTGACACGTCACCAAGGGCCTCTACTAAAATTTGATTGAACAAACTCAAAAGGTACAACAGACACTAAAAAAACTACTCTCTTTTGATTGAACAAACGCAAAATGCATTCGAAACAAATGAAATATTTACAAACGTACGCTTGCAATATATGTGTATGGCCACTCGTTCGGGTGTATGCGGCGCGGGGGGGCATGCATGCGTGTGACCATAGAGAGAGGACTAGCTGCTTGCTGCGCGCTGCTGGCTGGACCGGCCAGGCCCCTAGCCGCACGCGCCAAGGGCGGCAGCCTCCTATTGTGCCTGCCCTATGCTGCCTAGCACCTAGGCCTGCTGCTGCTTGCCGTGCTGCTCTTTTTCTCTCTGTGTGTTGTCTACGCCGAGGCAAAGCTGCCCTATCGCATGCTGCCTGCCGCATTGCTGCTTTGGCCGATTGGCTTAGGTGCTTAGCTAGTTGCAGGGTTGGCTAGCCCGCTTGTCTATTTTTGAGAGGAGCGCGGGCCCACATCTGCATGGCAGGTGAGTGTTGTCCAAATTTTTTCGTCACTCCATGGCGTTTCAGATATATGTTTTATCTGGATGTTGCATGTGTTTCATGTAGATGTGTATATGTTGCAATGGGCATACACGTATGTTGCAAGTGTATGTTTCAAATGTTTCAGCTGTTTCAAACGTATGTTGCAAGCGTTTTATCTGTTCATATGGATGTTGCATGTGATTCATGTGGATGTTGTATATGTTGCAATGGCCATACACGTATGTTGCAAGTGTATGTTTCAAATGTTTCAGCTATTTTCAACGTATGTTGCAAGTGTTTTATCTGGATGTTGCATATGTTGTAATGGCTATACACGTATGTTGCAAGTGTATGTTTCAAATATTTTAGCTGTTTCAAATGTATGTTGCATGTGTTTTATCTAGATGTTGCATACGTTGCACTGACTATACACGTATGTTGCAAGTGTATGTTTCAAATGTTTCAGCTATTTCAAACATATGTTTCAAGTGTTTTATCTGGATGTTGCATATGTTGTAATGGCTATACACGTATGTTGCAAGTGTATGTTTTAAATGTTTCAGCTGTTTCAAATGTATGTTGCATGTGTTTTATCTAGATGTTGCATACGTTGCACTGGCTATACACGTATATTGCAAGTGTATGTTTCAAATGTTTCAGCTATTTCAAACATATGTTTCAAGTGTTTTATCTGGATGTTGGATATGTTGCAGTGGCCATACACAAATATTGCAAGCGTACGTTTGTAAATATTTCATTTGTTTTGAACGTATTTTGCAGCAAATGCTTTTATGTTGCAAGACCAAGCGCGGGAAGTGGGCGCAGACGGAGGTGGTCCCCTCGTGTGTCTTGGGAAGCGAAAGCGGTGTGGCCCCATACATGCATGTGCAGCGTGCATATACTGCATGACAGAATGGTGGGAGGTGGGAAGCGATGCGCTTGTGATAAGAATGATCTTGCAAACAACGGCGGCAATAGCCAGAGAGCGTAAAGCAGTCTGATAGCAGTAGCAATGTGCAGGCGAGCATTTGCATGCATGCGTTAGGGCCTACTCGAGCAAAGTGGGGCCGGGAGGCGCGGTGCACACGATCCCTTCCGTTGGCGCATGCATCCGGAGAGAGTGCGTCGCTCTGGCTGTTTTCGTCCCATGTAGGCCCCGTTAAACTTCTTTGAACCTTATTTGGCCAGGTGAAAAACACAATTCTAATTTGAAATATTGTGAGAGAAAAATATTGTTAATTTGAAAAAAAAGCCCGAACAAGCGGATTTAGGGTGTTCGAGCGGGCCGTAAAGAGAGCGTGTCGGTAGCGTGGGTGGAAAGCAAGCGCTGGTGTCCGGACGTCCGGGCACTTGTCTTTTTCCGGTAATGTTTTTCGTTGTTATTAAAGTTCGATCGCTCTTTGGAATCTGTATAAGTATAAGTCCAGCAGTTTCGGAAACAAGAAGTCATGGACCATGGGCTATAAAGTAATAAGCCCGCTCAAGATACAGAGCATAAGGGCACGTACAACGCAGGCATATAGAGGCATTAGCCTCAGGTACACAGTAGAGTCCAGTTGACAGAGAAAAATAGAGCTACTATTCTCTCTCTCCAAGGCCACCATCCGCCTATCCTTTGATTCTGCTCCTGCACAGCAAAAAGAGTGGGCATGCTCCTTCTGCTGCAGGCTATCACATGCCTCTGCGTAAGGATGCAAGCAGGTGCGGGCCGACCTGCTAGCCTGCTCGGCCCGCCTGCAAAAATAGCCCTTACGGACACTGCGGGCTCCTGCTTCAAGTGACGCGGGCCTAAGCAGCCCAGCCTGCAAAGCCTAAGGGACTGGAACGGGCCGCCTGCATCAGCCTGCAAAGGCCTGCAAGACCTGCGTAGACGCGGCATCCGCACACGCTGCATCCCTAGCACGAGCAGTCGAGCAGATCGCCGCATCTGCCGCACAGCAGCGCAGGGAAGCTGGCCGTGTCGTCATCGTTGCCACTGGCGATTGCCACGGTCGGTATTGCCTTTGCCTCCACGACCTCCTTATTGGCCGGCGGCGTTCCCTCTGCCACCCCGCGTCGTTCTCGGCGAGCTGCTGCACCAACGCGTCGAGGCTTGGGCCGAGGAAGTAGTCACCCAGCGCCACACCATGCTCGCTGCCGCCGCCGCTAGCTGCGCCGATGAAGAGGCCCCAACCGAAAGGGGTCAGCTGGTCGCCTTTGAGGGCGACCCCTGACCCCAACAGCAGCCTCCACTGCAACTGGCGGTCACGGAGCTCGTGCAGGAGCCGCAGGAACGCGGTGACGTGCCGCCGTCGCAGCGAGAACTCGGGGTCGTTGCAGTCGCAGACGTCGCCGGCGGCCTCCTGCTGCTGTCGGTTGCGGAAGCGACGGACGAAGCTGTCGACCGTGCTGAGGATAGAGCTCGAGCGGTCGACGCCGGGGTACACTTGAGCCACCGCGCCGTCACCACGTTGGTCGCGGGCGCACTGCGGGCGATCTCCATCTCCTCGAGGAAGCAACCTGCAGGCGTCCGCAGACCTACTTGCGTTTTGGTGCAGAACCCAGCAGGACAGGGCAGTCAAATTAGCACACGCCTGCAGGTTGCTGCAGGGCAATCAAATTTTACATGCAGATGATGCTTGCGTCCTGCCGGGTGTCTGCAGACGGGCCCGCTTGCATCCTTACCTCTGCGAGACCACTAGACGAAATGACATGAGCGTTGATGTTGATGCCGAGGTGGAGGCTAGGACATTACGCCACCCTGGCGCGTTGGAGAAGCCCTAACGGGCCTTGACCTTGCAATACGAGGAAGGCCACAGAGGCAGTGTAGGCCCACGGTCGACAAAAGCGAGTTCTGGTCTCTTGTTTTCGAGTTGTTTTAAGCTTTTATAAATCGTTTTGTTTTATCAATGGGCCTTTGACACGTCACCAAGGGCCTATACTAAAAAGTAAAATTTGATTGAACAAACTCAAAAGGTACAGCAGACAGTAGAAAAGATATTGAAATAAAAAAAAAGTCAGTACAAAAAAATGAATACGCAGATGAGTCCAAGAGCATGTCTACTGCTAGCCGGCCGCTAGGCTACTCTCTGCTTTTGTGATCTTTCCATGCTCTCATCGTCACTCTGGTGCCTCCAGGGAATCAGCAGCGGCATGGCAGGCTTGCGCTGTCAGTTGTGCACTACAATGACGAGGCTAATATGCGTGCACTATTGCATGACCGCGCTACCAAAGGATTCACGAGCTAAATTTAATTCCATACAACAAACTAATGAGAATCAAATCCGACCAACACAAGTTTTACATGCATGAAAATGGAAGATACTAGATGATCCGAGCCGTAATTCCACTAGTTGCTGCCAGCAGTTAAATTTGCATTTACATACACTACGTATAATCAAACAAACACCATGGACAACGGTAGCATGCAGAACTTGCTCCAGAGTAATGCTACTTGGCGTCGCTTCTTGTACGTGTCATAGAGAGGCACAGAGCAATCAGGCAGCAGCAGCCTTTCTGGTCCGGCTGGCTTGGCTACGGCGCTCTCGTCGTCCGCGACGGTGGCCGGGACCGGGACGACGACGGCGCGCGGCAGGTGGGGCAGGACGCGCGCGTGGCGAGCCACGCTTCGACGCAGGCGGCGTGGAACCCGTGGCCGCACGCCGGGAGCACGCGCACGCGGACGCGCTCGCCGCCGCCCTCGAGGTCGTCCAGCTCGGCCAGGCAGATGGCGCACTCGGCCTCCGCCCACACGCCGGCGGCCACCGGACTGGCGCCGGCGCCGGCGCCGTCGGCGTCGGAGGGGGCCTTAGGCTCCTGCGCCTGCGCGGCCTCCCGCGCGGCGCGGCGGTCGAAGCAGCGGAGGAGGACGCGCGCGGCGTAGTGGATGCAGAGGCCGACGCAGGAGAAGCAGACGAGGACGACGAGGACGGCCGCGAAGTCGGAGAAGCAGGTGCGGCAGCTGGAGTTGGGGCCCCACGGGCCGACGGGACGCGGAGGCCCCGCGGGTGACGGCGGTGCCGGTGAGGAGGCGATCATGGTCGCCGCCGCTGCCGTCGAGGTGGAGGCGGTGCTGAAGGGCGAGGCGGTGTGGCCGCTGCTGGTCCGGCGCGCCAGCGCCATGGCTTGCTTTTGCTTCCTTTGGGCTGGCTGGTGCTTCGATGGTTTGGACTTTTGGAGGCAAGTGTGATAAGGCCGCCGCGGCGTGAAATTTGCTGATTGGGCTAAAAATGGGCTGGGTTACGTACTGTAGGCTTCGGTTTGTTACTTTGTTGGGCTTTTTGTAGGAATTGCATTTCTCTTTGGTTTGTAGATGACGCGACGGATGCTTTTTTCGCAGAGAAAAAACAGAGATGATGCAACGAAAACAAGGAATATCCGAGCCTAACAATTGGCACAAGTCTACAAGTGTAAGAAAGTGTTTTTTTTTTGAAAAAAAAATGAATCTTGCGCGGCAAAGCAAAGCAAGCTTGGTGAATCATGCAACCACTTATTATTGTTCAGATCAGAAAGTAACCCCTGTTTCGTTTCGACTTCCATTTTCTCAGGAAATTTGAGCTAAAAAAAAGAATAAATGTCCTATTGAATGCAGAAATATCACAAGAGCAGTAGATCGACGTGCGCAGCAGCACAAGGATGTTGCGATCAGTTTGAAGTTTCAGCCACTTGTGCTCTCCTCGCAGAAGAGTACAAAAACGATTTCGCGCTCGTCTGGATCCTGCAAAGATGGCAACGCCACCGCCATGGCCGTTTCAGCGAAGAAAAGGCCTGGCCCCCCGGACCTGGGGAGAGAGAGAGAGAGGATAAGAGCCGTTGCCATCCATCTGGACATCTAGATAGATGGCGCCCGAAATCTGCATGGAGTTGAGGCGCAACGGCAATGCTGATGGCAACTTGGTTTATCTCTATGCGGAAACCCGCAACAAACCGTGATGCTGCCAGATACGCATACGCAGGCACGCAGCAGGGGGCCTTGGCCTTGCTTCCAGAACAAAGCCTACAGCTACAGCTAGGTCGGCAGCTGCTCGTCAGGTAAGGGGGCACCGTAAAAAGGTCCACGGCCACGGTACAAAAGTCTCACAGTGCCTATGAACCACGCATCTGTCTCTTGATCTCGATTTGGTTTGGCTTACCCCCACAATCCTCGTGGACTTATTTACATACACCATCTAGAATTTCCTAGTGTTTAGTTTAGTCCACGGCACAAAATAAAGTCTCACAATGCCTATAGATAAATCAACTGAAGCGAGCTGAGCTGCGTTCATGAAATTCTTAGTGTGTGCTGGGTGGGGTCTTACTTACAAGATGGTATCCGTAGCCGTACATAAGGGAATTGACTGTTACTACTACAGACTCCAGCGTAGTGGATACATCACCTTTGTTAGTGATGAGCAATGGAAACTAATAACTTTCAGGATGTTGAGTTATGAGCAAAAATTCCACACTTTAGTTGTAGTTTATTAGTTCTGCTAGCACTTTGATGATGTCCTTCAAGTCCCTTCAAACAGAGATCTCGGGGTACGGTTAATTGATTGAACTTGTATGTCACAAAAGGTGTCTGAAAGTGACTCCCCAGTCAAACACTCTGATGGCCTCTCCTCCATGAGCAGACTTGCCATTTGGCGGGGGCAGGTTGTCAGTCACCGCTAAAAGGCGCCTGCAGCAGCGAGAGTCGATAGACAGGAAAACAAGAACTAGTGTTCTATGACAGCAGCCTCCTTTTTCCATGCCTCCTGAAACGATTCCACTTGCCCCCCCTCCCCCCATCATTCCAATCCTACACACGGATAGGAATAGGATGGAGACAGATTGCATTGCAAAAGCCATCTTCCTTGCAAGTGCAGTCCTTACTAGACTAGAAAGTGCCCGCAGGCTCTGCTGCCTCACTATTGTCCATCTATCCAGGAGACACTACACAAATAAAATTTGATCAAAGTTTGCATGCACGACACACATCGATGGAGAGGCAACTTTTGTCTCAGAGATTGCTTGTTGTTTGTCACACATGTGAGATGTGATCATCTAGAGGAGAGTTGGAGCAAGCAACAGCTACGACTACTCATGGTCATGGCTTTGTTTCAAGCCGGCCGGCCGGCGGCCTTTCTCTCTTTCTTTCTTTGCTGGTCTTCTCATGTTCTCAATGATGCACTTCGTGCTTGCTGGTAGCACACCTCTCGCATGCTTTCCAACCTTTGCAACCTTTGTGTGCCTGTGGCTTGCTCCCCATGATTGCCCACATGAGAGGGCAATCCGTGGGACAACTGCACTTGGGCAGGATCTATGTCGGCTAATGAGACAAAGGCCCAACCACAAACCACACAAGATTGATGTGGCAATCCACTAGGGGCGGGGTAGCTAGCTGTGCTTCCTTGCACCTTGCACCTTGCACCTTGCACCTTGCACCTTGCAAGATTTATATATATGTTTGCTTCTTCTTGTCACAAGACAAGCATGCAAGTACACGGAAACAGATTAGAAACTTTAGTGGCTAGCTAAATTGGATTGTGTGTACGTATGTCTAGGTATGGCATATACACAAGTAGGCCAAGTGTAGCAACTTCCGTTTAACAATCTGATTAAATACTTAGCTGCTGGTCCTAGTTAGAAGGTGAGATGAAGATCTCCCTTGGCCTGCATTGCTGTCTAGTGTATGTAAGGTGCAGCTGCTAGTTGATGTGTTAATAGGATACAGCAGGCGTCAAATAGCTTTCAAACTGTTAGCTTACCTGCTTGTCTTGTTTTTGCTATTTCATCGTTATGTCACTTTCACAAAAATTGATTAATCCTTCAATTTATATGTGGTAGTATATATTAGGGTCTAATGGGAACGCATGATCACCAAACAAGTTTCTGTGGGTGTATAATTTAGTGGCTATGTCATTTTACAGCTCGTTGCTGTCTTACATCATGGCATAATGGCCTTTCAAGTTCCAATCCTGACAGGCCTCTAGTATGACGAGGAGAATCTTGAATTGCAATTAGACCTGGCAACTACATGCATAATCAATAGACTCCAACTTATGTCCCAATACATGACAGTCCTTGCATTATTACTTGCTGATTGCTGAATATATGTTATCCCATATATATATTGCATATATCCTTATCGTAATTTGGACAAGCATAAAAGGGATGCAGAGAAAAGAGGCCGGCTGATGGTACCAACTTGTCTTCAGCCAAAAGATGAGCTCAACATCATACGGAACAAGCTGCTTCTGTCATCCTAACCAACACCCAACAGTGCTTGTTGTGTCGTCTGTGATGATGCAAGGCCAAATGGCAGGTTAGGTATTGTTTGTCACTAGTGTTGAAGGCTTGAAGGCCGTGTTGGAGTTAGCTGTTGAGGGCACAAGAGCAAAGAAAAAGATTGGGAATGCCTTAGAAGACTGAAAATGCCATCGTTAGGCATGCAGGATTTGTCTCACAAAATAGTTTTATAATCAGAGGCGGATTTGGGTCCAGGGCTATAGGGTTGCAGCTCCGGGGCAACACAAAAAATTTAGCAAGTGCATCCCAAAACAGCCCAAACAAATAGGCTTTCATCCCTACCCACACACCCACCGTTGCCAAACCCTAGCGCCAGACTCCAGCCTGACTGTCTTGGCACCTCTAGCCCGCCCCGACACCCCACAATACCCGACTTAGCGAGAGTGATGAGCTCATTCTATCGCCCCTAAACCCCCGACTGAGCGATAGCTCTAGGTGCAAGGCTGAAGTCCCGCCTGCCGCCCTTTCCCCTCTGGTTCGAGCCTCCGCTTTTGTTCTCAACTTCTCCTAGTAGCCGTGAGAAAGGTTGCAATGACACCTTGGTCTTTGAGGTTTATTTAGAGTAAATAATTATAACGCTTGAATATGATTACACTCTTGAGGTTAGCACCGCTGCCCTATCGTAGATCTCACTTCATGCTCTAACATAAATCTTGAATAGTGTGGTGTAGGTTGAAATGTTGCAGTATAGAATCTAAAATTTTAATAAAGTATAAAAGATAAGTACTAGAGTTTAAACTTATTAACTTGAGCATAAAAAATGTAGCAACTAATAAGATCAAAACTTGAAAAATCTAAATCTAAATGCATGACATCATGATACATGTCCTGCGCAAAAGCCACCGTATTTAAGCTAAGATTTTAACTAATGCATGTACAAGAAAGAAACTATGGATGGCTTAAAAAAATATATAGACCAACAGTTGATAAGTTTATCAACAACCTGTTCGTTGGTTGGTTTCTAGGCTGATAAGCTCGGCTGGTGCTGGTTTACTGTGAGAGGAAAACACTGTATCATGGCTGATAAGTCCTGGCTGAAATCAACAAGCGAACAGACTGCAAAACTAAAGAGAGATTATATGGTATTTATATGCATGTTGTGTTAGAAAATACACGAAAGAGAAAAAACTTGCAAATTAATAGATGTATTTTTTTTATTAATCGAACGAAGGTCTTGAACATGAATACCTAATGCTTATGTCTTGTAGTGTTCACTCCGTGTGCAAGCTTGGGTTGGTGGAGTAGTGCAGACCAATGCAAGTTGTGTACTCGTTGAACAACACTACTACCGAAAGTATTTTCTAAGACGGTAAAAAACTATTACCGGTGGCAGGCAGGCCGTCCACCTCTGCTTTGGCGACGCTGTAAATCAAGATTTACAGCAAAGAGCCCATCCATGAGGCCCCGCTGAGCCAATCGACGCGCCGACGCCGCTCACTGGATTTGCGCGCGCGCCGCCGCCGCTGCTCAGGTCCAAACCGCCACCGCCGAGCCTGTCATGGCCGCCACCGCCGCCGTATCTAACTGCCTGTGTGTGCGAGAGAGGGTGTATCTGTTTATTTTGAGATGTGGACCTATGTAAATCAATTTTGAGAGACGAGATAGATATATTTTGTAACCGTCTCTGTTAATAAAATTAGTTCTCTCTTAAAATCTTTTTTTTGTGTGTAAGTACATACTGACCATGCAATTGCACTGCCGCCTCGCTAGTTATTAGAAATCATAATTACCAAAATCCGGATTTTCTTTACCGCGGACGACCGTGCATGCTGATGATGTAAAAACGTCGCTGTTTTGTGATCGGAGGGAGTAAAATAAAGCTTGTGTGCCCGTGCTATCTCTTGCAGCAAGCGGAAGGAAGAAAGTCACAAGGAAGAAATGTCCTCGGCTGGCGCTCGCTGGCAAAAGCAAAAGCACCGCGGCCACACGGAGGGCCTCGTGAACGGCGTTCCGATCCGCTTCAATTCGGCGCGGTTGGTTGCGTAGCGCGCCATGCACGTGCGTGCGTGTACAGGAATTTTGACCGCGCGCACGGCCGGCTGCTTCGGTGGACGTAATAAAACGTCCTACACCTACAGTATGCATGTGATTTGATCCCAATTAAAATTCGAATGGTTTTTGTTTTCGCCTCTGGAGGTAGCCGACTGCCGACCTGCACTCTCGTGACATTGGATTTAATTGTTGATGACTACTACTCCGTATATATTTCATAATGATGAAAGATGTGATGTGATGTGATATGACTTCATTATACTCTACAATCATCGAATCAAATCGATTTTGATCATTTCAATACTGTATATAATTGTGCATTCGCTTGGCTTGTTTAGCTGACTTTGCGGTATGCTTTCTCGGTCGGTCGTATATATAGGCTACCCGCTCCCGATGAAGTGCTAATGCCAAAATCATGTGACACGAGTCGTTATCTTCTCCATTTGTCTAGACTGATTATACCCGTCCTTTATTTGCTTGATCCAATCCAGAGTTTTCTGCCAGATTAATACTAATATATATGAGTTAGTTTCAAAAAAAAAACTAATATGTGTTATATATTATAAGAAATACGAAAGCGAAAAGTGAAGGATCAATCAAACTTTATATAATGTTTCCTGCAGTTGATAAACCGGTTTTGTTGTGAGAGAAAAACACTTTACCATCGCTGATAAGCCGGGCTGATAAGTTCAAGCCATGCATGTAGCCCTGTAAATAACTATTAATCTATATATAGTATATGCTAACAGAATTAAGCCTAAGTAATAAAGACGAATAAATGCCTAACTAAGGACGACTAATAATGTACGCAATCACATCGTCTCAATTAATTTCCTGTTTTGAAAAATGTTAATAAAGTAAGTTGGAATAGTATATTTCACCAGATGCCGGCCCTCGCGCGCGTCAAAATCCGCATCCCGTCAGGCCAAAAAAAATACTCAATTGAGAAATTAATACTAGATGATTATATATAGATAGATATATATAATATATGTACTATATGTAGCGCTGATTATTTCTAGTGTATAATAATATCACGTAGTACGTCGACAGTTTGGTAGCGAGTCCTTGTACTATACCTACGTACGTGTCCGCCTTTCAATGTGCAAAAATACAACAAGTTTTGCAATGATTGTATTGTGTATATACACATGGACCATTTCGCGCTAATCCGGCCAATTCGTCGGCCGGACGGACATAAATAAACCACTTGACGATCAGATCGACACATCTTCCTTGGTTTTTCTAATCATTAGAGTACTAAGTCATGCAAGCGCTGCTAGTTAAATTAAAGCTCACATGATCCGCTAGATATTTGCGCACCTTTAATTTGGACAATGGATGCCATGATCCGCTAGATCTTTGCGCTACCTATATACTAATCCTCCGAAGCAAAGATAGTTAGGGAAAGCAAGAGAAGCACTGGGCGTATAGATTATCGTTAACAAATTGATGTTAAGTAGACTAATTAGTATGTGCAGATTCTCATCATAGTTTAATCAAACCAAGGCGGCGGCCGTCGTAGATCATTTCTCGCTCTCAACATACAAGTGGTGCTGGTGGTGCTGCGCTACACAACAAATGCTATCCCTTTCTTTCTTTGGGGGTCAGGTGTGGGGTGGGAGGAGTGCTATTATTACCTTCTCGCTTGCTCCATGTTGCTGGCATCATGGACCCTGGCGCGCATGAGCTACCTAGGCCTTGTTTAGTTTACATCAAAATTCCAAGTTTTTTCACTCTCTCTCCATCACATCAATTTTTAGCCGCTTGCATGGAGCATTAAATGTAGGTAAAAAAAATAACTAATTGCACAGTTTAGTTGGAAATCACGAGATGAATCTTTTGAGCTTAGTTGGTCCACAATTGGACAATATTTACCAAATAAGACGAAAACGCTACTATTCATCAGGTTGCAATTTTTTGCAATCTAAACATGGCCCTAGTCCTACTCATGAGTCAAAAAAGCTCCAAATTTTCAACTCCATCCATCATTTTGTAGCTTTATTGTAGACCATCCAATCCAAGTGCTGCTTTATTTGCAATTCATGCGTAACTTGAGACAATTTAATTTGCAAAAAAAATTAGATCAATTGGAGGTATAGTAGTTTGTCCCCCGAACTAGCCGAGCACGCAACCCTTAGGCCCTATTTAGCAAAGCTCCTAGAGCTAATTCTCTGCTGAATCCAGTAGCAGTTCTGCCCGAGAGAAGTGATTCTATGAAATGAAGATGCATGGAGCTGGGAAAAAATAGCTTCCTGATTCTGTGAAGTGATTCTCCATTATAATTTTGAAAGTTTATGTTAAAGAATCAAAGAGAATCACTTTCAGCCACAGAATCACTTCTCTCAAAGAATCAGCTTTTATAGAGAAACACAGATAGAGCGCCACCAAACATGCCCTTAATAAGTTTTCGTGCCCACTTACAACTCTGTGAACCAATATATAGGGGAATATGGACGATGTAAATGCATACAGCCTCTTTTTGGAATCAAAGAATTTTTTATGTGTGTTTTTCCTGTAAAATTCCTGAATTTTAAAGGAGGCCTAAGGAAGACATGTTGTTTTTCGTTAGAACAAGTCTTTGACCAATGCATGCATGATTGCAATCTTAGAGCAGCCATTTTGGCAACAACGTTGTATGCAAATGGCAATATTTTAGTTGTGTGTGGAGCAATGCATTCTTCTTGTAGGCATCAAGCAAGTTACACAAAGAGGCACACACACAATTACACAAGCAATGTTGAGTTGTGTGGTCTGGGATTTTCGCACAAACGTGAATCCAGCAATGCGTGCAGCAGTGGGCATGAACCAGCTGCCGTCTGCCGCATGCCTGCATCGCTCCAGAAAGTGGCTACTCTCATCCTCTCTGCCTCTGTGTGCATGCAAGTCGTTTCTTATACGCTTCAACTAAGGCCCCGTTTAGATATCCCAAAACCCAAATTTTTTTTTGCACAGTATCCGTCACATCGAATCTTGCGGCATATGGAGTAGGCCCCGTTTGGCAGGGCTTCTCCAGCGGCTTCAGGAGCCGTTTGGAGCCGTTTTCTGCCAAACGGGGTAAAATGAAACGGCTCCACCGATGAAGCCCCTAAAAACGTGCTCTCATAGAACTTTGGGGTGGGAAGGAGCCAAAAATAGTGGCTTCTCCCGGCTCCTCCTCCAGGCCCCTAAAAACATGCTCTCACATGGAAGTCATTTTGCCAAACGGTTTACTAAACCGCTTCAGCTCCACTGGTGGAGCTGTTCGTGGAGCTGAAGCAAAAAAAAAATTAACTTCACTAGTGAAGTGAAGCCCTGCCAAACGGGGCTTAAATGTAGACGAAAAAAAAAACTAATTACACAGTTAGCCGATAAATCGTGAGACGAATCTTTTAAGCCTAAATAGTCCATAATTAAACAATTTTTACCAAATACAAACGAAGTGCTACAGTAGCAAAAAGAAAAAAAAATTCGGAACTAAACACGCCCTAAAGCCTCCGCGTGCCTGCAACCTACGCCCTCTACCTGACAAGACAGAGGCCAGACAAGTTGCAAGTGGTATATCCATCTCCTGCACGTACGTACGTACATGAATTATGAATACGTGTATACACATGCATCGTTCCGCCCTCGTGATTTCGCTACGAACCAAACGCGTACATGTACACATACTTGTCTCTCTCTACGCTGTTCGCTTATATTGAAATTTAGCTTATACTGATACTTATGCTGAAATGTTTTTCAGAGAAAAACACTGCTACAAAGCTGAAAAATAGCTCAAGCGAATAGGTGATTGACTCGTGGTAGGCCCGCTGTACACATGCATCCTACATTTTCCCGGGTTCGGATAAAAAGCCAAAAAGGAGATCAATCAAAGAAGAGAAGGCTACGCGGCCTATGCGTGCAACTGGATCATCGTAAAACAAGAAGGAAGAATCGCAAAAATGTGTGACACAGCACAGTCACACCACGCGGTCACAGCCAGAGGACTCGTCAGCTCCCACTTGTATGCCCATAACGCGGGGCCCGCGTGCAAGGACCTGACACTGACTGCGGGGCCCGCCGCCGGTAGGTCACGTCACGGCGGTCACTCCCTTGCACCATCGGTCACGCTTCGTGCATGTGCTACAGCCATCAATGCCATGCATGGGTATGGCCCATCAATACGAACGATGGCTCGTGTCCAGCCGGCCACCAAATTGTACACGATACTTTTCCTTTATTTCTTTCGGTATATACTCAGTTTCAGCTGCTGGTACGAAGCTAGTACCTCTATATTCACTCATACCTTATTTGTGAAACAGAAACAAGGACGACAGGACCACACTGGCGACAGCTTAAATGAAAATAAAAAAAGAATCTTGTTACAGAACTTTTCAAATAGTGATCCACATTAGCAATTGCCCTTCGACGGTTACCCACTAAATAGGCAGGATACACGTTCGGCTTTGTTGTGATGTCGTCGGATTCGCATCAATCCACGTGTGTCGAAGTGGATTAGAGTAGAACTTAAACTAAATTACACTTCAACATTTGTGGATTGAAGTGAATCCGATAACATCCAAACAAGATCTACAGAGATGTCCTTATGTAGATATGTCCTGAGATCAATATACAAGCCATCATTCGCTCTAAAACATCTACTTCTAACAAAGCTAAAACCGAAATGACACCGGTTCAGCTCCATTGAAATGGCGTCAGGCTTAGAAAAGATTAAAAGATGAATAATATTTTGTTACAAAATTATACAATGTCATCTCTGATTATATATGCCCATCTTCATGGGTTGACAATACCCAAACGGGCAACCAATGATTGATCTTGCCTCATACGTTCTTCGTTCTTCCATGAGCTCTCACGTTCCTACCGTGGATGGAGTCCGGCTAGAATCATACACAACGTACATCAATAGAACCTTACCCAAGTCACTAAACTTAAATATGAGGAATGAATAAAAAAACATATATATAGCTCCAATAAAATCTCTATTAAAGCTTTTTAAAATAGGGAGATCCTCAAATAATCGCGCTCGACTCTTGTTCGTGGGGTTCTCTATAAGGCCCCTATTTTTTGTGTTGTTCGTTTTCTATTTAATTGACCCCAATCAATGATCTCCACTGTACCTATGGCAATGCCTATATGTACTCATCTGTGGTCCTATGTTTACTTTCCCTATATTCCAGCCAGAAGGCAATAAGCTTCTTACATTCATTAACTCTTCCCTCAGAAAGAAAAGATATGAGAGTTGCTTATCAAGTAGTACCACTTGAGTAAGAAAGGAATAGATTTCCGCAAATAGAGAATCTAAGTTAGAGTATAGTTGAGGAAGCTAACCCACATTTGCTCATGTCTCATGTAGAGTTAGAAGAAAGTAGAGCCCAGGTGGATTTGCACTAGTAGATTGATTAGCAAGTAGCACGAGCAGAAAAGAGGACCCCAGCCCCAGACTCAGTGAATCTCTGAGAGCAACACGCCTACCTCTTGGTTGTGTGTATCACATCTAGTTAAGTGAGTTAAATCGACGCTAGCTAGTGTTATTCCTTTCTTTGATTCTCCGCTACCCACCAAGGTAGAAGACTGCTTGATCCGCAAAAGAAGTATGCTTTATTTGCTTATAGAACAAAAGCATACGCTTGGGAAAGATAGACATCATATGGAATAGGGCATTCAGCAGTTTGAAGAGGTAGCCTTTTTCGCGCTCGCACATAATTGACACACACGCAAAAGTAGAGATCTTAATTTGAGAACTAATATCAAAGTTGAGACAAAAAAAAAAATTGGACCCTATAAAAGAGAATTCCTCAAATTTCAAGAGCCACGATCTGAGAGACATTGCTGGAGTTGCTCGATCCTCACATAAAACCCAACTCAAACTCTAACTTTATTGGAGACGACCTCACTAGGTTAGAGAAGAGAAGACAAGGTCAAAGTAACAAAATATTTTAGTTAGGGAAAGGATAGACTGATTTTTTTCTGTTCTTTTTGCGAAGGAGGGAAAGGATAAAAAGTTAAAAACGACTCTTAAGGTTCACAGAAAAAGAGAGCGAAACATATTTTTAGAGACATCAGGCAAGGATGATGAAAGGCCTAGCAGAAAAAGTAGAAAAGGGCGCCGGAAAGAAGAAAGGACGAGAATAAGCGTCAGCAATTTTCTTTTTGCATATATAATAAATATATAAAAATGTGCATGTGCGATGTTGAAGTACGGTCACCGGCCAGGGAATACGGCAATGGCGAGCTCTCCGGCCGACCGTCTCCACCTGACCTTCGACGCTGACACATTGCTTATCCAACATGCTAACACACAGCATCACTACTACTATTTCGTAATAACTTTAATATAATATAATATTATTATATCTAATCCAGTTAATAATCTACGACATCTCTTCAGAAGTTGATAAAGTGACAAGACAACAACAAATCCTCCTTTCTTTGTGCCTGTTCGCTCAAAGGAATTCTGGAGAAATTTGGATGGTTTGGAGGAATGCTGTAGGAATTTGTGAGAGAAAAACACTATTCCGGATGAAAAAAGAAGCAGATTAAGCTGGGTTTAAGGGCACGCGAACGGGCCTTTGTCCTTGCTGCGCAAAAAAAAAAAAAACAAATTAAGCTAACTGACGTGGCAGCAATTTCTAGGCTCTTGCATGAATTTCTACCCGAAACTTGAACGATTTTCACGTGAAATTTTCATGCAGTTTTGTCTGCCCAAGAATTACGGTGGCCGTAGTGGATTCAAATCCTCAACAGCCACCCGGATCCGGAACCCAAAACCCTCCAAGAGCAAAGCTCGTATCACCCACCCCTGCTCACATTTAAGTCCCACCACCTCAAAAACTGCAAGCGCACGACCACCGTCTCCACTCTACACCACCATCACCAGTTCACCACCGCCTCCCTCTCCGCTCTCTTCCTCCCAACGACTCAAACCGCCCACCACCAAACCAACGCTTCTGCAGCCTGCAGAGAGGGGCGCGGGCGGGCGCGATGGGCAACTGCCAGGCGGCAGAGGCGGCGGCGGTCATCATCCAGCACCCCGGCGGGAAGGTCGACCGCCTCTACTGGTCCACCACCGCCGCCGAGGTCATGCGGAACAACCCGGGACACTACGTTGCCCTCGTCATCCTCCGTGTTCCTGCCGATAACAAGCCCGCCGCCGCCGCCGCCGGGGACGCCGCGGCGTCTGCCGGCGGCGGTGGCGGGGCCAAGATCACCAGGGTCAAGCTGCTCAAGCCCAAGGACACGCTGCTCCTTGGCCAGGTCTACCGCCTCATCACCGCGCAAGGTTAGTTAGCACCCAGCTGTCCTGGCCATGGCCCATGACGCGGTTCAATTTGTGCCTCGATTTCTTGTCTTCGGCTCCGGTAATCTTCAAATTCTCAATCCATGATTGTGCTCCGCGCGCAGAGGTGACGAAGGCGCTGCGGGCGAGGAAGAACGAGAAGATGCAGCGGTGCGAGGCCATCAGGCAGCAGCACGAGCAGCTCCGGCGCGGCGACGGCGCGGACCATAGCTCTTCCAACCAGGTTGGTCACCGATTCTCTGACACCATTTTTTTTCCTGCTGCAAGAAGAAGCAGTTACTGATTCTCGCCCCCACGCTGTCTGTCGCTTCAGGACGGGAGGCAGGACAAGGACCGGCACCGGGGAAGAGGCCGGCACTGGCAGCCGGCGCTGCAGAGCATCTCCGAGGCCGCGAGACAGAGCAGCAGCAGCTTCTCTGAATCCGCCACCAGCTGAATGCTACTGACCGGACTCTGCCATCCGGCCGGCGCTCTCTTTCTTTCTTTCTTCTTTTTTTTTTTGGATTTCTGTTTGCTTGTTAGTAGTATAAAGTGCTTGAGCCTAGCCAGAAATGAAAAAAAAGAACTGTAAATCAGAGTGTCAGAGCAGGATCAATAGGAAGCTTGTTTCGTCTCTCATGTGATTTGGCATGGTGAAGCTGAAACTAGAACTGCGTATTCAGATCAATCGGGTGGTTTGCCAGTTGCTACTTCTCAGAGCATGAACACTGAGCAGAAAGGAAGAAAAAGGATGCAGTCCTTACTCTTCGATCCAGAAACTGAGTTCATGCTCTGAGAAAAAGGTTTAAGCACCGGACTCTTGTACCATACGGTATTATTAGTCTTCGCATCACTAGCAGAAACTGGGTTCAGATAATCTAGTGGTTTGGTAATTGTAACTTTGCAAAGCTTGAAGTCTGAGCACAAAGTGAAAAGGAAAAGAACACAAGTCTTACTATTCTCTCACTTCATTGTATCAATCTTTGGTCGACAGCAGAAATCATACAATCTGAGTATCTGACAGATAAACAAAACAAAAGAATTTCAATTTCAGACTGGAGATAAGTATATTTCGAAGCTGCTCGAGACTCGAGAGACAAATACCAAAACTGTAGCACAGACCATCATACATACATGTTGCAAATCTTGATTCTAGAGCACTGCTGGCGTCCAAATTACTCATAAACTAGGGACAGTACCATTCTTCATCTAGAATTCGCGATGTTCGAGGCGCCTTCGTTTTGAATTTCAGAATTAATCAGAGGCTTACCAGTTACCAGTGAGCGACTGACTGTCAGATGCTAAGCACATGCGATTCAGTGTAAAATACTCGGCAGACGAGGGCAACACCACTGCTGCTGGTGATGAAGCAAGTGTTTAGGGGCGCTAAGTTCCATGAGACAACTTGGGGGAGACGCCGGCAGTGCCAGCCCGGACGGACGCCGTCCATGGTTGCCAGTGGAACTCCAGCCAGCCGCTGGCCGAGCCGAAACCGCCCGCGCACGTGTGGGCGTGTGGCGTGCTGCTGCCGCCCACCGCTGCGGTCTTGGGATTCAGTCCGGCTGTCCTGCAGCCTGCACGAGGGTCAGCTCAGCCTGCACTGCATTGGGAACAACTGAAACTGAACTCAGCCAATATTGTAGTATTGGGCCTTGTTTAGATACCCTCAAAATTTCAAGTTTTTTCACTCTCTCTCCATAACATCAATTTTTAGCCGTTTGCATGGAGCATTAAATGTAGGTAAAAAAAATAACTAATTGCACAGTTTAGTTGGAAATCACGAGATGAATCTTTTGAGCTTAGTTGATCCACGATTGGACAATATTTACCAAATAAAACGAAAGTGCTACTATTCATCGGTTTGAAATTTTTTTCAATCTAAACAAGGCTTGTGGCTGGCTATACAGGGACCCGGATCCACATGCAACAGACAGTGCTTCATATTACGGCGGCCAGTGATCGTGGCCTTGTTTAGATACTCTCAAAATTCCAAGTTTTTTCACTCTCTCTTTATTACATCAATTTTTAGCCGTTTGCATGGAGCATTAAATGTAGGTAAAAAAAATAACTAATTGTACAATTTAGTTGAAAATCACGAGATGAATCTTTTGAGCTTAGTTGGTCTACGATTGGACAATATTTATCAAATAAGACGAAAGTGCTACTATTCATCGGGTTGAAATTTTTTACAATCTAAACATGGCCCGTGTTCACTAAAGTGCAGTTGAGCATGCGAGTTCTGAGAGATGTTGGACAGAGATCAGACGCACCAAGATCGCCTCAGCATTTTATCGGTCCTCGCCTTTTAAGGTTTATTACGCGAGGCAATTACGGTATAATACAGCTGGGTGATTTGTGTGTCATGCCCCTCTAGTGGTTCAGATCCAGATCTTAAGAGTATTGGACTATTGGGTGGGGTTTTGTTTGATAATTTGGTCTGGGATCCATGCATCCCGTCCCGGCTCAATGATTCTGGAAGGGGCAAAAGCCTGATTAGCAGCGTGCGTGCGTGCTGCTAAAGGGCAAAGTGGTGTATCATTGTTCAAAGAAAGTCTGAATCTGAATCTTTTTTTTCTTTTCTGAACAGATCAAACTGTTGTGGTTGGAATTGGTAATCTAATACATTCCTGGCCCAAAGAGCCCATAACAAATCTGGAGAGGAGTAAGCGGATATCTGAACATATACAACCATACAACATTGACAAGACGGTTCAGTATCTGAAACTAGCAGCAGGAACTACTGACAAGCTCCACAAAACAGATACGTACAAAAGCCTCGTCACACGATATCCCATCTCATTGCTAACAGCACAGATTAGCAAATGGTAAATTAGGGAAGCAGCTAAGAACATTAGGAAGGACGAAGTCTTCGTTTTAAAGATCATCGGTTGACTCCTGGCTCGCACCTACCAAGACATGAGAATGCCCAATCGGTACAAGAACATGATAGTATAAAATCAGGAAAGGAAAACAGAAAGTCTAGATCACAGGCCGTACCAGCTGGTGTCAGCCAATCCTGAGTACAAACAAGCTCTTCAACCCATTGTTTACTACCGGACTCGGATATTGCTAGTGTTGCGGTTCTTGTTGCAGCCTTCCAGTCACTAATGCATGGTAGTGCCAACACATCGCGCGCCATCCGAGCAACCGTGGGATAGTTCCTGCTGTGTTCCTTCCACCACTGGAGATCACTGGGTTTACCTGCTGCTCCTTTTAAACCAACGGGCTCACTTGTCATGAGATGTGGTGCTTGCAAATACTGATCAAGTTCAGTCATCGGTCTCTCACTACACCGGTGCCAATGACGATCATACTCCACCAGCGTATCAACATCTACAACAGTTCCCTTGCTAGTTTTAGACCCAGAAGTGTTGTTAGGGTCTTCTGCCTGATCCAAATACTCATTGAAGAGGCTGGCCAATGTATCAAGCACATCGTTTTTTTCCAAACCAAAAAGCCAAACGGAGGACCTAATGCGCTCCAGGCGGTATTCAGGTTCCATGATCATAGGCATACAGCAATGGAAGAAGCAGATCTTCCAGCTTTCCTTGAACTTATTTTGCATCTTCTCCAGTATTTTGGAAAATGTGTCATCATCCTTGTAGCAGCAGATAAGAGATTCAAAATGCACATGCTGCTTCACATTCCACAGCATGTTAAATAAATGAGCTGGAGTAGGGTATCTTTTTGTGGAGCCCACGTCTTTAAGAAGACTGTCCAATTTATCACAAATCTTCCCTGCTGTCAACCAATCTTCTGATGACGGTGCATATCTGCAGTTGGGATACTGTACTGCTGCAGGAGTGCGACCGTTTGTACACTTAGAGAACTTTGACAGCTTCTCCAAGGTTATCTCGAGTTCATCCAGCCCCACCTGAATAACCTGGTCAACTAAATGAGTTGCATAACGTACCACAAACAAGCTCTGGTTGGCAGAAAGTGGATTCCGTTCCTGAAGGTTGGCTTTGACACTCGAAGCCACTGAATTATCAATGAATGCATCATCCAATATGATGCAGAAAACCTTGCCATCGAGGCCCCAATGTTCAACAGCTCCCGATATGATATCACTCAGCTCCTTTGCATTGCAGGAGGAATCCACGGCACGGAATGTGATGACCTTTTGCTGCTTTTCCCATTCACCATCGATGTAGTGAACTCTCAAGCACAAGAATGCCAAGACTGGGTCATAGTGCCACATATAGACACTCAAGCAAACACGACTGCGTAAGACTGTAAACTCCTGCATAAGCTTGGATTTTTCTTTCTGAAACAAGTTCAAAGTGTTCATCATCAGGTCGTTATGGGATGGCATCTTGACTAAAGGATTCAACCAAGTAACTAGCTCTCTGAATCCATCTTGATCCACCATCTTTGGCAGGTGTCCATGCATGGCCAGTATCATGATAAGTTCTTCATGAGAAGCATTCTCATCCACCTGATGCTTTTGACTCATGTCAGCAGGGAATACGATCTGCTCAGCTGATGTGTTTTCCTTGTTAGATTGATTCCTCCAATTGTTATCAGTGGAAATTCCAGGTAAAGCTAGATTCTTCTGCTCTGCAAGATCCTCATGAGATCCATTCTGATCAACCTCTTGATTCATCCTAGTCATGGTGGTGGGAGTGTCAGGCAAGGCAAGCTCCTTCTGCGCAGGTGTCATGTCATCTTTGCCCACAAATTTCTTTTGGTTAGATGGCAAGAATGGGAGCTTCTTCTGTTTAGGATCAGAGCCAGCTGATACCGTGCCCTTCTGTGTAGATGGCAAAGATGTATGCTCCTGCATCTTTGCCCTCTTGAGAGTCGCAGGGATGCAACTGGCCAGGTGCCGTAGCAGGCTGCTAGTGCCATTGGTGCCACCGAAGACCTGGTGGCAGTGCATGCATTTAGCCTGCACGATCCTCCCTTCGGCAAAGGTGGGTATGAAGTCATCCCACACCTTGGACCGGAGTCTTTTGTTCAGATTTGTACCAGAGAACAGCGGGCTGGGGATGCTGCCAGTGCTCTCTTGTTCAACTAAGTCATTGGCAATGGCATCCATATCTTCTATGCCTAGGAAATAAAAGAAAAGACACAATATTAGTACAGGGAGCAATTTATCATAAGATTGCAATATCTGAAATTTGTGGCAATGCAATGGAATAATTTTTTATTAAAGAGGTTAAGTTAACAAGCTTCTTTCTATAACCCTAGCCCCTAGGAATAACAACAGAAGAGAACTAGTGAATGCTAAAGACTAAATCTGATGTTCCGAAATGTCAGTAGAGCTTGTGAGTGTAAAACAACATGAAAGTTGAAGCAATAACACGAGTGCTGCTAATATTTCGTCCACAGGAAAGAAAAAGGTAAACAACATTGAAGAGGCAAGAAGAACATACTAGTTAATCATGTATTGGAACTACGTATCAGACTACAAAGTTATAGCTATCACTGCACATAAAAGAGAGAGAGAGAGAGAGCCGTACCGTTCACCATTTTATGGTTTCTTGTCGATGAAAATTCAGACTTTTCTCACTGTCACACTCTATCCACGCCTAGTTACCTACAAAGTACAAACCAAGGAAACCAAATCATCCATCCTGATCTGCACAATCGCTTCCGAAGCAGATGATCAATCGCGAATCAACTGAAACCAAAGATATACGGAGATTAACAAGTCCAGGTGCAGTTGGTCTCCCCCTCCCTCCCCACGAAAAACAAACAAAACAGAACATCAAGAAATAGGCGAAGGCGAAGCCCATACCGATCTTTGCAATCCCACGGGAAGGGGCGCGGAGCTGGCTTCTCGGAAGCAGGGGAGACGGAGGGGGGAACGCAGCATTCTTCCTCTCGGCGTCGGCGGGGAAGAGACGAGGCGGGAATGGAGGGAAGGGGAAAACCGGGAGCAGCCTTTCCCGCCGCTTTCCTCCCGCTAAACTGCCCGCTGGCATGCTCGGCGCATTGCGGGATGGGCGGGCCTAAGACTGTCTCCAACGAGCCACGCGTACCGTTACCCAAACGCATTTTGGTTCAGCACAGTGAAAAACGCCGTCCAACAGAATAGACAAATAGAGCACCTATTTTGTGTAGAAGGAGAGAGGAAATGCAGATATGCGTCCTCTTTCCGTCGTCTCTCTCATCGACAACGCCAGTGTGGCAGAACCACGACACGGCAGTCCATGGCCGCGGCCACAGGCGCGGGAGGACGGATCCGGCCATGGAGGCATTGGATCCGGTCGTGGAGGCCCCGGATCGACCCCATCAAGGCCGAGAAGCACAGATCGACACTGGACCTAGGCACCGGCGAGGGAAAGAGAGGAGTAAGGGAGAGATGCCACCTTCACCTGGTCTGCTCGCGTCGAAGAACCCGTGCGCTGGTGGCGCCCCTGGGGCCCACCAACCCACGCCGCCATATCGCGTCGCCGAGAGGCGCGCTCGCCCGCACCGCTGGCCGGGTGGGGAGCACCGCCGCGCCTGGGCGTGCTCGTCCCGCGCCGTCGCGCCGGGCCTGGAGGGGCGCCCTCGCGCCGCCGCGCCTGGGCGCGAGATTGGGAGCGGCGAGATGGCCGTGATGGAGCGGCACGTCGCCACGGACGAGTCCGTGTGGCGCAGGCTGGCGAGGAGCAGCAGATTTTTTTGGTTCGCTGTTGGAGAATAAAAATTTTGGGTCGGTGATGCAGCTACTGTACGTGACCCAAACCTCATAATGAGTATCGTGTTTGGATTTGGTCCGTTGGAGATAGTCTAAGCCCAGTGTATTTTGATTGGGGGTGGTGTGGGGTTGTTTGCTATAGGCTGGGCTCCCTGAGCCCAATGTTTATTCGGGACAACCTACACAGTACTGCTTGACAAGAGAAGGACGAACTCAACGCCTTGCTTGCAGTTGCCCCGCCACCCTGCATCCACCTCGCCGCCACGGCCGGCGAGCCGCCGTAAAGGTCGCCGCGTCGAGGTCTCCAGGAGCCGCGCTGCTGCGGAGGAGACGCGCCGCCCTGCATCCGCGGATCTGCCTCGCGGCCTTGCCGCCGCCGCCGGCCAAGGAGGCGCCGCGGTCCGTGGAGAAACTGCTGCGCCGGCCGCCGGGAGGTCGCGTCGTCGCGACTCGCGAGGTTCCGCGTCCGCCGCAAAGGTCGCCCCTCGCGTCTCGCGAGATGGAGGATGGAGCGACGGCGTCACGGCCTCAGGCACAGGGCCAGGGGAGCCGGGGAGGATAGGGTCCATCGAGTGAGTGGAGTGCTTGGGCTTCGGCTCTTGGGCCATCTCGTAGTTGGGCTGTTGGGCTGCTGGTGGCTTTTCCTGCGAACTACAGACTGGTGTGCTCGCTGCTCGACGGTAGGATCGCTGGGTCGGTTTCTTTGCCCGTTCGGTTCGGGTGGGACCTGAAACCGAAGCCGATGCCGACACCCGAAGTTCTCGGATGCCAAAACCGAAACCGAAACTGAAAACCGAAAAAATCGAGATCTTGGTTCGGTTCGGCTCAGTCTTCGGTTTCCGGTTTAAAAGTGCCAGCTAGCATATTTCAAACCTATTATGCCTATTATCTATGGTATATCTATATACAACAATGTTAAAAGTATGATGTAAGTTCGCTGGGAGGATCCATAAATTAGAAAATAAGAAAATAAGTATGTACTTTGGGATTTATGATGATCTAATAATTTAGATTTAATAATAGAAAAATATGCTTAATTGGAAAAACAACATGCATTATTATTAATTTTAGTGATCATGTGATGATCTAAGATAACTCAAGTTCCTATACCAAATATCATCAATATATAGGTAAGTTTAAAGAATTAAAAAAGTACATAAAAAGAGAGTCTTTGGAAAATGAGCATGCATTATTAATTTTAACGATCGTATGATGATCTAAATTAGCTCAAGTTCCTATACCAAATACAATCAATATGTAGGTAAGTTTATAGAATTTAAAAAGTACATAAATAGAGAGTTTACATTAGGTACACACTCCCTCCGTCCAAAAATAGCTACACATATTGCTCTTTGAGGAGTCAATATTTATAAAAATATTATCAATATTTGTATCTCCTAATATTTACTATAAAAATATATTTCACTATTAATATAATAATAATAATAATAATTGGACATCATGAATATTAGTATTTTTTTATACATTTAGTCAAATTTAATAATGTCAGATTTCTTAAATACAAGATATGCAACAATACGAGATAGTCAAATTTTGGGACAGAGAAAGTACAGTTAAACTTCATAAGATTCTATGATGGGACTATTACACAACAATACCCATCCAAATCACCTCGGATCCTATACATAAAATATAATAAAATATATTCAGTTTCTTAATAAATTAACTTGAGTTGTCCTAAGTTAGATAGATTTTATTTTTGCGAGTAAAGAGAGAATTTAATTAACTAGGTATAACGTTTATAAAATCGACAGTGAGGGGATCGTCGACACATGCAGGTGTTGGCCCCCACCGAGCCTCTGATAGTTTACTACGGCTTGCTAGACTAGCCAAAGCATTTGCCACTTCGTTCCCTTCTCTCTTCACTTGGGACATATTCCATTCACCCAGCAGGCGGGTCATGTTCTTCGCCTCTTCTATCACAAAACTGGTCTCCGATTTGTCTCTCCCTAGGGTCCTCATAGCTGATATAATCCCCAAGGTCACCATGCAAGAAAGCATTTTTTACATCTAGCAGATGCGAGGTCCACCCCAAAATTCGCTACATTGGTTGGAGATAAAAGTTCTCACCATAGGCGAGTGATGTTCTTCGACTCTTCTATCACAAAACTGGTCTCCGATCTATCTCTCCCCGGGGTCCTCATAGCTGATATAATCCGCAAGGTCACCATGCAAGAAAGCATTTTTTACATCTAATTGATGCGAGGTCCACCCAAAATTCGCTACATAGGAGATCAAAGTTCTCACCATACTCATCTTCGCCACTAGGGCAAATGTCTCATCATAGTCAATGCCATTAGTTTGGCTATAAGCCCTAGCAACAAGTTGAGCCTTGTATCTTTCAACCCTACCTTTAGGGTTTCCTTCACAATGAACACCCATTTGCAACTTACAACTTTGTTTCATGTAGGTAGTTTTCCAATATCCCAAGTTTTATTCTTTTCAAGAGCTCTAAGCCCCTCCATCGTGGCCTCACGCCACTTTGGATCTTGTTTTGCTTCTCTCCAATCTCTAGGAATATAGGTAGATTGTAATGAAGCAATAAATGCTCTATATGCACAAGATAATGATGCATATGGGATAGTTTCTTATGTCATGCTCAAAACCATACCTTTGTGCAGGTACTACTGCATTGACTCGTGTACCTTTTTGTAGTGCAATGGTTATCATCTGAGGAGGGGTTTTCAACATCAATCTCTGAGGCTAAAGATATATCAATAATTTCTTGTTCACTTTCATGCCCTAGGGTAGAAGGACATTGTTTAGATGTCGGTGTTTGGACCAACTCTATGGTCTCTTGTTGAGATCTAAACTTTCTTCTTGCATATACTTTAGATATCTCTCTATTTTATAACCCCAAATCTGCTCCATTTGTTTCAATAGGTGTGGAACCACCAATTGTCACCTCCACTCTGCTTGACTGTTCCTGAGCAGGTTCACGACGAACATTAGTATTCTCTCTCTTGACTAGACTCTTCTACACCCATAAGATTAGGTCCATCCACCAGTTATGGAATTGTTTCAATAACAATTTCCATTTTCCTTGTTTGATGATCACCTTGTCTAGTTTGTGAAGCTTCATTCTCCCCCTCTCACCATCACCATCATTCTCTCCCTCTCGACCATCACCACCCATACTAGGTGAGTCAAGGTCATAGAATAAAGAACTTAAATCTGTATTCTCTCCATAAAAGGCTTAGACTCTCTGAATGTAACGTCCATACTCATGAACAAGCATCGTTCACTAGGACTCCAGCACTTGTACCAGTTTTGTGTCAAGGAGTACCCCACAAGATACACTTTACTGCCTATGGATCTAGCTTCCCCACTGAAAGTCTATGGTCTCTAACAAAACAAGTGCAGCCAAACACCTTGAGTGGTATAATAAATTCATTCTTCCCAAATAGCATTTCATAAGGAGTCTTCATATTAAGTATTCTTGATGGAATTCAATTGATAAGATAAGTAGCAGTCAAAATTGCCTCACTCAACAAGAATTTTGGCACATTCATTGTATACATAAGGGACCTGGCAACTTCTAAGAGATGACGTTTCTTCCTTTCAACTATTCCATTTTGTGGAGGTGTATCTAGACAAGAAGTTTGATGCAATATCCCCTGAGCGGAAAGGAAAGTAGTAAATTCATTATTCACATACACGTTGTCCCATTATCCGTTCTAATCATCCGAACCTGAGTATTGAACTGACTCTTAACACATGCACAAAAATCTTTGAAGCATTTGAGTACCTCACCTTTATGCCTCATGAGATATACCCATGTCATGCGAGAATAAAAATATTCAATGAATGTCACAAAATACTTCATTCCACTAATAGAGACCATGGGAGATGTCCAAACATCAGAATGGACTAATATAAAGGGCATTGTGCTTCGATGTCCTTTGCTAATATAGGAGGTTGTTGTATGCTTCCCAAACCCACATGCATCACACATCAACTTCCTTTTATCAACCTTGACCATAATATCAGGGAATGCCGTATGCATAGTGTCAAAGGTCATATGACCCAACCGACAATGTTGAAGTATCACCTTAGTCTCTTCGTCACTTGTAGCAACTGCTAGAGCGGTGCACGTGGTCTCACTTATTTTTCTATCTAAGAACCATAGGCCATTATGCCTAATGCCACCCCAATCTTCCTTCCTGTCAAATAATTTTCTCGGTCAAGCGTAACACGACAATCCATCTGATCCACCAATGCACTTATGGATACTAGACTAATAGGAAAAGATGGAACATATAGAATAGAAGATAATGTAATTGATAGGGTGCATTTGACTGTACCCACACCTCTAATAGGCTGAGCAATTCTGTTAGCAGTTTGAATAATTTCCTTACGCGTGGGAGGAAATGAGTTATATGATGCAAATTCATCTAATGTTCTAGTGACGTGCCGTGATGCACCTTAATCTAGTATCCAATTTGCATTAAATGTACCTATGCCAGGACGAGCAAGGCTGATAAGGTTGCCTAGAATTGTTGATGCATCATCTATGCTGGAGAAAATTTTCCCATCATTAGGCCCTGTGAAACTAACATTAATTCTGAATTCTTCGCTAAAAATATTTGAACTAGCTCCACCAGTTCCTTTGCTGTGAAATGCTCTGCCAGCTTCTTTACTTAGGCTTTCTCCTGGTCAATCTCACTTTGAGTGTAGACATTTCAGTGGCCAATGCGACATGCTTTTGATCCACCTCCACTACTAGAAATATCCACTTCTATGACAAAAATGCTAATGATGAATCCAAAATCATCATAGAAGATCATTTTTTATGACGAATATTTCCGTTTCATCATAGATCAGTGGTGACGATCCTGCAACCCTCCCTTTCTATGACAAAATCAGGCATCATCACAAAAAACGTCATAGAAGAGCGCAGGGTTTCGTCATAGATCACTCGCGTGACTCATCTGTGACGATCTCGTTTAAACCTATGACAAATATGGCTTCGTCATTGAACTAATTACACATCTATGACAGACAATATTTGATTTGTACGAAACGGCTCGTCATAGATCTCCACACATCGTACTTTCTTCATTCGACGTGTACCTATGGGACCTGCAGTTACTCATTCGTGACGCTTGTAATTTGTCATAAAAGTCCCCGCTCGATCCTTTCTCCATGCGACGTGTACCTATGGGACCCTTCTCCATCCGACGTGTACCTGTGGGACCTGCAGTTACCCATCCATGACGCTTGCAATTCATCATAGAAGTCTCCGCTCGGTCCTTTCTCCATCCGACGAGTACTTGCGGGACCCTTCAACATTTGACCCGTGGGACCGGACAGCTTATGTGTCACGTGTACCTGTGGAACTGTTCTCCATCTCCATCTGACCTGTGGGACCCGACGACTTGCGTGTCACGTGTACCTGTGAGACCATCTGACCTTTGGGACCCGATGGCTAGTGGGACCTTTCTCCATCTCCATCCGACCTGTGGGACCCGACAGTTTGCGTGTCACTTGTTTGCCGCTGGGGTTTAATAAATTAAAACTAAAAAAAACCATGAGACCTGGGAGTCGAACCCGGGACCTAGATCAAGGAATAGACCGTCTTCACCATTGTGCTAGACGTCTGGTTATGTTGATATGTCTTTGGAGTCCTAATAGTAGTATATGTTCTCTGTGTGGACAGGTTGACTTATATATTGGATGTATCCCCTACAAGTGGAAACAAATTTGTGCCCATTTGACTTGCGGCGGCGGCGGCAACAGAGGATCCCTAGTGTGCTGTGGTGGCTTAGGCATCCTTTTGGAGGCTATGCGGTGGGTCTTCCCGGTGGAGAGTGGCGGCATTGGCTTTCATGTCCACCATGTGCCGCGGCAGAGGCGATAGATCCGATCCGCAGGTCTCCTTTCTCGCCTTTTCCTGCCTTCACTATTTTGGTCCTTGCTTGAACATGAGGTATACAAGAAACATTGTAGCGTTGTAGATCTAGTTAGGCCAATGCTGATGAAAAGAACTAGGAGGTGGCACTGGTTGGTTTTCTACTGGTGTCTTGGTTTTCTGCATATGTTCAGTGTTCTTACTGTAAATGCCTATGTGCAACTAGACCTGTTAATTATCAAGTGCTTGCTTGATTATACCTATCTGTCTAGGCAAACATACAGGCCCTTCGCTTCTGCCTTAAACTATTTTTTCTGTCCTGTGCTTGCTTGATTCTACATTTCTATTTCGTATGCTCTAGTGCCACCGGTGAGTCCTTATGGTATTTTGAACTTGTAACATATCTAAGGCCACATTTCTGTGCCAATGGTGTCTACATGGCTGTTGGATGTATTAGGATGCAGCTCATATGTTTCCTTTTTGTGTCTTCTCCTTGTTGACAACCAAGTTATCCATTTGGTTCCAAACAAGAGGAAGGCATCGAAAGCAAATCAATGCTTTGTGTCCATCATTCACATCACTGAGGCAAATAATGTTTAAGCTGGACATGTTGCTACTGATGCCAATGATGATCACTACTACTTGTTCACTGACATTCTACTTGTAAAAACTGAGGAAGCTCAATTAATAGCTGAAATTGTAATGGTTACAGCTCCATTAACTGCTACTCTAGTTTGCATTATATATATCTATGTGGTGCTACTCTAAATTTACATGAGGTCGTACCATGAAAATTATTAATGGTTGTTCAAGTTGCACTTTGGTATGAGTTGTGGACTTCACTAATGGATCTTTGTTGGATTATTTTTCTCTTTAGTGATCTCATTACTGAGGAAGCTCTCATCGTACTGCACACTGACGAAATGGAGGAGGCCTCCAACAAGAGGAACGCACTGGCCAGCTTCACGGATGATGTCATTTTTGAGATCCTCCGCCATCTCCCCGCCCGCTCCTTGTTCTGCTACAAATGTGTCTATCACTCCTGAAAAAACCTCATCTCAGACCCCAACAACCATAAGAAGCTACCCCAGACTGTGGCCGGTTTCTTCTACGACAGTGAGAACGGCAATCAAAACTTCACCAGTGTCATCCGTGGTGTACACCCCTGCTCCTTGGAATTCTTTCCCTTCAACATTGATAATGTAGCTCTCTCAGATTGCTGAAATGGCCTCATCCTATGCTGATGCCTTGGGGCTGATGGATATCGCTATGTCTTCTGCAATCCAATGACCTAGAAGTTTAAAATTCTACCATCTAACACCCATGATGTTGACCATGCTGTTGGTGAGGCTCGCTTGGCGTTCGATCTGATAGCCTCCTCGCACTTCCATATGATTGAATATGTGGATGTCAACGCTGTGTGCGCAGGTGTGGAGATCTACTTATCTCAAATAGCAGCATGGATCTATAAGGAATCTAAATGGGGCAAGCATACTAATGTGACATTTTACAGACAACCAAGTGTGTTTCTTAACGGTTGTCTATACATTATGGGGCACTCTAGGAGGTACTCTATGATATTTGCTGTGGATATGGAGAGAAACACATGGAGGAAAATTGATAGGCTAGATGGTCTTCACCACTCCATGCATCAAGTTCAGGGTCACTTATGTTTATGTACTGTTGATGGTCCCAATGATTCCAAGCTTTTAATCTAGATCCTTGAAGACTATGGTACTGATAATTAGACATTGAAGCATACGGTCACCACGTAGATCCTATTTGGAAGGATTAATATTAGATTTGGTTTCCTAGATTTTGATGACGAGGACATAGTGATCATAGTTCACCTAGAATGGAATTTGATTTTCTTTGCTAGGCAGGATGGAATAATCATCGCATATAACATGGACCGCAAAAAAGTTCATGTCATCCCTGTCCGTGTCTTTCGGTATGGTAGATGTACCATTAAAAAAGAGTTCATCTGTAGACCATACTATCTTTCTTATGTTCCATTGTTCTTGGATTCATTAGCAGAGCAGTAAATAAAGTTGCATTTGATGTATCTCTCTATCATGCATTTTAAATGGACCAATGTTGTTTGCTTGTCTATGGACATGTTAATTTCCTCAATGATGGATGTTGTCATAATTTCAGCTAAACTAGTATGCCATCTTTGTTTTGTTTGCAAATTGAATTATTTGTTTGGTGCGCACATGTGTTACGGTGGAGTTACAGCTCCCGTCGCCGTTTCATCCATTAATTCAGCTGTAGTACAATACTTATATTGTTTTCTAATGTCATGGGTACATGGGGTATGCTGATGATGGCACTCCAAAATTAAAAAAATGATACTTCAAAAGCACTACAATGCACCCACCAAATTATACTACTAGGCTATACTACTATTAAGTTAGCCAAACTTAAAATCATAAACGAAACAATAACAAGCATCATAGGAAGATGAAGAAAACTATGAAGGATACTGTCAGATGCGTTCAAATATACAGAGGTCGGACTTTCTTATGTGTGCAATAACATTTTAACACCAATGACTCCTCTGCTCTGCATTAGACTGAGGTGAGACTTGCGGTCGGACTTTCTTATGTGTGCAATAACATTTCAACACCAATGACTCCTCTACTCTACATTACACTGAGGCAAGACTTGCTCCTCATTGCAAGGTTCTTACAAGTTCAACAAAGATTGACAAAGACACCGAGGCAACAAAAAACAAACAGAAACCAAACGACCTGAGCTACACCGCGCTCAATAGATTGTAAGTGCGAGACTTGCTCCTAGTGCTAAAATTATAATGGTTGTCACATGTACCTTCTTTAGATTTGTTTCCTTTAGGGAGCCACATAGGTATTCAAATTTACTGTGCACACAAGAAAGTCCTAACATCGTAAATCTGACCGGGCCAGACACATCTCACGTTATACATGGAAGCCTGTTTCATACGAGTACTTTCGTTGAACCCCTAAAGAAAACAAATAAAATTGAAACAAAACAATAGAAAAGCAAAAGCAAAAACAATATTCTAGACTTGTTCAGATGAACTCCATGCTGCATGGTTCTTTCAAGTTCAACAAATTTTATCAAGGACACAAGTTGGCTTCAACAGAGATCAAAGGCACTCATGAATGTTTTGCATATTATAGATCAGATCAAAGACAACTAGAAAGAAATCTATAGCGAAAAGCAACCAACACGGGCTACAAACCAGCTACAAAATGACCAAAGGACCTAAGCTACACCACGCTCAACAGAGTTTAACCCACCTAAGGCCTTGTTTGGATGCGCATGTATTAATCTTGATCCACATGTGTTGAAGTGGATTGGAGTGGAATTAAATTAAATTACATTCCATTCCACTCCAACACATGTGGATTGATGTGGATGCACATGGATCCAAACAAGGCATGATACAAAGTTCAACAAAAGTTAACACCAACATGCAAATAAGAGTTCACATATTTTGCAAGGGCATCCCGTAGATCAAACTTATTCATGACTACTAATACTACTGATATATCCTATAGATCAAAGGTCAAGGTTGGCATGTAGGAACTCATCTACATCCACCTTCGGTAAGACGGCGTTGGCGGCCAGCTTGAAACTCTCGATTAGATCGGCGATGTCATCGTCTGTTGAGCGCGGCAGAAAATGCTGCTCCACCACTCCGAGGGTCACCGCTGTGCCAATCTGAAGCTAGGCAGTAGCTAGCACCGTGGTAGCCCCCTGACGAACGGCTTTGGTCACCATTGCTCAAATTCAGGCCGACAGGGCTCGGACGTGCTCCTCTGCGGCCAACAGATTATCCACTCTTTCAACGGGGAAGGCCGTGTTACAGGCAGCTAGCACGGACATCTACTAGGTGTTGACCTACATGCTCAGTACCACAACAAGGTTCATCATATGTTGGGCCTGCTGCTGGGTGACTGCCAAGTTGGCTCGCACCTGGGAGGCTAGATTCTTGGAATCTTGAAGTGCGTCGCGCGCGGCGTCCAGCTCACCGCGCAACGTCTCGGTGTTCAGCCTGGTCAATGACAAATTGGCTTGGACTTTGCAATAATCCTTCAATAATTGATGGTACTCTATGTCATCTGAGGATTCACACTCTTCTAATGATTCACCCACTTCAGAACCAGGGGTTGTGCGGGGACAGACATGCTCAACGGTGGCAAGCGGTGACAGGACGACTGAAAGATCCTTGTTTGGTTTTGGTAATTGAGTGACAACCTAGGTGGACTAATTGTGTTTATGTGAGATACACAGGTAATTAGTCCATAGGTACATGTGTGTGAGCAACATATGCCATGAAGGTGAAAATGGCTTAGAGATGTTGCAAAGCTCACACATGTGATGATGAAGGAGCTTAACGCACATGAGACATGACATTGAGTCATGTGATCAAGGTGGAGAAGATCAAGACAAGACTTGGCTTGATGGACCGGTTGCAAGCGTGAAGGGCAAGTCGAAGGCTTTGGAGTGATGGACCGCGTGGCGGTGAAGCTTGAGCAAGACTTGGCGCCGATGGACGATGGCAACGGTGAAGGGCAAGTGAAGTCAAGATCGATGAACCAATATGATCACGTGATGATATGAAGTGGATCATATCATTGTTGATAGTGTTGGTGCATGTGTTGCATCGACATTGGAGATGGAATGGAATGCGCAAGGCAAAGGTATAACCTAGGGCATTTCATTTCACCGGTCATAGGTGTGTAGAGAAGTTTATGACTGGGTTTAGGATAGATGGCCGTACTATCAAGAGGGGCAAACTTGTTTGCATATCGGTCATCTAGTGCCACTCGTGTGATCTAACTTTGCATTGTCGCTAGGATCGAGTGGCGTGGCAAGTTGAGTGGCTAACATCCTTTGGAAAATGATTGTGAAAATGCTAACACACATACACATGGTGGTGTACACTTGGTGGTGTTGGCATATTTACAAAAAAGGTGGTGTTTGCAGGGGTGAGATGGGTTTGGGTCCCTCTCTCCCTCCCGCCGAGCTTGCTCGGCGGGATTTGTTGCTTTTGGGAAAATAGAATGCCTATTTTCTATTGTGCCGGATGCAAGTTCTTGTGGTTAGCACATTGGAGCAAGGGTGATGAAGTTAGAAGTGAAAACGAGTTAGTCATGAAGATGCTAGCGTCGGTCAACTGACCGGACGCTGGATCTGAATGCACCGGATGCTGGCAGGCTGCGTCCGGTCAAGCTAATGTACGATGACGCAAAAGCTGGAGTGTGACCGGATGCTGGCTGCGTCCGATCAAGTGTGATCGGACACGTCCGGTCGAGGTCGGTACCTTACTGGAAACGACCGGACGCTGGGGGTTCAGCGTCCGGTCAGTTGAAAGCTGCTGCGTCCGGTCAAGTCAAGTGACCGTTGGAACCGGGACACGTGGCCGTCATGATGGCGACGGACGCCGAGGTCCAGCGTCCGGTCGGCCCGACCCGTTGCTGATGAAAGGGTAGCGGCTAGTTTAGCCCTTGGGGCTATAAATAGAAGTGGCCCTCGGCCATGGCTGGTGCTGAGCACCTAAGGGGATTTAGTGTCCATGCTTGTGAGTGCTTGGGAGCCCTCCATCACACATATACTTGATAGTGATCATTCGATTGTGTGAGTGAGCGATTCTAGTGTGATTGCATCGTGAGGTTGCATCGAGTGGCACTAGGTGGTCGTGTTGCAAGCCGGTGGTGCTTGTTACTCTTGGAGGTTGCCACCTCCTAGACGGCTTGGTGGTGGTCTCCGTCGAAGCCCTCAAGAAGCTTGTGCGGCGCTCCGGAGAAGTGCTTGTGAGGGGTACCTGTGCTCGCCCCGTGGGAGTCGCGAAGAGCAACTTTAGTAAAGCGTGTCATTGAGCTACCCTCACTCAAGGGGTAGGTTCTTGCGGTGCCCGACGTGCGGGCTTAGCGGGTGATGCTAATTAGCCGCCGAACCACCAAGTGAGCGGTCGACACAACGGGGACTAGCGTGTTGACAAACACGTGAACCTCGGGAGAAAAATCATCGTGTCAACCTTGTTCTTCCCGTTGGTTTGCATTCCCATTACACAAGCTTGCAATTACTTTTATATATCTTAAGCTTGTGTAGTTGCTCTTGTAATTAGTTAGCTTGTGTAGCTTACTAGTTACCTTCTTGCTTGTGTAGCATACAAGTAGCTCCCTTGCGTGGCTAATTTGGTTTTAGTAACCTTATTAGTCACATTGCTTAGTTTGTGTAGCTAAGTATTTGCGCTCTCTAATTAGGCATTGGTTGCCTTGTTATTGAGCTTTGCTAGTGAGCTTAGTTGGCTTTGTGCTTTTGCTTACTAGCATGTGTAGGAGCTCCCTTGTTACTTAAAGTACTAGTGGCATAGGTTTGTGTGACCTTGCTCCTAGAATTGTTTAGGAGAGCTCTAGCTAGCCTGGCACCTTAGTTACATAATTAGTATCTTGGCAAGGTGCTAGTGAGCATATAGAGGGGTGTAGTCTTGGCTAGACCGATTGTTTTAATTCCGCATTTATATCGGTTAGCCGACGCGATTAATTTTAGAAAAGACTATTCACCCCCCCCTCTAGTCCGCCATCTCGACCCTTACAAGTGGTATCAGAGCCCGGTCTCTCATTTGTGGTCTTCACCGACCCGAGAGGATGGCGAACTTTGGGCTAGAGGTTGTTTGTGACACACACATTTTTGATGGCACAAACTATGCACGGTGGAAACGTCATATGCTTGATCATTTCCATGAATTGGGTCCCAAGGCATGGTGGATCATTGTTGTTGGTTTTTCTCGCAATGCTTTGGATATGGACAACCTAACCCAAGCACAAGAGGATTGCTTACAACTTGATCATCGTGCTCTTGATTATCTAATATGTGCTTTACATGATGATGTTTTTAGACGTGTGTGGGACTTGGAGAATGCACATGATATGTGGCTAGCACTCCAAGCCTTCTACGGTGATTCCTCCACATGGGATGATGGCAAATTCAAGAAGGAGGATGAGCCCAAGAAGGAGACACATGAGTGTGTTGAGCATAACCACAATTTGGTGATTGTGGAAGATTGCTCCACCTCATTGTCAAGTGAGGATGATGATGATCAATCCACTACAAGTTCACTTGACAAGGTTGATGATGATGCCACAAGTGTTGCAAGTGATGATGCTACCCCATGCACACTTGATGGTGATGATGGTTCATGCTCAAGCCATGATGATGCTACTACAAGCCCATCCACTTCACCACATTGTCTCATGTCACAAGGTGACACCAAGGTATCAAATGGTAATGTGGTTGATCATGTTGAGTCATATGATGAGCTTGTTAGTAGACTTGCTAGCATGACCATGTCTTTAGAAAATGAGAAAGCTAAAACATTGAAATTAGAAAATGAAAACTCATTTCTAAAGAACTCTTGTGAAGAACATAAGAAATTGTTTAATGCTTATAAATCTTCACTTGATGAGCTTAAATTGAATCATGAGACACTTCTTGCATCTCATGATGAATTATTAGAAAAACAAGCTTCTCTCATTAAAGTGTTTACAAAGAAACTTAAAAATAATGAGAACTCATCACATGGGTCAAAAGATCAATTGCAAAATGTTGCTAAACCTTGTGATGTAGAAAAGAAGCATGTATCCACCTCATGTGATGATTTATTAGATATGCCATGCTCTTCACATATAGATGCTTGTTCTACTTCCATGTCTTGTGAGACTAACCTTTTGAAGGAGAACAATGAGCTCAAAAATGAAGTGAAGAAATTTAGAAATAAGTTAGAGAGGTGCTACAACTCAAAAGTCACCTTTGAGCACATATTGAAGACTCAAAGAATCTATGGTGACAAGTGTGGCCTTGGCTTCGAGAAGAAGATGACAAAGGGCGAAAGAAAGAGAGAAAGAAAGATGAAGAAGATTCAACAAAGAAAACTCTCTCACACCATGTGCTACCGGTGTCATGAAGCGGGACACCTTGCAAATGGTTGCCCTAACATTGAGAAGTTCAAGATGATGAAAGAAGAAGAGAGGCTAAGGCATGTCAAGTGCTTCAAGTGCCACACTTGGGGTCATCTTACCTCAATGTGCCCAACCAAGCAATTGGTGAAGCAACAAGTGAAGCCTCAACCAAAGCCACAAGTTAAGCAAGAGAAGACACCCCAAGTTCAAATCAAGATCAACCATGAAGATGGTGGTGATTTGATGATAAAGAAGAAGAAAACAAGAAGGGGTGGAAAGGCAAGGCATCCAATGCAAATTCAAGATGCCAAGATGATGAGCAAGAATGACAATGAGAAGAAAGTCTATGCTCACATCAAGTGCTTCAAGTGTGGAAGTACGGGACACTTTGCCTCTAAGTGTCCTAACAAGCTTGAGAAGAAGGCTCAAGCAATCCATAAGAGGCAAGGCAATGAGAAGCACCTCATGAGCAAGGAAAAGAAGGCTCAATCAAAGAGAAAGTGCTACTCATGCCGGGAAAGGGGGACACATGGCACATTCATGTCCCCTAGGTAAAATTTCTAAGCCTATTTCAATTAATGATCATGATATGCTTAGAAAGGATGGTAATGGTACCTCTATGGTTGCTATTGCAAAACATCCCGCTACTCATACTAAGACATTGCCTAAGCATGTTGCTCCTAACTTGAGAGGACCCAAAGTTGTTTGGGTACCATCAAAAAGTGGATGAATGTGTGTAGGTACCATTGGCATTGGAGGCTTGATTCAATTGTCTTCATAGTGATCATCATATGTTGAATCAAGATATGAAGTTTAGTGCACATCCAATCCCAATGCCATGACAAATTAAGTGAAGTCCAAATGTGCTACAACATACAAGTGAAAATTTCAAGTTGTTGGTGATTCATTGGATATATTTGATGACTTGCAAATAATTTAGTTGAAGCTTGCCTAGTTGGATGATCATGAGCTAACCAAGGTATATCTCTTGTTGATCATTTCATTTGGGTGCATATGAGTTGATTGAATTGGATAAATATGCAATGTTGCTTGCTATGAGGTGTTTGAATGGATAATTGCTTAGTAATCAAGTTTGGATTGATTTGTATTGGATAAATTCATGAGATGACTTTTAGTAAGTGGTTTGAATAGATATATGTCTTATGGAAGTATTCAAACAAGTTAGTTTCAAGTTTGATTCATATTTGATGAAGCATAGCTCAATTGTTGAAATCTGTCCGATATTGCAAAATCTGAGCTAGCTGTGATCATAGCCATGGTTGAGTAATCAAATCTTATTGGATTGGCTTGAAAATTGGTATACATGCTCTAGACATATAGTATGAGATGCTGTAGAAATTTCATTGAAATTGGATAAGAAATGCTTCGGTTTTGGAGTGGTTCTTGTCAGCTATAGTGCAGCAGTTTTCAGCATGTAGCTGTGGTGGAAGAATTGAAATTTGGCAGCAATATATAAGTCAAATGAAGCTCAAATTTTTACAGCTGCTATATAACCTAGTAATGCACATCTCCACCAAATTTCGTGGTATTTGAATTTGTACTTTGGGAGATATGCCTATTTCTTTGGAGAGTACAGAATCTGCCAGAAAAGTGACAAATATTGGATTGATCTAGAGTCACTTTAATTGAAAGGTCCTCAAGTTGAAAACATGTCTATAAGTGTTTGAGGTACCTAAGTTTGGTTTTGATATAATCTAGAAGCATGACAAGTAAAGAGTACAAGGCTATTTGATTGTGGAGTGTACTTTGCACACTTTTGGTACTCAAATTGGAAGATCAAGATCAAACTCAAGATGAAGATGAAGTTTAAGTTCTAGATATGATTGGAAATCATTTGGTAGAAAGAAAAGGACTTAAACAAGTAGAAAGAAAAGGACTTAAAGAAGGAATCAAGGTTACTCATCAAGTTAAGTCCATCTCTTGGATCAATCAATCAAGTTATTTTAAGTGAGTATCAAGAATGGTTCTTGGAGAGAGGTCACTTCTCCCTAGTGTAGGGGCTTGCCGCCTATGTGTAGGTGAACCAAGTGTGGTACTTGGAAGGCTAACATGGAAGTGGTGATCCGAGGAACATTTGAGATGCTTAGTTGAAGCAATCAAAAGGATTGATCAAGAAAAGCAAGCAACACCAAAAAGAGAGATAGTTATTTCAAGTGGTATTTCAAATAGTTCTCTCATAAAAGCAAACATCAAAAGAGAAAGCAAGTCAACCACAACAAGAAAGTGCACTTGATCATAAGTGGTATTCATTTCATATGGGTGAAGAATGAGATTCAAATTGGTATCTATCGGTCTTCACCAAGCTTATAATTGGACTCAGTATTGCTATTGGAGTAATGAATTGGAATCTATGTGACTATCCTCTACTCCAACATAGCAAAGGTAGGTATTATAATAATGCATGATCATTTCATCCCTTACTAGTATGCGGTTAGTGCATATAGTACATGCTTCATAGGATCATGCATAACAAATGAAATGTTTAAATTCATAGCCTACCACTATTGTTTGAATGATTACTTGATCTAGTGGTTAGTACATGAATTTGTTCATGAGCTAGTGAATCCAAGTACTTGACTTAATTTTTATTGCTAACAAGTGACAAGTACAACATTGACAAGATAACCCTTAAAAGAGGTGTGAAGAAGCTTGTCATTGGTTCAAACCGGACTTGGAAGCTTAGGCAAAACAATTTAGTTCAAGTCAATCATAGAAGCTCATGATAGTAATAAGAGTACAAGCACAAGACAACAATGCAAATGGATATCTAGTTTATATGTTTCAACTCACAAGTGATATCCTATAAGTGGTACTCATGAAGATAGCAAATGTTCAAGAAATGGTCTTTATTGATAATTCAAACAAGTGGTTCCATACTAGAAGATTCTTTCAAATGGTATTCACTTCCTACAAGTGGTATCTATACATAGTATCAATCATGCAAGATGATGGTTCCACAAGTGATCCTCAACTTTAAGTGATCATCAAATGAAGAATGCATCCCTCAACTACAAGAGTTCAAGTGTATCAAATGGATGACCCATGCATAGAATGATAAGATACATGTAATACAAGTTACAAGTTCTAAATGGTATCTACTTGTGGTGTCATTCCGATATTCAAGTAATGTCCATCAAAAATGCAAGTCTCAACCATCTACCCCAAAGAGTATACCTTTGCATCAATAAGAAGCATATCTTTTATGGAAATTGATGACAAAGGGGAGAGATTGTACAAAGATATGAAAGCTTGATTGAATGGGGAGAAATTGGACATGGAGAGATGAGATATAAAAAGAAATAGAGGTTGGACATGGACAAAGAGGGAGCAACATTGAAGAAAAGAGATGGATCAAAATTCTTGGACAAGAGAAGCACACAAGTAGGGGAGCAAGCTCATAAACTTTGATTGATTGCATTTGATATGTGCATAATCATGTGCTTGCTTGCATTGCATAAGTTTTCAAATTCAATATGCATGCTTGTGTGGTGTATGCTAGTTATAGAACTTGAATGATGATTTGATAACTAGCATGCATAGGATGATAGCTAGACACTTGGTATATTCTTTAAGTAATGCTAGTACCTTGATTTTAATGTTGATCTCATGAGGTATCTAGTGCTTTTATTTCCAAGTGATATCTAGCTAACCATGGTGCTAAGGATGAACTTAAAGGTGCAACTACGATTGGTACACGCTTCAAAGGTTTATTCTATACACCTTAGCATCATTTTGTAGTATTTACTCTCCCACAATTTCAATCTATGCATATGTGCAAGCTTCAAATTAAATACACTAGCACATATGTAGGGGGAGCTAATACTACCATTTTGGGTTTGTGGTACTTGTCCAAAATCATTTTCACATGGTAAAATTGCTTGGGCAAGCAACATGAATCCAAAAGAGCTTAATTTCCATATCTTTGTAGAGTTGTCATCAATTACCAAAAAGGGGGAGATTGAAAGATCCTTGTTTGGTTTTGGTAATTGAGTGACAACCTAGGTGGACTAATTGTGTTTATGTGAGATACACAGGTAATTAGTCCATAGGTACATGTGTGTGAGCAACATATGCCATGAAGGTGAAAATGGCTTAGAGATGTTGCAAAGCTCACACATGTGATGATGAAGGAGCTTAACGCACATGAGACATGACATTGAGTCATGTGATCAAGGTGGAGAAGATCAAGACAAGACTCGGCTTGATGGACCGGTTGCAAGCGTGAAGGGCAAGTCGAAGGCTTTGGAGTGATGGACCGCGTGGCGGTGAAGCTTGAGCAAGACTTGGCGCCGATGGACGATGGCAACGGTGAAGGGCAAGTGAAGTCAAGATCGATGAACCAATATGATCACGTGATGATATGAAGTGGATCATATCATTGTTGATAGTGTTGGTGCATGTGTTGCATCGACATTGGAGGAGATGGAATGGAATGCGCAAGGCAAAGGTATAACCTAGGGCATTTCATTTCACCGGTCATAGGTGTGTAGAGAAGTTTATGACCAGGTTTAGGATAGATGGCCGTACTATCAAGAGGGGCAAACTTATTTGCATATCGGTCATCTAGTGCCACTCGTGTGATCTAACTTTGCATTGTCGCTAGGATCGAGTGGCGTGGCAAGTTGAGTGGCTAACATCATTTGGGAAATGATTGTGAAAATGCTAACACACATACACATGGTGGTGTACACTTGGTGGTGTTGGCACATTTACAAAGGAGGTGGTGTTTGTAGGGGTGAGATGGGTTTGGGTCCCTCTCTCCCTCCCACCGAGCTTGCTCGGCGAGATTCGGCGCTTTTGGGAAAATAGAATGCCTATTTTCTATTGCGCCGGATGCAAGTTCTTGTGGTTAGCACATTGGAGCAAGGGTGATGAAGTTAGAAGTGAAAATGAGTTAGTCGTGAAGATGCTGGCGTCGGTCAACTGACTGGACGCTGGATCTGAATGCACCGGACGCTGGCAGGCTACGTCCGGTCAGGCTGACGTACGATGACGCAGAAGCTGGAGTGTGACCGGACGCTGGCTGCGTCCGATCAAGTGTGACCGGACGCGTCCGATTGAGGTCGGTACCTTACTGGAAACGACCGGACGCTAGGGGTTCAGCGTCCGGTCAGTTGAAAGCTGCTGCGTCCGGTCAAGTCAAGTGACCGTTGGAACCGAGACACGTGGCCGTCTGCGGGCGACCGGATGCTGAGGTCCAGCGTCCGGTCAACACGACCGGAGCGTCCGGTCGGCCCGACCGTTGCCCAGTGAAGGGGTAATAGCTAGTTTAGCCCTTGGGGCTATAAATAGAAGTGGCCCTCGGCCATGGCTGGTGCTGAGCACCTAAGGGGACTTAGTGTCCATGCTTGTGAGTGCTTGGGAGCCCTCCATCACACATATACTTGATAGTGATCATTCGATTGTGTGAGTGAGCGATTCTAGTGCGATTGCATCATGAGGTTGCATCGAGTGGCACTAGGTGATCGTGTTGCAAGCCGGTGGTGCTTGTTACTCTTGGAGGTTGCCACCTCCTAGACGGCTTGGTGGTGGTCTCCGTCGAAGCCCACAAGAAGCTTGTGCGGCGCTCCGGAGAAGTGCTTGTGAGGGGTACTTGTGCTCGCCCCGCGGGAGTCACGAAGAGCAACTTTAGTAAAGCGTGTCATTGAGCTACCCTCACTCAAGGGGTAGGTTCTTGTGGTGCCCGACATGCGGGCTTAGCGGGTGATGCTAATTAGCCGCCGAACCACCAAGTGAGCGGTCGACACAACGGGGACTAGCGTGTTGGCAAACACGTGAACCTCGGGAGAAAAATCATCGTGTCAACCTTGTTCTTCCCGTTGGTTTGCATTCCCATTACACAAGCTTGCAATTACTTTTATATATCTTAAGCTTGTGTAGTTGCTCTTGTAATTAGTTAGCTTGTGTAGCTTACTAGTTACCTTCTTGCTTGTGTAGCATACAAGTAGCTCCCTTGCGTGGCTAATTTGGTTTTAGTAACCTTGTTAGTCACATTGCTTAGTTTGTGTAGCTAAGTATTTGCGCTCTCTAATTAGGCATTGGTTGCCTTGTTATTGAGCTTTGCTAGTGAGCTTAGTTGGCTTTGTGCTTTTGCTTACTAGCATGTGTAGGAGCTCCCTTGTTACTTAAAGTACTAGTGGCATAGGTTTGTGTGACCTTGCTCCTAGAATTGTTTAGGAGAGCTCTAGCTAGCCCGGCACCTTAGTTGCATAATTAGTATCTTGGCAAGGTGCTAGTGAGCATATATAGAGGGGTGTAGTCTTGGCTAGACCGATTGTTTTAATTCCGCATTTATATCGGTTAGCCGACGTGATTAATTTTAGAAAAGACTATTCACCCCCCTCTAGTCCGCCATCTCGACCCTTACAACGACTCTCTGGCACCACCGGGGGAAAACCCCATGACCTAGGATGGCGCTGCCATGGAGGAAGCGCTGCACAATGCAAGCCAACTTCAAGCCCATATAGGATAAAGGGGAGAGCGATCTGATTGAGAAGGCAAAGGACTTTTACCGAACTGACCGGCGTAGCATGGCACGGAATCATGGGTGGCTGCCTCCATCAGTGGATGCCTCACGGGGCCGCTTTCCTAGCATGATCACGGATGAAGAACTAGGCATCGGGGAGAACAAGGCTTGGGACACCATCATGCCCATGAACACCTGTTGAGATGGTAGGTAAATTCCAAATACTAGTTAAATTAAGCAAGATGAACACAAATACTAGTGTGACCATTGCTCACATACTCTGGTTAAATGAAGATAAACAACATGAAGAGCGGTGATGATCCACCTCAAAAGGACGAACTGGCGGGTTAGAGAGCAGGCCGACAAGAGATCCGTCTATTGGTGGAGGATTGTCGGCGTTGAAGGCCTCCAAGGACTCCACATCGACAGACAACCTCGTCCGCTCTACCATGGTCCTGGCAGGAGGAGTCGGCAATGCAGTAGGGTGGAAGGCAAAAGCTTTGGGATGGAATCAAGATCTCTAGAGAGAGAAGGCAGCAGGTATAACCTTCCCTCTCGCCCCTTGTCTCTGCTGTTATAGTTTAGGGGCCGTCGATCACCCCACGACCGAGACGTTTACATGGGTGGGCGGCAGGGCTTTGCCCGGTCATGTCAATGCGATGGGCAAGTTCAACAAATCTTATCAAATACACAAAAATAAGATGAGTTGGGTTCAACACAAATCAAAGCCACTCATGACTACAACTACTACTGATACAAATGTTGTGATCGAGTGCACTCTATAGGCAATAGTTTTACTCATAGCTCTATACTATATAGTGTTCGACGAGATCAAATGTGTTGTATTCAGACTTTTTTACGAGCGCAGTAAAATATGAGAGTGAAGTGAATGCGTCAGGAAAGATGGACATAAGAAGTGATTCAAGAAAAGGAGCTTCTGACATGCTTGAGACTTGAATGCCTGGTGCAGTTGTGATAGGTCTTTTCTATACTTATTTGATTCTAATCCAAGTAGTCATAATAGTTGACGGGCAGACTGAAGGCGTGCCCGGCTTGGTCAGATTTACAATGCTAGGACCATCACAGGGACTCTAGGGCAAGGTAATATAATTTTTTTTCCAACTGGTGTGCTTCGCCTCGGGTGCTGTCCCACTCCCTTGGAAACCTCAACCAGTCGTACCATAGAAGGTGTATTCAACCGAGGATGTAGGAGTATTGACATTCCCAAGCGTACACTGATAAAAACAGAGCACGTCTCCTCCATTTACGCCGATGAGACAGCATCAGTCTCGGTGCTGGTTTTTGCTACATGTTAGCTTCTCCACTGATGCCCCAACAGTGTGTGCACTCCTTGCGTTTGTGACAACACCAGAAACACAGAAAAAGAAAGCCCCCCTCCACCACCACGAGAGGAGAACGAGAACAGAGACATACCAGTAAGGATTCCTCAAGACTATCAAGTTCCATAGTTGTCATGGCGGGGCTACAAGAAGACATGGCAGGATCGAGCCAGAGTGACCTAGAGTGTATGAAGATCCTTCTTCCTGGATTGTATGCAGAAACATTGGTATGTGCCCGTTTTCTGTGTGCTAAATTCGATCTGCTAGGGTTTGCCTTTGGGAATGAACTTGTCCCTCTATCTGGCTATGTTGATCGTTGTGCATGCAGAAACTATCGGCTGCACTGGCCTAGGCCGTCGATGGTCACCGGAAACTCAAGCTTTGTCTAGACGATGAGCAGAGCCTGGCCCAGTGGAAGGTGGAGGTGTTCCCCAATGACAACCACTTGTACCTCCACCGAGGATAGAAGCACTTCGCCCACGCCCTTGACCTCCAATACAGGTTATCTCTTGTATTGCGGTATGACGGTCGGTCATAGATTAACGTCAAGGTCTTCGACCTTACCACCTGCCACAAGCAGTACCCACACGACTTCGAGGCCGGTGGTAGTCAGCTCTCCCCCCCATCATCGGAGCCGAGGAGTTTTGCAGTGATCCTGAAGAAGTACCACCTCAAAGCGAAGTATTTGGTGAGCACTCGCATGAGACGCAAAACATACCAACGATGTCGCAAGTTACCATTGTCCTCTTTGTCATCAGTCTTTTTTTGTGTGAGGCGAAGAACGTGCCAGTGGACTTCGATCGAGCGCATGACTACAAGCAGCCGCGCATGGTCGAGCTGTAGATGGCTAGGCAGTCCTGGTTCGTTGGCTTGGAGAGGACCCACATGAACAAAGTCTTGCGAGTGTCGTTTGGGTACGGGTGGGGCGCCTTCTGCGCTGACAACAACCTCAACATCGGTGACACCTGCTTCTTCATCGTGATCCACGAGGCCACCTACAGCCGTGATGACAACGAGGAATGGGAGGAGGAGCTGGAGGACGATGAAGCTAAGCTCAAGGTGGAGGTGCGCAAGACAAACGGCGGATGTAGGCGGTGAACTCGTTGCAAGAGTTGACACGATCTGTATTTTGTTGTTTCATCAATACTATTATCCGGCCTATCAAGATTTCTAAGTATAGGACTATCTTAGGCCCTGTTTGGATGAACTGCGACTAGTTTGCCATGGCTAAAAATTAGCCAATTAGTTGTTTTATTAATCCATACCTGTTTGTTTCGTGAACTAATTGTTGGGTTCTATGGACTAGTTGGATGGCCCCTAATGGTTGCCATCATTGTATTTCATTGTTCATCGACTCGTAGTGATCTGGATCATCTATATTTCCTAGGGTCGAACTATCTTAGGCTCCAAAAATTTTTAACTTATGTACACCCACGTCCTCTGATCAGAAAGGGTGAACACCGTTAGTATACTATAGATCAAAAAGAGAACTATAGGCAAAAGCAACCAATAGGGGCTAGACAAAGTTTAACCCACCTAATACAAAGTTCAACAAAAGTTAACGTAGACATAGCGATTGCGTAGGTTAAACGCTGTTGAGCGTGGTGTAGATCAGGTCCTTTGGTCATTTGGTAGCCATTTTTAGCCCATGTTGGTTGGTTTTACCTGCTGGATTCTTTCTGGTTCTCTTTTTGATCTGTAGTATGGCAAATATGCATAACGGAATTCATCCAATCAAGTCTCCCGTCGATCTAATGCCTAACGGAGGAGCCACATAGCTATTCGAAGTTAACTGCACACATAAGAAAGTCCGAGCATTATAACTCTGACTGGGCCGGACACGTCTCATGTTATACAGGGAAACTTGTTTCATACTAGTACTTTCATCGAATCCCTAAAGCCTTGTTTGGATACGCATGTATTCATCTCAGTCCACTATATTTGAGGACAAATTTCAAATGCCAGAATACACTACATTCGGAAAGAGTGAATTACTAGTTTCTTATTCCAATTTTCCATTCAAAAAATGGATTTCTTGGCAAACCCTACTGTCCTCGCTGTAATACAGAGCCCTTCTTTCCCATCCGTCTACATAGCTATAGACGCCGCTTGCGCACGAAAGATCACCGCGCACCTATGCCGGCGGCGGCAGCGACAACTTGCCCCACATCGTTCGGAGGACCACCTCAGTGGCCGAGAGGCAGCACAACACACACCCCTTGTCGCTTAGCCACCTACTCATTGGTCCACCACCACCGCCGCCCATGATACTTCCTCGCCCTCAACCCGTCTTATGTACCGCCTCGCAGTGTCGTCGTCGCCGGCATCGCCATTGTGCCTATAAAGCAATATGGCAACCAGATAGGCCACCAGATTATGCCCGCCATCAGTGGCGTGGGTGAGATCATCAAGGCATGGTCAGGGGCTGTGCTTTTCCATGAATACGGTTTGTATCCTGATGAGGAAGCAAGCCTCTGGGTTGCCGACTTGGGTCAGGCTAGCAAGGAGGGCTTCGTAGTCGACGGGGTCGTCCCACATCCTCCCGTGTCGGAACTGATCTAGTGCCAGACGTTGACTGACAACGGGGTCACCGTAGATGTGGCGCATGGATGAGTAGGTCGCCCGTAGGCTGCGGAGGTCATCCATGGGCTGCTCGTAGCGAGGTGGCCCGTGATCACAATTTGCACCTCGGTAGGGAGCGCCGTCAGCGACATGATTACCGCATGGATCGAGCTACGGGGTGTGGATGGCGGTGAGCTGGAGAGCTGGAGAGGCAGAGTGGCGTGACGTACGTTGATTGAGGAGGAGGCGGGGAGGCCGCCGAGCGGGGGCAATAGTAGGAATCAAACAATGGGAGTGAGGCCAGGCTTTGTACACACAGGGACGCTAGGGCTGGAAGAGGCTTCTGACTTGAGCGCATCACGTTCATCATTACTAGTATCTGAGTAATGAATATTTTAGTTGGGTCGGACCTTCTATCATCCGATGAACTATAAAGTGTAGTCCTATCCAAGCAGTCGTAGGCTCACAGTAGCTGAGGGGCAGCAGCTAGCTAGAGATGGCCACATTACATGGGTTCATAGGTTCTGATCGTTTGCACTCCCTTGACTATGTTTGAAGCTACCGCTTCAGGATTCATGCTTGCAGCCACAGACGGTGCAGCTCCTATTTGTAGCACAGCTGATCAGGCAAAAGTTCTACTCATAGCTGTACAAGAGTTACATGTCCGGTCTGTTCAAATTTACACTACTCGGACTATCAGGGGAGCATACAGTTTATAAGAAACAGGTAAATGTCATCTCGTCTAATATACTAGAGAAAAAGTTCTGTACTTATTTCACTACAATCCAAGCAGTCACAGCAGTCAAGGGGCAGACTAATTGCTACGACACTTTATACTGTCCTACGAGATCAAATGCATAGCAGACAGACTTTCTTGTGTTCACAGTAAAATTCAACAGCTATGGCTCATCCATTCTGCATTAGATCGAGGCAAGACTTGTTCAGATGAACTCCTCACTGCATGGTTCTTTCAAGTTCAACAAATTTTATCAAAGAAAATTTCAACATCTAAACACCCACGTCCTCCAATCAGAAAGGGCGAACACCGTTAGTATATTTACAGATCAGAAAGAGAACCCAAAAGAAATCTACAGGCAAAAGCAACCAAATGGGGCTAGAAACAAGTTACCAAATAACCAAAGGAATTGAGCTACACCACGCTCAAAAGAGTTTAACAGACCTAATACGAAGTTCAACAAAAGTTAACAAAAACATGCATGCAAATAATTAAGACTTCACATACGGTCGTCTCATAGACCAAACCTAGTCATCACTTGTACTAATGATATGTCCCATAGATCAATGGTTGAGCCAGTCATGCAGGATCTCATCCCCATTCACCATCGCTAAGACGGTGTTGGCGGCCTGCTCGACGCGCTTGAACAGATCATCAATATAATCTTCATCTTCAGGTGCCGTTGGAAAAGCATCTTTGTACCACCTGGACTTTGACCATTGTGCCAAACTCAAGTCTGGGGCGTGACCAGCGCCATAGTAGTCCCTTCACGGACGGCTTGAAGCCACAACTTGAATGCAGGGACGGCGGGGCTCGAGGCGCCCTACGGTGCGAGTGGACCGGATCCTCCGCTGTCTATACCAGGAAGGCGGAGTCACAGGCGGCAGTAGCATCGACAAGCAGGTTCTGGACCTCTGCCTCAGCGGCTGCCTTCTCGTCTCGTGCCTAGGTGGCTTCTTGTTGGGCGACGCCAATTGCGGCATGCGCGGCCTTTAGCTCATCGCACAGGTTGCCGACGTCTAGACTGACCCCTGAGTACATGTCTATGACCTTGAGGTAAGCCTCCTTTAACTTAAAGTGTTCTTTGTGGTCTGACGATGCATCACCAGAAGACTGTCTGGGGTCAGATGGGATCAACAACGGTGTGCGGCGACGGGATGTGTCTCTGCACAATGAAAGCCAAGTTCAAGGCCACAAGATAAGGGGGAGAGCGATCTGATTGAGAAGTCAACCGACTCACTAGACAGTCGGGACCAGCATGGGACAAAATCATCGCTGGTGGCTGCCCCCACCGGGGGATGGTTCCCAGGGCCGCATTCTGAGCGTGACCATGGATGAAGAACCTAGCTCTAGGGCCAATGATCCTCGAGATGCCGTCACGCCCACATCCACCCGTTGAGAAAGTAGGCAATTTCCAAATACTAGTTAAATTAAGCAACATGAACACAAATACTAGCGTGTGCATTGCTTGCAAACTCTAGTTAATTTAATGAAGAGAAATAACATGAACAACGGTACACGAAAAAATCACCTCGTTAGGAGGAACTAGCGGTGGGTGGGAGACCATGTCGATGAGAGGTCCATCTGTTAGTGGAGGATGGCCAGCGCTGAAGGCCACCGGGGACTCCCCCTACCATGATCCATCGTGCACTCTCCCATAACCTTCATCACCCGTTGGTCTAGGTCATCCTCACAGATGGTGACCCTCGACTCGATTGTAGGGTCCGTTGGCCCTTAGAACTCCCACCGTTGGCCCCGATGGCCGATGAAGGTATGGATCGCCCTCGTTCTCATTAGGCCCCAGTCCTTCAGGTCCTTGATCGCATCTAACAAGTTGGGCACATGGTGCCTATAGGCCTCTAGGGGCGGTAGTTCCTCCCATGACTCTAGGAGGTCACCACTCAGCCGGTCAGCAGAATAAGACGACAACGGTGGGCTCTCATTGGGGACGTAGAGCCACTACTTTTACCACCCTAAGTCTATAGAAGGGTAGCGGTCAAGGCTCAGGTACCTATCCTCCAATCTAGGACAAAGTTGGATCAAGGCACCCCCCATCTGTGGAAGATGGACCACCTGGGCGCTGAGCGAACCACCCAGAATAAAGACTGCCACAGCTCATAGTGGACAGGGACTCCTAGGAATCCCTCGTACAACATGATGAAGATGGAGAGGTGGAGGATCCCCTCTAGGGTCAAGTCGTGGGGACAGAGCCCATAGTAGTACAGCAACCACCAGAGTAAGGGGTGCGCTGGCACCCCTAACGCAAAAGCGTGGAAATGGGCGAAGAGACGACCTCATTCTCCTCCGGCCTTGGCTCCACTTCGGTTCTCGGTGGGACTCTGCACCTGTCGTGTCAGTGGCCTCTAGGATCAATGCGTTTAGTCACAGCTGGTCGAACGCCTTGCGATCGATAGACGACTTCATCCACTGTGTGGTCATGGTCCTCGCAGGAGGCTTCAGCGGCGCAAAGGGCGCAGTAGGGTGAAGGGTAAAAGCTTTGGGATGGAAGGAGGATATTGGGGGGAAAGGTAGATGATCACAGAAGGCAGTAGACAACCTTTCCTCTCACGCCCTTGTGTCTTCTATAGTTTGAGGGCCATGGAACCACCCCACGCCCCACGACCACTGACATGTTTGCGTGGGCGGGCGGTTTGGCTTTGCCTCATCACATCAATGCGATGGGCCACGAGGCGACGTCCCTGCTGGAATTGCCTACTGACGCCACCCACGCGCACGCGCCTGTGTGGGAATCCAGGAGCCTACAAGACAAAAATAGACGTCACACGTCATTCATCAATACTATCCGGGTAGTCACGATTTCAAACCGCCGGCCCTACTGTGATAAACCTTATCGCTCCACTAGTGTCCGGCTAGTGAAAAATTTAAAGTATCGTTCTATCTATAGGGTGTAGAATCATTTCAATAGCTGTGCATCCGTCCTTTGACGGTTGCGATCAGCCCAAATTTGAATTCAACTACTCCTTCCAGCCCAAATCAACGAGTCAGATTATCAAATTGGACAAAATAAAAAAACTCAATGTAATAAGAATCAACCGAAGTAAATTAAGTATGAAAAAAATAAAAGAAGATAAATATAGTTGGACCAATATAAAAACTTCACTATATTATAGAGAAAAGTACATTACGTAGTTTTTCTCCAATCTCTAATGTCTAAAATAGCTCATCGTACCAAGGGGACTCATGTTAGACGGTTGACAAATTTCATTCAGTCGATCAACATGAGTGAAGATGACATAGTCTCCTCCCATAAATATAGTAACACTACCAAGTCTTTTCATTTGCTCGCAATTCCTAACACGGACAAAAATCTCACCACTATCATTGTCTTCGACAACTGTACCAAAGCAATCTTTAGCAAGCATATAACGAACTACAGCTTCAACAACGATCAATCGGGGCTGTTGATGAACATGATGTCCCCAAGCAACAAGCACCCCCTATACGGTACCTGGCGACACTCCTAGCTACCAAAGCGCAAGCTTGCTGTTGGAGTAAACTTGGGTGCTGTGGTACGATGACATCTCTCTGTATACATACAGAACAAAAAAACACAAGGAAAAATCATTAGAAAAAACCACATATGAAACATTACACCTTGAGCAAGCAAGAACCAACACAAAGCAACAGAATAATTTCCTAGGCCATATCTTAGCCTCGATTGAGATCCTGACTAGAATAAAATGACAAAGAAACTAAAACACACCTCAACAAGGATGATCACTATTGTTCTATGGGCAATAGTTGCTAACGAAGTTGTAACACTGCCTCCTTTCCTTGGCTAGCAACTTGCAAGTGATAAGTAAAAGAGACCAAGAAGGATATTTATACTCGACGTAGACGCTAACAAATGTTAGAAGACGTGAGTCCTCATAGCGTTACTAATTACTAATAAAATAGATTCATAATACCAGCAGTCATAGTAGTAGTCGAGTGGTTGACGTGTTTTCCTGCTCTGATTATGAGAAAGTCCGACATGTTAAATACACAGAGCCGTGGACTTTCTCGTTATCAGAGCAGGAAAACGCATCAACCCCTCGACTACTACACTGGCAATTCGAGTAGTAACATCGACGAGCAATGGGAATGTACTCGAGCGATGGCATGTACAACATCGACTGCGACTCCAGCAAGGAGAAGGACGGCCCAGAGTACTTCGACTCATCCAGCGATGAGTCTGGCGAGTCGGCGAATCGCCAGAGCACTAGCGAGGAGGAGGATGCTTTTTTTCTCTTTCTTTGGAAACTCAAATCCCCTTAGAATCCATGACTTTTTCCAGGTTTGGAAATCCAATAACCCATTTAGTTATTTATGGAGGGTTTTCCATCCCTGGCCCTGCCTTCCCCTTGCTTTCAAATTATAGACCTTAGTTCAAATAGCCGCAGATGCAGTCACACACATAAAAAAATTAATCGACAGATGCAGCGCAACAAGCTACAACGAGTAGGTTTTGTTTTTTGGTAATTTTTAGGTGTCAAATTCATGTATCTTTTAATTATTTATTTATTATCATCCTCTTTTAGTTTTATGTTTATTTATATTATTATGAAAAAACAAAAAAGGCAACAACTAACTCATCAGATATATAAACAGGTGCATAGGACAAAAAAAATGAAAAGACGGATATTAGGTAAGTAACATTTTGTCATGATCATTTCCTATTAAAACATTGAATAAATTTCAGTCTCTGCTGAGCACCGCGCCGAGCAGTCCCGCCAGCACGCCCTAAAAATTTGATTTCTCACCGCGCCGAGCAGCCCCGCCAACACGCACCAAAAATTAGATGTCTATCTTTTGCCCTCCGTGTGGAAAATAGGTTTACCACACCATCAATTTCAGACAAGGGCATTTGTGGTAATGTGATGGCCACATAAAAGCGCAAAGAGTCCCCGTCTCCGCCTCCATCTCCATTCTCCACCCGCACCGTCTCTCCTCTAGCTCCAAATCCTAGCCCATGGCCTCCCTCTCCACTCTCCAGCTACCCCCTCTGCCACCCTGCTCTGGACCCTAAGCGCCATCAGCACAGCAGCTTGACTCCCCCATGACTCTCCAGCTGCTCCCTCTCTCATACATTTCTAAACCCTAGCCTCGACGACGGTACAAGCCAAATCCAAATCCCCTACCTCGGCACCTGCCACGATCGACCGAATCTGAACCCTAGTCGGAGCCAGATCCATTAACCCTGCGTCAACGCTGGCCGCACCAGCTTCACGACCATGATGACAAGATCATATCTGAACACGGACACGGAGGAAGAGGTACCCAAATTCCTTTTATGATGTGTGATCTACTATAAAGGCTGAACCAAGGATATGTAGATAGCGATGGGGTTACATATTTCCTATAGTTGAGTGTAGCTGACATGTGCTTTATTAGATTAATGACTTCCGTATAAGCTATAGTTACGTACTAGTTAGGCGTTTATTTGCATACTCTTGCCGTGTTGTGTTGACATTCTATAGAAGCTTTAGTTAATAAATGCCTTTGTAATCTAGAAAGATGGAAGAACTTGGAATACGTGTGGGCCCAAAACCTGTGTCTCCAAAGGCAAAAAAGTAAAACACAAAGGGTAGACACGATAAATGTAACAGAACCGACCAAATCATAAGAACGTAAGTACAAAAACAATCACCGAAGCGATCAAATTCCTGTACGTAAGCTCCCATAATCCCGGTAGTCCGGAAATCACGAAGGATTTCAACCAACTCTCGACATACAAACCAAGATCGTAATGATTCAACACAACACATCATTCGTTACAACATTTCACAAGTAGCATTCGGATTACATCCATCAGAGTTCAAATAAAATATTACAAACCCAGTTTGAGTGTGCGGAAGCAACATAATTTAGTACAAAACATCATAGTTTTCAAATACATTGCCAAGTCCGAGTCATGTCCCGCAAAAGCATTATCAGGTACGAGAACTAGTAGAGACCGCGCCCAACGGTCTAGTCTTCATCCCCAGCAGGGAGAAGGCAGTACTTGCAGCAACCAAAGTAGAACTGATCATCCGCAACAGGTGGGAGATAAACCCTGAGTACGAGAAGGTACTCAGCTAGACTTACCCGTCAAAACTAGAAATAAAAGACACCAAGGATCATGCAAGGCTTTTCAGGTGGGCTAGCTTGACACAGTTGCATAAAAGGCTTATGATTATAGTAACCAATTTAAACTTATTATCAAGCTTATCATTATTTACCTGTCCACTAGATTAGCACCTGAACTAGAGCACTCACTTATTAGGAGCAAACAATATTAACCATAGCAGGTATAATAAATTTGTCATCATCATATCATCATTTCCGAACCATTAAGTTATTAAGTGTATCTACATTGGAGATAAGCCCGTCAAGTTCTCACTAACCGGGAGAGCGGCGATTGAATCGAATTACAACTCAGGTGAGGGGTATTCCTAACTCTCACCTGGCATACTTAGCAAGGGTAGCCGTGGGTCACCTTTGGAACATCTCAGAACCAAATTGTGGGTTCGATCAGCGCCAAGACTCTCGAGGATTACCCTTCCGCCAGACGATCGGGACTTTTAAATCACCGCCCTTGGACTCACGCCACGGCTCCCTTCGAGGCGCACTTTATACTTATCGACTCCCGGCACCGAGGTGAGCTACTCGGCCATGGTCGGTCTTGAAGCCGGCCAACTAAGAGAGAGGCATCGTTCAACATGAACAGGAAAGGCTCCAAGATCCGGTCCTTAATCGGCTACTGCACGGAGTCCTTCGCAAAACCAAGCAAGCCTCCGCCCGGTCTTTATTTCAAATTAAGATGGTTCTTTTCCACGATAGCAATTATAGCCAACCGTGCCACATGTATCTTCCTATATCTCGTAGGTGTGAAATCACCCGACTTCTACCGCGTTTAAGCGGGGCTAAGCACTACTCGAGCCTGAGCTACATAGGATTCAGGGTAACAATATCTGGACAAGGATTGGGTAACCAATGCAACAATGGTTTGCATCCAACACCTAAACTTAATGCAACAATATATATATGTAACAATAATATCAGAATCGCATTTCGGAAATTAGGAGGCTTAATATGCTCGGGGCTTGCCTTTCACAAAGTTGCAAGGACGGTGGTCCGGGCACTCAACGGCGACCTCGTCGGCACTTCTCTGAAGGTGCTCCTCCCGAATCTCGGTGCGTTTACATTTGTTGCTCGCTTCGCTTCATTCCTCAAATTCCAGCAGGGTTACTCCTTCCGGTACACCTATTGCATGCCGATGCAAAAGATAAATATCATGGATGCATAAGGAATGACATGATGCTCATGATGAATGAATCACAGTGAGTGTTTACGAAAGCATCACTGGACACTCGTTTACCGAGTAATTAGCTCTATTCAAATCACTTTAAGCATGTATCTAACTTAACTTAAAGAACAAGATCAACTTACCTAACTTGCATAACCTAAGATAAAGATGCTCATCTCCAGTTAAAGGCCTAACACCTAGGAACATTACCACAAACTTAGAAATAGTAAAGGCATACATAATTCAACATTTAACGTTTCATATGCACACAAATAGTCCCTTAATTCAATCACAACCAGAGTTCTATAAATCCAAATGACTTGCAAGAGGACATTCTGGAAAGCTTATGAAATTTTCTACAATTCATTTGTAAACATCAAAGCATGATTCTTAAGTTAACCAATTCAAATTCCAGTAAACTTAGAATCTGTCCAGAAATGACAGGGTTACTAACTTAATTAATTAATGATTGTGCAAAAGCATAATTTGATCAATCCAAGTTTACCAACTTGTTTTTCATACCTAAGAAACATCAGAAAGTATAGTGCCAACTTCTAAATAATTTATTTAATATCCATTTCCAATTTATTTAGTTAATTAGGTGATTTAAGCAATATATAGTAAAACTATTCATAAAATTCTACAAAAATTACAGTAGCTATCTCATGCTGCACATAGGCTACCATAAAAATTTCAAGGCCATTGGGCTAGTAGAACTTGCTGTATCTAAAATAACAGATGACATGTCTATTTCTAGCATAATTAGGAAACCTTATTAAAAAGTGTCAAGCAACAGATTTCCCATTTTTCCTAGCATCCTTATAGTATAAGAATAGACTCATCAAATTTTACCTTCACTGGATCTATAGAAAAATTATGAAAATTCACACAAGATCCACCCATTAATGAAAGGAAATTCTATAACTTAAAAACTACACATGCACTAGCTCTGAAATTTTAACCAGAGCTTCTACTAAGCAATAACAGATTACCCACAAAATTTCATAATTTTTGGACCACAGAAACTCAAGATAAAATTCAAACAAGTTTGCATGTATCCAAAAACACATTTCAAAATCCTATTTAATTCATCCAGAATTTCTAAAACATGTGCCCATATAATATTTTTATTAAATACTAGACAATACTAGGAACCCAACAAAATTGGAACCATAGCATTTGGATCTATAGACTAGGTAATACAAATTTTTGAATACCAATACAAATCTATGAAATAATAAAACAAAACAAATAAGGAAACAAAACTCAGCCACAGTTGGGCCGGCCCGAAGGAACAGCGGCCCGCGAACACGCGCTGGCGCGGCCCAAGACGCGGCTCAGCCCAAGCTGGCTCCCGCTGCGCGCGTCAGCGACTGACAAGCAGGGCCCGCGTGTCAGCGAGACAGGTAGGGGAGGAAAACAGGGCGGCGGCATAGATTGTCACCGGTGACATCTCCGGCGAACTCGACGGCACCGGCGTGTTCCCCACACCCATGCGCATCTAGAGGGCCCATCTATTGCAACGATTACAGCGGCTAGAGGGGGTGGCGACGAGCACGGCGGCGCACGGCCGCGGCATGTCCGGCTCCGGCGAGGCTACGGCGCTGCTGCCCTAACGGTTGACACTACAAGCTTCGGTGGTGTTCCTAGGACTTAGCGCGAGCCAGAGGAGGGGATAGCAATGGCGCAAGCAGAGCTGGCCACGCGGAGTGCTAACTCCGGCGAGGTCCGACAAGGCGGTGGTGGGGAAAAACCGGCGATTGGCCCTTACCGATGTACGATTGACTCGCTAGCACGGTGGAAAAGGGAGAGGGGATCACGGCGGGGCTCTGGGTGAGCTGGACAACGCGTTTTTGCCAAGACACGGGAGCTAGGCGAGAGCGAAGTTCCGGTGGCAATGGCGGGCGGCTCGGTGCTGCGCTGTGGGAGGCGAAGAATGCAAACAGGGGTGTGCGAGTGCGTCGGGCAGGCGCGGGGTGGCTTCAAGACGCGGCTGTCCGCGCCAGGGCGTCCACGGCGCGTGGCCTACGTGCTCAGGCGATCGGCGACGGGTGGCACCACGTGGCGTCGTTTTTCTGAATCGGTCGGCCACGTTCACTGAACGTTTTCTGAAAACGCGATTCAGTGTTTGATGACCATGACTGACAGCACGTATTCGACGATCATTAACTCCTAATCCATGGTGATCTAGACTATGCCATAGTTAACAAAGTTGGAGACCTACGTGATTACTACAAATTTTCTAATTGGAGCTTGAGCTAGTTTGGCTTGGTTAGGGAGATACAAGGTGACAAAGCTGGGTACATGAAACTGCAACCCACATAAGGACTTAGAAAAATTCCTAAGTCTGAAATCAGCATGTACTTCTGACTTGTGGGCCATGTTTAAGCATGTTCTAGCCATTTTCATGAGTTGGTCATAAAACAACTTTTGTTCCTTGATAAATTAGCTACAACTTTGGTAAAGAGTGCACAGCCATGCAAGGTTTCTAAGTTGGACTTTTGAATCAGTCAAACGATGACACTCCAAGGGTCAATTCAAGTCAAACTTGCACTTGAGGGCATTTTGGTCATTTTGATCTACATGAACAATGTCCCAACAAGTAACCTAAGTATAGCTAAGGTGTAATAGACCATGATCAACCACTTTACAAAATTGTTATACCACTTCTAATGATCACATGTGATAAAGAAAGTAAAACAAGCAATTCATACATATGTTTCAATACAATGTTTCACATGTTGCATGACCTTGTTGTTGTCCTATACTTTGTCACATTACTACCATGTTGCCATGCTTCAAGATATGAGAAATTTATGTTGCATTCATACGTTGCACTACTACCACTCTAAGCAATCAAGCATGAAACACATACAATTTAAAATGTTGCATATGTATGTTTCAATGATAATGACATGATGACATAGATAATGCACATGTTTATGAAATGACATGCAATTTAGTGGAAGCCTAAACACCTAGGGTGTTACAGTAAAGATTTAGAATATATCCCTAAACAAGGGGAGGTAGTTGAGGGATTTGATGTTACAGATGAAATAGATTTAGATTTAGAAGATGAGCTAGTACCCCTAGCAATTGAGGTGCTTGTTCTATCTTGTATTTAGTTCAGAGGGGGGGGTACATAGCAATGCAATGTTTTACTGTTTAGATAGCAATGCAATTTGTACATGCTTGCTGCTTAAGTTTGTATCTCCCATTTTAGTGTCTGGGTCGAAGGAGCCATAGAGGAGGTGTAACAGAACCGACCAATTATACGAAATTAAGTAAGAAAATCATCCGCCAGAGCAGACGATTCAGCAAACTTAAGCCCGTATAACCCGGTAGTCTGTGAAATCACGAAGGATTTCAAACCAACTTCCATTCCAACCAAGATCGTAATAAGTTTAATGGTCACCATCACATATTACATAAAAGTTTGCATCTTAGATACATCAGAGTTTAAACATAGTTATTACAAAACAAGTTCGAATAAAAGTAGCGGAAGCCATTTGTTCAAACCACACACACACTCACACGGAGTTCAAATATAGTGCCAGTGAATGATCATCTCCAACAAAAGCATCAGACGAGACGTAAGGAATAACCAAGCCCATGGTCCTAAGCATCACCCATCGCAGGATAAAGGTAGTTGATACAGTAGCCGTAATACATCTGCCCATCTGCAACAAGTGGGAATAAAACCCTAAGTACGAGAAGGTACTCAGCTAGACTTACCCGACATAACCGAAAATAAGTGACACCAAGGATTATGAAGGCTTTATAGTAGGGTAGCGGACTCATTTGCAAAGAAGCATTTTTATCATTCCAAGAACCTTTCTAAAAACATTATTGCCAAGTTAATTAATTATAACCTGTCGACTAGACTTGCACCTATACTAGAGCAAACATGTGATTAAGCAGATAATGATAACCAATGATCATTAAACAACATTCATAATGTCATATTCCTTATAACTATCCAAGTGTTCCATCAACATTACTACGATGAAGTCACTCAAGTCAAGTGCTCACTATCCAGGAGCGATGGCGATTCGAATCGATTCCTAACCAGCTGGTGATTTATTCCTTACACAAACCTCACTCACCCGCTAAAGTGAGATATTGATCACCGAGTCAACTATCCAGGAATCTCGAGTTTGCCAGGAACCACATGTACCTGGGGGCCGACCGACTGCACTTTGGTCTTATCATCTCGCCCCCGTGTCCTACCACACCTGCTCCGGCACAGTGCGCTGCGGGCAATCTACTCGGCCCGAATAATCTCCCAGCTTCGCGGTCGGAAGGTACTTTATCCGGCCAGCTAAATGTAAGGCATGCGTTCAACATAACTCGAGGCCCAACAACGATCGGTCCTTAATCGACACAGACGGAAAGCACTACAGTCCAAAACTCTGTAAGTCTCCGTCTGGTCTCAACTTCATTTAACACTTAGTTATACCATGACTTCATAGTCATCCAAGCAGATCCAGGTAACCACCTATAGCTCGCAGGTGACAGGAAATCACCCGACTTCTACCGGTCTAAGCCAGCTAAGCATTGACTCGACTACAGATACCAGGGTAACAAGGATATAGTATAACAAAGGTAAACAAGGTATAATGCAGCAACGGTTGCAAACAACTCCTGAACATAATGCATCAATTAAAGTAAAGCATTTAATTAATAATTGCAAACCGGGAGAAAATGCTCCGGGGCTTGCCTCTCTCGAAGGAGCTCGGGCGATGATCGGGGCACTCCGGAAGTTCCTCAACGTCCTCCTCGTCGGTTTTGGGCACTTCCTGCGGCTGCACCTCGAGCTGCTCCTCGGGCTCCTCGGGTATGACGATTGGGTTCTCGGTTTGCGATCCTGTATGGTGCAATGTGCATAAGCGCTTATGCAATCGGTGCATCGAATGAGATGAATACAATGGATATATTTGAATGCAAGGTAGTCAACATCATCCAAGAACATATACTACAAGCAAATGTCATCTACTGCATTCTCTTCTACTACTAATATGCTAAATCAACACATCTTATTAAATGCTTCAAAGATACACCAAAGCTTCACTAATTTCTTAATCACACTTAAAGCAACACTTGATTAAACCCTAATTAATAATAGGTTTGAATAGCAACCTCTATTTTTATTGCTTAGAAAAATCTTAGAAAATTACCATAGCACATTACTACCCTAAGTAGTCTACTATCAGATTTTCATGGTATTTGAATGAGTGGATTAGCCTACACAAAAATAACAAGCTATGGTATGATTATGAACATGAAAATACTTTGTACTGTGAAAAGTGTCAAACAACAGAGTTAGCATTTTTCATATGATCTTCATAGCATACAATCACTGTACAAAAATTATCACATGCATGTTTTATACAAAGTTTGCTCTCTAGTTAAAATAACAAAAATCAGCCATTAAAGGCACTTGAACTACACCTCATAATTTTTCTACAGTACATGCATGACACATATTTTTCCTAGGAAGTACATTACATAAGAAGATTAACAAACTTGGAATCATATTTTTCTGAAGCTTATAGGTTTTTTCTACACATTTTTCAAGTTATCAGCAATATCCATGATTAAATAAAGTTCTACAGAAAAGTATCTCAAAAATGACATGCAATAATTTTCCCAAGTAGATCTGGTGATAAGGAACCTAGCAAAATTTATTCCAACAGATTTGGAGCCAAAAGGAGTACACAAACATTTTCCAAAGCATTTAAATGGAATTCTGAAAAATCATTTTTGAAATCCTTTTAAACTTCATGCTCAAATCTGCTAGATCCACCTGGTTATTCACCCAAAACCCGCGCCAGAGAGACAGACAGGCGGGACCTAGCGGGTCAACCGGCCCACTAGCCAGCCACCCAGGGCCTTTGCCAGCCACTACGGCTGGGCCCTGCGGTTCAGCGAACCAGGGGCAGGGGAGGTGCTCCGCCGGCCGATGCTCACTGGCAGCGAGCCCTTCCTTGGCGTGGTGGGGGGGTGCCAGCGTGCTTAACACGTGGAGCCGCACCGACTGGCAGAACGGAGCTGGCCCGACGGCGTGGGGGTCCGCGCGGCCACGGCGGCATGCTTGCCGGAGAGGAAGGAGGCGCCAAGTTCGGCCCTCACCTCGACGACGGCAGCCGCTGGCGAGCGCAAACGACGGAGGTTGACGAGGCGGAACTGCTGGCGGCGCGAATCGGGGGATGGTGCGGTGGTGCGGGAGCTCGATGCCGGCGGAGCGCGTCGGCGAGCTTGGCAGCTCGGGCGCTGCTGCTGCTACTGCGGAGCGAGAGGCAGGGAGATGGCGAAGTGAAGTGGCGGAGTGGGGTGGCGTGCGCGCGCTCGGACCGCTTTAAAGGCGGGGCGTGGCTGGTCGGAGCAGGCACCGCCCCTCGCCGCCGGTGTACGGGCGCCGCGTGGCGGCCGAGCAGGCGGGGAAGGCGGGCGTGGCTGCATGCGGGAGCGGCCGCGGCGTGGGCCTGGGCCGGCGAAGCGCTGCTGGCCAGGGAGAAACGTGCGGCAGGCAGGGACGCAGGCCCGGCCGACTTCGGCGGTGGGCCGGGAAGCTGAGCGGCGGCCTGTTAAGCGAAATAAATTTTTTTTTTCTTTTTATTTCTCAAATAAAAAGAATTAAATTCCCATTTTTGAGCCATTTAAAAGCATTTTCACAAATTGGTGTAAAAATGAAATTTGTTCCATTTTTCAATATCTACAACTTTGATTTTTTGACCAAAGCCAAATTCTTGATAGATTTTGAATTAAAAAAATTAAAGTCAATTTTAACTCAAAACCCTAATTTTTGGAGAATTATTTTTAAAACCAAAATTGGCAATAATTTGAATACAAACTTTGCTCCAAAAATTGTACTAAATAATTCTAGATGATTTACAATCATAACCAAACAAGTTCTACTAACCTAGCAAGCATAATCAGGGTAAAACAACTCTAACAAGTGTATGCATCATTTACGTTTCACAAGCATGTTTCGTATGTTTCGAAGCAGTGTTTCAGTTATTATTTGCATGATTAGGCATGTATGATTAGGATGCTTGATGATGCATGATATGCATGATTTACAGTGCCTAAATGCTGGCATAACACCGGGGTGTTACAGGAGGCTCTGGCAGCAGGACAAAAGGCAGCGCTGCCATGAGTCCTGGGCGAAGGCAGTCCAAGCGAATGAATTCAACATGACCAGGTGAGTTTGCTCATGGAGTTCGTACTCGGAGGGTTGCCGCTGGCAAAAGGGTGGAGGTATTAGCAGTAGGCAAAAATAATTCTCCATCACCACGGATACCTGTACCCAGGGATCAATTCAAACTTCATGAATTAATTGGAGACATTTGTTAGGACAGCTCCCTACCTACCCCTGTGAGAGAGTGCCCATGGCCAGATGATGATATCCATGCCAAAGAGAAGCCCTCTGAGCTACCTAGCCCTGTGAGAGACTACCCACGGCCAGATGATGATAGCCATGCCGAAGAGGAGCCCTCTGAGCTACCTAGCCCTATGAGCGACTGCCCACAGCCAGATAATCATAGCCATGCCAAAGAGGAGCCCTCTGAGCAAACTCCCATCTCCACCCACCCGTAGAACAATGAAAGTTGCCTAGGTTGGTATTACCGTACAGATGTCTATCAATCATTTTGCACTAGCTATTCGATATCCATGTTACTTTTCTAACAATCTGAATGTATGAAAACTTTGTAGTACCATTGCTGAGAAGTGCAAGGAAGCCGAGGCCTCGAACTCGTGGAATTTTGCTTGACAAAATGAGCAAATCAATGGGAGGATTGAAGATGCCCATCTCTGTTGCCGAGGAGAACAGAAGGCCACATGATCCAATGCAAGCTGCCAAGTTTGCCTCAGAAATAGGTGTAGTAGTTAGGCATCGAATACCAATTTTGACACATTAGAAACATTACAAGAAGCCCTCCAGTGTCGTCCATTATAGGAATTTTGTGGAGAGGCTAACTGTATGTATGGGTATCCTCTCTTGACATTCAACTCTGCTTTGAGCAACTTTAACGGATTTACTTTTCATTGACACTACTGCATGCAATCAAGGCTAGACATTGACAAGGCTCACCCACCAACACAAGAAGCTTGCTAGAATGTATTGTAGTGTGGGGTACGGCATGCATGCTACAAGTTGAAGCAAACCTACTTCAATGGCGTCCCTGCTAATTAGATCCGTATGACCTCTCCTATCCCTTGCATGAGCGATGCACAGTGGTGTGAACTTGTTGAGACTTGGTCTAGTGCTAAGAACAAGGTGTGTGTGTGAACCCATCGATTTCCTGTCAAGTTTTGCTATGGTCTACTTGTGCTGCAGTCTAACACAAATGAAGCTATAGGAAACATCTGAGATGAACAAGCGAAACCGTGCAAAAGTGAAGTACCACCAGTCTATAGGATCTCGCTTCTATGTTGTCCATCTACAAACATTTGTAAGTGATGGTTGTGTTTTATTGTTACTCTTACCATTGTATATATATAAACAGAAACTCATGTGCAATGTGAAAAGAAGGAGAACAAGAGGAAGGCCATAGAACACGATCAAGGACTTGATGAACAACATGATGATCCAAGACTTGAACAACATGGTCGACCTGATGAAGATGTTAATGCTGTGAAAGTCTTTAAGAACTTCCATACCAGTACGAAAAAGGGCCTAAGCGATGCTACAAGAGCAGTAGTTGTAAGTACCTTCATTTGCTTTCCTTGAAATCTACTGAACCCATTGCCATAAAAGAAGGAAACACAGCAGGAGCCTAATGTGGCAACATCATTTAATTTTGTAGTTGCAATTTTACACCATTCAGTATAGTACATATAGATTGTGCTTATGTAATCTCTATCGGCAGTAGACTTGCACAAGACCTATGCATTGTGCTTATGTAATCTCTATCAGCAGTCGTCTAAGGAAGTCCTATGCATTACTTATTATGAATTAATCTCTTGGGTTTTCAGTTGAAGTCCTCTTCCACTATCTGTAACCTAATGTTTTACTGATTAAATTTCACAGAAAGCTATGGAAGCTATGCAAGCTGAACCTGTTGCTAATGGGCAGCAACCAATGACTAGTGTTGATGTTGTTTCCAAGGTTCTCTGCCTCTACCAGGGCAAGCACCCCTCCCAGGCAAGCAGCAAAAACCTTTTTTTGAAGAATGCTAGTATCCTGAGAAGCTCCACCAGAGTAGAGACATCAGCGGAGATGACACTTCGGGAGCAACTTCCTGGTGAACAAGAAAGTACATCTAAGCTCATCGAACTAGTGGATGAAGTGAAGGTGAGGACGGAAAAGGTTGAAAGGGAGCTTGAGGAATTCGAGCAACAACAATAGGAGGAGTACAATAGGCTCAGTGAGCTAGTCTTGCGCTTAAGCTCTCCTACTAATTAACTCTCTGTCTTCAACTCATGCGGCTTGATGCGGTGAACATTTGTGGTCTATTGTGTGGACGCATGTGATGGTTTGATGTTGTGATACTCTGTGAGTGGTTCGCTGCTGACGTGTGAAATGTTAATTGTGGTTATTTGATTGCCAGGTTGAATTGTTATGTAGTCAATCTATGCAGTAGTGATGATCTTGAATTACTTCTATAATGAATTGAATGTACTCCACGCGGTAGAACCAGAACAGGCCACGTGATCAAATAAAAATGTGACACGTGGAGGAACCAGTGCATGACACATGAAATAGCCAGAGCACGACACGTGGGCTATTAAAAATCCAACACATGGAAGGATGTTGTCAAGCCACGTGGCTAAATAAAAATGTGAAATGTGAACGAACAGTATCGTGACGCGTGGTCGAATAAGAAACGGCCACATGGACCAATAAAAATACGCCACATGGTCCAATGAAGAAGTGACACGTGATCCAACCGCAACATGACACGTGTGCCAATAGAAAACTAACATGTGAAACAATAGGAACACGACACGTGGTCCAGTAAGAATCTGAAACATGCAAGAACCAGAGATGGCCACGTTGTGCAATAAAAAGGTGACACATACCCGAACCATCTTCAATGCAACCGGCTATAACATGTACATGTGGAAAGCATCTCCAACGGAAGCACCGCTGCCACGCGTGCCAAAATAGTTCTATAACGTTCTATTTTCATCACAGATGAAGCCAGTTCTATGACATTTTGTGAAAATCGTCATAGAATTTCAAGTGTGACACGACTTCTATGACGAACCAGTTTTCGTCATAAATTCATCATAAAACTGAAATTATGATAAATTTGGCTCATTCAGTGATGAAAGCTGATCATCATAGAAGTGGATATTCCTACTAGTGCTCACTGGATTGCATAGCCTCCAATTGTTGCAATTGCCCATGAAGCTCCACCTCCATCTCCTGCTTGTAAACTTTATTCTTCTTGTTCTTGCCGAAGCTTGATTCCAATGCTCTCTTCTGGGACAAGACATGACTTGCTGACACCCTGGAAACTTTCAAATACATCTCCAATTTGCTCATCTCTAGCTCTGAGCTCTTGGCCTCCAATTCAGCATTCGTAGCCTCCAGTCCAGCCACCTGTAGAGCTGCAGTTGCCCGCTTCTTATCCACCATCACCATGATGTACTTCTCCATCGAGCTCTCTAGCTTCTCTGTCGTCACCGCCGCCTCCTTGGCAGCCCTCTGCGCCTCGGCCTCCACCTGTGCCCTGACGGCCACCGCCATCATGGTAACCTTGCTCACCTCTAAAGGGTCATGGAACAGCCTAGACCTGTGGTGGGCGACATTGATGGTCATTTGGAGGAAGGGCAGTGGACTGCCACAGGGCCTCCTCGATGGCGGGGCCGACGACCACTGGCTGTTGAAGCCACGCCTCGACCTCGGCCCCATTCTCGCACGCCACCTCTACAATTTCTGCACCAAGCTTTTTGTCCTTTGATTTGAGATTAAGATAAGTTGTTGACTCTTGTTGCAATGGTGTAATCGATTTCTTCATTTTTTGTATTGTTTTTCAGGCTCCTATGTAGTTGTTACTGTGAAATATGCCTTAAGATGCGTTATTGTCTTAAGTTAGGTGACAAGTATCATACAAATTTTATAGATTTGACTGCTTTGAAGAGAAAGTTAGGAGAAGCATGCTTATATTCTGTTAACAGAAGTGAAACTAAACAGATTCTCAACTATTTGATATGTAATGGGGTGCCCATGAAAATTAAAAAGATCCTAAGGCTGCTAAGGCATTCAGAAGTCTACCAAGTGTTCACCCATAGATATAGAGCCGAAGAGCTATTTAAACATGCAGTTATGTCATGGCTGTTAGTTTTAAAAGGAAGTACTTTTATTTAAACATTCCTGATAACATTGATGGCACAGCTTACAGTCCACATGGAAAAATCCACATGGATGCTTTTGATAGTTTTATAATTCCAAGAATTGATACAGGTACGTGATCTAAATTTAGTTATTATATTATTATGATACTAGTCTAAATATTCCCTGCACCTTTTTATTATGAGGCTAAAATTTTGGCTAATTCAATTGGTTGTTGATCTTCTAGGTTAATAAGGTCAACCATGGAAAGAAAGCCACTAAATCAATGACTACAACAACATCATAGCCTCCCTAAGGTTATAAGCGGCTAATTTTAGCCAAAGTTCAAAAAGGCGTTACTAGGCGCTCGCCTAGGCGCGCTTACGCGCTGGGCGGAGCGGTGCCGCCTCGCCTATGGGGGTAGGCAGAGGGATAGGCGATGTCCCTATAGATCCAGAGTCGCATTGCATGAGGGAGGGTGCCACGCCGCTAGATCCGTTGTCGCGCGGTCTCCTTGTCCTCCTTCCACCTTTGGTCCTGTCCTCGCCCTTCCTGCGCGGCACGACAGCGATGACCCTGGGTGAGAGCTGCTCGAGCGTCCCAAGGAGGCCCGTGGAGGGACACGGTGGTGGGAGCACCTTCACCTCCACCGCCGAGGAGGAAGAGAGGCTCCAGAGGAGGCGGGAGCATGGCGGAGGCAGCTCATCAGGCGACGGGGAGCGGCTCGAGCACGGCGGTGTGGCTGTGGGAGACGGAGGGAAGGGAAAGGAGAGCCCACGAGAGACAGAGAGAGATGTGCTCAGGATTCAGGATGGCTTGCAAGATAAGGATGATAGGGCGGTTTTATGATTTGGTCCCTTACTTTTGTAAGAACTCCTAGTAACTTCCTTACTCTGATTCTCTTAACTGATTTCTTACATTCTGCCCCATAGAAGTACTTTTTTCTCACAAGAAACTATTAGATATACTTTTATTTGTCATTTCTCCTCTCATAACCTCCTCGATGGTACTGTAGCAACAATAATTACACACACATGTCAGTGTTTAATTCATAGTTAGTCACTTACATATACGTAGTATATAGATTTGTATATAGTTAGTCTCTTATTTCTTCTTTTACTTAAGGTAATTTAAGATAATATATATGTATGTGTATAAAAATTAAAATGCCTAGAAAAATGCCTTGAAACGCCTAGGCTAGCCTAGGCTCTAGGCCATGGGTCAGCGCCTAGAAACTGCCTAGCGCCTTCTTGAACTTTGATTAGCGAAGTGGCCTATTCTGTTCATAAGAGACTAAAACTAGGAAAACGATTATTTCCCAAGGCAGTGGTACTAAGAGAAAATACTGAGAGCTAAATGAGTGTGAGGCCAGACTCATCCCCCACCTTCCACCTCTCTCTTTTATAATGAAGGTAGAGGGGTTGTTTTCATTATTTCTTCTGGTGAGCTTGTATTTTACAAAAGAGCCTCTAGAAGCTACAAATGTGCCCTAAACATTATCTTACAAGCCCCCAACTTGTGTAACTGCGCATTGGAAACACTAATGGAGTCCCTAACATATAATACACCCCCAACAGTAGCCCCTTAGCTATTCGGTTTTGATTGAAAGTACAAAATCCAATAGCTGAATACAGCTAAGTGTGGCCCAATTACAACTTAATCCCGACACGTACCTCTCGTCTATACAGAGACAGTCTATGGATGATTTTATCTTTAGCTAGTCTTTGGCTAGCCTCCAAGACCTTGTGTCGGGTTCATAAACCCGGGGTCCCCAATGGACCGGCTTCCCTGCAAAACCTGGCCCAGCAGGCGACGCAGCGACAGCACGCGCCTGGGCTAGCCTAGATACATAATGATAGGCCGAGACAATGATTCGGTCCTCGACCAGAAGGCCTGGCTAAGGTGGGACCACAGTCCGACTCCAACCGCCTTCTCCGACCGAGGATACGTCGGACCTCTGCTCGTTGCTCTTTCCCGACCGACACGGTTGGGACCGACTGGGAATGATTGACCGGGGACACCCACTTGGTGTGGGCCCGGGGAGCAGGAGGAGCAGATAAGGTAAGGCGCTCAAGTCAACTGCAATACTAAGGACTGTACCCTGCCATGCCCTGCGCACCTGCAGAACGGTGCCATCAGGTCATGTTAGGCGAACACGGTAGAGCCTGCTAGATGTGTCTGAACATAAACAGTATTGTGAGCGCCGATGGCCATCCCATACCCGATGGTGTGGGCAACAAGACTAGGCAGCACACGTATACACTCTCTCTCTTTTTCTCTCGACTTGTAAGGCCATCCCCTTCAACTATAAAAGGGGTTGAGCTCTCTCCTAAAAGCCCCCCCGAAGACTGGTCGACTCGACAGCTCAATAGCTCTAGGAGTCGACAGCTACACAATCTACACGCTCTCAACAGCTGATAAACTTAGACACACAGAGCATACATTCCAATACCTAGCGCACGTTTGAGCATCCGTCACTCTCTTCCACTCAGTTCAGAGTCCGACCGGGCCTCTAACACCCCTTCTCATTCCTTACTCGTTTGTAACCTCATAGCAAACTTCGAGCACCTAGGCTCAAGAATAAAGTCATCGACTAACCTCAACTGGATGTAGGGCCTGTTGCCTGAACCAGTATAAATCCTGTTTCATTGAGTGCTAGGCCACATCCGATCACAACGCATGGCAAAATTATAAATATTTACTTGTTGGTCACTTTTCACACCGACAACTTGTCTTTGGTAGCTTGCTCCTTCATATGGGCTTGAGCCCTAGATACCTTCTTTTTATAATTGGACCTTCGCCAAAGACATTGATGTTCTTGAAGTAAGCAAAGTAGTCACCCTAGATACCTTCTTTTCATAATTGAGCCTTCGATGACGACATCAATGTAGTCGAAGTAGGCAAAGTAGTTGACATAGGTGAGGTAATTGTAGATGATAACGACATGTCTTCAAGCCTTCACTCACGGGCGCTTGGCAAAACATTTTGTTTTTGGGCGGATTGCTTGTCCAATGCGCTCCTCGCCAGTCCCTCTTGTTGGTTGGCGCTTGTGAGAAATTCTTTCACGTGCTTGAAGTAAATGACGTAGACGTGGTTGATGTCTCATATTTCATAGATGGAGATCCCCCACTCCAGTTGACGGTGAAGGCGAAGTCAAAGATGTCGATGGCAATCCTCCGCTCCAAAATGTTGGCAAAGGTGAAGTCGAAGATGTTGATGGCGATCCCCTGCTCTAAATTGGTGGAGAAGCCGATGTCGATTACGCCGAAGCTGATGGCAAAGCCCTTGCGGGATGTTTTGACAAAGGCATAGCCAATGATGTCAAAGTTGGAGTCGAATCCCATCGCTGAGTGAAAGATGCAATTCTTGGAGAGATTGCTTTGATGGAATACTTTGGTGTCTTATCTTGTTCTGTTTCATGGGGCAAAATGAGCTAGAGGCATTGAAAATAGCTCCTCAGCTTTTTTAGATTTAATTTGGTGCCACCCTATTCCTTTTGGGGCGGCGGGGGGGGGGGTTGAGGAGTCGCAAAATGAGTCCTCATGTTTTTAGATTACTTTGTCCTCGACTCCCATACCTTTTGAGGCGAAGGGATGGGGAGTTGTGAAATGAGCCCCTCAACCCTTTTTAGACCGGTCTGGCATCAATCCCCATACTTTTTGAGGTGAGGAGGCTAGAAGTCACAAAATGGGCCCCTCGGCGCTTTTAGGTTACTCGCCGACCCTTACACCTTTGAGGCGATGGGGCACAGAGTCACGAAATGAGCCCCTCCCTGATAGTTGATGATGCTGGTGTTGATTTGCGAAATTAATTAAAACAAAGTTTGCAAAACTTAGATTCACATTTTGCTTCTATTGCATGTAATTTTGGCAACGCGAAGTTACTGAGCTCTATCAAGTCATTCTGCTTTTTTTGCTCATATTTTTGGCAACGCGAAGTCTATGAGCTCTTATCAAATCATTGTTTACTTAGAGATTAAAATAGATGCAGGTGGTGCTCTGCATCCGCTGCCTAGTTTTGATCTCATTAATTGTATATTGCTAATTTTGGGGAGCCTTACCATGCTATGGCACCCTTTTCGGCATGTGCGACATGCTTATGCGCGAAAATAATTGAATAAAAACCCACACTACAAGAGAAAACTAACAACAAATTTTTCGAACGTTTGCCTTGCCCTCGCGTATTTTCAAAGGGTCGTAGTTTTGAACCCTTAGGCTTTTTGATTTGCTCCACCCTCGTGTATATTTTGGGGGTCAAAGTTTTGAGCCCTTTGGCTTTTTAGATTGCTTCACCCTCACATATTTTTTGGAGGGTCAAAGTTTTAAGCTCTTAGACTTTTTGTTTTGGCTTCGCGTATTTTTTGGAAGATCGAAGTTTTTGAGACCTTAGGTTTCTCGGTTTGTCTCGCCCTCACGTATTTTGGAGGGTCAAAGTCTTAGCTTTTAGGATTTTTGGTTTGCGTCACTCGGACACATTTTTAAAGGGTCGAGGTCGTGCGCGGTCCCGTCGATCCAGTGCGAGATGACATGATTTGAGCGGCAGACCTGCAGGTTAGTGACGTGTAATGCTACTGCAGAAAGGGATAAGCTTATGTATAAAAATACGTACTGAAGCCCCAGGCATGCAACATGCAGTGCTTAGTTGTTGGTGTGCTTATAGCTACCGAAAAGATATCATATATAAAATTGGAACAAAAATTTTCGTTAATAGCTTTAGAAGTAAAAGTTCTAAAAACAATAAATGAAAAAAATTAATTAAATATATGACATGACAGTTTTAGAAACGATGTCACGAAACTATCCCCTCGGACCTGTCTCACTAGTCACCCTGGTCGCGCGACCCTTTTCAGTGTGTACGTTTTGGGGCAGGACCGGGGGCCTTTTTCCTTTGTCCCTTTTCAGTGTCTACGTTTTGTGGGCCTTTTTCCTTTGCAATTACGCCTTTCTCTGTTTGTTTTTTTCTCTACGGGCAAAGCTCTTGCTGTCCCATTTACATTGCCTCTCGCACACATGGAACCAAACAGCAACTGAAACACACTACAAATTTACAATCACTGACGGATATGCATATGTGGTAGTAATAATAAAAGTTAAACAGATACGGAGTAGTATATAGCAGCGCACGCTCGGTAACAAACATCACCCGAATGAGTTACAGAGTCAACCAAAACACTGCTCTGATGGCAACGGACCCGGGATGGACCCCTGCTGGAAGAACTGCAGGCCGAAGACAACGGCAATGGCCGCGATGGTGAGGTAGGCAACGCCCTCAGCGGCGCCGAGGAGCCCGTAGGGGCCGGCCGGGAGGCCCGACCCAGTGCGCACCTTGGTGGTGGCGGACCACCCGACTAGGCCCACCACGACGAGGTAGCTGACCCCCTCCGCCGCGCCGAGGGCGCCGCCGGGGCCTGGAGGGAGGCCGCACCCCGTCGTCTTCAGCGTGTAGAGGGACCACGCCACGACCGCGCTCGATGCCAGCCCGGCGGCCCCTGCGGCCAGCTCCAGAGTGCTGTCGCCGCCGCTCGGCTCCGCCTTGCAGGTGATGAGGCGCCGCGGGCGAAAGCCGCGGTGGAGTGTGGCAGCGTGGCGGGAGCGGGAGCGGGAGCGGGAGCCAACCACGACCGCGAGGGTCGTGGATGAAGCGGCGGTGGCCGGTATGATGGGGCGGAGGGCTAGAGACGCCATGGTTGTCTCGTCTCGTTTGCCCGCCTTGCTGGATTGGAGTTGGACCAGGCGAGCGAGAGGTTCTCTGAGTGGACCGAAGTCTGGGGCTTATCTTCTCCGTCGTCTGTCTGGATTGGAGTATATATACGGCCTTTTGTCTTGCCTTGTGCAGTTATGGTCGAAATCATAGCTTCATATTTCAAACTTGACAATTGTAAATATTCGGTACCAGATGGTTCAATAAAGTTGGATCATGGTAGTGCCTCGATGGCTTTGGCTGATGTTTACTTTTTTTAACGAATTAGGGAAAAAAAAAGCTACCCATTATATTGATAAAAAAGAAGTTCAAGAATGAGCAAACAATGGCCTCGAGAGGAGGTTAGGGGGTGTTTGTTTCCTCCTCCTAAACTTCAGTCGCTGTCATATTGGATGTTTGACACATGTATGGAGTATTAAATATAGACTAATTATGAAACTAAATGCACAGTTTGCGACTAATTTGCGAGATAAATCTTTTAAGCCTAATTAGTTCATGATTTGACAATGTGTTGCTACAGTAAACATATGCTAATAATGGATTTATTAGGCTTAATAAATTCGTGTCGTGGATTACTGACGGATTCTGTAATTTGTTTTTTTTTATTAGTATCCGAACACCCTATACGACACCCTCATGTGACACCTCCTAAATTTTAGTCACTGGATCCAAACACACTCTTACAAAAGAAACCTTAACAACTACAACGACTACGACAACTCTATCAACAACACCTCACTTACAACAACACTGCCATAAGAATATCAGCAACAATAAAAGAGAAGACAACGTCTAACGGAGAGGCAAAGAAACCTTTTCCAGAAAGTCCTACAAATGCATGACCTTTTGCCCAGAATGCTAATGTTTAATTTCAGCATCACCTAAATGAGGATCCAGCTTTGTTTGCGAAAGTGGGGTTAGCAGCTTCAGAGGGTTTGTGACTTGTTTGTCAAGGGGTAGAGGTACCATCCATGTAACTGAGATTAGTAAGACATTAGGATAATAACAGAAACATGATTCTCTGAAGGCAAGGTGTTGAGGATCAATAAGGCAAAAGTAGATAATATGCAATAAATATATATTTGTGGAAACCCGGTCAACAACGAGTTAAATTCCATCGTTCAAGGGTACAAAAACTGTTAAATCCCTCGCTCTCCTCTCTCCAACACAAGTTAGTCGTTGCTATTCCTTGTAAAAGAAAAGGTTAGTTCCCCTAAAAAAAAGAAAGCAAGAAAATGTTAGTTGTTGCTATTGCTACCAACGGGCGAGGCCCACAACCATCAGATGGACCACACTAGGGAAGCCGGAGCTATTGAAGCAAAAAAAAAGTTGTTTTACTCCTTGGTATATATAGTACATATACAAAGTAGGTGCCGATCGGAGTACCACAAAACCAGAGCGGCACCCGCAATGGTTGACTCATAAGCTAGCTCTTAGCATTTTTTCATATTGTAACAGAAGAGAGAGAAAAGCTAGTTCTTAATTAAGAGCTAGGCTCATACACATTCCAAGATCATGTGAGACTGTCATGTGGGCATAATTATACTATGAGTCATTGCTAAGAGCTAGCACTATTGAAGAAGTTGTCTTGGAGCTAGTAACAGATTTATACCATTGCGGGTGTACTAAGGTTTGGTGTTTTTTCTTTAATTATTACAAATTTAGACTAGTCTCACACTATCAATGAGTTGGACAAGATATATTTGCCCTTGTCCTAGCGCCTAAGCTTTAGTTTAGTTTCGAGCACAACGGTATTATGCATGCCATGCCTACAATTCTGCATGACATCCTAATATCAAGGTATATAACTTTGAACTTTGGTTCTCAACAGCCTTACCTAAGTCACCGCCGTCTCTTTCAGGCCCTCTCGCCCTGCTATCTAAGGCTCTTGTCCTTCTTTCTCTCCGGCAAGTTCACCGATGGCAAGGAGAGAAGACCCATCTCTCATTTACAACATCCCTTTAGATCTAGTTTGTTTAGGTTTAGCCTAATTAAATCTATCGATAAAATTAGATGACTTTTTATCGGGGTCTTGTTACATGCGTTGACTTCAACGATTCCATGACGAGGTCACTATTGCAGGTATAAATTTTACCAGCAGGTGGTCAATTTATGGCCATTATTATCTACAAGGGGAGGGGTGCTCCTCGGCACTCCTGACAAGCAAAGTTACTCCAGGTCATTGATAGGATCGCCTGCGTTGTGAGGAAATCAAATGTCCAACATGACGCAAGGGTTAGAGGTAATGAATCCGCAGCCTATGATGTACCCGATGATACAACTGATGTTCTTTCATTGCTTTAGATGTGTTTTGGGCATGTCACGAGATCCAACATTCTGAAACTTGTGTGTGTTTAAATAGGCTTATCTTCTTGTTAGCACATCTTAAGCACCTAGAGCAAACCTGAGCATCTTATCCTTCTTGTAACTTATAAGCAGCGTATATGATGTGGGAAAATCCTGTTTTTTGGATAAGCACCGATATCGTATTTGTGAATCCTAGGCGGTAGTTGTTACAGATGTCAAATTGGGAGAGCAGATTACATGCTACATTCAGGAACCTTTGAGCTATTAATCCATGTCTGTAGCATCATAAACATTTTTTTATCTAAGAATAAGGACCCACATCATTATTCACCTTTACTGCAACATTAACCCCAGAGACAAATTGATGGATCCATGAAAACCACAAAGATGAGAATCCTTTTGTTTCCATGGTTTGTTGGGGTAAAAAAGGACCACTTTATCATAGGCTCGAAATCAAGCTTAAAAATGCCCCCATTTAATTTTTTCCTACTCAATTCATGAATTGTTTCGCAAAGGAATGAGACATCTTCCAAATGTTTCTACCAAGTAGGAAGGTCATCTATGATGTCCATACCACCTTTAGTGGTACTATGTTGATCCTATTTGTTGAAGCCTTCATGAAGATTCTGAAACTCACATTTAGTAAGCAAATTAGTCTACATAATTGAATTCTAATAGCTCTTTTTTTACTCTTTGGCATTAATGTTATATTAGTCTACATAATTGAGGCTAAAAGAGGTAGTTCTCTCTTATAAAAACTCATATCCTGATCTCTCTACACCCGCTGTTGAAATAAGCGATTAAAGAAAACATCATCCCAATGCAAGATTTACCATGGAAAACAAGTAGCGGTGCGTTTTTTTTACCAAAAACCATTAAGAAACAGAGGTAGTCTGTTCCACTCATTACAAACAATGGCACAAGAGAGGCACCAATCAGGGATAAGTATAGTTGTGTTTTGCATGGGATGATTTGGGATCAGAGAGATGAGATGGAAGCTTAGGGTTATGTATAACCCACAAACAACAAATTATCTGTAAGTTTTCTCCAACTCACACATAGACGACTGAAAATACAACTTGTATAATGGACTGTTTGTTTAGCTGTATGCAAATTGTTTAATACTTCCATTTATCTATGATCAAACATAAATATAATTTTTATATACCATTGTATTGCTTGTTGATACAAAATAGATCAAGCAAATAAGATGAACATGATTGCCATATTATATAGAACGATCAATATAAATGATATATTAGTATAGTTATATATAAAAGTAAAAACTAATATAATATTTTTTTTCAAAAATCAAATAATACATAATAGGATTACATCAGTTTTGTTTAGCTTTCTTTGTTTCTATAGTGCTGCCATAGTGCACTAAATCATAATAAGATTACATTAGCTTACTCTAAAAAATCATATTTTTTGGCGTTCATACACAACCTAAGAATATCATAAAAGAAATACTAGATCATTTTTTTTACTCCCTGACAAAAGCTTTGCTAGTGGTGAAGCTTTTAAATGTAGTGTTACACTGATATGAGTAACTTAAGTAAATTTTGCAGGATTTATTGAGCACAATAATTTTCTAACAAACACACTAAGGGCCCGTGTGGATCCTTGAATTAAATTCATTCTAATAATTACAATTTAGACATAGGTTAATTAAGCTAATATGGTTGTATATGGAATATATTTGTATATATATTGTTAGGCAAAAAAGGGGCATATTTGTATGTTGCATTTTTATTGTAGGGAAGTGAGTTGAAGAGTGTGCTATAAGTTGAAGAGTAGAATAATAGCATAGTGATCTATAGAATCCATTTCTATCTCCCACCCTATAAATTTGAGATAGGCTTATTTGTGAGCTTGGAAAAGTTATGGAATGTCAAATTCTAAGCCAAATAGTATAATCCATTGAGTATATTTCAATTCCTCCAAAATGAATGATTCAAACGGCCTCTAAGGGTTTCACAAAAAAAAAAAAAAATATAGCAGACATCCAAGGTGTAACATGTGTTTCATCACTTCTAGGTTATAGTTCTAGTCTAAAGGAACTAAAAAATTTTGAATCATAGTTTTTGCATTTGAACTCAATTTTATTTGGATTTTATAAAATCCCAGCCGGTGTGCTCATTCTATCAAAGGTGTAACATGTGTTTTATCACTTCTAGGTTATATTTACTATATGTTTTCATTGAAAGGAATCTGACAAACTTTGAATCGTAATTTTTATATCTGATATCGATTTTATATGGATTTATAAATTTCAGCTGATTTGCTAAGAAGCTAATAAACTACTTTCCATTGAAACCCTAAACTTTATGTAAATCGTAAGATGAACTTTTACTATTTATTTCTCTCTTAGCGCGTGTTTAGTTCCAGGAAGTTAGAATTTGGGGCTACTGTAGCACGTTCGTTTTTATTTGGCAATTAGTGTTCAAACATGGACTAATTAGGCTCAAAACGTTCGTCTCGCAATTTCCCACCAAACTGTGCAATTAGTTTTTTTTCGTCTATATTTAATGCTCCATGCATAGGCCGCAAACATTCGATGTGACAGATACTGTAGCATTTTTTGGGATTTTGGGGCGGAACTGAACACGCACTTATTTTATTGTGTCTTTTCACCTTGAACCCTACACTTCTTTCTATTCTTGCTATCAACTCCTTTTGTCCAAACACATCACGAAAGCACGCATGTACCGCGGAACGGATGCTATGGCCGGGCGGGACAGGCCGCACCACCGGCCACCGCCTGACAATGTTTATGTGCTTCTGCTGCTGTGAGAATGGGACAGAGGAAAGGGCAGGGAATAGGGCAGTTCTAGCGTCCGGACGTCTAGACGGACACGTGTCCGGACATCCGCGCCTGCTGCACACTCGCGCCAGACGGGGACCGCCTGTGCCGCTTCCCATGCCCGTAGCTGCACAAACACTCTATCCCTCCGCTTCCCACATGCATGCACGGCGTCCTAGCAGCTGTGATAGATGAGTCACATTACAACATGTATACCTGATTTATTTTGAAACATCCAGATAAAACTTTTGTAATATGCGTCTGAAGAAAGATGAAACACTTAAAATATGCATCTGAAACACTTCCAAAAACACTTAAAAAGACATTGTAAAACATATGCAACATCCTGACAAGAACACTTGCAAACATATATGTGAAACATACGCAACATCTAAATAAAAACACTTGCAACATAGTCTGAAAAAACAGATGAAACAATTGAAACAGACGCTTGCAACATACATATATAGCCATTATAACATATACAATACCTCGATTTACATTTGCAATATATATACAAAACACTTGCAACATACCTCTGAAATATTTGCAACAATTAAAACATACATTTGCAACATAGAAAAAATAGAACGAGGCTGGTCGATTCCGACCATCAGGATGGGAGCCTACGGCGTACGAGAACCACTAGCACCGACCAGGCTCATGGTTGCCTATTGGCTCGGCTGGAGACAACATGAGACGCCTCGACACCTGTGCCTAAGGCTGGACGAAAAACTCGAAGCTCGTTAGCTCGCTCGGCTCGTGGCTGGCTCGACTCGACTCGGCTCGGCTCGTTATGATAACGAGTTGAGCCGAGCCAAGATTTTAGCTCGGTAGCTATAACGAGCCAACTCGAGTCAGCTCGCGAGCCGCTCGCGAGCTAAACGTGCCAAGCTTTCAGAAAAAAAAGTATCAAAACTTGTATTAGTTTTTGTATTACTTCATGTCTTGCACTTTACAATTGACTGGTAACTGGTCTAGACCCTATAAATTGACTGGTAACTGGTCTAGATGTATTTCTTTTATATTATTATTATTCTTAAACTATAGATAAATGCAAATATTATATTTTGTGTATTTTTTATACCTGACTCGCGAGCTTAACAAGCCCGCTCGAGCTTTTAACGAGCCGAGCCGAACTGACTTTCTGGCTCGTTATGATAACGAGTTTAGCCGAGCTAGCTCGTTATCTTAACGAGCCAGAACGAGCCGAGCCAGCTCGTTATCCAGCCTTACCTGCGCCCAGCCGCCATCGGTAGGGGTAGCAGCGGCGACGCATAAAGAGGCCAAGAGTGCACTGCACGAACTGATGGAGTAGACAGCATGGTCGGCCTAGATGGAGGAAGGAGGAAGGAAGACACGAGAGACCTGAAGATGGAGAGGGAGACAGGAGAGAGACGGACAAGCAGAGTGGAAGCCACGTGAACGGACGGACGCCTGCGTCCGAGTATTTCCGCAGGGAATAGGCAGCGTCCGCACGCACGGGATCGAGTCATGGGTCCTCGAGAGAAAGACGCGGCTGCCGAAGGCAGCGTCTCATGAGATAACGACCCCACCTCAGCTGCTGCTTGTGAGGGGTTTATATACATATATATATGCTGGGACACAGACGGCTTAAAAAAAGTTGCTCCTTGAGTCCTTGTCACCTTGTTGTGTATACAAAAAAAAAAAGTCATGTCCCCCCTCGAATCATCAAAACAATATGATCCAATGATGAACAATACACACAACAGAAGAAGATGCTACAGCTGAATCAAGATTCTGGAGGTGGCGAAATGCCAGATTAGTAGCATGCTGCGAAGCCGAGATGGTTACATTATTGTTCAGAAAATACCTGAACTTTTGAGACCAACAAATCAAACTGGTGCAGGAATCAGCGAAGTACGAGTACTGAAGAGCAATCAAGTGCCTCCTGTCTCTTGATTCTATAGCTGGGCTCTTTGTAACTCTTTTGCATCTTTTATATATATTATTGCCATATATTATATAGTCAGTAGGGGGTTGCCCCCTCCTGTTCTCCCAAAAAAAAAAAGAGCATGCAAGTGAGTAATTTGAACATTTTTTAAACACATGACTGGGCACGTATTTCATTAAGACGAGAGTTAATATTTAAACATAAAGGAACAGTTTGACCATGCAGCGTCAGAAAGCATGCCGTTAAGGTTAGAGTATCTGATATCCCCCCCCCTCAAATGCCTGAAATTAGCGGGAACTACTGACAATGTGACAAGCACTACAATACTCGTACATATAAAACCCCCAAAATACCACAACAGAACCTAGTCTAGCATCACAAAATCGCTTCAAATTCCACCAAAAGTGTCACAAGATCTGTCATCCGCGAATCCTGCATCAGAGAGGCAACCAAATGAGCCATGGGCAGCAGCAAAAACTAATGTAAATGAGGAAACAAGCTTACATGGAACATTAGGAAAAAAAAAAGGGCAGACCCAGTGCCGGAGGCTCCCACATGAGTGGGGTCTGGGGAAGGGATAAACCAAGACAAGCCTTTCCCCCGCAAAATCTGCGGAGAGGCTGCTTCGAACCCACGACCTGGTGACTCAGTGAGACAGCTCTCACCACTGCACCAGGCCTGCCCTTCTAAAGAATGGAACATTAGGAAGAATGGAATAATCTTTCTAAAGATCATCGCTTGACTCCACAGCTGTGGTGCCTATAAAGAAATGAGAATTTTGGTCAGAATAAGAATGAGATTGGATGAAACAAAGAGGCATGAAAAGAACAGGTCTACCAGCTGGTTTGAGCCAATCCTGAACACAGACAAGCTCTTCAACCCAGTAGTTGCTTCGTGACTCTGTAATTGCTATTATTGCAGTCCTTGAAGCTACCTTGCAATCAATACTGCAGGGTAGTGCCAATATATCACGTGCCATTAGAGCAATTGTAGGATAGGTCAAGTCATGCTCCTTCCACCATTCGAGAACACTGGAGTCACCTCTTGTCAGGCATGGCTCTTGCAAGTACTGATACAATTCAGACAACGTTCGCTCACCGTATGGATATTCAGATTGATAAAAATACTTTATCAGCATATCTCCACTCACTACAGTTTCCTTGCTAGTTTTAGCCCCAGAAGTGCTGTTATGGTCTTCCACCAGATTTGAGTACTCATTAAAGAGGCTGGCCAATGTATCAAGCACTTCTTGAAGATAATCAGCCATATCATCATCAAAAGTGTCACAATCAAGACGAAGACGGGACATGACATGCCTCAGACGGTATTTAGGATCCATGACCATTGGCATAAAAAAATGCAAGCAACAGACTCTCCAGGTTTCCATGAATTTCCTTTTCATCTTTTCCCGCACTTCAGAAAATGCTTCATCTTCCCTTGATGTGTACATAAAAGCTTTGCGATGCACCACTTTCTTCACATCCCACAACTTGTCAAAAAAATTAGTTGGACTAGGAAAACTGTGCATGGAGTCCATGTGTTTGTGAAAATCCTGCAAGATCTTACAAATTTTCTTTGCATGTTTCCAGTCTTTCGTTGAAGGTGCATAGTTGCAGTTAGAATACTGTACTACTGAAGGAGTGGGGCCTGTTGTATACTTGGAAAACTTTGCCGACTTCCCCATGTATGTGTCCAGCTCATCCAACCCCACCTGAATAACCTGATCAAGTACATGAGTTGCATAACGTACCACAAAGAAGCTACGGTATGCACAAAGTTTGTTCTGTTTCTGTAGACTGGCTTTGACATCCAAAGCCACTGTGTCATCAATGAATGCATCATCTAGTATAATGCTGAAAATCTTGCCACCAAGATGCCATTTCATAATAGACGCCCATATGATATCACCCAGTTCTTTTGCATTGCAAGAGGGATTCACGGCATGAAATCTGATGATCTTTTGTTGCTTCTCCCATTTGTCATCGATGTAGTGAACAGTCAAGCACAAGAATGCCAAGTGTGGACGTGGATCATAGCGCCACACGTAAGCACTCAAGCAAACACGGCTGCGCAAGGCTATTAACTTCTCCTTGAGCTTGGACTCTTCTTGCTGACACAAGTTCCAAAAGTGCGTATTCAGATACAAGAAGGATGGCATCTTGACCATAGGATTCAAGTAAGCAACTAGTTTCTTGAATCTATCTTGTTCCATCATGCTTGGGTTGTGTCCGTGTATGGACAATACCCTGACAATTTCTTCATGAGAAAAATTCTGTTTAACCTCCTGATTCTTGCAATTAGTGCCAGTAGGTATGACCTGCTTGAGTGAAGCAAGATTCTTCTGCTCAGGCACCACAAGTTTGTCATGAGACCCATTCTGATCAACCTCCTGGTTCTTCGTATTTGTGTCATTGGTATGAACACCAGGCAAGGTAAGCCCCTGTTCAGGTGAGGCATCTGTTGTGCCCGAGTGTTTCTTTTGGTTGAATGGAAAGAAAGGTAGCTTGTTCTGCATTGGGTCTGGCAAGGATGTGTGTTCGTGCTGCCTTGGCCTCTTGTGAGTCCCCGAGCTACAATTGGCCTGGTGCCTTAGCAGGCTGCCAGTGCCATTGGTGCTGCTGCAGTTGTAGACCCGGTGGCAGTGCTTGCACTCAGCCCGCGCCACCTTCCCATCAACAAAGGAGGGTATGAAGTCATCCCACACCTTCGACCGGAGCTTTTTATTTGACGTTTCGCCTGAGTAGAGTGGGCTGGTGTTGCTGTGGGAGCTCTCCTCTTTTTCATCTTCACCTTTATTGGCATTCTCATAGACATCTTGCATGCCTAGGCAGCAAGAGCCACACATTAAGAATATGAAGCAAGTTTAGCAGAGTTATGATGCTATTTGAACATTGCTTTAATGCAGCCATATATTTTTGGATTCGAAGCATTATCTGAAGCTCTGAACAGACTATTTCATACAACATAGAAGAGATTATTTGGGGAGGTTAACTGGATAAACTTTCATTCGAAAAGTGTACCAGAAATGGTACGGTAGATGGATATGGAGCTACAGACACTTAATCAGAGCTATGTCGGTACTTGAGTAATGGCAAAATACAATTGAACAAACTTGCATTTAGGAGTCTCATGTGTGGATAATCGGACACACCTAGTGAATGGAAGAGTAAATCGGGGCTTTTTGACATTTGAACAATCAATTAAGAAATGCAGATAAATAACATTTTAGGAGATGTAAACGACATAGAGCAACATCCGTAACCTTCACATTCACCATGTTGGGAGCAGGGGCGGACTCAGCAAAGGGACATGGATGTACACATTGTTTACCCGATAATTGTTGCAAAAGGTTTTCGAAGTTAGGAGGCATCAAATGCCCAAATACCTTTAGGTTAGGGTTTGGGTGCTCGGCTTTGCACAGCTTGAAGGAAAGAGAAGGGGGTGGGAATACCTGGTGGTGCTCGTCGCCAGCGAAGAAACCGCCTCAACCTGCAGTAGAGCGGAGGCGGCGGCGGTGGCCCTCCAGTCGTCGGAGTCTCAGAGAGAGTGAGACAGAAACGCACGCGGTTTCAACCGTGAACGGAAAATGCGGCGGACGGCCGGCCCAGCCCGGGGAGAGCGCACCCGCTCGCGGGCCTTTTTAGGCCGTTATTTTCACACATTTATTTTGTATAGATAAGCATTTTCATGAATTTTAAAAAAAGCATACGTGAGCATCTAAATTAAATTCCAATTTCACAGTTGTGCTTCTACGATAATTTTTTTAAAACAAAATTTTGCATGGATATATCTAGATAAAATTTTATAAGTAAAATGCACGTATAGTCCATTAACTTGTAAGGTTGTGTCGATTTGGTCCATCAGCTTTGAAAGTCCATTTTAGTCCAAAATCTTGATTATTGATGCATAAAGAGTTCATACCCCTTCGTTTTATGTTTTCTGTCTACGTGGACAGGCCACCGTGGCAGCTGAAGTGATTGTCATCGCACGTGCAACACCCGTGACCACGCTCGGCCACGCCTTTTTCGCAGATGGGCCCCTCAAAGCCATGCGCCTTTCATTCCCCAATCCTCCCCCTCTCTCTTCCTCTGTCTCTCCCCTCCCGCATCGCGACGGCGGCGTAGGCGAGCACAGTCCCGCGGAGGAGGGACGGTAGATCTGCGGACAGGAGTCGAGGCTACGTGGCGGTGGAGGCGGAAGGGGAGGTCTCCAGGCGCTAATTCCCACGGTAGCCACGGTGAACCTACGCGATGGTGGCCACTGTGCGGCGGCTGACGGATCTGCCGCCTGAATACGGTGAGTCAAGTGCCGTCAAAATCTGTTTTTTATTAGGGGGTAGTATATTGGATGATGGCGCTGTCCGTAGTTGCATTTTGGATAGTTTCTATTGGTTAGGGTTTGATGATGTGGGTAGGGTTCGATCGTTTGTGTTAGTTAGGGTTTGTTCATTTCTGTTTCGTCGATATGGTAGTGACGTTGATCTGTTGCGGTAATGTAGGGGATGATGATGAAGAGTTCGCAGTGGAGTTACGTCATGGGGGTTTTTTTGTTGGTCAAGGTTCGAACAAATCTTATGTGTGGCAAGGTCAGCCATTTTTATCACTGTGAGGTGGATACCTGGTCGATAGTTTGGATAGTTGACTTCCTTTGTCAGCTACATTACCCCAAGAATCCAGACCGACAGGTGTATTGGCTTTTACCAGGCAAGGCTTTGTCAAATGGGCTTAGGATTGTTAGTTCAAACACTGAAATTATTGTCATGTAATCACTGGTTCATGAGGTGGAGAACTTCGTACTCTACATAGATCATGATAACTGCATTTCAGGACTCAATTGGGATGACATTGTTGCTAATCCAGTGGCAACATTGCCAAAGGTGTTTAGTCCACAAAAAGTAATCAATGCAAGGAGGATGAGAAGCTACCAGATTTCTTCTCTGACTTGAAGAGGGCAAGTGAAGAAATGGATCCAGATAATGGGAGTGAGACCAGTGGAGGTGAAGATAACCCTAACTTTGTGGATTCATATTATGAGGTAGATGTTGAGGATGATGACCTCTTTACTGACAATGTTGATGAGGGAGCTACAGAAGGAGTGGCTACAGGCAACAAGTTTAGCAAAGGAAAGAAGTCTGTCAGGTTCACATATGCAGATGATACAACTGATGAAGGAGAGGACCTAGACTTACCTAACTCAGATGGGGAAGGTGAAGTTAGGATGAGGTTTCAGTCATTCAGAGATAGTGACATGAGCATTCCTAGATTCAAGGTTGGTATGGTATTTGATTCTATGGTGGTACTGAAGAGGGCTATCACTGAGTATAGTGTCAAGGAGAGAGTGGACATCGGGTATCCAAGGAATGAGAAGAAAAGGCTACATTCAGTTTGTGACAAGGACCACACCTAGGAATTATATGGATCAGTTGATGGTAGGTCTCCTGGCATGGTTATCAAGTAGTAATGTGGTACTCATACTTGGCATCGATTCTGTGTGAGGCACCTGTACAGCAACTTCCAACAACATTTCAAAGGTGAGAATCTAAAAAACCAGTTGTGGACTTGTGCTAGGTCTAGTTCAGTGGTCCAGTGGAACAAGAACATGGATAAGATGAGGACATTAGATCAGGGAGCATTTGCTTGGCTTGAGAAGATGCCACCACAGACTTGGTGTAGGGCCTTTTTCAGTACTTTTCTTAAATGTGACATCCTATTGAACAATGCTTGTGAGGTCTTCAATAACTACATTCTAGAAGCTAGGGAGATGCATGTACTTAGTATGTTGGAGACAATGAAGTGCAAGCTTATGACCAGGTTATATAACAAGGAGAAAGAAGTTGGACAAGACTGGTATGGGGCTATATGTCCTAAGATTAGGAAGAAGCTACAGAAAACATGGAATGGGCAAACACTTGCTATGCTTTGCCAGCCGGACAAGGCATATTCCAGGTGCAGGATAGAGACTACTCCTTCATAGTTGACCTTGATGGTAAGAAATGTGACTGTAGGAGGTGGGACTTGATAGGTATCCCATGCTCTCATGCAATATCTTGTCTTAGACATGAAAGGGTGCTAGTAGAGTCAGTCATACCAGAGTGCTATTCAACTACCACTTACCTGATTGCATATGGGCAAAACATTTGGCCATGTAAGGACAACACTGAATGGGAGAAGATCAGTGCAACCAAGATTCATCCTCCAGTGTATGAAAAGAAGGTTGGCTGGCCTCCTAAGTCTAGAAGGAAGCAGCCATGTGAGATACAAGGACCCAATGGACCCAGACTATCAAAACATGGGATTATAATGACCTGCACCTACTGTGGAGAAACTGGACACAACAAGAGAGGATGTGCCCTCAGGAAGGCAGGCACCAAACTAGAGATGGTTCCCAAAAGAACTGTAGGTGTCATCAATGCAGAGGATGAACCTGGACCATCACACATGGAGTATGATGAACCTATAGCTACCCAGGTAATGACATCTTACACCTTCATATAGATGTGTCTTCCATATGTACTGAATTATGCATATTTTGTAGACTGTCATGTTCTTTGATGGTTCACAGCCTCTAACCCTAAGCCAGATAAGTGAGACAATATTATCTCAAATGGAAAATGAGGTAATTATATTGATAATTGTCAATCCATCATCACTAATAAACTGTCCTCATGAACAATGTTAACTCAATTGTAGGCAACCAACACCAGAGATGTTAACCAAGGGCCTCTACCTGACTCTGCCTTCATTGCAACCAACCAGCCAGAAGCAAGGCCAGTTCCACCTACTACTGCAACCAGGGTTCATAGAAAGAGTGCAAAGGCCAAGGAAGCAGTTGAACATATTGCAGCACCTACAAAGAAGGGAACAGCTACAAAGAAGGCAGTAGCTATGAAAAAGCCTTGACCACCATATACTACAAACATGCATTGTGTTGTGCTATGTGATGCTTTTGTGCAGCAGCAACAAATACTAGACCTCTGTTAATATTTTGTGCAGCAGCAATTAAGTCTGTCATGTTGCTCTATTCTTTTGTAAAGTCTCTCCTTTTGGGTTAGAGAGGTGATATAATACATAGATGATAAGGTAGAAAGTTAGGGATTATGTGGTACAAACTAGAGGTACCACTGGATGTCTTACCCTTTTGTATATATATGAGCATAGCATAGCTCAGGGCTGCAAGCCACATGGTCCTGTGACCAAAACAATGACTTTGGACCTGTCATCATTTTAGATCTGTCCAATACCAACAATATATGTCCTATGTGATGTCAATGTTTGAGAGTCCTTGTCATTTCACTCTTTATCTGTGTTTATATCCTAACTAGATATAATGTGACAATAATACTAGAGTACTCATAGAGTCTGTTTGGTTTGACTTCTAAAGTGTTGTAGCTACCGCAAAAAGTAGAAAGCTAACCAAAGCGTGCGAAGATAGCGCAGTACTTCAACAAAAAGCAGCTTCATGTGATGTTGTATTCCCGTAGCACCTTCTACCCAGCTTTCACCGGCTGTGAAGGATTGGTTTTGCACCAAATTACCCGCCTGACACTCTTTACAACGTACCAACTTGATATTTTCCATCGCTCTCCTCTCTTTCTCTTGGTCTAGAACCATCGCTCTCCTCTATCCACAATCGTAGGCCGCGCTAGGGTTAGCGCATGGGCCGGCGGTGGCGCTTCCTTCGTCGTCGGCGACAGTGGCCGCTCCTCCTCGGCAAGTGCGCATTCTGCCCTCTCTTCCTCCCGTAGGGCCGCCGCCCTTTCTTCGTCATAGCGGGCCGCTGCCGTCCTGTTCGTCATAGCGGGACGTCACCGCCCTATCACCGTCGCCAATGGGCCTCCGCTGCCCTTTCTTCATTGCAGCGGGCCCTCACCGCCCTCTCTCTGTCGCAGCGGGCCACCGCCTCTAGCGGACGTCGCCGACCTCTCTCTTGGGGCCATGCTAGTGGCTGCCCCTTTCGTCTCCTTCCCGGACCAAGCTACAGGAGCCGATGGTGGTGCAAATCCATGGCTGGTAGCCCCGGATCTGCAGGCACTCGAGTGGATGAGATTGCGTGAGTCAGGATTTAAGGCGAGTCTATGAAATATACTTGTGTCAGACTAGATATATCATGGATGAATTGAAGGACAAGAGTATAGAGATAGACACTAGTTCTTGGGTGGTAGAAGTATCAGACCGTCTTCCTTCGCAGCATAATGGGTACTTCTTCCTTCTAGTACTGATCACTGCATAAATTGGTGTGATACTCGTAGTCATGTTATGGTAACTGAATTGAATCAAAGGTTTTTTTCTTCATTCAAGAATGGCTGATAAGGCAGATTGGTGTGATGCCAATGTGAGGCATTTTATTGATATCTGCAAAGGAGAGATAGAAGCTGGGAATAGGCCGTTGGGATTTTTTAATAGGACTGGTTGGAAAAATGTTATATCTAAGCATGAAGAAAAAACTGGTCAGAAGCTAACAAAGAAACAGCTCAAGAACAAGTGGGACAATATGAAAAAGGAATATACATGATTTATGGAGTTGAAGAATAGTGCAACTGGGCTTGGATGGAATGAGGCAAAGCGAACTGTTGAGTGCTCTAAGGAATGGTGGGATGAACACCTAGTTGTAAGCACTTTACTGTCATTATTCATTGTTCATTTTCAATGCTTTCATATTGTGTCACTTGCTAATGAACCCTTTATTTCATTTAATTTCAAAGGCGCTATTGGAGCTATAGATGGTTCACATGTTAAAGTTGTCGTTCTAGTAGAGGAAGTGGTTAACCACACATGTCGACATGGATATACATCTTAGAATGTGTTAGCTGTTTGTGACTTTGATATGAGGTTTATCTTTGCGGTTGCTGGTTGGCCGGGTTCTGCACATGACACACAGATCCTCAATCATGCATTAGCGAATTTTCTTTCATTTCCCGTGCCTCCCAAAGGTATGCATTGTTGGTTAAGAGTTAGTAATAGTTCTATTGTTGTTTTCCTTTGATGATTTGATTTGGTTTTGTAGGAAAATATTATCTTGTGGACTCTGGTTATCAAAACCGACTAGGATATCTTGCCCCTTTCAAAGGAAGCACATACCACATACCAGAATTCTGGCTTCGTTCTGGGCATCCTCCTCAAGGGAAGTACGAGATTTTCAATTTTTTGCGTTCATCCCTTCGAAATGTCATTGAGCGGGCTTTCAGAGTGTTGAAGCAGAAGTGGCGTATTTTGAAGGACATGCCAAGTTTCTCCACTCGTACTCATAAGCATATTATTCTTGCTTGCATGGCATTGCATAATTTTATTCGTGAGAGCAATTTGCATGATAAAGTGTTCAATAGATGTGATGCTGATGAGGACTACCTACTAAAAGAGACATGTGGCACAACCCAAACACAAGGAGATGAGAGTCCAGATGGGGAGAATGAGGATACGATGAGTACCATTCGCAGTAGAATAGCTGATGCTTTGGTTGAGACGAGAGGGAGATAATTATGTGGACCATATGTTAATGGTGGACATTTATATGAACCATATATCTTTTGTCAAATGTTATCTTTGTATTCATGTGGACAATATGGTAATGGTGGTTGCAAAATTTAAAAAAAATAAATTTTCCTTTCTAAAATGGTAATTTACATGTGATTAAGTGAACAACACAGTGTTTTACGATCAATTTTTATATCAACGGTCCCTCATACCTTCTAGGGGCATTACAGACTTTTCTTGCCAAACCTACAGTCTCACAGTTGTTTCAACCAAACGGCTTTCGGCTTTCTCACAGCTGACAGCTCACAGCAGCTTTTTCACAGCTCACAGCCCATAGCAGCTTTTCCACAGCTCACAGTCCAACCAAACAGACCCATAATACTATTAGTAACCATTACAGCAAAGCTGGAGTTCATTAATTAGGATAGATGATAACAATTTTACAAGTGAACATCAACTTTAGATACATCAGTTTTTATCACTACTTCGTCAACATCACAAACACCTTCACCACCAGAACTAATAGGATACACAGAGACAACAAAGACTGAATTTTCATGAGTTTAATTAGTTCACTCCATACTACTACAACTGTCCTATCTTCCTTGCTCTGATCAGGTTCAATCACCAAACTACAGGCAGGTTGTTTCATCTTCATGTGGTTATTGTACTGTGCAACCAACTCTGCATCTTCTTGCTCCAAGTCTTTGGACTGAAGGAGCTTCAAGTACTCATTCTCCCACCTAAAGAAAGGGCAGCCTTCACCATTGCTCTACACGACACCAAAACTGAATCAGTAGCCAAGGATCCAAATAAACAGAGAAATGCACAACAAGAATATCAATCTTACCTTGTGGCTGGGCAACAGTAGAACACATCCCCTGCACTCTAGGGTTGCTTCAAAACCCGCCTCACCACTTTGAATCGATGGCACTCTTTGCAAGTGATCAAGGGAACGAGACCCGTGCCTACTGCCACCACTGGCGTAGATCCGCCAGCGTCGCCGCCAAGTAGCCCGCGTGGCAGCACCTCCTCCCTGCTTCGTCATTCGTGGACGCTGATCTGCCTCCGCAGCCACACCGTGGTCGCCTCCGCCGCTGGACCGTGCTCGCCTACGCCGCCGTTGCGATGCGGGAGGGAGAGAGAGATGAAGAGAGAGGGGGAGGACTAGGGAATGAGAGGCACACGGCTTTGAGGGGCCTATCTGCTAAAAAGACGTGGCCCAGCACGGTCACGTGCGCTGCACGCGCGCTGACGAACACTTCAGCTGCCACGGTGGCTTGTCCACGTAGACAGAAAACATAAAACAAAGGGGTATGTACTCTTTATACATCAATAATCAAGATTTTGGACTAAAAACACTTTCAAAGCTGATGGACCAAATCGACACAGCCTTACAAGTTAATGAACTATACATGCATTTTACTCAAATTTTATTAACAAATAGTTTTCTCATAAAGAAAGACACTTTCTTTTATTAAGCAAAGGCAATGTTCTAGAGCCAAGGTAAAATGTTCTGTTTTCGTAGGAAAATGTGCTATGTTTAGGGTAACAATATTTCAAATCTTAGAGAATAAAATTCTAGGTTCATGATGTGAATGGTATTGTAATATATGTGACATAATAGAAAAAATGCAGAGGAAATGCTATGAAATATGTAGAAGAAACATAATAAATAAATAAGTTAAATAAAAACAAAATAAATAAAAACATATAAAATATAAAGGAAAGGTAAAATAAAATTAATCAAAAAGGAAAAAAAATAAAAACCATGTAATAGAGAAAAAAATTATCACATGGATACTGCTCAAATAGCTTGGCAAGGTAAAAAAAGCTTGACCGTTCAGACTATGAGGTGATCTACAGTCCGTTCGGCTGGGGCTGGCTGGCTGGGCTGGCTGGCTAGCCTCTTCACATAGACACTGTTCATATGAATCAGCCAGCAGTACTTCTCTCTCACATAAACGAACCAGTAACGATATGAACCAGCCAACCGAACAGACTGCTAGCCTACCAAACCAAACACATGTCTCCCAGTTTTTTTAGCTTGGCAAGGTAAAACAATATTGGCCAAAGGATCAGCAGCACCTAAGAGTGAGCTTCGTGGGTGGTTTTCATGTGATTTAGATGTTGATCTTGCTACTCCCATCAGCCAAAAATATAATTTCGGGACATTGATATAACACAACTTTGATTAGCAATTTCTATTTGTAATATATTTCTATTACATAGTAAAATAATAAGGAGCACATTCCAAAAGGAATATGCACGTGATTGCCATTGTCCTTTAAAAAAGACATCCCAAAGTTCCCAAAGTTTTGATTTTTTTAATAACCAAAACAGAACGTCCCGTTTGGTTTGCAGTAGGGAATGGTCCGTTAGACCATCCAAACCTATATCCGAGCCTACGGCGTTGTTTGGTTTGGGTTGCCGGTCCAGGTCGTCCGTCATCAACTTAGCAATAGTAGCAGGTCAATATGTGGAACCAAGTCATCCAGCAAAATTCATCAGACCACCTCATGTCACATGGACCCATGCCGGATGAGATGGTTTCTCTAACCAAACACGCTGTTCCAGTCTTTGCAACAGTTCCAAAGGAAAGAGTTAGTCCAATCTCAGTGGGGAGTTTCATTTCACTATTTTCAAAACTAACATGTCAGATTTGCAGACTTGGATTAAGAAATGAAACTAACTCTCTCAATGGGGACTTTTCATTGCAATGTTGTATAGACAAGTTATAGCAATTAATGTATGCTTGATGTTGTGATCCGATGTATCATGTAAAATATGTAGCCGTTTAAAATTATATTATATATAAAGTGAATATAGTCACTTTGGTCGCTACAATATATCTCATGCCCGCAAATAAACATGGTTAGCTAAAATATATTAATTTAATCCAATATTCATGTTCACACATATAACATTCTGCATAGGAACAATGTGAATAACGGTAAAGTCAAATGGAATCAGAACCATTAACCTACCTGCAGCTGTTAAATGATCGAAGGATCCTTCAGGAGTTAACAGGAAACAAGGACAAAAAAGGTAATCGCTGGTGCCTGGACATCTGATAGGATAGGATTCCATAGGACGGTATGGAACAGCCCAGCAGAACGCGCCGCACTCCCACGGTATCGCTGTAGTCCTTCCCCGTCTGCCTCATCCCGCCACGCACGTGTACCCCGCCCCCGTCCGTCTCGCCTTGCCCCGCGCCCGCCGCTCCTACCCCCCGAAGACCTCCTCTCTCTCCGTGCGGGCAGGACCCGAGAGCCTGGATGAGGACGAGCACGCCCCGTCCGTAGGACCCTAGGCGCGTCGCGCCCCCCATCCGCTAGCCCTGGCTCGCCGCGCCCCTTCCCCTAGAGCCCGGGCCATGCCCCGGTGACTCTCTGAAATATTTGTAACATAAAACACTTGAATGCAACATAAGTCTGAAGCAGATGAAACATTGGGAACATATACTTGCAACATATGTGTGAAATATATGCAACATCCAAAATAAAACACTTGCAACTTGTAACGTGAAAACACTTATTGCAACATAACACTAAAACATTTCAAACAACAACATATGTGTGAAACATATTCAACATCCAAATAAGCACACTTGCAACATATGTCTAAAAAATAGATGAAACATTTGGAATGGACGCTTGCAACATACGTGTACAACCATTGCAACATGTGTAACATCACGATCTATTTTTGCAACATCCATATGAAACACTTGCAACATACCTCTGAAACATCTGAAACAATTAAAATATACTCTTGCAACATGCGCTTTCAACGCAACATCTCTTTGCTGCTCGATAGAATGGAGGCTCATCGATGTGTAGTGTTCACCAGAGGCAGTGGCCCAGTAGCAGTGGCTGCACGTCGTGGAAGGGAGGTGTTGTGAGGTCAGAACCATGGCAAGCATTGTTGTTCGAGTCAGTGTCAGAGTACGGGTCTCCAGTGGCTTGGGTGGACTCAAGAACACAAGAATCATAGAGATGACACAATGGTTTGTCCTAGTTTGGGCCAATCGATGCCCTACATCCAATAGATAATGATCCTTATACTCAAAAGCATCCAAAATCGGCGGGTTACAACAGGGTTGTAGAGAGATTTGATAGGGGATTAGCTCGGTGCTAATCCTAAAGTTGCCTCACCGCCGGTGGTGCCTTCCCCTCATTAGAGAGGAGGAAGACGACAGGATGTGGTGGAGGAGCTCTTGGTGCCCCTCCGTGGTTGCCTTGCTCTCGATGCTGAGCAGAGGCCAAAGGATGGAATGGAGTCGAATGATCTGAGTTCTCCTTGTCCTCCCCCTCCTAGGTCTGACCTTATCCCTTATATAACAAGATAGGTTGGGTACATGATGGTTTAGGGAGGTGAGTCTATGGTCTACATGCGCCGGAGTCTAGGAGGGCCTTGCAGCAATGTGCTGTGGACCATGGCGGTGTTGTGGAGCCGAAGAAGCCTTGGGCGTCGACCGGCTACTCTGTTCTGACACTCTTCATGTCAGGCTATGTCGGCTTGGACTGGCCTCCCCCGGATGGACCTTCTAGAGTCTTCTTGGTGGTGAAGGAGGTTGGCTCTAGGGGCTGACGTGCAGGCCTAGAAGCCCTCGAGCCCCTAGAGGCCACGGAGAAGGTTTGTCTTCTTGTGTCACGTCCCGTGCGTGACCTTGTTGGGAAAGTGGCCAGCAATGCCGTGCCCAAGGGCAGCGCCGGGGGAGCCCCTGATCCTCGGTAGCTTGGGGCTTCTCTTCTTGTGCTCGGGCCTTGGTTGGTGTCATTGGTGGGGCAGGAGCCAAGGGTCGAGCCGGAGTGTCATCGTAGATCGGGAGCCTTAGGGCTCGGGCAAGCCCCCGAGCCCCAAGCGCAGGCCATGGCGGAGTCAGGCTTGGCTGGGTTTCTTCTCAGAGGGTGTGTGTGAGCATACCCGATGGGTATAGCCCCCTAGCACCTGGGCGATCCTGGAGGGGTTGGTCGGGGGGTCTTCATCGTTTGGGAACCGCTAGACTCGAGGCTTAACATACCCATATGTTAGGATCTCGTCAGGAGCCCCCATGCCCTTCATGGCCTTAGTTGGCGTGAAGGCAACGAAGGGCTAAATTTGATCTTCTGGTGATCGAACCCTCCTTGGCAGGGACGGCTTCCGCTGACAAGGATGGCGTGCCTAGCTTGGGGCCTTCTTCTCCAATGTGATGGGTGTCGCTCGGCTATCAGGGCCAGGCGATGATGGTGCTGATCCCTTCGTGAGTCTATGTCACGTAGGTTTTTGACTTGAGCGAGGGCTTGATGAACTCGTCTAGGAGCTACTGACCTTGGGCCCAGGGGCACCGTCCTTTTTGACCAGGGCTTGCCGTGGGTTGAGTGATCGAGAGCGTCTAGGCTTTGGCTCGGGGCCAACCGATCATCCGGAGCGCCTCGTCCTTCTAAGGGCTACGGTAGCAAGTCCTGGTCCTCTTGAGCTAGCCTTCTAGGGCCGACCTTCTGTAGCCATAGGCTGAGGTGAGGGGAGCGTGCCGAGCCATGGATGGGGGCCCAAATTGTATCCACCGCTTAGCGGCTCCCACCCCTACTCGAGGGAGTTGGTTAGTTTTTTGGGGGATGCTCCACCCAAGCGCCCATCGATCAGGGGGTCAGGTTGCTCCGTCTAGGGAGCTGGGGCAGCCCCCAGGGCCATTGTGGGGCCTCCCTGCTAGCGGGAGTGGTAGCTTCTGGGCATGTCCCTTCCGCTGATGTCTTGCATAGGAGGTTGATGGCGTCTGGGTCGTCGTGCCTGGTGGAGGAGTTAAGGCATGCACCCTCATGCCACCCCACTTTGTTTTGGAGATGGGACGTCGGGGCCACATGGAGCAGATCTAGCAGAGGGGGAGCCACAACACTTGGTGCGCGCGGATCCAAGCCATCGATGGTAGCTGGTGGGCCCAGGGGAGTCAGATCCCCCAAGCCCTATGAGGAGGCACGCACGGAGTGGGTGGCGCGTGTGTGGAGGAAAGTGGAGCGGGGACTTGACTCGTTGTCAATAGTTCCCTAACCCTGCCTTTATTGCAAGGCCGTCATCACGCAACCGCCCCGAGGCATGCTACGGGGATCAAGGAGATGCCCGGCCAGTTCCCCTGGGCTCCCTTAGGCCGTTGATGGCTGATCGGAGGGCCTGGAGCTGCTCACAGCGCATCGTCTAGGCAATAAAGAGGGGCCCCAGGGGACATGGCGTCTTCAATCCCTTCCTTTAGCTCCTTCCCTTCTTCTCAAATCTATCTTCTTCGGCGGCGATGGCGATGATGAAGTGCGACGCTTCCCCGAGTGAGCTTGTCTTGGTCCACCGGGCGATTGCTTTCTTTGAGGGTGGAAGTACTCCAGCGATGGGAAGGCCACGGTGCCACGTGGAGGGGGTGAGGGTCAGCGCCGAGGGGCACCGTCGTTTCCTCATGCGCTACCACCCTTAGTACTTCCCCGACCATGGGTGCCGCCGTACTCCTTCCTCGCCATCTTCCTCTTGAGGGCCGAAGAACCCCAGTGACGTGGGTCGCTGTGGCTTCCCTCTTTTATCAGAGGAAGAGCACTTAATTCTCCATGGGAGTCACTGGCTAACGTCGAGCTGGAGCTCGATGGGGGAGAGGACGCTGTCGGGGTCTAGCTCCCCCTTGTGCTTTGCCCCACATCGTTGCTGCTGCTGTTGAGCCATCCCTGCTTCCTGGGTCGGGGGAGCGTCATCTGGGTCTTCCCACGCTTGTCAGCAAACTGCACGCCCTAACCCAGGGGTCGGGTAGGCCAGCATGGCTGCTGTTGCTGCATGGACAACACTTGGAGTGGTAGTTTTTGCCATCGCATATTGTAATCGGGTCATTCCCAATTAATAAAATGAAATTACTTTCATTTGTAATCCCATTTTGCTCTTGAGTCATGCTCAAAGGCTTAGTCCCTCATTAGGATGGGCTGTTACGATGATGGCCTCGATGGCCAAGATTGCCATGCCAATGCTACTAGCGGGTAAGTCCGTGAGAACCTAGAGTTTACGGTCATTCCATGCCCCGATCATGTCCCCCAGATGGGAGATCCTCAGTTCTCGACCGAGACACTCATATAGTTCCTGAGCCTGTCTATTAGTGCTCGGGGGCTCGCTGCCACCCTCATTTGGTCACCATGACCGGCTCTAAATCAGTACACGGACATCATTCATACAGACGGTCAGGACACTTTTGGGTGCCCCAGCTACAGCCACGTGGGCTCATCTCCCGAACGTCCCTCGCACTTGAGGTGCTTTGGGTAGGCTTGAAGCTCGGGGGCTAGCCTTAGAACCCTCGGTGATGCCCCTTCTGGGGGGCAGATCCGATGAAGGATCGGGAGACAGGCTGGTATCTACAAAGAAAATAGAATGGACACAACATAATGGAAAGATGACATAGCTGGTAACGCGGCGATCAGGGCCATTCCGTTAGCGCCTTGCTGATCCCTCGCCCAGTCCTCTCGCTCCGTCCGTCCCGTCCTTGCCTCACCTAGGGGCCTTCTGCGGTAGTCCTCCTACAGAAAGGTCAGCATGTGGTTAGCTCAGTTGATCCTCTGGTGTAGCCGAGCTTCTGTTAGGGTGGCTTGGGTTAAAGGAGACAATCATAGAGACAAGCGAAGTATGAGGGTCGGGAGGACGAGACTTATCTTGGTTTTAGTTGTTGGTGAGGTAGGCCGGCGAAGGAGGTCGGCAAGCGGATCTTAGCTTGGGAGACAGTGCTTCTAGACGAATGGCTTAGCGTTGGCCTTCCCTCATGGGGAAAGGTCAGAACTCACCTCGATCGGGTCAGCCCCTTCTGGGGGGCCAAGCGCCTAGATAGAGGGGCTAGCTGAGCCACCACTGCCACTAGGAGCCTTGCCCGCCTCACCGATGCTCGGTCGGCCGAGCACCGCTGCTGCCTTGGTTGCTTCCTCCAGCCAGCGCTCACCCTATGTCGTGGCTAGAGCCATTCAGATCACAGGGGGTGATGAGCACGGTCGCTTGGGTGATGCAGTCCTGCTTGTAGTAGTAAGCTTGCTTGAAGCTGCCCTCGATGGTGATGACCCCCTTTAGGCTAGGCATCTTGAGCTTCAGGTAGGTGTGGTTGGGGATGACCATGAACTTGGTGAAGCACGGTTGACCAAGGAGGGCATGGTAGACGCCGGGGAGGTCAACCACCTCGAAGGTGACTGGCTCCTTGCAAAAGTTGTCCGGCTGGCCGAAGGTCATGTTGAGCCAGATGCATCCGAGGGGCACGACTTCCTTCCCCGACACGATCCTATAGAACAACACCTTGCTGGGGTGCAGGTTGCTACAGGGGATGCCCACCTTGTCGAGGGTACTAGTGTAGAGTATGTTGCAGCCACTGCCCCCATCCATTCGCACCTTGGATGAGGCACGTGGTGCCCGCCCCGGATGAGGGACACTGTCGGGGTGGTCTTCCTGGTCAAAGGTGATGGACATCTAGGACCATCAGAGCCATGTCGGAGTGGCGAGGGTGTGAATGGCGTTCACCTCATGTTCGGTGATGCAGAGCTACGGGTGGGATTCGAAGATGTGGGAGCCCTCGAAGATCATGAGGAAGCGATCGGCCTCTAGGAACTCATTATCTTCCTCCTAGGAGCCTCCCACCAGGTTGTCAGCCATCAAGGTAGGCTTTTGGGCCTTACCCTGTTGGCCAATGGTGCCATGGATGTAGCCCTTCATAGTAGCATAGTCCTTCAGGAATTGCTTTGCCTACCCCCCGTGGAACAGGCAAGGGGCCTCGAGCGCCTTCTCGAAGTGCTCTGGACGTGCATGATTGGCCACGGCCACCATCTTCTCCCCACGATGCTTCTAATCTATGTTCCTCCTATCGCAGCATTGCTGGGATGAGGCGGGGTTGCCGCCACCATCGCCGCTGCTGAGGTGACTAATGGCCTTGGTCTTGCCGCTAAAGTTGGCCTAGACCACCTCCTCGCTGGTGGCATACTAAGTGGCAATGTCTAGGATCTCCCACGTCATGCACAGGGTCTCATGGCTGAGCGTATGGATGAGCGCCTCATAGGTTGTGTCGCAGATGAAGGCATTGGTGACATCAGCGTTGGTGATGTTGGGGAGCTCATTGCGCTTCTTGGAGAAACGCTGGATGTACTCCCGGAGGGTCTCATCGGGCCTCAACCTACAGTTGCGGAGATCCCATGAGTACCTAGGTCGAGTGTACATACCTTGGAAGTGGCCGATGAAGACCGAACAGACATCGCCCCAGCAGCAGATGCTGCCAGGCTCGAGTTGCTGGAGCTAAGCTCTGGTCAAACTTGACAGAAGAAGAGGAAGGTACTGAATAGCGAAGTCATTGTCTAACCCCTTGACCTTCATGGTGAGGCAGCAATCCTCGAGCTAGTGATCTGGGTTGGTCTTGCCACCATACTTGGATATGTGCATCGGTGGTCGGAAACGCCTGGGGTAGGGAGCCGCTCGGATCGCTGCCCCGAACGCTAGGGGGTCGAAGTGATCTAGAACGCCTGGGGTACGGGACTATGCCTGAGCATGGCGCCTGGCCTCGATGGTGTCATGAATGTCATGGTCGTTGTCGATCTAGTGGCATGTGGGGGAACGCTGAGGAGAAAGGTCGCACCTTCGCCTTGAGTCTGTGGCCGGTCGGAGCTATTGCCAAAGGTGTCGCCATTGCTTCACACCACCTATGGGGTGTGAGCATCAGAGCAGTCCCTGTTAGGAGTAGCCATCATCTAGGATGGCTGAGAGAGCATGGCGTGGTGCTAGGACGCCGAGCTCCCAGCCTTCTGCTAGAGGGTGACACGGAGGAGTTGCTTTGCCTCGTTTAGCCGCTTGTTGGTCTTTGGGTCTGGTGTGTTGGAGATGTCTTCCAGGCGGCAGGCAGCGACCACCATGTTGTACGCCACATGGGGAAAGCAGAGGCCACTAGGAGCCCCCGTGTGGGCATCATCGTCATCTTTAAGAGGGTGCGCGGTAAGCCTTTGGCACTCAAGCTCTGCCTTGGTGGCCTCCAAGTCCACTTGCCGAGCTCGCAAGTGGTCCACCTTCTCCTAAAGGTAGGTCGCACGACTATGGGGACTCTGGTCCAGCGTCGTGAGCCCGGGCGCCTCCTCAGGCAGAACCTTGCAGTTGATGTGGTGGCACATGCATAGAGGGGCATTGTAGTCGATGTCATCTGAGTCGCACTTTGAGTCATTCCCCAAGAGGATCTCGAGGAAGGTGCATAGCGATGGGATGTCAGTCCCCGCTGTGCCGGAGAGGATGGCGCTTCGTGGCACCTCACGACTAATGAGGTGCACCAGCTCCATCTAGAAGGACACTACCATGTTCTGGATCCCAAAAGGTAGGTCTAGGAGGTAGTACCAGAAGCGGTAAGGCGGTGGGAGCACTTCACCAGTGGCGATCTAGTCGTGGATGTTGGCCAGCATGTAGAACATCTGGCGACGGTCCGACATGGTGGTGTTTGGGCCCAAACCATGCTGGATCTATTGGGCCAACCTCCTAGGAGTCCTGGAGGAGGAGGCAACACCGAGGGCTCATTGCCCACCGGTATAGCCTCGTGGAGTGGACAAAGCTCACCAGTCGACAACATAGGCCAGGCTCCCAAAGTTGAGGACCTGGCCCAGAGCGAAGGCGCCAACCATGATGAAGAACTCGCTAGGATATAGACAGCGCTGTCTCGGGCAGTGCCGCTTGCTCCAGCGATGAGGTGGGTGGCTCCAGCCACCGTAGAGCCAGAATCACACTTGACGCATTCCCCTACCTGGCGCGCTAGCTGTTGTGGGGTTAGAACCACAACAAGCAGTGTTGTTTGAGTCAGTGTCAGAGTACGGGTATCCGGTGACTCGGGTGGACTCGAGAACACAAGAATCACAGAGAGAACGCAACGGTTTATCCTGGTTTGGGCCAATCGATGCCCTACGTCCAGCAGCTGATGATCCTTATACTCAAAAGCACCCAAAATCAGGGGGTTACAACATTATTGAAGAGAGATTTGGTAGGGGATTAGCTCGGTGCTAATCCTAAGGTTGCGTCACCGCTGGTGGTGCCTCCCCCTCATCGAAGAGGAGGAAGACAACAGGATGCGGTGGAGGAGCTCTCGGTGCCCCTCCGTGGGTTGCCTTGCTCTCGGTGCTAAGCAGAGGCTAAAGGATGGAATGGAGTTGGATGATCTGAGTTCTCCTTCTCCTCCCCCTCCTAGGTCTGACTTTATCCCTTATATAATGAGATAGGTCGGGTATATGATGGTTTGGGGAGGTGAGTCAGTCTACATGCGTCAAAGTCCAGGAGGGCCTTGCAGCGATGTGCTGTGGACCATGGCACTGTTGTGGAGCTGAAGAAGCCTTGGGCGTCGACCGGCTACTCTATTCTGACACTCTACGTGTCAGGCTGTGTCAGCTTAGATCGGTCTCCCCTAGATGGACCTTCTGGAGTCTTCTTGGTGGCGAAGGAGGTCAGCTCTAGGGGCAGACGCGCGAGCCTAGAAGCCCCTGAGCCCCTGGAGGCCACGGAGAAGCTTTGTCTTCTTGTGTCATGCCCCGTGCGTGACCTTGTCAGGAAAGTGGCCAGCAATGCCATGCCCACGGAGCAGCGCCGGGGGAGCCCCCTCGGTGGCTTAGGGCTTGTCTTTTTTTTGTCTAGGCCTTGGCTGGCATCGTTGGTGGGGTAGGTGCCAAGGGGCGGGCTAGAGTGTCATCGTAGATCAGGAGCATCAGGACTCGGGCAAGCCCCCAAGCCCCAAGCGGAGGTCACAACAGAGTCAGGCTTGGCCAGGTTTCTTCTCAGAGGGTGCACACGAGCGTACCCGATGGGTATAGCCCCCAAGCCCCCGGGTGATCCTAGAGGCATCGGTTGGGGGTCTTCATCATCTAGGAACCACTAGACCTGAGGCTTAACATACCCATATGTTAGTTTCTCATCAAGAGGCATCAGCCGCACGAGCAGCGGGGAGGCTGCGGTCGCGTGACTTGGAGAGGGTAGTAGGGCGTCATGCCTGGCAAGGCCATCAACCGAGCACCGTGACTTGGAGGCGGTGACGAGATCCTAACATATGGGTATGTTATGCCTTGGGTCTAATGGTTCCTGACCGAAGAAGACCCCTTGACCGACCCCTTCAGGATCGCCCAGGGGCTCGAGGGCTATGCCCATCGGGCACGCTCGCAAGCACCCCCTGGCCAAGGGACCCGACCAAGCCTGACTTGACCACGACCACTGCTTGGGGCTCAGGGGCTCACCCAAGCCCTAGGCTCCCGATCTACGGTGCATCCGGGCCTGGCCCTTTTCTCGTGCCCGACTAACGACGCTAGCCAAGGCCCGGGAGCAAGAAGACAAGCCCCAAGCTATCGATGCTCAGGGGCTCCCTAGCACCGCTCCCAAGGCGTGGCCTAGCCAATTGCTCCCCTGATAGGGTCACATCCGAGGAATGTGTAGGGTCGAGATGGCGGACTACCGGGGGGGGGGGGGTAAATTGTTCTTTCTAAAACTTAATTGCACCGGCTAACCAAAACAAATGGGGAATTAAAACTATCGGTCTAGCCAAGACTACACCCCTCTATCTAAGTTCACAAGAACCTTATAAAGATCCTAAAGAGGCAACAAAGGTGCTAGGCTAGCTAGTGCTCACCTATCCAATTCTAGCTTGCAAGGTCACATAAACCTATGCAACTAGTACTTCAAGCAAACTGGGGAGCACCTACACAATCTAGTAAGCAAAAGCACAAAGCCACCTAAGCTCACTATCAATGCTACACAAGCCAAATTAGAGAGCACAAAATATTTAGCTACACAAACTAAGCAATGTGACTAACAATGTTACTCAAATCAAATTAGTCACGCAAGGGAGCTACTTCTATGCTACACAAGCAAGAAGGTAACTAGCAAGCTACACAAGCTAACTAATTACAAGAGCAACTACACAAGCACAATGTAAATAAAGTAAACACAAGCTTGTGTAATGAGGATGCAAACCAACGGGAAGACAAGGATGACATGGTGATTTTTATCCTAAGGTTTATGTGCTTGTCAACACGCTAGTCCCTGTTGAGACAAGCTCTAAGGTTGCCGCTGGTCCTCTTGCTAGTGGTGACCCACAAGTCACACTCTCCCACATGGAGTGCTTACCACAAGCTCTAGCACTTGACCTGGCCAGACCACTTGTCGCCCTTTGCATCTCGCTCTACTAGAGTTGCTCTTCATGGCTCCCACAGGGTGAGCACAATACCCCTCACAATCTCTTCTCCAGAGCAACGCACAAGCTTCTTGCGTGCTTCAACAGAGACCACCACCAAGCCATTTTGGAGGTGGCAACCTCCAAGAGTAATAAGCACCACCGGCTTGCAAGATGGCCACCTAGTGCCACACGATGCAACCTTATGATGTAATCGCACTAGAATCTCTCACTCAGTCAATCGGATGAACACTATCAAGCAAGAGTGAGTTAGAGGGCTCCCAAGCACACCTACACAAGGCACCAAGGCTCAAGGGTGCTCAGCTGCTGGCCAAGGCCAGCCAACACTTCTATTTATAGCCCCATGGGCTAAACTAGCCATTACCCCTTTGCTGGGTAGAATTCGCAGTGACCGGACGACGCCGGTCGTGATGATCGAACGCACCTGGCCAATGTCCTATCACCCTATGTCATCCACGTGTTGCTCTGCGTTCAACCAGAGCTGCCCGATCTCAACGGTCACTGACACAACCTCAACGATCAAGTGACGATCGGACTCATAGGAGCATGATCGAACATAGCCGTGCCATGTCAGGTCCTCGCAAACCTGCTCTCACCAAGAAACCGACCAGACGCGCCGATCCCTCCTTCTGACGTCATGCTCAAGCCACGTCAGATCATTTCTAGAGAGCTCCCAGAGTGCTCGAAACACAATCGGATGCGTCAGGTTAGACATGACTAGACACAGCACCAGCGTCCAATCCTTCACGGCCTACCACATGTCATTGCTATGCCCGCGCTACTATGTCAGCGTACGTTAGCGCTGACCAGACACAGCCCCTGCGCATCAAGTCACTTTCAATGCCAGCGTCCGATCGAAGACCGACGCCTACACCTCATTGCTACCACTGATCAGACATGTAGGTCTAGTCAAGGTCAGCGTCCAGTCACTCAAAGTGACCTCCTTTCACCTTCTTTCTTCACTGAGTTGATCCACTTCATCTCCAACTTCTTCTCCTTAGCAAATGTGCCTACACCACCAAGTGTACACCACCTTGTGCACGTGTGTTAGCTTTTCACAAATATTTTTCTAAAGGATTAGCACTCTTCTTGCCATGCCACTCGATCCTAACAACGATGCAAAGTTAGTTCACTCGAGTGGCACTATATGACCAATATGCTAACAAGGTTGCCCTTCTTGATAGTATGACCATCTATCTTAAACTCGGTCATCAACTTCTCTACTCACCTATGACCGGTGAAATGAAATGCCCTAGGTTATACCTTTGCCTTGCGCATTCCATTCCAGCTCCTCCAATGTCGATGCAGCACATGCACCAACATGATCAGCAATGATATGATCCACTCCATATCATCACATGACCATATTGGTTCATCGATCTTGACTTCACTTGCTCTTCACCGTTGCTTGGGTCCATCGGTGCCAAGTCATCACTCAACTTGCCCTTCACACTTGCAACCGGTCCATCAAGCCAGGTCATGTCTTGATCTTCTCCACCTTGATCACATGACTCAATGTCATGTCTCATGTGCAATGAGCTCCTTCATCACCATATGTGTAAGCTAAGCAACACCTTTGAGCCATTTCACCTCCATAGCATATGTTGCTCACACACATGTACCTATGGACTAATCACCTGTGTATCTCACATTAAACACAATCTTTCCCTTTTTGGTAATTGATGACAACTCTACAAAGATATGGAAATTAAGCTCAAATAGATTCATGTTGCTTGTCCAAGCAATTTTACCATGTGTAAATGATTTTGGACAAGTACCACAAACCCAAATTGGTAGTATTAGCTCCCCCTACATATGTGCTAGAGTGTTTGGTTTGAAGTTCACACATATGCATAGATTGGAATTGTGGGAGAGTAATTACTACCAATGATGCTAAGGTGTAAAGAATTAACCTTTTATGCGTGATACCAATCGGAGTTGCACTTTTGACACCATCCTTAGCACCATGAGTAGCTAGACAACAAAATACTAGAAACCCCATGAGATCAACATTATAAGCAAGGTTCTAGTGCCACATGTAGAAAAAACAAGTCTAGCTACCATCCTATGCATGCTAGTTATCAAATCATCATTCAAGTTCTACAACTAGCATACACCACACAAGCATGCATATCAAATTTAAAAACTTATGGTGATCGATCACTAGACACTCCATTCCTTTCCATCGCCTCCGCTCCGCACCGGAAGCAAGGCAACCTAGAGAGGGGCACCGAGAGCTCCTCCACCGCACCCCGTCATCTTCCTCCTCTCCGATGAGGGGGAAGGCTCCACCGGTGGTGAGGCAACCTTTTGATTAGCACCGAGCTAACCCCCTACCAAATCTCTCTCTACACTCTATTGTAACCCCCGATTTTGGGTGCTTTTGAGTATAAGGATTATCAGTTGTTGGACGTACGACATGAATTGGCCCAAACCAGGATAAACCGTTGCGTCCTCTCTACATGATTCTTGTGTTCCTGAGTCCACCCAAGCCATCGGAGACCCATACTCTAACACCGACTCGAACAACTATGCTTGCTATGGTTTTGACCCCACAACAACTAGCGCGCTAGGTAGGGGGCAGCGTCAAGTGCGATTCTAGCTCTAAGGTGGCTAGAGCCACCCACCTCATCACCAGAGCAAGCAGCCCCACCCTAGACAACGATGTCCGCTTCCCTACCGAGTTCTCTATTATGGACGTCGCCTTCGCTCTAGGCTAGGTCCTCAACTTTAGGAGCTTGGCCTACATCACCGACTACTATGGCGAGCTTCATCCACTCCATGAGGATGCGTCGATGGGCAATGAGCCCTCGGTGTTGCCCCCTTCACCAGGACTTCTAGGAGCAGATCTTGAGGTTCTGACTCGCTAGATTCAGCGTGGTCTAGGCCCGACCCCATCATGTTGGACCATCACCATATGTTCTACATGCTGGCCAACGTTCACCACTAGATCGCCACTGGTGAGGTGCTCCCGCCTCTGGACCACTTCTGTCACTACCTCTCGGACCTGCCTTTTAGGATACAGAACGTGGTGGTGTCCTTCCAACTGGATCTAGAGCACCTCATCAGCCGTGAGGCACCATGGAGTGTCATCCTCTCTAGCGTAGTAGGGACCAACATCCCCTCACTCTGTGCCTTCCTCGAGATCCTCTTGGGGAACAGCCCGGAGTACGACTCCGACGACATCGACTATGATGCCCTGCCTTGCATGTGCTACCACATCAATGGCGAGGATCCTACCGAGGAGGCACCTAGGCTAACGTCGCCGGACCAGAATCCCCACAGTCACATAGCCTACCTTTAGGGGAAGGTGGACCGCTTGCGAGCTCGGTAGGAGGACTTGGAGGATGCCGAGGCAGAGCTTGAGCGCTAAAGGTATGACCTTGTGTGGCAACAAGCCGCGCTCCCTCTCCATGATGACGATGTCCGCATGGTGGCTCCTGGCGGCCTTCGCTTCCCTCAAGCGGCGTACAACATGGCGGCCGCTTCTTGCCACCTAGAAGACATCTCCGACATGCTGGACCGGAAGACCAACGAGCGGCTGAACTAGGCAAAGCGGCTTCTTCGCATTTCCCACGAGCAACAGGCTGAGAGTTCAACCTCCTAGCGCCGCGCCGCGCTCTCCTAGCCATCCCAGACGATGGCCACTGTCAATAGGGACCACTCTGATGCTCACACCCCAGCAACGAGGGGAAGCAACGGTGGCACCTTCGGCAACAGCTTCGATCAGCCACAAACACGGGGTGCCAAGCCCCGGCATGAGCGAAGGCATGACCTTTCTCCTCAGCATCCCCCTGCGTGCCACCGGATCGGCGATGACCACGATGTCCATGACACCATCAAGGCCAGGCTCCATGCTCAGGCGTAGTCCTGCACCCTTGAGTGGTGAGGCGGTGGTGCCATCTCGAATCACTTCGTCCCCCTAGCGTTCGGGGCAGCGATCTAGGAAGCTCCCTACCCTAGGCATTTCCAGCCACTGACACACATCTCCAAGTACGATGGCGAGACCAACCAGGACCATTGGCTAGAGAACTACCGCATAGCCATGTAGGCCAGGGGGTCAGACGACGACTCCATCATCCAGTACCTTCCCCTATTCCTGTCAAGCTCGACCAAAGCTTGGCTCAAGTAGCTTGAGCCCGGCAGCATCCATTGTTGGGGTGATCTCCATTTGGTCTTCATTGGCCACTTCTAGGGTACCTACACCCACCCAGGGAACTCCTAGGACCTCCACAACTATAGGCAGAGGCCCGATAAGACCCTCTAGGAGTACATTTAGTGCTTCTCCAAGAAGCACAATGAGCTCCCCAACATCACCGACGTCGACGTGATCAATGCCTTCATCTGCGGCATGACCTACAAGGCACTCATCCATGCACTCGGCCACGAGACCCCATGCATGATGTGGGAGCTCCTGGACATTGCCACCCAGTATGCCACCAACGAGGAGGCGGTCCAAGCCAACTTCAGCAGGAAAGCCAAGGCCATCGGCCACCTTAGTGGTGGCGACGACGGCGACGATCCCACCTCGTCCCAACAACGCCACGACATGTGGAACAAGGACCGGAAGCAAAGCGGGGAGGAGATGGTGACCGTGGCTAACCACACCGCTAGACCTCAGCCTCACGGACGTGGCACATGCCCGGAGCACTTTGAGAAGGCGCTTGAGGCCCCCTACGCCTTCCATGGGGGGCAAGTGAAGTATCTCCTCAAGGACTGTGCTACCATGAAGGGCTACATTCATAGCACCCTCGGCCAATAGGGCAAGGCCTAAAAGCCTACCCTGAAGGCTGGCGACCCGGCGGACGGTGCCTAAGAAGAAGACAATGAGTTCCCCAAGGCCGAGCACTGCCTCATGATCTTCAGAGGCTCCTAGACATATGAGTCCCACCAGTAGCGTCGCATCACCGAGCGGGAGGTGAACGCTGTTCACACCCTCACTGCCCCGACATGGCTCTGATGGTCCCAGATGGCCATCATCTTCAACCAAGAAGATCACCCTGATCGCACCCCTCATGTAGGGCGCTACCCGCTCATGGTTAGCCTGATCGTGGGCCCCACATGCCTCACCAAGGTGCTAATAGATGGGGGTAGTGGCCTCAACATACTCTATGCCAGCACCCTTGACAAGATGGGCATCCCTCAGAACATCCTGCACCCTAGCAAGGTGCTGTTCTATGGGATCGTGCTGTGGAAGGAAGCCATGCCCCTCGGGCGCATCCGGTTCAATATCACCTTCGGCCAGTCGGACAACTTCCACAAGGAGTTACTCACCTTAGAGGTGGTCGACTTCCTTAGTGTCTACCATGCACTCCTGGATCGACCTTGCTTCGCCAAGTTTAAGTCCATCCCCGGCTACACCTACCTAAAGCTCAAGATTCCCGACCCAAAGGGGGTCATCACCATCGAGGGCAACTTCGAGCAAGCCTACAATTGTGAACAACACTACGTCACCCAGGCAGCCACACTCGTCACCCCCTGTGCTCCTGATGGCCCATGCCGCGACACAGAAAGGGAACCAGTGAAGGAAGCAACTAAGGCAGCGACGGTGCTCTATCGACCGAGCATCGGAGAGGTGGCCAACACTCCTGGTGGCAGCGGTGGCTCGGCTGGCCCCTCCATCCAGGCACTCGGCACCCCAGAAGGGGTTGACCCAATTGAGGTGAGTTCTGACCTTCCCCTATGAGGGAAGGCCATCGTCGAGCCATCCACCTAGAAGCGCCATCTCTCGAGCCATGGCCCGCCTATCGACCACCTTCGCAGGCTACCTCTCCAACAACAAAAACCAAGATAAGTCCCGTCTTCCTGACCCTCTTGCTTTGCTTATTTCTATAGTTGTCCCCCTTAACCCGAGCCACCCCAGCGTTAGCTCAGCTGCACCTAAGGATCGACTAAGCTAACCACTTACCGACCTTTTAGAGGAAGGACCACCACAGAAGGCCCCTGAGTGAGGCAAGGATGGGATGGACGAGGCAGGAGAACTAGATGAGGGATCGGCAAGGTGCTAACGGAACGACTTTGACCACCGCGTTACCAGCTATGTCATCTATCCCTTCTCTTGTGTCCATTCCATTTCTTTGTAGGTATCTACCTATCTCCTGATCCTTCATTGGATCATGCCACCCCACCGCACGATGATCTGGGGGGCCAGAAGGGGCATCATCGACTGGGGTTCAAGGCCGGCTCCCCTGAGCTTCAAGGTCACCCTGAGAAGGATACCGAGGTGTGAGGGATGCTCAGGAGATGACCCCATGCGGCTGTACCTAGGACACCTAGAGCGTCCTGACCGTCTGAACGAGTGATGTCCGAGTATCAACCTCGAGCCACTCTTGGTGACCCAATGAGGGAGGCGGCGAGCCCCGAGCACCGTTAGACGGGCTCGGGAACTATACAAGTGGCTCGGTCAAGAAGCCAAGAATGTCCCCCCTAGGGGACATGACCAAGGCACGGAATGACTATAAACTTGGGGTTCTCATGGACTTACCCGCTAGTAGCACGGACCCAACAATCTTGGCCATCGAGGCTGTTGTCGTGGCATCCCAACCCACCGAGGGAACATCAGCCCTAAGATGAAGGCACGACCGAGCCTATGAAGACTTTGAGGCTCCAGTGGTCTCAGGGGCTATGCCAGTCCCCAGACAGAGTAGCCCGACACCCGATCGATGGGCGCTCAGGTGGTGCATCCGCCAAAACCAACTAACTCCCCAGAGTTGGGTCAGGAGCTGCTGAGCAGTGGGCCCAACGAGGGCCCCCGTCTAAGGCTCGACGCGCTCCTCGCTCCCCGATCTATGGCCATAGGAGGTGGCCCTAGAAGGCCAGCTTGAGAGGATTGAGGCCTACTACCATAGCCCTTAGAAGTGTGTGGTGCTTCAGATGATCAAATGACCCCAAGCCAGAGCCTAGCGCTCTTGATCACGTGGCCCATGGCAGGCTCCGATCAAAAAGGAGGGCGCCCCCAGGCCTAAAGTCAGCAACTCCCAGACAAGTTCGCCAAGCCCTCACTCGAGTCAAAGACCCATGCGACATAGACTCGTGAAGGGATCAATACATCTTTGCTCAGCCTCGACAGCTGAGCAACACCCATCACAACAAACAAGAAGGCCCCAAGTAGGGCGCAACACTCTTGTTAGCAGTTGTCCTCGCCAAGGAGGGTTTAGTCACCATAAAGATCGAATTCATCCCTTTGTCGCCATCACGCCAGGCGAGGCCACGAAGGGCTTGGGGGCTCCTGACGAGATCCTAACATATCGGTATGTTAAACCTTGGGTCCAATGGTTCCCAACCGAAGAAAACCCCCGACTGACCCCTTCAGGATCGCCCAGGGGCACGGGGGCTATGCCCATCGGGCACGCTCACGTGCACCCCCTGGCCAAGAGACCCAGCCAAGCATGACTTTGCCACGACCTCCGCTTGGGGCTCGGGGGCTCACTTGAGCCCTAAGCCTCTGATCTACGGCGCATCCAGGGCCAGCCCTTGGCTCTTGCTCGGCTAATGACGCCAGCCAAGGCCTGGGTGCAAGAAGACAAGCCCCAAGCTAACGATGCTCGGGGGCTCCCTAGCACCGCTACCCAGGCGCAGCCCTGTGAAAGTGCAATCAAGCCCAAATTGTGGGTTTTGATGATAATGACTACGTAATTAGAGAACAAATGAGATTTATCGAGATGATAAGCAGGGAATCTATATTTGAGGATGTTACACGAAACGAAGGAGTCCCCAATTACAAATGTTGATGGCTTCAAACTCAAAGGAGGTTTAAATTCTTTTATATTTTGAATTTGAGTATAAGAAAAGCCGTACTATAAAGGGGGGCACAATGCATAAGCTAACATGTGCTACCAAGTGCTCAAACCTACACATGAATCCTCAGATTCACAGCCAAGACAGCCAGCACTTCACTCTTACCCTTGCTGTCTTGCCTGGTGCGGCAGTGCCACACCTAGAGAGAGGCACTGCCATAGTGCGGCACTACCGCACTTGAGCCGCAGCACTGCCGTGACTTAAGTGACCATTGGGGCTGGTGGGTACTTATACTTTTCCCCTTCCTCCCCAACATCTCTCTTCTCTCTCCCACTCATTCAGCTCGTCCAAGAACAGAAGAGTGCACTTCTCTCTCCTCCATTGGTGACCTTGAGCTCCCAAGCATTTTCCCTTGATTTCCCCATCAATCCATGAGAGAAAAAGGTCCCAAACTCAATTAGAGAGCAGATCATTTGATTCCCCAACTCAAAAGAGCACTTGGTTCACGTTTTGGCTAGCGGTTGTGTTTATTACTCTTGGAGCTTTGCTCCTAGCCGGCTAGAGTGTCGCTCGTGGAGCTTGCCAACTTGTGTGGCAGCCCTAGGAGGTTTGTAACCACCTCTTGAAGCTAGTAAACTCACCCCTCATCTCAAGAGTTCAGTCTCTTGACTTGAGAACGAGGAAGGGTTTTAAAGCCCTAAGTCTTAGTGGCTAACCTCAACAACATGGACGTAGGCAAGCCTTGGTGGCGAGTTGAACCACGGGTTAAATCATGTCACCTTGTGCTTGATTTACATCATTTGTATTTTATATTGTTGTTGAGGTGATTTCAAGGGTTTGTGGTTGATCTACTTGTGTGTTGTGTTCCTACCACTTCTAGCTCTCGATCTATGAATCTCATACCTGCAGGAAGCTAAGAAATTTCTCCGATTCAAGTTTACATTCACTGATTTTGAACTGTGACTCGAATTTGTCTGTAGGTGCGGTAGTGCCATTGTTTTGGCCCAGCAGTGCCATGAGGTCAGAGCGGCAGTTCCACAGGTTGAATTTGATAAAAGTTTGAGTGTTTGTTTTGACAGACCTATTCACCCCCCTCTAGGCTAACCAGAGATCCTACAAGTGGTATCAGAGTAGGTTACCTCGTGTGCGCTTCACCACGTGAGGTATGGAGCCCGAAGGAGGAACTAGTGGTGTGAAAATGGTGGATGTCAACACCAACAGCAGCGAGTTGAGCGCATCAACAGCAAGCAACCCCACGCTACCACATCTTGAGGCTACCGATGCCGAAAGAGCTCTCAATGACAATGAGAGAAGAAGAAGGAAGGAGGCAAGAAATCTCAAAAGAGAAGCAATAGAGAGGAAGAAGGAGCAGCAACGGTTAGAAGACAAGAAGAAAAGAAAAGAAGAAAGAAAGCTCATAAGAGAAGCAAGAAGAAGAAGGAGAGAAGCTAGGAAGAAGAAGGAAGAAGAAGAGAGGGCAAAAAATGCATCATCAAGTGACATATCAAGTAGTTGCGAAGATGGAGATGATGATGAGTCCTACCAAGTGTCGAAGGGGGACAAGAAGGAGAAGAGGGAAAGGGCAAAGCCAACAACAATAAATATGCCGCTGTATCCTTTAATTACTCTTCTATACCTAAGACTAACCATGATCGGAGGTCTTTCATCAATGTGCCCACAGGCAAGCTACCCCATTTCAATGGGACTAACTTTGCCAAGTGGAAGCACTTGATGAGAGCCTATCTTATAGGTCTTCACCTCAGCATTTGGGAGATTGTTTGCAGTGGATTTGAGCCACCGGTTGATCCCAAGAACCCAATACTAGAAGAGATGAGAATCATTCACCTCAATGGTCAAGCCACAAGTGTGTTGCTTAGTGCTTTGGATGGTGATGAGTACAATAGAGTGATTGGGGTTGATATTGCCAAGCAAATATGGGACACTTTGCACCTAGCACATGAAGGGGTTGACAAAGTGAGAAAGGCAAAAATTGATTTGTTGATGTTCAAGCTCAACCAGTTTGTAATCTTGGATGGAGAAGGGCCACAAGAGATGTTTGATAGGTTGATGACAATGGTGGGCAAGATTAGAGGCTATTGTTTTGATGAGCTAGATGATCATAAAGTGGTTAAGATTATGTTGGAGGCTTATTCACCTAGAAATGAGACCGTAGTAACTCTAATTAGAGACAAGAAGAAGTTTGAGTACTTCACACCAAATGATGTACTTGGGAGGATCTTGACCTTTGACATGCAAAGAGAAGAAGCAAATGAGAGGAAGAAGCTTGGTGAATTGCGAGCAAAACTAGAAGGCATCAAGATCAAGGATGTAGCTCTCAAGGCCAACAAATCAAATAAGCAAGGCTCTACAAGCAAGTCCAAGATCAACAAGCAAGCTTCAACTAGCAAGCCCAAAGCAATCAAGCAAGTCTAAGAAAGAGTAGAAACCACATCATCTTCAAGTGAAAGTGAAAATGATGATGATCAATATGAGAAGGTTGATGATGTTGCTCTCTTTATGAAGAGGTTTCACAAGGGGCTAAAGAAGCAAGGCTATAAGGTAGTGAAGAGAAACTTTCCAAACAAGAAAAAGAGGACATGCTACAATTGTTGTAGCACCGATCACTTCATTGTCAAGTGTCCATATGAGATCAAGGACAACAAATACAAGAAGGACAAGAAAGAGGAGAAGGTCGACCATAGAAAGAGCAAGAAGTACATGGGAGAGGCTCATATTAGGCATGAATGGGACTCAACTAAAGAGAGCACAAGTGAGGAGGATGAGAAGGTTGCAACCATTGCTATTCAGAAGTCATCCCCTACACCAAGGCTCTTCAACAACATGTCTGACAATGACTACTACTCCCCTCACAGTTGTCTCATGGCAAAGGGAGAGAAGGTAAAATTCAAATCAAAGGCCAAATCTCCACCTCCTAGTGATATCTCTAGTAGTGATATTAGTGATAGCTCTAGTGATGATGAATCTAGTGATGAAGAAATTAATCAAATAACTAAAAATTTAGATGGAAAGACCAAATTATTCATCGCTAAGTTAATGGAGGATTTAGAGAGTGTCCAAGCTGAGCTAGAATCTAGAGAAGAGACTCTTCTCCAACAAGAGAATCTTTACATTGCTAGCAAAGAAGCTCTTGCATTAGAGAGAAGTGAGGTGGAATCTTTGCGCAAGACTTTGGCCAAAGAGCAAGAGGCCATGCTATTACAAAGAAAGCAAATAAAGCTCTCAAGAAAAAGTATTGTGACTTGGACGAAAAGCACAAAGAACTTGAGATGCAATATGGCATTCTTTAGGATAGCAACTCACATCTCCCTAAGGCAAAGGAAACCTCTATTCCCTCCACTAGTAAAGGTTGTGGAAAATGTTTTAATCTTGATTTGAATGCCTATTCCACTAACCTTACAAACATGGAGGCTATAAGAAAGGAGATTGCTAGGCTCAATGAAATCATTGAAAAAGGGTGGATGGGTGAGACCCAATCTAATGACAAGAAAAAATGATGAATTAAAAGGGCCACAATTCAAGCAAGGAAGGCATCCCTTAATCAAGCATGGTCTTAGACACACAAAAGGAGCCAAGACAAATGGAAAAAGGATAGTGAATGGCTATGAGTGTGTGCAGTTTGAGAGGAAGGGCAAAATTGGTACAGATCAGCCTGCACAGACCGTGGCAGTGCCACGGCGAAGGGCAGCAGTGCCGCGCTCCACAAAAATGGGAAAGCTACCAATTCTGTTCCTGGTCAAACTAAGCCTAAGTAGAAGGTGTTCCAGCAGAAACAGGTTTTCTAGAAGCCTAAGGAATCAATGTGGGGCAACAAGAATAAGTATGCCTATCAACCAAAGATCTATGCACCTCGACAAAGCTTGACATCATGCTTTGTTTTGAAGAGCAACAACAATGGAAAAGTGGTTGCCAAATATGTTGGAAAGGAAACCAACATATATAGGAATACTTCTATTTGGGTTCCTAAGTTTCTTGTGACTAACATGTAAGGCCCCAAGTCAAATTGGAGACCTAAATCTAGCAACTAAACTTGTTTTGTAGGTATACTCCTCTGGTGGATCAAGTTGGGTGCTTGATAGCGGATGTACAAATCACATGACCGGAGAAAGGAGTATGTTCGCATCATATTCCCCGATGACACACTCAAATAAAAATATTGTAGGGGGATGTGATTGGTCTCGGTAAAGTTGCTATAACCCTTGAGCATTCAATTATAAATGTATTACATGTTGATTCGTTAAGTTACAACTTGTTGTCCATTTCTCAATTGTGTGAGATGGGCTACAATTGTCTCTTTACGGATGAGGGTGTGCAAGTCTTTAGAAAGGAGGATTCCTCTATTGTCTTTACGGGTCGATTAAAGAACAAGCTTTACTTAGTTGATTTCAACAAAAGTAAAGCTAAGCTTGAGACTTGTTTAGTGGCAAAATCTAGCATGGGATGGCTTTGGCATCACCGACTAGCCCATGTTGGGATTAGGAACTTGGCCAAGCTTCTAAAAGATGAAAACATCCTTGGACCAACAAATATTCACTTTGAGAAAGATAGGATTTGTAGCGCTTGTCAAGCCAGAAAGCAAGTTGGCGTACCTCACCCACCAAAGAGTATCATGACCACCAAGCAACCATTGAAGCTAATACATATGGATCTCTTTGGATCGGTCACCTACCTAAGTATTGGGGGTAACAAATATGGTCTAGTTATTATTGATGACTATTCCCGTTTCACTTGGGTATTTTTCTTGCATGACAAGTGCCAAGTTCAAGAGAAGGTGAAGATATTTGTTAGAAGAGCTCAAAAGGAGTTCGGTCTTCCCATCAAGAAAGTGTGAAGCGACAATGGGACCGAATTCAAGAATAGTTGAGGAATTTCTTGATGAAGAGGGCATCAAGAATGAGTTTTCAACTCCATACACCCCTCAAACAAAATGGTGTAGTAGAGAGAAAGAATCGTACACTCATTGATATGGCAAGGACAATGCTAGATGAGTACAAGACGCCAGACATCTTTTGGTGTGAGGCCGTCAACACCACTTGTCATGCCATCAACCACCTCTACCTACACAAGAAGTTGAAGAAAACTTCATATGAGCTTCTAACCGGTAACAAGTCTAAGATGTCTTACTTTAGAGTGTTTGGGTGCAAGTGTTTCATACTTAACAAGAAACCCAAAACCTCTAAGTTTACACCTAAAGTTGATAAAGGTGTTCTTCTTGGTTATAGATCAAATGAGCATGCCTACCGTGTCTTCAACAAAACCTTTGGGAGAGTTGAGATTGCGGTAGACGTGACATTTGATGAATATAATGGCTCTTAAGTGGAGCAAGTTGATTCAAGTATTGTACGAAAGGAGGATCCACCCTGTGAAGCAATCAAACAATTGGCCATTGGTGATATTAGACCACAAGAAGATGAAGTCACTGAAGTGGAGGTTCCTCAAGTTGCTACTGCACCTATTTCCGCTGACATACCTGATGCTAAACAATAGCAAACACCTGCTACAACACCTGCATACGGTAGTGCCACACTTGATAGTGGCAGTGCCGCACCTACACAATCAGTAGCAACTAATTCGACTCCAGCTCATGGACAAGACCTACAACCCATATTTGAGCAAGAAAATGATGAAGGTCTAGAAGATGAACAAGAGGCCTTTGAGCATCCAAGGCTAAGGCAAATAACACAACGGGATCATCCCGTTGACAACATCCTTGGAAGTCTTCGAAAGGGGGTAACAACTAATTCATATTTAGCAAATTTTTGCCAATATTACTCGTTTGTTTCCTCCTTGAAACCTCTTAAGGTAGAACAAGCACTTGGAGACCCGGATTGGGTGATGGCCATGCAAGAAGATCTCAACAACTTCAAAAGAAATCAAGTGTTGACCTTGATGGAATGACCCAATACCAATGTCATTGGCACCAAGTGGGTCTTTCGCAACAAGCAAGATGAGAATGGAGTGATGACAAGGAACAAAGCAAGATTGGTTGCTCAAGGTTTTACTCAAGTAGAGGCCTTGGACTTTGAAGAAACATATGCACCAATGGCAAGGCTTGAAGCAATTCGAATGCTTCTAGCCTATGCCACTCATCACAACTTCAAGCTATATCAAATGGATGTGAAGAGTGTATTTCTCAATGGCCCTATTCAAGAACTTATCTATGATGAGCAACCATCGGGCTTTGAAGATCACAAGTTTCCCAACCATGTCTACAAACTCCAAAAGGCGCTCTATGGGCTTAAGTAAGCACCAAGAGCATGGTATGAATGCCTTAAAGAATTCTTACTTAAACAAGGCTTTGAAATAGGCAAAGCCAATCCTACCCTTTTCACTCACAAGTTGACAAAGATATATTTATGTGCCAAATATATGTCGATGACATAATATTTGGTAGTACAAATCATTCTTTTTGTAAGGAATTTAGTAGGATCATGACCAAGAGATTTGAGATGTCCATAATGGGTGAATTAAAGTTCTTCCTCGGATTTCAAATCAAGCAAGTGAAGGGTGGAACTTTCATTAGCCAAATGAAGTACACCCATGATATGCTCAAGAAGTTTGACATGGTGAATGACAAGCCTATCAAAACTCCCATACCAACCAATGGACATCTAGATCTCAATGATGAAGGGAAAGCCGTGTATACTAAGGTATATCGCTCCATGATTGGCTCTCTACTTTATTTGTGTGCATCTAGGCCCGATATTATGCTTATTGTGTGCATGTGTGCTAGATTTTAAGCTAACCCGAAAGAGTGCCACTTAGTGGCCATTAAGAGAATCTTGAGATGTTTAGTACACACTCCTAACCTTGGCTTGTGGTATCCTAAGGGCTCTAAGTTTGATCTACTTGGGTATTCGAATTCCGATTACGCCGGTTGCAAAGTAGATCGAAAAAGCACCTCGGGGACATGTCAATTCCTTAGATGGTCCCTAGTGTCTTGGAGTTCTAAGAAGCAAAATTGTGTAGCCCTTTCCACCGCCGAGGCCGAGTATGTTGTAGCCAGTGCATGTTGTGCTCAACTACTTTGGATGAGGCAAACTCTTCAAGATTTCATATGTCACTTCACCAAAATCTCACTCTTGTGTGACAACAAAAGTGCCATAAAGCTCGCCAACAATCCCGTAAGCCACTCAAGAACTAAGCACATAGACATCCGACATCATTTCTTGAGAGACCACAAAGCCAAAGGAGATATCAAAATTCGCCACGTGAGCATCGAAAAGCAACTAGCCGATATCTTCACTAAGCCTCTCGACGAGTCAAGGTTTTGTGCTTTGCGTAGTGAGCTAAATATACTTGATTGTCGTAACATGGTTTGAACTAGAGCACTCTTTGATTGATGAACAAGCATGGATAGGAGAAATTAATTGCAAAAGTTTAAATATTGTGCTTCAAAATGTTTTATCATAAGAAACAAGTGTATTATGATCTTTATTTGTATTGATTATTTGCTGCTGATCATAGTGTGTTTGAGATATGTGTCCATATCCTATATATATAGAGCCATTTAGTTAGTAGCTAAATCTTCCTGGTCTGGGGAGTGTGGATGTGCCGCGCCTGCCTTGAGGCAGTTCCGCGCTGTGGTAGTGCCGCCGGTGGCATGTGGTAGTGCCGCACTTTGAATTTCAATCGAAATTCAGCCCATGATAGCAGTTACCATGGGGCCCATTTACTCTATTCTTTTCTTCTGGCCCCAGGGTAACCCTCTCCTCATTTTTCACCCGACACCGACGCCTCCTCTCTCCTTGTCTCACGCTTTAGCGCCACCCTCACGTCATCGCGCCATCGCCGTCCCTCTAGGCCGCACTCCGGCGGTGCCACGCTAGTTGCTGGCACTCTCCCTCATCGCCAGCAGCTACTGAAGCTCATGAACGGAGCCATTCTCTCCCTTTCCTCCCCAATCCATGAAAACCAAGGTGAAACCCTAACCTTGTCGATCTATGCTATGGAGTTCTTTTGATAATAGATGTAGGTTTCTGGTAACAGCATGACTGGTTTAGAAGTGAATGTGATGGATGAATTGAATCATAACAATGATTCATGGATGGAGTGCTTCCAATTCGTGTGGCAGTGACGCAACTAGAACTGCATTCCATGTAGATTTGATTAAGCATTCCATAAATGACTCTCTGAAATGATTGGATTCATTCACCATATTCATTACTAAGTTAAACATGATGTTATCTTACCTATCTTTTGTAAGACTCCATATTCTTGATAGAACTATACTTGCTGAGATTGTATAGTGGGCTAGGAGTTAAATTATGAAGTAAGTTCAGTAGACAAGAAGATGCCAAATGCAGTCTTGGTGAAATAGCTGGTATGGCAGTGCCGCTCCTAGGTGCGGCAGTGTCGCACGCCTGTGGGAAGTACCACATTAGCTGCTTCTCTCGCTTGAACGTTGACTCCTCTTGAGTACTTAACTTGCTTTATAGGGTAACTTCTACTCTCCATTAGTACAGTTTCTCATTTTTGTCTATGTTTTTGCATAGATGGCCTTCGAAGGTGAAGATGACCGGAGGGGAAGAGGAAGATGACCGAGCCTCGTGATAAGCAAATGCCTCGTTGTGGTCATGGCAGAACCACAGGGGGCAGCAACAGTGCGGTAGGCAGAGGGGATGCTAGTGACAGGGGGAGAAAGGATCAATTGGTCTAGGAGGAGAACTTGGAGAGGGCTAGCTGCACCATTCCTCTAGGTGCTTGCCCTGATACTCCACCTCACCTTGAGGAGTTTGACAGGAGCTATATCAAAGAGTATTCTAAGGAAGTGATCATGAGGCATCCCATTGACACACGTGCTCATCCCGTGCCCAACTATGCGGGAAAGCTAAAGATGGTGGAAGAAGCACGTGAGAACAATCCTTATGAGCAGCCAAAGGATTTGGGGGTGTACTATAGGTTTTGGAATGAGTTTCATTCCAACTTTTATGCCTCAGTGATTTTCAACTCCAAAAAGTCAAAGATTGTCAAGATGTAGTATGTTGACTAGGAGGAGATGAAGGGGAAGAATGAGCCTAAGTTCAACAAAGTGATCAAGGCTTGTGAGCTGTTTGGCCTCACTGATATCATGATCTTCCGGTACAATTGGAATGAGGAAGTACTAGCCTAGTTTCATGCCACCTTCTCCTATGAGATTCACTGGATGACTGAGGGACGGCATTATAGGATTGACTTTGTAACTTTCAGCCAGATCCTTGGTTTCAGAGAGGAGGAGCGGGGCTTCACTTATATTCATGATGAGGCTAGAGCTGAGATCCGTGACATTGTATATATGTGGATTGATAGGAGAAGTGCAGATGGTAAGGTCAGTGGCTTGAAGAGCTACTACTACATTCTGAATAATCTGATTAGGCACACAATAAATCCCAAGGATGGAGCAGCTTTAGATCTTAATGGCTATGTGAGGAATGTGCTTGCTAGGTTTGCTCCTGGAGGTGATAGGTTCAATGTCCCTCGCTTCATGTGGCGTGAGCTGAGGAATGCCATGGATGATGGGAGAAAGGGGATGCCCTATGCTCCGTATCTTATGTTCATGATTGAGAGGGCCACCGGTTACAAGTTTGATAAAGATGGTCTCCACACCATCTACAAGATTGAGAAGACCCAAGCCTCAGGTGCTAGCAGGGTAGTGAGACGCTCTCCATCAGTTGAGGACGTGCCTGAGTCCTCTCGCTCTAGGCCCCGCAAGGAAAAGAAGATGGAGAAGTTTGGGAGATGGATTAAGGCCATTTTCACCACTTGCACCTATGCAGCGAGGACCGCATATGAGGACCGATTGGAAAACTATGAAGCCAACCGAGAGGCTAGAGAGCGTGCAGGGCTGCCACCTCTTTCTCTAGTACAGTCACCACCGAGGTTTGACACCCTCTCTAGCCTCTTTGACATAGATTCAGAGGCTGATGAGGAGGAGGAGGAGGAGCAGAGCAGCCAGAGCTTGACCCTCACACGAGATTGAGCTCCACCTTGTAGTCCATGAGGAGAAGCACCAGGCATGAGTGTCACACTTCTACCACCCATTGCCAAGGGAGGGTGGTGGTGTCCTCTTCCTCCGACGATGACGATGATGATGATGGTGTTGAGGAGGATGTTGCAGGTGCTAGTGGAGCTGCTGGTGGGGATGATGTCGATTGGAACACCATCCAAGAAGATAAGGAGTGAGTGTTGGTCTTTCTTCTTTTCTTCTCTTTTTGGTGCTTTATGCCAAAGGGGGAGAAATTAGAGAGGGGTCAACAACTTTTTCGATGCCATGGAGAGGAGGTTGCTGCAGTTGGAGCTTCATGTTCCTATCCATTTATAGTAGACTTCGTTAGGTTGAGAGTTTGAGAGATGATTCAAAACTCTATTTATGTAATAATGCTACCTAAGTACTTTATATGTGTGGGATATGGACATGAATTAATCTGTGCTGTAGCTTGTGATAAAATTGTGCTAGAATGTATATCTTTATATGTGTTACATGATGTGTGGTGTATGTTCTTATCTGTGCTGTTATAGCAAGTGCGGCAGTGCTGCACCCAACTGTTACAGGAAAACTTATTGTGCATGAACTATCATTCGCATCATGTCTACATACCTCACACAGTATGCAGCACCCCACAGGATCATGGATGTAGGGGGAGCCCCATCACTTTCACTAAAATGTGAATCTTGACTTCTTATGCCAATTTGAGAATTCAATTATCTACTCACACATTTAGGGAGAGGCTCTACACCTATGGCTCGAAAATCTCAGTATTCATTTCATATCTTTTGTAAGCTCTAATTGGGTTGTCATCAATCACTAAAAAGGGAGAGATTAAAAGTGCAATCAAGCCCTAATTGTGGGTTTTGGTGATAATGACCACGCAATTAGAGAACTAATGAGATTTATTGAGATGACAAGTAGGAAATCTATATTTGAGGATGTTACACGAAATGGAGGAGCCCCCAATTACAAATATTGATGGCTTCAAACTCAAAGGAGGTTTAAATTCTTTTATATTTTAAATTTGAGTATAAGAAAAGTCGTACTATAAAGGGGGCACAATGCTTAAACTAACATGTGCTACCAAGTGCTCAAACCTACACATTCATCCTCAGATTCATAGCCAAGACAGCCAACACTTTACTCTTACCCTTGCTGTCTTGCCTAGTGCGGCAGTGCCACACCTAGAAAGAAGCACTGTCGTACTGCGGCACTGCCGCACTTGAGCCGCGGCACTGCCGCGACTTCAGTGACCATTGGGCTAGGGGGTACTTATACTTTTCCCCTTCCTCCCCAATGTCTCTCTTCTCTCTCCCACCCATTCAGCTCGTCCAAGAACAGAAGAGTGCCCTTCTCTCTCCTCCATTGGTGATCTTGAGCTCCTAAGTATTTTTCCTTGATTTCCCCATCAATCCTTGAGAGAAAAAAGGTCACAAACTCAATTAGAGAGCAGATCATTTGATTCCCCAACTCAAAAGAGCACTTGGTTCACGTTTTGGCCGGCAGTTGTGTTTATTACTCTTGGAGCTTTGCTCCTAGCCGGCTAGAGCGTCGCCCGTGGAGCTTGCCAACTTGTGTTGTAGCTCTGGGAGGTTTGTAACCATCTCTTGAAGCTAGTAAACTCACCCCTCATCTCAAGAATTGAGTCTCTTGACTTGAGAATGAGGAAGGGTTGTAAAGCCCTAAGCCTTAGTGGTTAACCTCAACAACGTGGACGTAGGCAAGCCTTGGTGGCGAGCTGAACCACGGGTTAAATCATTGTGTCACCTTGTACTTGATTTACATCATTTGCATTTCATATTGTTGTTGAGGTGATTTCTAGGGTTTGTGGTTGATCTACTTGTATGTTGTGTTCCTACCACTTCTAGTTCTCGATCTATAAATCTCATACCTGCAGGAAGCTAAGAAATTTCTCTGATTCAAGTTTACATTCACTGATTTTGAACTGCGACTTGAAGTTGTCTGTAGGTGCGGCAGTGCCGCTGTTCTGGCCCAGCAGTGCCGCTGTCCAGCAGTGCCGCGAGGTCAGAGCGGTAGTGCCGCAGGTTGAATTTGATAAAAGTTTAAGTGTTTGTTTTAATAGGCCTACTCACCCCCCTCTAGGCTAACCAGAGATCCTACACCCTGCCAACTGCTCCCCCGACAGAGTCACGTCCAGGGCATGACACAAGACAACAAAGCTTTCCTCCGGCCTCCAGGGGCTCGGGGGCTTCTGGACCCGCGTGTCAGCCCCTGGAGCCGACCTCCTTTGCCACCAAGAAGACTCTAGAAGGTCCACCCGGGTGAGGCCGGTCCAAGCCGACATAGCCTGACACGCAGAGTGTCAGAACAGAGCAGCCAGATGACGTCTAAGGCTTCTTCGGCACCAAGACACCTCCATGGTCCACGACGCACCGCTGTAAGACCCTCCTAGACTCCGGCGCACGTAGACCATAGACTAGATCTCCTAAACCGCTATGTACCCGACCTATCTCATTATATAAGGGATAAGGTCAGACCTAGGAGGGGGAGGATCGTAGATCGATCACCAGACACTCTATTCCTTTCCATCTGCCTCCGCTCACCGGAAGCAAGGCAACCTAGAGAGGGGCACCGAGAGCTCCTCCACCGCACTTCGTCGTCTTCCTCCTCTTAGACGAGGGGGAAGGCTCCACCGATGGCGAGGCAACCTTAGGATTAGCACCGAGCTAACCCCCTACCAAATCTCTCTCTACACTCTATTGTAACCCCCCGATTTTGGGTGCTTTTGAGTATAAGGATCATCAGCTGCTGGACGTAGGGATCGAATTGGCCCAAATCAGGATAAACCGTTACATTCTCTCTGCGTGATTCTTGTGTTCTTGAGTCCACCCGAGCCACCGGAGACCCATACCCTGACAACGACTCAAACAACTATGCTTGTCATAGTTCTGACCCCGCGACAGGCGGCTGCGCTCTGTGCTTGGCAAGGCCCGTAGTCCAGCAGTGCGCCTCGGAGGTGGCCACGCGCTGCGCCTTGGAGGGCCAGCTGCAGTGCGCTCGGAGGCGGCAGGCGAGTGGATAAGAGCGATAGAAAGAGGAACGAGTGGATAGGAATAAGTGGATGAGCATTTTTTTAGAAATGAGTTGTTGGGCTGGCGGCATGGCCCAGCAACGGTTCGTCACCATGGACGGACGCTCGGTTTAGAGTATTACCGCAAAAAAGGCACAAGCATGTGAATCGAGCATCTCATGCAGCAGCAACAGATGGAACCATTGCTCGTGTAGACACGCCGCGAGCTGTCGTCACCCATCCTCGCGGTCGCATAGACACGTCGTGAGCCATCATCGCCCCTCCACGTGGCCACGTTACCATAGCCCGAGCCTCCATTTCCCTCTGAGCAGCCGTGTAGATGCGCCATGAGCCCTCTCGACTGGCCGCGTGCCCGTGTCACCACGCCGATTCAAAAATCAGCAAGGTTTGCCGCCCCACAAGGGCACAAACCACCGATTGGGGCCGCTCAAATACTAGAGCTAGTATGGAGAAGGCACGAATCGAGTTTGGGGTGGCGGGAGTGGATGCGAAGAAGTTTGGGGAGGGCGAGAATCAATCAGAAGGATGGCCACCGACACACGGGATTGCTGGATGTGGAAGAGAATGAAATGATTCGGTCTCAGTGGGGTTTCATCGAGTTTTATTTGTTTTGGTAACTGTGATGGTTGGGTTTCATCCTGATGAAACTCTGTTTCTCTCTTTCCTCGTAAATACCCTGCCAACTCATCAAAAAGTTGACGTGGCATAGCAATAAATGAGAATGAAACTCGGTTGAAACCCTCGTTGAGATTGGCTTGAGAAGTTGTGGATCATGCGAAATTCAAGAATGTTGGTTACCAAAGAATCAGTCTGTGGTTAACTGTAGTTCTTGGCCTGATTAGAAATGTACATATACTATAAGATGTTGAATGTTAGAGGAAGACATGACTATTAGTGAGAGTGAATGTGGATAGTTAGTGAGGGATGATGTGAATGGCTTGCATGTTAGGAAAGACTTCAGAGATGATTAGTTTTATAAGAGATATAGATATAGATATGGAGTAGAATTTATTAGTAATTTATTTAAATATTTTTGTAGTAGAAGATATTAATAATTTATAGTTATTTGAATTTTTTGTAATAGAAAATGTTGATAATAGTAAAATCTATGACCGCGGAAGATTCCGCGCTCTCGGAGTACATCCGTGCGCTTGCTCGCCATGTCGCCTTCACGTTGTGCTGTCAACCAATCAGATCGTCGGAACGCTCAATAGGCACATGCCATTTGAGAGCTGTCTGATTGCATGCATTGCGTGCGCCTTACGCAGGTGGTGTCGTTACCACTCAAAAACTCAGATGAACCTCAGTCATTGCCTCTTTTCTTTCTTCGTTTTCTTGTCTATTCTCCGGTTGTGCTCTCCCCTCTGCATGTCGCGCAGAATTTGAATGGTAGGATTGTAGTTTTTTTTTTTGGACGAATAGAGTACATGCATAAGACTATACGAGACACACCTCGACTATATAGTTTTGGGCCAGCCCAATTAGTATAGTGGCATGGCATTCGTTGGCTATAGCAGTAGCGCTGCTCTAGCTCTACTCACTGACGGAGAAGGAATAGTCCCACCTTTTGTCTGTGCAAACAAGATGTCACGTTCGCTAGGTTTATAAACCGTACTTTTTTAATTAATAAATAATATTTTTTTCATAATAAATCAGTCAATAATACTTTTAGTCATGCTTTATTAGCCAAACAAACAGGACAAAGATAAATGACAGACTCTTATATAGGCACATGGATACGAGATATAGCGCGTGTTCGCTGGTCTGGTCCATCCAGACCAGCCGGCTGATCCCCCTTAGCAAACACTATTCATCAACCAGCCGCTACAGTATTTCTCTCTCACAAAACCAGCCAGTTTCAGCCAAGTTTCAGACTAGTGAACGGGGCCATATTTGAATGGTAGGATTACAATTTTTTTGGGGATAGAGAGAGTACGTGCATAAGACTATCTCTGTTCTCCTAAAATTTCTGTCACATCGAATATTTAGACACATGCATGGAGTATTAAATATAGACTAATTATGAAACTAATTACACAACTTGTGACTAATTTATGAGACGAATCTTTTAAGCCTAATTAACCCATGATTTGACAACGTGGTGCTACAATAACCATGTGCTAACGATAGATTAATTAGGCTTAAAAATATCGTCTCGCAAATTAGCCTCTATCTATGTAATTGATTTTATAATTAATTTATATTTACTGTTCTTTATTAGTATCTAAATATTCGATGTGACATAAATTTTAGGAGCGACTAAAAAACCAAACACCCGTCTATATACGAGACACACCACGACTGTATAGTTCTAGGCCGGCCCAATTAGTATAGTAGCATGGCAGTAGCGTATAGACCACCCCCACAGTGTATCAAATATCGATGCTGAAACAAGGAGAGAGAATGTTGAAACGAAGAGAGAGAAGAATTCAGTATCGATGCAACACATTGCAGGGGGCGGTGCTAGAGCCAGAAAACTCAGGCATCAAGGCATGTAGAAGCATCGGTGCTGATACGAATAAAAAACTATTTCACGAGCTGTTTCAGTATCGCTCACATTGTGGGCAGTCAATAGTCCCATCTTGTCTGTGCAAACAGGATAAATGCCAGACTCTTATATAGGCGCACGGATACAAGCAGGTAGCGCTAGTGAGTTGGTGCCTACCTGTAAAATACATGTTGTGGATTTTTTTCCACTGCCATTGAGTATTAGAGTGGAAAATATAGAAAATATTTTATCCCTTACACGTGCTTGCTGCTAATAAAACGAGCACGGTTGGTGTGCTTGTTACGGGCATGGGTAACCCTCGGGGGCGAATCTTAGGCCTCATATAAAAAAAACCTCCTCGTCTGTCCCATGTCAAGATATAGGTATGTAGCTATCTGTCTTATGGGGATACGGTACCGCTGTATATGGATAGAGTCAAGGATTGGAGATTTTCTCGATCTGTGTGAGAAGATCTTCTTCTTAATGAAAAACCGGTGGGGACGTCATTCCCCCGTGGATCGAGTTTTTTTTAACCCGTTGGGTACCTGTGACCCGAATGCACATGGATTTGAGTTAAAAATTGTACCCGTGATGAATCATGAGTTTTTTAACGGGTACTTTCTTTGTTCTAAATTATAAGTTTTTTTAACTTTTTTTTGTACATTTATTTTACTATGTATCTAAATATATGTCTAGATAATAGATGAATCAAAAAAGTTTAAATGCCTTATAACTTAGAACGGAGTGAGTAGATTTTATGTCGAAGGATATGGGTTTAGGATGGCAAGACCCGGCGGGTACAAACCCGTTGCCATCTCGCACACGGCTGTGTCCGCCCGTTCATCTTCTGGGCAAGCCGAGCGGCGGTGACCAGGCTGCCAACGACAGCAAGGATCAAGGTTCATCAATTTTTTTGAGTTCTTGGCTATCTTGTCTGTTCTCGATTCATCTAATTTAGGCCCCGTTCGGTTTACCTTAAAAACCGGTTTGTTCAGCTTCTTTTTTCAGCTGGAACAGTGTTTTTCTCTCACAACAATTTAGCTTTGGCTTGTTTTTTCAATCAATTTCAGCCAAGCGAACGGGGCCAAGCGAACGGATGTAATTTAGTATGTTTATTATGTTTTATTTATAAAATGGAAAGATTTTTTTTCTCCCTCAAGCTTCATCAAGTTAGAAATAGCTAGAAAAAAGATGTAAGAGCAAGTATAATAATATGTTATAAGCAGGCTAAATGATAAGATGGAGGAGAGAGGAGAAGCGAGCCGTAAGCTTACAACCGGCTTAGACATAAGAAACAAAAAAAAACTTTATGAGATAGACATGTGGGTCATATATTAATAGTGAATAACTAACTATTATATAGATTGACTGAGAGAAGACTAAAAAAAAAATCCTACTACTAATATAAGTGAGCTAAAAAAAGGGCTGTAAAGAAATCTTACGGCCCGTAGCTGGCTATATCGTTAGCCAGCTCTAATGAATGATTGAAGTCGAATATTCTAGGACCTCATTTTGCATTTCATCCTGGAACTCAAATTTCTAGAGTCGGCCATGGGCCACATCATTCTCCCTCGCCGTGTGGAGAGATAAATTAGTTAGATGATCTTCAACTGGCGACCGCTTTCTGCGAAAAAAAAAGTCTCGTAAATAAATTGCCTGACCAACACCTCTTCACGTATGCAGCCTCCCCAATCGCCGTCCACCATCCTCGCCCGCTCCGTCGCCTCGCCTCGCCTCCTCCACTTCCGTCCATGCTGCGTCCGCGCCTCCGCGGTCCGCCTCTTCTTCTCTCCCAGCGGCTGCGCTTACTCTCCCCTGGCCATGCCGCGTCGATGCGGCGCGCAGCCCTGCCGGCAGCTGCGGGCGCGGACGCGGCGACCAGCACTGCTGGCAGCTACGTGCGTCGTAACGAAGAGGCGGCGACGGCCACGCCTCTCCCAGACCTACCGCAGGTCCCCAGCAACAACGCCGGTCCGCTGCCAGCGCGGTTCCTACACCTCCGTCCGTATTTTCCTCCTGCAAGTCTGCAGGTCTTTGGTTCCTCCTGTGCATTACAGGACTCAAAACTGATGCTGCAGTACCAACATTCAACTTCGATTTATAGCTGCAACCTTCAGGTCTGATGTTGCACTCAGTTATCTTACATTTATTGTGTATGCTAATGATATCTATATTTTCTGTGTTCCCAGTTGAGGATCCAAACTACGTAGGGTTGACATTGGGTATCTTGGTCTATTCTGTCTGGCCAGCTGCTTGCTGTCTCATTCCACAAATTTGTGAGGTGGTACTATTTTCTTAATTCGTACGATTTCTTATGAACATTAGTTCACTAAATTTAGGGGTCCAGTATCATATTAGTCATGTAATATATATACATTTTCTTCATGATTATGCCAGTTAGATGCTGTTCCATGCTTGTGCTATTTGGCTATTTTTTCATGCTTATGATAGTTACTGATGCCACTGAAACTGTTTCCTTAAAGCAAATCTTCTTCTTTGTCGTGATAAAAAAAATCTTCTTCTTTGTTAGCAGAGATGAACTATGTCACTATGTGTAGCTCCATCCAGGTTCACAGGCTTCAAACAGTTATGCTGGCAGGTAACTAGCATTGCTTTTTTTTCCTGTTGCTGGCATCATTATTGAATATTCTATGACATAATCTATTTGCCATGTTCCAAATTTTAAATGCTTGTTTCTTTATGATTCTGACCAATCAGGGTTAGCACTGTAATAGTGGCATACATGTAAGGAAAGCTTTTGGCCAATGGTATCAGATATCCTTATATATATATATATATATATATATACACACACACACACACACACACACACACACACGAACTGAATTAAAATCTCTTTTATGTTTGTTTTTAGCCATTTTTGTTGTTACAACAGGCCATTTAGTCGTAGTCGTCTGATATTTTATATTTAACCTACATGTATGAACTGAGTTAAAATATTTTGATGTTTCAAGAATGAAGATCTAGGCTTTCGGGAATTTTAAACTTTGTGCTTATTTTGTGGTCCATAACTTTTGTACTATTCAGTGCTCTTTTGGGTGATGACACTTCACAATCATGAAAAATATCAACAAATACGTTGTTTTATCTTCTATCTTGCTTTGTCAGAGCTTACATATTCTTTCGTGTGAGCCAAGGTTTTTGCCATCCTAATACTTGACAATTTATAGTCATGTTTGTCGGGCTTCAAACATTTATTTCAGCAGGGTGCAGCACTAGACATGTATAGCTCATTTGAGCAGCAGAACATTACCTTATCTAAAACATTGTACACATCTTATTAAGGAGGTAAAGTTTGGTTGTTTCCCCTTTTGTTCAGTAAAGTGGCCAAGGGCCACCTGGACCCAGCTAGCCTATATGTTTCATCTCCTGTTAAGATTATAGCTCTGAGTGTTTTGTAACAAACTAATATTTCTCATGATGTAGTCAACAATGCAGATTAAATAATAAAAATATGTTCACTACTCTTTGCAACCTCAATTTCCCCTCTTTTTAGATAACAAAATTTGTTTATACAGTGCTTCAGTATTGTCCATTCCTTCCATATGTTGTCTTTTCACAGTCCATTGGTTTTACCATTGCTAATGGCGTATCTCATATAGGACTGAGTTATGCCCAGATAAATCTGCCAATTACAACATGCTCAAATGTGCAGTCCTGCCTGTGCTTTTTTTGATCTCAGATCTTTTTGCTCAGTTTTGGTTCCACCTGCGCACATCAGTTGTTTCTTTCAGCTTTGCTTCTTGACTACCTCAGCTATATTGTGCTCCCTGTCCTTAGTGGTACAGGTGGTTGTTCATTCCCTTTATTCAATTTTCTGATTAACTACACTATATCCCTTTCTTGGAGAAACCATGTATCATTTCACTGGATGAATAAACTATTATGTTGTTGGAGAACATATGATGTTGGCTTGATGAATATAGCAGCTTATACTTTCCCTTTTGGCTTCTACTGATGAAATGTAGCTAAGCCACACTGTTGATCAGGTGAATTAAATTTTTGGGTTCATCTAGGGGATTGCCGTTTACTTTCGTGGTTATTTCTTTCTAATCCTGACCACACAGACAGTTGATTGATTTGAATTTTATTTTTTGAATATGCATGTTAAAAATGACGGTTGATAACCTTGCCTGATTAGATGGTATTTGTTTTATATTTATTGGCACAGACGGTTTTGGCTTAGAATTAAGAAGCATAAAGCATGACAAATACACATGTATACATTTATACTCCCTTCCTTTCTGTTTACACACACCTGTGCATGCCTGTGATTGTTTTCGTAGCATAGGCTACCTGCTACTCTTTTGCTTCTATGCCTATAGTTATATCCTACAGGCTCAAAGCACATGCTATTCGTTTTGCAGTTGAGTTCTGAACAACTGAGTTATGCCTCTGGAATTAATCTGCAGGTGGTTCAGCTAGCATAGTGACCTGTAGTCTTCCTGGTGTGCCATTAAAAAAGATCGTAATGCCATGTGAGCTCCTGAAAAAGTTCAGCGGTCTTCAGCGCCACGGCTTCAACTTTTTTGTGTCCTCCATGCCACTGCCGTCAGTTTAGGCTCTGTAGGTGTGAAAAGTCGAAAATACCCTTAAGTTTAAATGTCATTAATTTTTTTTTGAGCATCTTAATGACTTCAAATGAAAAAACTCAAAACTAGAAAGTTGTAGATCTCGTTGAGATCTATAATTTTCATATAAAAATTATTTTCATTTAATTTCGCAAAAAAAAGATATGATTTTTCTAAGATATATTAATCATATAAAATCATATTTTTTGCGGAATTAAATAAGGATAATTTTTATATAAAAATTATAGATCTCGACGAGATCTGCAACTTTCTAGTTTTGAGTTTTTTTTTCATTTGAAATCGTTAAGATGTTAAAAAAAATTTAATGACATATTTAAACTTAAGGGTATTTTTGACTTTTCACACATGCAGTTTGACGGCGTTAGCCCAAACTGACGGTAGTGGCATGGAGGGCACAAAAAAGTTGAAGCAGTGGCGCTGAAGACCGCTGAACTTTTTCAGGGGCTCACAGGACATTGCGATCTTTTTTAATGGCCCACAGGGAATTCCCCCGTTATCTAAAGCGAGCATAAGAATGAAGCCAAAAATTTTCGGGCTTTTCAAAAGGAGAGATGCTATTTAGATGAAAACAAAAGTGAAGTGTGCCATTACTGTTTGCTTATGAGAGAACATAACCTTAGGTGTGCACCATGTTGGAATGTCAAAATACCAACCTTTTGTGTATGTATACTTATTTCAGTATAACATTTAGTGAGCTTCTGCTGTGTTTCTAAGCTTATGCTTGCTGTATAAAATCTTCTAAGCAGTGTCTAATTTTGTCCAAAATTTTGGTGTTTTAGATATAGGCTTCACAGATACTCTCGAATTGTTAGTTTCAGACCCGGTCACTGAATTGTTTAAAAAAAAAAAAGGGTTAAGTCCAATTTACACACTCCAACTTGCAGCAAAGTTCGGATTTCAACCTCGAACTTCAAAGCCGGACAACTTTGGTCCTCCAACTCTCGAAAAAGTTCAACTTTCAACCTTCTGGGCAGTTTTGCGGGTGAACAGTAACTTTTGATATTTTCGGGAGCGCCAAAATTTTATATTATTTTTTCGAACATCTTAACGTCCTCAAATGAAAAAACTTAAAACTACAAAGTTGTAGATCTCATCGAGGTCTACAATTTACATATAAAAATTATCTTCATCCGACAACGTATTGAAGGGTTTTCTATTTTTTGAAATTTGAGTCTCATCACGCGATAAAATATGATCTTTGAAATTTTTATATTATTTTTCGAGCATCTTCTATGTTTCAAATGAAAAAACTCAAAAACTACAATGTTGTAGATCTCATCGAGGTCTCTGTTTATATATAAAAATTATCTTCATCCGACATCATTGAAGGGTTTTTTATTTTTTAAAATTTGAGTCTCATCACGCGTGAAACAATTTTGTCGCGTGATGAGACTCAAATTTCAAAAAATAGAAAACCCTTCAATACGATGTTGGATGAAGATAATTTTTATATGTAAATTGTAGACCTCGATGAGATCTACAACTTTGTAGTTTTGAGTTTTTTCATTTGAGGACGTTAAGATGCTCGAAAAAATAATATAAAATTTCGGCGTTCCCAAAAATATCAAAAGTTACTGTTCACCCTCAAAGTTGAAAGTTGAACTTTTTCGAAATTGGCCAAAACTGCAACGATTTCAAGTTATTGAAACCAGCTTGCTGCAAGTTGGAGGGTGTAAATTGGACTGCAACGTGTTATTACCAGCGCTCAGCCTATGCGGGCGCGGCGGAGCGCGCCGGACGTGCTAGTAAGAGATGGACAGGCAGAGAATACAGACCTAGAGCGACAATGAACCAGACACGAGAAAGAGAGGTCGACGTGACTTTGTTTGGAAGAGATAAGGGAAGAGAAGTCGATGTGACTTTGGTCGGAAGAGATAAGGGGTAGTATGGTCTTTCATCTATTTGTTTTATTTTCACTCTACTTTCATTATAATCTTAAATTTGCTTAAACTATATGAAATAGACGAGAAAAAAGATAAAGAGTAGTATGCTCTTTCATCCTTGCTTTATTTTCCTTTATTTTTAGTATGTGCTAGTAACACCATTAAATAATAAGTACATCTGACTGAAATTACATACATGGATCAAATTCATGCTCAATTATTACTCCATTTATTCCAAACTGCAAGTTATTCCGACTTTCCTAGGTACTTAGCAACGTATCTAAATATATGTTATGCCTAAAAATACATACCAAAAGCTATTTGTCTAAAAAATGTTTTGAATAAAATGGACTATGATTTATAAATCCATCCATGAAACGAAAAGTTTGTTGCTGGTCCAATTGTGGAGGGCTTTGTGAATTTGAATTGATTTGTTGACATGAAATTTAGTTGATCTAAATAAACATTTTATTTAAATTTATGGTTGTTCACATTTGTATTAAAGAAGTAATAAAATAATATACGGTGTTCTTGTTCATTCTTGGGTCATGGTTGTATATACGCATTAAACAGGTTATATATTCAGTTAAATAGACAATCTATATCATATATATAAACTGTACCTTTAACTATCTCTGTCTGTGTCTCTGTCTCAGTATCTCGTTGCAAAAAAAACTCGCATATATACGGTGTGGAGAGATTAATTGACGACCGCTCAAGCTTGAGCAAAATCCATTGTTTCCTCCGCAGCCGCAGCAGTAGACTGGTCATCAGAGCAGAAAAAATGTCTCCTTACCTGCTCGCCGCCGGCGCGCTTATCGTCTTCCTCTACGCCTTCAAGAACCGCAGGAGCAGCAATAAGCTCCCGCCGTCCCCGCCGTCGCTACCGCTGATCGGCCACCTTCACCTCATCGGCCGCCTCGCGCACCGATCCTTGCACGAGCTGCAGCTTCGCTATGGCGGCGGCGGCGGCCTCCTCTACCTGCAACTCGGGCGCAGGCGGACCTTTGTCGTGTCCACCGCTGCGGCGGCAGCGGACCTGTTCAGGAACCACGACCTCGCCTTCGCCTCCCGCCCGCACAGCGTGTCAGGTGACAAGCTGATGTATGGCTGCAACAACGTGTCGTTCGCGCCATATGGCGGCAACTGGCGCCGGCGCAAGAAGATCGCCACGGTCCACCTCCTCTCCCAGCGCCGCGTGGAGTCGTTCGCGCCCGTGCGGGCCGCCGAGGTGGCAGCGCTCGTCGCACGTACCCGCCGTGCCGCGGAGGCGGGGTTGGCCGTGGAGCTGAGGGAGCTCCTGTACGGCTACACCAACGCGGTGATCACACGAGCGGCCACCGGTGCCGCCGGGGCAACAGCAGAGAGGCTGAAACAGCTGCTGGGGAGCTCCGCGGCGCTGATGGTGGGCTTCCAACCGGAGGACGTGCTGCCGGATGCGCCGGCGAGGTTTGTGAGATGGGCGACGGGCCTTGATAAGAAGCTCGACGACATGGCCGAGGCGTGGGATAAGTTCTTGTCCGAGTTAGTGGCCGTGCACAAGGAGAAGGGTGCAAAGGAGGAGGATGAGGACTTCTTGGACGTCTTGCTTCGGCTGAGGGAAGAAGGTACCGACGGGCTCGAGCTCACAGACGATCGCATCAAAGCTATCACCGAGGTTAACTTTGCAGAAATGCTCCATCTGTTAGTTTTTCAAGAAAAGTTTATTATTTAGCAATATTGGTCCTCTCATTCGTGCTCGATTCTTGCGTCTGCAGGACATGATAGCCGCCGCAACTGAAACATCAACTCAAACGCTGGAATGGACCATGGCCGAACTCATCGCCAACCCGCGGGTGATGAGCAAGCTCCAGGACGAGATAGCGCGAGTCGTCAGCGCCGATCAGACGGCCATTGCTGAACCGGACCTGAACAAAATGGAGTACCTAAAGGCAGTGTTCAAAGAGGTGCTTCGGCTCCACCCACCAGCGCCGCTCCTCGTCCCGCACGAATCAACAACGCCAGCGGTCGTGCAGGGCTACGAGATCCCGGCCAAGACGGCGCTCTTCGTCAACGTGTGGGCCATCGGGCGGGACCCCGCTGCGTGGGACACACCGGACGAGTTCCGCCCGGAGCGGTTCATGGGCGGCGGTCCCCCGGTGGACTTCAGAGGGACCGACTACCAGTTCATCCCGTTCGGCGCCGGCCGGAGGATCTGCCCCGGCATCAACTTCGCGCTGCCGGTCTTGGAGCTCGCGCTCGTCAGCCTCCTGCGTCACTTCGAATGGGAGCTCCCCGCTGGCATGCGCCCAGCAGACCTCGACATGGGCGAGGCGCCGGGGCTGACGACGCCGCGGCAGGTTCCCCTTGTCCTAGTCCCCAAGTGCAAGACGCTCGTTCGGGCAGCACTGCAGTAGCACAAGGGATTTGATGTGCCGCCATGGTTACCGAGGTTCCATTTCTCTTTCCGTAGTATGCACAGCCAAGATCCCTGTGTCCTCTTTGTTTGAACATCTGAATAATGCTTGCTTTCATTTCTGAAAACGGACAGATGAAATGAACTGCGATTCCATGTCGTGAATGAAGTCTGAACAGCAGCGTGCATGCGTGAGTGCTGGTGCGCATCGTTGTTCAGAAGAAACCTTAACTTTTTTACCAACAAATGAAGCTGATGCAGAATTAGCAATCCAAAAGTACACGGACTGGAGAGCAATAAACTCAAAGCTCCAGAAAACCATATACAGATTAATCAAAATTAAACATGAGCCATGGTCAAGGATAATCACATAACATGTTCAGAGGAAAACCATAGTATCTGGAGGAGGGTGTTCCCAGAGGAAGTATAGATTAATCTAGAAGCAGGAACTAGTGACAAGCTTCACGGTACCGCCTACCGATGCATACATAAACCACAATACAGCTCCATCAGTAACGAAACCTAGTAAAAAAATCGCTTGAAGTTCCCCACAAAAGTGTGACACGATTTCTCATCTTTGAATCCTGCATCAAAGAGGCAACTAAATGAGCCACTGCCAGCAGCACAGATCATACAGGGTACATGAGGAAAGCAGCATACACGGAAGATTAGCAAGCAGAGACCTTTTTTCTAGTAGAAGTACTCATCATCGGGTGACTCCACGTTTCTGGTGCCTGTAAAGACATGAGAAGATCAGTGTACAAGAAAGAGATCAGATGAAAAACAGGAGATGCAAGAGCACAGGTCGTACCAGCTGGTGTGAGCCAATCTTGAGTACAAACAAGCATTTCAATATGGCTCTCACCAGCCAACTCACACATTGCGAGTCCTGCAGTTCTTGTTGCTACCCTGCTGTCAGTAATGCACGGTAGTGCCAATATATCGCGTGCCATCTGAGAAATTGTAGGGTAGATCAGGCTATGTTCCTTCCACCACTGGAGAACACTGGGCTTGCATGAAGGACGACCTGGACGAGTCTCTTGCAGGTACTGGCCAAGCTCAGTCATCGGTCGGTCACAACATCGATGCTCAGAGTCATGATAATAGTAATACGGCTTAGAGTCATGATAATACTATCTGCATCCTCAACAATTCCCTTGCAGGTTTTTGACCCGGTAGTGCAGTTAGGATCATCCACCTGATCTGTGTATTCATTGAAGAGGTTGATAAATGTATCACACACTTCATGCATATAGTCATGTTTTCCATTCTCTTCAACAAAAAGCTCGATGCATTTGAGACTGTATTTAGGGTCCATGACCATAGGCATACAGAAATGTAAGAAACAGAATTTCCAGCATTCCTTGAACTTCTGTTTTATCTTCTCCACCACTTTGGAAAATGCTTTATCACTCGTATATCGACTGCTGGAATGAGCCTCACTATACACATTTTTCAAAGTGTCAAAGAGATTGGATGGACTAGGAAAGTTTGGCATCGAGTCAATATATTCATGAAAATGTTGCAACATCTCAGAAATCTCACTTGCTGTACTCCAGTCCTCCGGTGATGCTGCATATCTGATGTTGGGATACTGCACTGCTGAATGGTTTGAACTCTTTGCATACTTGGGGCACTTTGCTGATTTCTCCATGATTTTGTTAAGTTCATCCAATCCCACATGGATAACCTGATCAAGTAAATGAGTTGCAGAACGTACTACAAACAAGTTCCGGTTTGCATTGACTTTGTTCCATTTCTGTAGACTGGTTTTGACATTTGAAGCCACTGAATCATCAACGAAAACATCATCCACTACAATGCTGAAAACTTTGTCATGAAGATCCCATTCTCTAATAGCTTCCACTGTGATATCACTGAATTCTTTTGCATCGCAAGAGGGGTCCATGGGAGAAAATGTGATGATATTTTGCTGCTTCTCCCATTCATCATTGATGTAGTGAACAGTCAAGCACAAGAAGGCCAAGTGTGGATCATAATGCCACATATAAGCACTCAAGCAAACCCGACTGCGTAAAGCAGCTAACTTCTCCTTTAGCTTGGACTTTTCTTGCTGAAACAAGTCACAGATGTTCCCTATGAAGTCATGGTGAGATGGCATATTGACCATAGGATTCAAGCAAGCAGCTACCTTTCTGAATCCATCTTGCTCCATCATCCTTGGTAGGTGCCCGTGTATGGCCAATATCATGACAAGTTCTTCAGGAGAACATTTCTGATCGACCTTCTGGTTCTTCTGACTCGAGTCATTAGGAAAGTCCTGCTGAGGCAATGCGATTTCCCCATGAGACTGGTTCTTATGCTGGTCGGTGGAAAGCTCAGGTGCTGCAAGTACATCATGAGAGCCATTCTGATCAACTTCCTGATTTTTGTCATTCTTGTTGGTGTGTGTGTCAGGGAAGGCAAGTTCCTGCACAGGGACTGCATCTGCTGCACCTGTGCATTTGTTTTGGCGGGATAGCAGGAATGGCAGCTTCTTCTGGTTTGGGTCAGAGCTGTCGGCTGGTGTGCTCTTCCTTGTAGATGGCAAGTGTCTACCCACCTGCTGCTTTGGCCTCTTCTGAGTCCTAGGGCTGCACTTGAACTGGTGATTGCGCAGTCCGGTAGTGCCATTGGTGCTGTTGTAGTTGAATACACGGTGGCAGTGCATGCATTCAGCCTGCACAACCTTTCCATCAACGAAGGTGGGTATGAAGTCTTCCCACACCTTTGACCAGAGCCTTTTACTCGTCCTTGTCCCAGAGAACAGCCGGCCGGGGATGTTGCCAGTGCTCTCTTCTCCGTCACCTATGTCATTGTTGGCACAGTCCAGCACATCTTCCACACCTAGGCACCAAGAGACACAATCTGTGAATATGGACAAACATGAGAATATTTCATGTCTACATTGTCCATGTGCAATCGAGAAAGTTAACTGAACAGAGTCTTTTAATACAGATCTCAGTTCCATAGCCTGAAAGAAACTTGTTCCATATTTAGGCGCCTGAATTTTCAGGCGACCTGACACAAACAACTAGTACAATTAAAAGGACAACTCACAAGAGACAATTCATAATTTTTTTTTCTGCATCAAACAATGACAAAATTACCTATGGCCTGAACAATAACAAAAAAATCAGACACTGTAGGAGAAGTGCTGAAAGAAACGTGTTCTATAGCCTGAGCAGAGAGACATATAGAGAGAGATGTAGTTCTGTACCATTGTCTTCTTCACCGATGTAGTTGGGGGAAACATCACAATCTTGACTCATACCTACAAAACGATAAGGCTAAATCATCCACTCTGGTTCGCATATCTCATTTCCGAAATAAAACGAATCAACCAACAAAAACAAAAATTCTACCGCGACGAACGATTGCACGGGTAGCAGTGCATATACTAGAAACCATCAAGAACTTGGCAAAGGACACACCAACCTTTACAATCCCACGGGACGAGAGGAGGATCACTGGATCTAGGTTATCGGAATCAGGGGAGATAGAGAGGGAGAGAGGGGAGCAGGGCATTCGTACCTGACCCGGAAGAGACGAGGTCGTAGCCGCTGCACTGCAATGTAGCACTACCAGGAAATCCACCGCCGTCAGGGGAAATCGGTACTCTGGGGTAGTGGAGGGAAGTGGAAAGCATTTTCCCGCCGCTTTTCCCCGCCTCAGCCCCTGCCTGGGTCGGCGCGCCAACTCGTGGAGCTGGACAGCGGATAGCACGGTCCACGGCCCACTCCGGCGAGATTCTCACATGATAGGCTAGATAAGTGGATAGCACGGCCTAGGGCCCGTTCGCTATGTCCTTTTCCATTTTAGTCGCTATTCATGGCCCGAAAAAAAAATGGTTTACCTAAATGAACTGACGGTTCATAGAGTTCTTCAGATACGACATTTAGAATCGTAATATTCATAAATAGTGTTATATATACTATTGAATTAATTAGGAAAGTTCAAGTATTGCAAACTGTTTCATCAAAATAGCTTTTTAACAAACAGCAAGAAAGCTGCCTAAACATCAGAAATATGCAAAAATGACTACCATAAGTACCATTGGTCAGAAACAGTCTGAACTTTCTGTACGAATACATCAAACCGGTGCAGCAGCCAGAAGGGCTGCAGGGGTTACCATCTAATTAGACCAAACAAGCATCGAAGAGAAAACTCAAAGCTCTAAAAGAACCATACAGCCATACAGGTAGCAACTAGCAAGTGAACATTAAGATATTAAGACATCCGAATATACTGGAGTACTACTTATCAAGTAAAAGCACTTAAGCAGAGAGAGTGCCCATAGGACAAGTATCTGAAACTAGAGGTAGAAACTGTTGACAATCTCCTCTACTCACACACGCAAAAGATTCATTACAACTCCATCAGTAACTTAATCTAGTATCCAGAAATTGGCGCTAACACCATCTGAAGTGCCTCACAGCTTTCCATCTTCGAATCCTGCATCGTCAAGGTAACTAAATCAGCCGTTGCTAGTCGCATCAATTACAGGGAGGTACATTAGAAAAGCAAGGCTTACATGGAATATTAGATTCAGGAATGGTAAAATATTCAGTTTTGAAGATTAACGGTTGAGTCCACCCTTGTAGTACCTATAAAGACATGCAGGTTTCAGTTATTAAAGACTGATTACATATAATAAGATACAAAAAAAAGGGAGCAAGAGCACAGGCTATACCAGCTGGTGCGAGCCAGTCCTGAATACAGACAACTCTCAACCCCGCTTCCATAAACTGGCTCAGACAAGAATAGTCTCGCGGTTCTTATTGCTGCCTTGCAGTCAGTACAGCATGGTAGTGCCAATATATCACGCGCCATCCGACCAATTGAAGGATAGGTCAGGCTGTTTTCTTTCCACCATTGGAGAACACTGAACTTACCTGTTGGATGTTGTGCCTCTTGCAAGTAATGATCAAGTTCAGTCAGTGGTCGCTGACGATACGGATATTCAGTGTGTAGATATAACTCATGCAGAATATCTCTGCCTATGCACTCTCCCGTCCTAATTTTAGACCAAGAACTGAAGTCAGGTTCTTGGTCCTTGTTTGAATATTCACCATAGAGGTTAAGCAATGTATCATGCACTTCGCAAATATAATCATCTATGTCGCTGTCGACAGTATACATACTCTCTATAGTGAACGGTTGTATGCGTGACTTGATGCGTTCCAGACGGCATTTAGGATCCATGACCATAGGCATACAAAAATGCAAGAAACAGACTTTCCAGCATTTATTGAACTTCTTTTCCATATTCCGCCTCATAATTGAAATTCCCTCCTCCTCCTCCTCACGTAACTAGACTTGCCAGTGTGTCTTGAACCTATCAACATCACAATTGCGAAGCACCTTTTCCTTCACATTCCACACCTTATCAAACAGATTATCTGGACTAGGAAATTTGTGGACCAAGACCTTGTATCTATGAAAGTCTTCCAAGTATTTACAATTTTTCTGTGCTTTTGTCCAAGTAGACACTGATGCATATCTGCACTTGGGATAATGTGCTAGTGAAGGGGTGGGATACATCCTGGAACACTTCGTGGAATTCTCCATTATTGTGTCAAGTTCATTCAGCCCCACCTGAATAACCTCATCAAGTAAATGAGTTGCATAACGTGCCACAAACAAGCTCCGTTTTGCAGCACTTTTGTTCCTTTTCTGAAGACTGGTTTTGACAGTTGAAGCCACTGAATCATCAATGAACGTCATCCAGTATAATGCTGAAAACCTTGTCATCAAGACCCCATTCTCCAATAGCTCGCAATATGGTATTACTTAACTCTTCTGCAGAGGGACGCACGTCGCAAAATTTGATGATCTTTTTCTGCTTCTTCCATTCATCATCGATATAGTGAACAGTCAATTACAAGAATAAACGTCGTGGATCGTAGAGCCACGTGTCTGCACTCAAGCAAACTTGACATGGTAAAGCTGCTAACTTCTCCTTCAGCTTGGTCTTTTCTTGCTCAAACAAGTTAAAGGTCTTCCTCATCAGGTCGATGCGGGATGGAATCTTGACCGCAGGATTCAAGTGAGCAACAAGCTTCCAAAAGCCGTCTTGCTCCACCATACTTGTTGCGTGACCGTCCATGGCTAATTTCCTGACGAGTTCTTCATAAGAAATGTTCTGATCAGTCCCTTGATTCTTCTTATTCGGATCAGTGGAAATACCTGGCAGAGCTATACCCATCTGCTTAGGTGCTGCAGGTTCCTCATGAGACCCATTCTGAATAGCTTCCTGATTCTTCCTATTTGTGTCTGTGGGAGTGTCAAGCAAGGCAAGATCCTGCCCGGCCATTGCATCTGTTGTGCCTGAGCCTTTCCTGAGGCTGGATAGCTGGATTGGGAGCTTCTTCTGTTTTGGATCAAAATTGGCTGCTGCTGTGCTCTTCTGGATAGATGGCAGAGATGTATGTTCATGCAGCTTTTGCCTCTTCTGAATTTGAATCCCAGGGCTGCACTTGGCCTGGTGATTCCAAAGGCTAGAGGTGCCGCAACAGTTGAAGATCTGGTGGCAGTGCATGCATTCAGCATGCGCAAGCTTCCCGTCGACAAAGGAGGGTATGAAGTCATCCTACACCTTGGAAGTGAGTTTTTCTTAGGCTTTGTACCCAAGAACAGTGGACTGTCAGTGCTCTTTATGTTGGCATTGCCAACTGCATATTCCACACCTAGGCATAAAAAAATACAGTATTTCAATATGAAACAGGTTGATGTAAGTTCTGCTGCAAATCAAACACTGTCCTAATGCCATAGAAACAACTCTCCTTCAAAAATTTAACTTAACATGCTTTTTTCCGTATACAATGAGACGGGTTAACTGAACAGACTTTAAGCTGAGAAGTAAACTGAAAAGGCACTGTGGCTGGACATGAAGCAACTTGAGCCCAGATACATTGCTAATCAAGCATTGTCCTAGTGCAATTGAACAAACTTTCATGCGTGAGGTTAAAACAGAGCCACTTTTTCATACAGGAAAAATCAAACAAACTTAGTGGATTAATCAACAACTCTGCAGTGTTGTATATGTAAAACACTACTGAACAACCAAGAAAAGAAGTCTAATAACATTTGAGGGATAAACATGAAGTATCATTCACTGTTAGATAAATGCTAGTACATAGCAGCATGTAACGTCTAGCTAAATGAGTCGTCCTTGACTCCTCGTCCCTGTCCCTGGATGTTGTTGCTCACCAGTTATTTCCCTCTAAATCAATCGAAAAGGGACTGTGCCCAGGTCGGAAAAGTAAAAAATGAGGACCATCATATTACACATCAACCACCTCGACCAGCCCAAAAAGGAACTTACCATCCACCATCCTCTCGTCTTTGTTGCCGCTGCAGTCGGGATTGGGACTGTCACACTCTTTGGGTTAAACCTACACACCAGACAAACCAAATAATCTTATCCATCTGGTTTCTGAGTCGATTTTCCGAGATAATGACCAACCGAATGGACCAGAAACAAAGTATGCAAAGGAAACCAGGTATCGATGCATTTTGTACCAAAGATCATCAAGAAACAGGGAGAAGTGCATACCGATCTTAACCTTTTACAGCTCCACGGCGCGCACGAGAGAGGGAAGGATCAATCGGACGAGATGGATGTGCAGAGCTGGGGTCCCGGACTCCGTGCGGGCTGCGGAGCTCTCTAAATCGGGGGAGATGAAGCGGGGGACGTGGCGGCGTCCTTGCCTCCGCGGCGGCGCGGCGGAAGAAACGAGACGCCAGTGGCGGGAATAGGAATGGCCTTTCGCGCTGTTTTTTTCACTCCGCCCGCCAAGGCCTTTGGAGGCATTTCGTCATGGGCTACTTTTTTATTTAGAGGCCCATGTTGCGGCCCGTCGTAGCTGCACTAGCAGGAGGGGGGGAAAGGGCGATATATTATATAATAATCCTATAATCCGTGCGATGCATCTGTCGAACCACTCGTACTCGCAGCTATAACCCGGACGTCCGCGCTAGCGTCGGACGCCTGCTGCCCCTCGATGTGCTCCCGCCTGCAACTAATCCGCACCACCACACGAATGCATGCGAGCCCATTTCCATCGGGATGCCCCCACGAACGTCCAACACGCCTGCACCTCGCGTCCCCGCGCCTCAGCCCCATCTCCATTTGACTTGGTCAAACCTCAAATGAGACACTAAATGACCCTCATACCAAGTTTGATCATCTCCCATCCCTCATCCCATTTGAGAAAGTTTTATCCACTAGTTTTCTTGAATCTCATATAGACTTTCGAAACTATGTCGCCCACACTTGTGAAATTTGAACTACATTTTGTTCAAACCTCAAATGAAAAAAAATAGCCTATATAAGGATTGTAGATCTTGATGAGCTGAACAAACTTGGTATTCAAAACTTTTCAATTTGAGACAATCTAGGGTTCCAAAAAACCGGTTTGTAAGCATCGAAATTTAAAATCACAAATTTGAACCGTGCCTATCTCAAATGGAAAGTTGACCAAAACAAGAATTGTAGATCTTGATGAGTTGAACAAACTTGGTATTCAAAATTTTCAACAGTCATTTAGAGTTCATAAAAGTGTTGTTTTTTCATTTGACCAAATTTGACTTGGTCAAACTTGCTCAAATGAGACAACAGATGAAAAAACTCTGAATACCAAGTTTGATCATCTCAGCAAGATATACAATTGTTACATAAGCTCATTTTCCCATTTGAGAAAGTTTTATCAAACACTAGTCACAAATTCTTGAATCTCATATAGACTTTCTAAAACTATGTCACACACTTGTGAAATTTGAACTACGTTCAAACTTTCTCAAAATGAAAAAAAATAGCCTATATAAGGATTGTAGATCTTGAATCCATGACCATGACTCCATGAGACCCATGAAGCAATGTGCTTGGCTATTTCTACTCATGTCTGCGAAGATTGGTGCTTATATGATGTTTGATGTATGATGTATCGTATCTTTATCTTATTTGTTGCTTTACTCTTTAGTCTTTCGGCTTAATCTAGATAGATTATGGACTCATAGAGTGGTGTAAATGCATGATATATATATATATATGCTTTTACTCAATATCGAAAAAAAAGTATCCGTGCGAAGTCAAACAATCGAATCCGAATCCAACAGAAATATGAAAACAAAAAAAGTGATATCCGTTCAGTATCCGATCCGTTTTCATCTAGCAACAACTAATCCGCAAAAAATGCATGCGAGCCCATTTCCATCGGGATGCCCCAACGAACGTCAAACACGCTTAAAATCCCATTTGTTTGCCTCGCTCGCAGGAGCACCCCCCAAACGCGCTCTGTCCCCCCTTCCCCAACGCACCCCATTCCCCAACTACAACAACAAAAAAAATATGTAGTGCAACATTGATAAACATGCACTGCAACATCGAAAATATCTACTGCAACAACGAAAAATATCTACTGCAACAAACGAAAAATATGTATTGCAGCATCGAAAGAATATGTAGTGCAATATTGAAAACATGCATTGCAACATCGAAAAAATATATTGCAACAACGAAAAATATCTACTACAACAACGAAAAAATGTGTACTGCAACATTGAAAAACATGTACTGCAACATCGAAAAAACATATACTGCAACATCGAAAAAAATATGCTACAACATTCGAAAAATATACTACAACATCTCAAGCAGTAGTACTACAACATCGCAAAAACATCTGTTGCAACAACCCAAAAAAATCCCATTGCAACATTCGAAATCATCTGTTGCAACATAAAAAAAACCATTGCAACACGGTAAGATCTGACCCCGAGAGCTCGCCGGAACCCTAGCCACCGCCGCATCCCTTAGATCCAGAGAACGAGGAGGATGAAAAGGAGGAGAGCTCATATCCAGAGGAGGAGGAGGACGGCTCAGATCCAGATCCAAAAGAAGAGGAGCATGGCTTAGATCCAGGTCCCTCCGCGACCTACCTCGTCGGAGCCGTCGCCATCGTCCTCGTCTCAGGTGGGGGTGCGGGAGCCGGGTCGCAGGGAGAGTGGGGTGCATGGAGGTCGCGAAGGGGCGAGGGACGGAGGGAGGGAGGGAGCACGGGCGGGCGGGGCGCGCATCGAGCTCGCGTGCGCGGCGCGCGGTGTCCCCGTCCCGGGGATGGCCCAGAGAGCGGGCAGGAAAGCGGGAGGAGAGCGAGTGCGGGAGAGATCGAGTGCGGGAGAGCAGGCGGAGTGCGAGTGCGAGTGCGAGAGAGAGCGAGTGCTGGGGAGCGCCGTGGAGCGAGGAGGGGGGAAGTGCGAATGTGGGAGAACAGGCTGTGGAAGTGGAACGGTGTGTCCGGCCTATATCATTACCGAAAGTACAACAGGTGAAACCAACATGAATTAACTTTATCCTAATGGCCTGTTTGTGATTAGCTAACTAGTATTTAGTTGACTAGTAATTAGTTCAGTCCTATTTAGAACCTGGGCTAATAAGTAGTACTATCTCAGCACAAAGTCTTTTATACCCCTGAGTTTGTTTTGGTCTGTAAAATCCCGTATTAGTAGTAAGATTCATTTTCCACTTTAATTTGGCATAATCAAGCAGTTCGAAGCTGTATTTCACAGATAGGATCGGGGCACCGGTGTCTTTTTTTTTTTTGATTCGGTGGAACTTTAGCCTCTAATAGTTGGGTTTGATGGACCAATGAGCTAACAACGAGTTCAGGCCTTGGCTAAACATTAGTCCACCAAATAGTCCACCTATTTAGATTCTCAAAGGCTAAAGTTTAGCAACTACTCCCACCGGTCCATTTTATTTGGTGCATGCATATATCAAGATTTAAACTTTAAAAACTTGGACCAATAATTAGGCTAATAATTTTTAACTATTATAATATAAACTTTATTATATGATTATATTTGTAAGAAATTATACTATCCAATGATTATAAGTTTATAAATATAAATAATATAATATAAAGCAAATGAATGGTCAAAATGTAATCTAGCAGACCGTATCATTCTAACTTGCGTCAGATAAAACGAACCGGATCGAGTAGTTGTTAGCCCAGGGATCAAACAGGCGCTAACACTAATCATCTACCGATCAAGACAGCTCGGGTGTGGATTTGAAGGCCAGTTAGGCAATTACCAGACACCGACCCTTTACTAGTGCTGACGTCCACTACCACCTCTACACAACACCATGCTTCCTCCCTCGAGTAGGCGTGGACTTCAATGGTCCTCTGGGTACCTTCGACTACAGATCAGTACTAATCTAAGTGCGATTGAGTGCTAAGTACAGATTAGGTGTTAATGAGATTAGGCTAACTAAGATCCTGATTAAGTATAAGATCTAACATAATCACATGGAATATTTAGATATTTGCTTTGGCAGTGCACCACCTAGATTTCATTGCTAGCTTCGCCCCTTACATAACCACATTTGAGTTTTTACTCTCTTTTTTTGCGTGATGTCACTAGATAATTATTTGGCTTATTTTTTCTGGTAAAATGTGCAACAAAATTACAAAGAGATTAGGCTGTCTAGGATATCAAAACTGATAGACTACAATCTACTAGTATAATGCCCGTGCTAACGCAACGGATTTATCTTGAGAGACATATGGAAACAACCAATGTTTTTTTTTCATTGTTCAACTTTTACACAATATCTTTGAGCATGTATACAATCCGGGAAACTAAGAAGTCATAGTAAAGTTTTTTCTCATATAACCATTTAAGTTATATTCTGTCTAAATCCTTAATCATGACTGGAGATCTTCAGGAAAGTTGTCAAAACATTCGTTTGCATGGCTCTTAAGAATGCCCCCCAAAAATTCCATCCTCAGTGAATTTGATAGTTGTGCATGCTAGATATAATAAGTTAAGTTATTAATTTTTTATATAGTGTACGGAATATAGTTAGAGAATATATACTTACAGTGTTGATCGGTGGCAATCTTACACCATCCCATAACTTCATGAAATTATATACAAGGAAGCCTCCTAATTTCCTAGAGATGAGCATTTGTTTGATTTATTGTACATAAATCAAATAACTATTTTTGTGATAATAAGAAAGATGAAACATATTATAGGTGATTACCGGTCTTTATGTTTTAGAATTTTTGTAACACATGCAGGGAATATTCGCTTCTAGTAATAAATATTGCCGTCCCACTTAGAATTTATCAGTTTCATAGCGAGACTGAACCTTTTAGCAATAGTGTGAAATGTAGCTATATATGACATGATTTGAGCATAACCCTTGTAACATACATCATCTGAGAGTGGATCCATAATGTGCACAGTTTTCTTTTGCATGTCCATTATGAATAAAGTATATAGTCCATCTCGATAATATGGCAGTAAAATCTAAAAACATAGACATAGAATATAAGTGTTTAAAAAAAGTATAATATATATAAATAAAATATAAAGGAGTACACTGAACATATCTTACATTGCTGCAATCTTTAATTTTGTATTCCATGTCAGGCCAGCATTCGAGCACTTTTGCCAGTTTCTTGTGGTCTAGTTTGCCACAACATCGCGGATCTCGTCCAAACTGGGTTATGGACCGTTGATTTTGCAAAATTTATAAGTATTTGATTAATTATAGAATTAAGAATTAGATGAACTTATAGCAAACTGGAGATCCATAAAGTGGTATTTTTGTTTTTGTTTCTTCATCAACAAGAATTTGTTCTGCGCAGCCATCTGGATTGCTATATTGAAGCAATCATGATCCATCTCTTTGTTCTCATCTAAAATATCTCTAATATTTCTCGCACTTAAAGAAATTAGATATGGTTGTGTGCTTCAGATCCATTCTTTGCTAAAAAACAAGGACAAGCAACAAATTACTTATTCTAGCAATTCTTTCATGGGCAATGGAAATATCAAAATTAGAACAAAACAAATTTCTTTAGAATGATTTACTCCAAAGGTTCACCATTGGCCATCAAATGGATGTTTGCGCAAATTGCAGACAATAGGTCTGTCTTGTTTGTCCATGTTATTGTACCCGATAGTAAAAAAGACACATCGTCCATATCATCGAACATTATGGCAGCATCATCCATATTATTGCTGGTCTCACTATCTTGCACATCATCCTTTTTCCCTCTCGCTATGTTTAATGGAGAGTTATACAAGATCGCAGGTAGCTTGAACCTAAAGTTACTTATCTCATCCTGAAAATATGAGTAAGTCATGATATATTAACAAGTCTAAAAAAATGACTATTTTTAAAAATATTCCTATGAAAATACCCGGGTCACATGGTCAGATAAAGAAGCTCCAGTCCAACACTCCATGAAATTAATCATCCATAAACCACAACTTACACTGTGCAATATTGAAAAATTTAAATATGAGTGATAAAAATACCGTTGCTGGTACGACAATGTCATATACACAACAAGTTAGATGATCCTTTACCCATCTGTCTGTATTTTTTCGATGATCTTATGTATTTTTGGCCAAGATGCCACTCTGATACCCTTTTTCCATTTGTTTTGGTTCAGCTGACTATGCTTTGTTGCATGCTTTATTAATCTTTCCATTCCTATTAACTGCTATGACCAGAACACCAAATTTTAGAAAAGGATATTAACAATTTTTTTAAAAAATTATGTATTTGTATACAATCAATCATTAAGTCATACCATGTAGTCGAGATCTTGCCATTGTAACATATTTTCTCTGAAAGAATCCAAAACATATATCTGTCCTTCCGAAGCATTGACAACCTCTAGGTACTAGTGATACTTCTCAATATTAATTGGAAGAAACACCTGCAGTAATAGAGATTTTTCTAAATTTTTTCCATATGTTTCAATCAACAGAAAATAGCATATATCAGATCTTGTGATCAAACTTACCATATCAGCGTCTAAATAATTTTGGACCCATGTTTGAATCATGTCATCTCTACTATAGCTCAATGTCGTTGCATCAGCCTTTCCGTCGCGACGGAGCAATTGAGTAATAAATGTAGTCTCCATATAAACATCTCCACCTTCTCTATGAAGTAGGTGTTCTTCATGCCGCATCAAATGGATATACGCACTTATGACCTGCAATTTATTAATTTATCAAATAAAAATTTACCATATTTTCCACATGGACATTGTAACACATCAGGTGTTTGTCACCAGTTAAGCAATGGGTTTGAGCTCAAACATGACATGTCGAGTGGTAATGAAGGTGTCAAGATCAAATCTACATGATGGAGCTCCAACTTAAACTTGGGCCACGCACAATTGCTTACATATGGACCCTTGTTAAGATTATGCAAGAGTAATGTTAAACATGCTTATTCCATGTACATTACATCCCCATGCATCCATCTAGACCTATGGAAAAGTTTCATGAAGTTTGGAATCAAAAAGTCACATGAAATGATAAGTCATATCTTTGCATGAATTGCTTTATCAAGTGGATGGAAACCTATGAAGTCAACCAAACCTTGTAACCTTGCCCAAACAACTCTACTTGCACTCATGAACAAAAGTTATGAAGGGTTCATGTTGAGCAGGTGGCCAGAAAATGCTCCAATGGATCAAAAAGGATAATTTAAGCTTCATCGTGATCCTACTTTGGTCAAAGTAGAATAGTAGGTTCTATACCAATTTTGAGGTTGGACCTTAAATGAAAGTTGCAGTCCATATCATGTAGAACAAAATTTGTTTTTGGACCAAGAGCCAGATCAACTTGGAACTAAGTCAAACAGAGGCTCGAAAATTGAATCAGCGGTTGATTTCAGACTTAGAATTTTTCTAAGTCTGGAATTCATCGTCGTCGCCATTGGCATTCCGCGTTCTCCAAAATTCGTTAAGCAACTTGAGTTGCTCCAAAAATAAAAGTAGAAGGTTATATTATGGAGAAGAGCATGCAAAAAGTTGGAACCCGTTGGGCTTCGTGTTGATGGTTAATTCCGAGTTTTTCCTAATCACCATCGTCACGCTGACAAACCAAAGTTTGGAGCACATTATCTGCTAAACCATAACCCTAATGACCCTGAACCCTTAAGCAAAGTTGGAGAGCACCAGGTGTAGACCAAACTTCGTTTTGGGCCCATGAACCAAATCGGCCCGTAGCTGGCCCAAACCTGCGCTCCACCATGTTCAATCCGTTGCTCGCCAGGTGTTCGCTAAAATGCCCCAACGGATGACACGTGGCCCGTGCGTGGCGGCCATGCACGAGCAGCGTTCCACCTCCATGCCGCGTGCACCTGTGCCCCTGCGCTCTCCCTAGTGGACGCCAGAGGCTCCCCCTCCACTCCGCCCACTCTCTCTCGCCTCTCCATCGCCCCTCTCGCTCTCTGCCTCTCGCTCGCCGCGGCCGCGCCATGGAAGTCGCCACAGAGCTCCGCGACCACCACCCTCCGCTCGTCTGCGGTGCGAGCCAAGAGCCTCCGCGCCCTCGCCTTCACCTACCGTGCACGTCGAACCCCTTAGCCACCTCCCTCCCTCGCCTGTGTTGTTCGTCCTCGGTGCGCTGCCGTCGCCGCCGCTGGCTGCCGTGGCCGCACCGCCACAAGCCGCCTCGAGCCGAGCTGGGTAGCCCTATGGGTGCGCACGGACCCCCTGGTGCTTCCCCACCACTTCCCCGCCGCCGACAAGCCTCCTCCGGCCGTCCGTGGTGAACTCCCGCGCCTCCCCTGCTGTGATTTGCGACCAGGGACCCCGTGCTAGAATTTGACAAAATAGAAGGGTCTAACTGCGAAGTCAGTGACTCAAAGGAATAGTGCCGATAAGGACCTATTTGTAGTAAATTTGCTGAATCTTTGGAAATTCATAGTAATTCATAGGAAATTCGTAAAATAGTAAATGAGGACTTTTTGGAATCCTTGTAAAATTATCTATGCATTAGATCTATAATATGGCATGTTTTAGTTCAATATTTTGCGGTAAAAATAGATTTGTGCAGTAAGGTTGTAATGCTAGTTGAATTTGTTATTTTCATAACTGTAGATCTAGGGCTTCAAATGAAGTGAAATTTTTGTGGCATGCTACTCATGTGATAGTTGATGTGTGGTAAAAATTTCATGAGTATTGGATGAAGTATGAGTGAGTTATTGGTTTATCTTGCTCTCCCTTGATTTCTTGCTTTAGCAACTTGTCTTTTTCATAGAGGTTGCTGTACATATTAAAATGGAGTGAAATTTGTACAATAGACTATTGAGAGGATATGTGAGCCACTGTAATTTTTATAGAATTTATTGTATACTTTTGGTATATGTTCATTAAATCACCTTATTATCTAAAATAAATTAAGAAATGCATTAAAAGAATTTATTTGGTCATGGACACTAGGTTTTCTGGTGTTCTTTAGGCATGTGTGACATGTTGGTAAAGTTGGTTTTATCTAATTATGTGTTTGCAACATAAGTTAATATTTATTTTCTTGCAAATGTGGTTTATGGACATAGATCTGGGAACCTAGCAAAGTTCTTCATGATAATGTGCTTTGTTGTGAGACTTGTTTATACAAAAGTTGTAGATAATTTATGTATCTAGCTACTGTTAAAATTTGGTGGTATTTTGCCTTGTAGTTTGTGAGTTATGCCTATTTAAAGTTGGGTTTCAGAAATGGCTGCTCTCTGTCAATTGTGGATCAGTTTCTGTAAATGTATAATTTCGACCTACTTAACTTGTGAATCATGCTATGATGGTTATATATGAAATGTAGATAATTTCATAAGCTTTCCAAAATGTCTTCTTGCAAGTCATTTGGATTGGTGTAACTCTAGTTATAGCTAAATCTTGTAGCTGCTATTTGCATGTCCAGAAATTGGCAGATTCCAATTATAGTGTTTGCTTGTATATTGTTAAGTGTGACTTATGCCTTGAATGATGACTGAGTTAGAGCACCTGAGATCTTGGGAAACTTATGTCATGCTTGGTGTTGTCGTCTTCTTTACCATCTTAACACGATAGGTTGTGTTATGTTAGTTAAATAGCTATTGGTGTCTATGTCTTGCATAATCTTGTGTTTGTCTTGAATGCTTATGTGATGCATCTTGTGTTACCATTCATCACATTCATACACATGCATCTTGCATCTCATCTAGGTGCGCTAGATGAACCACGTGAAGGACGTGATGTTGGAGCCGAACCCGAAGATGGTGTATGGAAGATCTATCCCGAAGATGGAAGGACTAAGCGAGTGCTAGGACCGAAGATGTCACCAGGACGGTGCAAGCTAACTGAACTGACTTGTGTCGGATCCCAGGCAAGCCCCGGATCATATTAAGCCTCCCATGTTTTTACAAATACTTTGAATACCTTTTATTGTTGATGATGCATTAAGTATAGGAATTGGTTGGAACCAATTGCTGCATTATATATCTTTCCTTGTCCAGATATCGCACTGGAATCCTATTTAAGTTCAAGAATGGGTTAAATGCTTAGCCATGCTTAGTGCGGTAGAAGTCAGGTGATTTCCTGTCACCTGCGAGCTTTAGGATGAGGTGGATCACGGTTGGCTATATTTGCTATTGTGAAAAAGAACCATGTGATTAATGAATTAAGACCGGGCGGAGTCTTGTGTAGGTTTGAATATAGTGACTCCGTCTGAGTCGTTTAAGGATCGATACGCTGTACGTCCTCATGTCATGTTGAACGCAGCCTAACACTTAGCTGGCCGGATAAGTCGTTCTGACCGTGAAGCCTAGTAGCTCGACTCAGGCCGGGGACGCGAGCAGTGGCGTGCATTCTGGAGGTAGTAAGGATGTGCGGAGAGCCATTGGCATAAGTCCAAGGTGGGTTAGAGTCCCGAACAACCTTGGCAGAGTGGTTCTCTGAGAATGTTGATCTGTTCGGACTTATGACTCCTGAATCGTACCAACGGTGACTTGTTTGCGACCCTGACGGGGGAAGCAGGGTTTGTGTTTAGGAATACCCCTCCAGCTGGATAGGAATCGATTCGAATCGCCATCTCTTCCGGATAGTGAGAACTTGACTGAACAGCGGCAACGTAGATTCACTAAATTTAAAGATATGGTTAAATGTTGATGATGATAATGACAATGAGCCATGAAATACCTGATATGGTTATTATTGTTTGCAACTAAATCAAATGGTTGATTAGTACAGGTGCTAATATAGATGGTAGGTAATGGCTAAAAGTCAATGCTAGTACAGGTGAATAATGCTAATGGTTACTCAAGCTTTTATGCAAAAAGGTTGTCCAGCAAGATCCACTGATAAAGCCTTGCATACTCCTTGGTGTCATTTATTTTTGGTTTATGACGGGTAAGTCTGGCTGAGTACATTCGAGTACTCAGGGTTTATCCCACTATGTTGCAGGTGGAGTTCTCGGCCTGTTGAAGATGGTGGCTAACCGCCGATGGGCTCGGTGATTCTATAGTTACTTCTCATCTATATGCTTTTGTTGGATGATGTCACTTATGCTAGCAATATATTTGGAACTTATATTAATGTAATCATTTGAAAGCTATGTTGTTTTCACTAAGCGGTTTTGAAACCCAAACTTATACTTTTATTTGTGAACCCATATGTAATATTATTTCCACTGCAACCCTGTGTATGTAATGTGTATTTGCTTAATCACGCGATCTTGGTTGTGATGTTGATTTACCGGGTTTTTGGGACACTCGGCGGACTACCGGGTTTATATGAGTGAAAGTATGTGTGTGTCAACGTGTTAGCGGGGACAACCGTACTTGATCTTGTATAAATTGGGCGGTTCTGTCACAGACATCAGCTAATTAATTTAAAAGCAGTGTTAAACATGCTTACACTGTCATTGACGTGTTCATGATCATGGAAAAGGCAATTCATATCATCTCTATTTATCCAAGCATCATCGATTTGGACGAGTAAATCATCCATATGTTTCCGTTTCATGTATTCAATTACCTGAACATCTTCTTGTGTACACTCATAATCTGTAGAGAAAATATTTATTCATATTATATTTAATTAATTCCCAAATATAAAGAAATCTCTACTAATTGAGGACGTCTCACCTTCTGGTAGGACATTTGCATTGTTTGCCTTCTTAGGTTTATTATATTGAGGGATTGCCATAACCTCCTCGTCAATAAGCTTAATGTCTTCGTCTTTTTCTACATCAAATCTTTTTGGGACCTTGTCTTGGATCTGCACTTCGTCTTCATCCATAATACTGATAATAAAAATATTGTGCTCTATAGCCCCATTAAGCTACATCTAAAAACTGGCTCAGTTAACAATATCATTGGTGTTCATCCACACCACTTTTTTCTTTGTCAATAAACCATAACTATATAAAAACATGATATCCATATGTGCAAGATGTACTGCAGAATAACCAGGCTTTATAACATGGGACAATACAGTATGGTTGCATGAAGAAATACTGAAGATAGAAACAGCAGGAATGGAAAATATTGTGCTCTATAGATAGAATATCAGTGATCCTGTTATATAGATATTTATGTGTGAGGATATGTGAGCTGATTGAGAGATTTTTACGTACGACATCCTCGTGAGTACGCTTCCGCTTTTTGTCCTCGTCTCGTTCTAGTTGAACTATTATTTCGGCATTGTCTGTGTTCGACAATTTTTCTTCACCACATGTATCCATTTTTTGGTTAGAGGCTGATTGCATTTCCTCCTCGACAACTATCTGTCCATCCCCGACAGGTTCCATTATTGCTTCAATCTCTATATCCGTCTTCTTCTCTTATGTATCCAGATGATCAAAGCATAAATAATAAATAATTTTGGAGATCAAATTTATGTATCTTCGTTGATGGTTAATATATAATCAAACATATCTTAATTGAATAAAAGCAGTAATCAAACAACTTAAATTGACTTAAACTATTAAATATAGCATTGAGACTACGTATTCCAAATTTAAGATGAATTAAGCTGAGTGGAGGCTACCTTTTTCTTCTGGTACTATCTCATGTGTTGCCATTTTTGCAGTAAGAACTTCCTCTTGCACCTCCACAGGTGGGTCAACTAAGGCACATTCACGATCCATTTTATTGCGCTTGGAGGCAATGTCTTCCACTCCCGGACATTCTACGAGGGTTTAGGGTGGGTTGCCCTGAAAGCACAACCAAGAACATCGCAATTCACAAAGTATATTTACTTTGTAATGATAGTACATAAAAAAAAGAACAGGGCCGTCTCTGTGGGAGTGCGACCTAAAAATAATTTAGTTAGTAATTAAAGAGCAAATAGAATTAAGTGCTAAGCGAGAAGCATGAATGATAATAGGCAAAGTATTAGTCTATATCATGTGGATGTGGAGATCCTGCTGGAGCAGCCCACCGTGATGATCCACACTGTCTCTAGAGCTTGCTCACGCCACCACAACGAAGCAGGTCAACTGCAACGTGCTGGGCGCAAGAAGCAGCACGAGTACCTCTCGCCGAGATGGAGCCGTGGGCCAAGGTGTCTAGGTTCGAAAAGGTGGACGTCGCGGCTAGGGACACGAGGTTGAGGAGGTCGGCGATCTGTTCTGCGCCGTAGCCGGGAGCGGTCGCGTCGCTTCTTGCCCGGGGGTGCCGTGGTCTCGATGGAGCGTTGATGCGGCTCTCGCGTCGGGCGTCGCTAGGGAAGGGGGCTCCCAAACGGGGCATCATGGAGCCGTAGCTCCAACTCCGTCAGGCGCCTCATCGCCGAAGAAGGGTTGCACGGCAACCATGCGTGTGGCCACGTTGCGACGCTAGGGCGTGATCTCGCGGGGGGGAGCGGGTGTCGGACGTCGCTGCCGCGGGTTGTGATGACTGGGGGGCGCTATCGTGCGAGGGTGCGAGCTCGGAGATGGGGGACGTCGTGGCTAGGGCGGGCGATGAGAGAGAGGATGCGCTTTCTCTTAATGTGTTTTATACCTACATCTATTCGCTGCAGCTCTATGATTTTGCTCTCAAGTGAACAACTGATAGTGATATTATGCAGTACAACAGGATGTAGCAACTTAAATCCATCTTCCAATAATGCTTCCATAGTGTTGCAATGAGACTTTCGACTGAGTGCATCTGCTACTACATTAGCTTTTCCCGGATGGTAGTGCACCTCCAAATTGTAGTCCTTAATCAGCTCTAGCCATCTTCGTTGTCTCATGTTCAGCTCTGGTTGGGTAAAGATATACTTGAGACTTTTGTGGTCGGTATATATATGACATACATTGCCCAACAAATAATGTCTCCATATCTTTAATGCATGAACAACTGCTGCAAGTTCTAAATCATGTGTGGGGTAGTTGACTTCATGCTTTCTCAACTGCCGAGAAGCATGTGCAATAACTCTTCCCTCTTGCATAAGCACACACCCCAAACCTATGCTTGATGCATCACAAAATACATCGAAAGGCTTTTCAATGTCGGGTTGCGCTAAAACAGGCGCTGTAGTCAACAGATTTCTGAGGGTGTGAAAAGCTGTTTCACATTCTGGTGTCCATTTGTACTTCTCATCTTTCTGAAGTAGCCTAGTCATGGGCTTCGCTATCTTTAAGAAATCTGGAATGAAACGGCGATAATATCCTGCTAACCCTAGAAAACTCTGAACTTCATGAACCAAAGTCGGTGCTTTCCAATCCATTACCTCTTGTACTTTCGATGGATGTACTGATATTCCATCTCTTGATAAGATATGACCTAAGAAAGGTACTTTGCTCAACCAAAACTCACACTTACTAAACTTTGCATATAACTTGTGCTCCCTCAATCTGGATAGAACAATCCTCAGATGCTCTTCATGATCCGTCTCATTTTCTGAATATATCAATATATCATCGATAAACACGACCACGAACTTGTCAAGCTCGGGCATGAATACCGAATTCATCAGGTACATGAAGTAGGCAGGAGCATTCGTTAGTCCGAAAGACATAACCAATACTCATATAAGCCGTACCTAGTGGAAAAAGTAGTTTTGGGTATATCCTCTGGCCTAATCTTTATCTGGTGATAGCCTGATCTCAAGTCAATTTTTTAGAACACCTTTGCTTTTGCCAACTGATCAAACAAGATGTCGATGCGGGGCAATGGGTACTTGTTCTTGATGGTCACAGCATTGAGTGGTCTGTAATCGACACACATTCTCAGTGACTTGTCCTTCTTTTTCATAAACAATGCTGGACAGCCCCATGGAGATGAACTGGGTTGAATGAGACCTTTGTCCATCAGATCTTGTAATTGTATTTTAAGTTCTGCTAACTCATTTGGTGGCATTCTATATGGCCTTCTTGAGATCGGTGCCGTGCCTGGCACTAACTCAATCTTAAATTCCACATCCCTATTAGGTGGTAAGCCTGATAACTCCTCTGGAAATACATCCGGAAACTCGCAAACCACGGGGATATCACAAAGGGTAGTGGTTTGGATAGCACATGCTAAATGTTGGAGTTCAAAATTTTGGGAGAGTGGTACTAGAAAAGCATTCCCTCCCTTGGGTTCTATCAACATAACTGTACGGGTGCTAGTGTCAATGAGAGCACCATGATCCTTCATCCAATTCATGCCTAAGATTACACTTATTGACAACCCGGGCAATATTATCAAATCCGTTATGTACTCCCTCCCTTGTATAGAGATGAGCACGTTTTTGACTATCTTTTTGGTAGAAATAGTAACCCCTGCTGAACTTATATTATAACCACCCTTGCTTACTTCAATTATTTTCTGATCATGTCTAGATGCAAATGCTTGACTCATGAATGAATGAGAAGCTCCCGAATCAAATAAAACAACAGCAGGATGCTGGTTAACAAGGAACATACCAGCCGTGACAACTTCTCCTGCGGGCACTTCCTCCACAGCGATATAATGCACGTACTCTGGACGTGCTCTTGTGTTTGCCTGCCTCTGATTGTTCTGATTCTGGTTGCCATTCTTCTTGGGGTGGGGGCATTCCTTGGCCCAATGACCCACTTGATTGCAGTTGAAACAGGGTTGATTGTTTTTAGGTCCTGTGGAGCTTCCTTGACCTTCATCCCCCTTGGGTAAGGCAATGGTGAACGCCTTACGAAATACCTTCTGAGGCCGGAACTTAGGTGCTGGTGGTCAAAATGGTGGCCTAGCTACCACTAGAGCTCTGGACTGTGAAGATCCTGAGGCACCCACCTTAGCCGCCCTCTCGCGGCTCTTTGCTGCCGCATGTAGATTGTTTTGGTTTTCCTGAGTCAATGCATCATTGATGAACTCGTTGTAGGTGGTGCACTTGGAGTTGACCATAGTCTTCATCAGCTTCGTGCCAAGACCTCGCTTGAAACTTTCTATCTTCTTTTCTTCGGTATCAACAAAACCTAGGGCATACCTGGACAGGTTGTTGAACGCATGCATATATTCTGTGAGGGTCTTTGTCCCCCTGTGTGAGCCTCATAAATTCAGCCACCTTCATGCACATTAGGCCTGGGGGAATGTGATGTCCCCAAAAGGCCAACTTGAACTGCTCCCACGTGACCTGTGCATTGGCAGGTAGAGAGGACAGGAAATGGGTCCACCAAATCCCTGCCGGTCCCTGCAACTGATGGGACGCATACTCAGCCTTTAGGTGCTCGGTGACTCTTAGCAGACGGAACTTTTGCTCACTTGTGTTGAGCCACTCATCCGCCTAGAGCGGTTCCTCTGCCACCTTGAAGATAGGAGGCTTTGTATCCAGAAATTCCTTGAAGGTACTGTGCTGGTTTGGCTTAGGCCCTTGTTGCTGTGGGTGGCCACATGCTGTGTTCTGCGCAATGAGGCACAGAGCTTCCTCCATTGTCCTTTGGCACCCCAAAAATTGGGCAAAGAACTCCTAAGCAGATGGCGGTGGTGGCGGTGGTAAGTCATCGCCGTTGCCATCATGGCTGCTACTAGCTCCTGCACGGGTGCGAGTCATCTGTGAAGTTGCAACAATAAGCGATTATTGGTTGATGTCAAGAGATTGCAGATGAATTGTATAATCATGCCCAACTGAAATTACTGGAGAGAATCTTGAATTCATACAATAAAAATAGAGGCATGATAATTCATTCTCGCAACATGACATCACCAATTTGATCACTTATCGGGCTCGCAGCGTGTTAACATACTAGTCACTAGGCGACTCTAATCTTCAATAAGATCGTTGTCGAGGTCGGAGATAGGATCATCCATATTCTCTGGCTCCACTTCTTCCTCGTCCCCGTCGTCATCTTCTACTAACATTTTTGGATCTTCGTCTTCCTTACTAAGGATCGGGTGTAGTTGGTTGTTCAGATAATGCACCTCATGCTGAAGATCCACCACTATATGCTGGGCCCATGCAAGCTGCTGGTGCAAGTCCCTCTAGGTATACTTCATTCTAGTGCTAGAGGGGCGGTTCATAATACCCCGCATAGTGTAAGACTCTCCACAATAGGGTAGGTGTTCCAAAAACCATCAAGAAATTCTCACTCCAACTGGTGCTGCCATCGGTACCATCATCATGTACACTTTGTGAGACAAGGCCATAATGGATAAGAGTTACATAACCGAGTAAGAAATTTATAAGGGGAGGAACAATGTAATTATATGAATGATAATTATCATGATGCATGCTCGTTCCGTATGTCCTCACAAACTTAGGAAAAATTTGTTTCTAACGGTAGACACGGTGGCATACATACGTTCTCTCATATATAGCGTAACTAGTCGAGCTACATGTTTTGTTGTTAGTGTACCTGCATAAGAGTTTTATTTCAGCCCAAACCCATAATGAAATATGCAGAATGTAAATTTAAATACTTCCATATATGTATACCCATACATATACTTCCGTATCAAGCTACCCGATAACAATTTAAACCCACAATTAAATACGCACCATATACACATGCAAGCATGCATACATAGTCGTACCAAAGCTAACTCTCCCCGACCACACGCTCTCATCTTGCGGTCATGCCACTCATCATCTTACCTTGACGTAGAGGCATTTGATCCATACATTAACACTCAAGTGAATGGCATCCATACAATAGCACGCCGTATGGATGACGAAGTAAAAAACCTCATGTTAGTACATAAATAGCCACCTAATAGTCCTTAACTTGGGCATAAGGAAAGTGATCATTGGCACACTGTAGATTTCAAATAGCTATTTATATAGTATTAGTAGCTAGAAATGGTTTTGGAAAACAAAAACTTTTATTTTAAATACACATGTGACAATTAATGTTGGATCTTGCTCTGATACCAGCTGTCGCAGAACCGACCAATTTATAAGAACACAAGTACAATGGCGGCCCGCGGGCGGTCGCACTGTCATACTTGAGCCCATATAAACCCGGTAGTCTGTCGAGTACCACGACGGGTCTCGATAAATGATCCACAAACAACCAAGATCGTACATGATTCAACATACATGTCACATATTACATAAAGTTCGTAGATACATTTCCATCATCAGAGTATGAAATAAAGTTATTACAAACCAAGTTTGATTAGATAAAAGCGGAAGCAAATTAAGTTTGAAAGTAAAGTTTCCAACATAGTTTAATACAGTGCCAGCGTACGATCACAGTCCACAAAAGCATATAGACGGATTAATAAAGAAGCCTGCCCAAGGCTCACTCCTCATCCACAACGGGATAGAAGCAACTCTTGCAATAACCATGATACACAGTGCCATCTGCAACAATGGGAAATAAAACCTTGAGTACGAGAAGGTACTCCGCTAGACTTACCCGTCATAAACCAGAAATAAATTGACTCCAAGGATTATGCAAGGCTGTATAAGTGAAGATAGCTTGACAACATTTTGCATAAAAAGCGATTAACACAGTTATACAATTATAATTCTGTTATCAATTAATTATGACTATCCATCTAAATTAGCAACTATCCTGTGCCAAACATGTGGTATATCATTTTAAGAACATACAATAGTAACCATAGCAGGTATAGTAATTTCATGTTTGTCCGAACCATCATATTTCATAGTACAATTACTACGATGTTGGGACTAGCCAAGTTTCTCACTATCCGAGAGAGACGGCGATTTGAATCGATTTCAACCAGCTGGGAATTTATTCTTAACACAAACCCACACTTCCCCGTCGGGGTCATGTCGGGTCACTTTTGGTACAACTCAGGTACACATTTCGCAGGTTCGTACCACGCCGCACAATCGGGGACACCAAATGCTAGGACGTTCAGGCCTAGCCTACCCTTGGGCTCAGTCTGATCGCCCCCCGCAAGGAGCGCACAACAGAACGGGGCCCGGCCTGAGTTGAGCTACTCGGCTTTGTGGTCGAAACGAGTTATCCGGCCAGCTAAGTGATAGGCATGCGTTCAATCTTGTCAGAAGCGCCAACAACGGTACGGTCCTTAATCGGCGTAGACAGAATCACATGAGTCAACCTACCATAGACTTCGCCCGGCCTCGATTTACTTTTTAACCCATGGTTCTTTTCCATGATAGCAAATATAGCCAACCGTGCTCCGGTATCCACCTATATCTCGCAGGTGACAGGAAATCACCTGACTTCTAAGCAGGGCTAAGCAAAATATTCGATCCTGGACCTACATAGGGTTAAAGGTGTATGTATCTGGACAAGGCAGTTCCATGCATCAAGTGTTTCCAGACAACTCTTATACCTAATGCATCAATCATAAGGACTCAAATAATATATTGTAAAATACTAGGAGACTTAGAATGCTCCGGGCTTGCCTTTCAGAAAGAAAGTGGGGCGGTGATCAGGGCACTCCGAAAGCTCTTCAGGGATCTGCTCGTCTTCTTCGGGAGCTGTAGCTTGAGGAATCTCCTGCTGGTCCCCTTCCTCTCCTTCGTTGATTTCCAGCAACGTTATTTCTTCCTCCGATCCTAGATGCATGAATATGGCATAAGGCATTGCGAATGCATATATGTTGATAAGTATGATATAATGATATGTGACGAATGCATTCTTGTAGGTATCCTTAACATCATGGTGCTAAAGTAATAACAAGTGCATTATGTTTTTACTGAGTAGGTGCATATCTCTTCTTAATGATTCGATCAAACACTTCAGCAGTTCATGTACCACACTACAAAACAGCAGCTAATTGTTTTACTCAAAACTAAAGTTCTACTTATCCAAATATGGTGATCTTAGACTTTCTGGAAAGCTTATAAAATTATCTACAACTCTTATTTAATTCCCAAAAGCTAATTCATAACTTATCATAGCCAAAACAGACAAACATATCAGTGCTGTCCAGAAATTCCAGAGAGCAAGCAATTCGAAAATGCTAACTTTAAACAGCTATAACTCCTAAACCCTTTGGCCTATGGTTCTAAAATTTTAACACAAGATGTATGAAGAAGTTATCTACAACTTTGTTATTAACCATTTTTACAGCAAACATCATTTTTATCATGCAACTTATCAAACTATAGAATCTGTCCGGAAACTCTTCCAATTCGCATTATAAAGCAACAATACTTCTACTTCATGTAATCACTCAAAGTTTGACAACATAAAGTCTACCAACAGTTTAAGCATACCAAATACACTCAAGAAAACATAATGGTGAAGCCCAAACTATTTATTTAAATGCCTTTATTATTTTATTGAGATACTTAGGTTAAATAATAAACATATACCAAATGTGCATCATAAATGCTACCAAAAGACTACTGTAAAAGTTTCATGCCATTTTACCAAGTAAAACATTCTATAAAAAAAGACAAGGCATAAAGGCTTAAAACAACATAAATAGGAAACCCTAGTGAAAAGTGTCAAGAAACAGATTTAATACTTTTATTAGCATCCATATGGTACTAGGACAACCTCCAACAAATCTCATGAATATTGGATTCATAAATAATTTATAAAAATTCATACAAGGATCACCTAATTATAAAAGGAAAATCTATAACTAAAAATCTACTCATGCAATGACCCTTAAATTTTTAACAGAGCTTATATTTGTCAAGAACAGCCCATCACATAAATTTAATAATTTTTGGAGCACAAGAACTCTAGATATAAAATAAACAAGTTTACATGCACTTGAAAACACATTTCAAGTTTCATTTTAAATCCTCCAGAAACTTTACTACACTTGCTAATATCATATTTTTACTAAATACTACACTTCACCTAGATCCTAACAAAATTTGAACCAACAAATTTGGATCTCCCAAACTCCAGATATAAAATTTACAAAACAACATGAAATCTGGATTTAAATGAGCTAGCCTACTCTCTACAGTCGCTGACCGGTGGGACCCGCGAAACAGTAGACCCCACATGTCAGTGACACAGAACAGAGCAGCGGCGCTGCACAGCGCTGTCGCGGCCAGAGCTCGTCGACGGCGAGTTCGCCGGCGGTGACATCTACACATCAGTACCCCCACGACCTCCCGCACCTACTGGTACAACAAAAAGGGCCGATTAATGAAGCTAGGTACTACGACGGCGGCCATGGTGGCGCGGAGGTGGGTCGACGGCGCTACGCCGGTGGTGACCACGGCGGCCCAATCAAATGCATGTACGAGCATCTACCGACCATGGAGAACCTAGCGCACAAGAAAACACCAAGAATGGTGGGTAGAAATGGTGTGGCCACAACGACGGGCTCGGCGGCGGAGCTCCGGCGAGCTCATGTGCGGTGTAGAGGCTTTACCGGCGTGGTCAGAGAGCACGGGTGGACGCGGTGAATCACGGGGGGGGGGGACGGTGGAGTGGTTGTGGTGGTGGATGGCGAGGCGGAGCTTAGCCGGTGCCGGGAATGGCGACAGCGGACGCTCGGCGCTGAGGTGGCTGCTGCGGTGCGCGCACAGACGAAGGAGCAGAAATTTGGAAATGAGGACGTGGCTCAGTGCGGGCGGTTGCTGGCGGTGTTAAGGCGCGCGCTGTCCTACCTTGGCCACACGTGGCGGGGCGCCGGTGACGCGCGGCGTCCGCTGGCCACCGCACGGCGCACGAAGACTGCCGGTGTCAGCCACTGAAACGGCTTTGTTCAGTTCATTCAGTCACGCGAGCATGGCCTGACAGGGAGTTTTCACATCGATGTATCTGCTAATCCGTGGCTCCAACATGCAAACACTCTAAATCGAAATGGTAGACCTAGGTACCAGCTCCAATTCGTATTCAAGGATCTCGTGCCAATTCCCAACCGAAACCGAATTAAATCATCCCAAAGTTGGGCTGTCAGCACTGTCAGTTAAAAGAACTTAGAAGATTTCGCTAAGTGATGAAAACAGTCATTTGATGATTTTTGCGAGCTCTATAAGACTAAGCTATGCACTTTATTATTTCCTGACCCAAAAATAAAAGTTGTTCTCCATGACAAATACTACAACTTTGTTTTAGTGACCACATACATGCATAGCCTCTATCATATGATTCAAACATGGTCAAACCTAGTACATTCAAATGATGACTTGTTCATGAACTATGACTTAGTGATCCATTTAGCCCTAGCCATGAATATCAAAGTTGTTCATAATGATACTCTAAACATGTTTAAGCTATTTGCAAGGTCACTCAATCATTTACATGTATTCACTCATGATCATATGCTTATATTCTAAGAAACATGAAATAACAAGCAATGTTGCATATGTTTCAATCTCATGTTTCAATTGTAAATGCTCATATATGAATGCTCGATACTCATGCTCATGCTATGCAAGTCAATTTATGCAAGGCTAACACCTAGGGTGTTACATCATCAATCACCAAAAGGGGAGATTATAAGGAAAATGGACCCTAGGCCCATTTACTTTGGATTTTGGTGCTTGATGACCAACACAACCAAATTAGACTAATGAATTTGTAAGTGATTATTTTGTAGTTCAATAGGATGCAAGACATGACTTGGACAAAGGCGACGTGATGATCCGATGATCAACACCTCAAGCAAGACCTTAGGAGCACAAGAGAAGACCCAAGATATCAAGCAAAGTCCAAGCATGAAAATAGGAACCAAGCCGTACGCAAGATCGCGAAGAAACGAGCTCGCAGAAGCGATCGGACGCTGAACCGGACGCGCCGGTGAAGAAGCTCGGCAAACTGGCGTCAGCAGCAGCGATCGGACACTGGCGGCAGATCATTGACCGGACACAAGACAACAGAGTCCGGTCGAGTACGGAGAGGTTCAAGAGCGGCGAAACTACGACCGGACGCGTCCGGTGGCAGGTGACCGGACGCTGGCAGCGTCCGATCAGTTGATCGCGGCTCTAACAGTCGGGACGACCGGACGCGTTCGGTCAGGACGATTTCAGCGTCCGGTCAGTAGCAGAAAAGCGGGATTTCGTCCCAACGGCTACTTTCTCAGTGGGGCTTATAAATACAACCCCCAACCGGCCATTTGAGAGGTGTGGAGCTGAGGAAACATACCAAGGGTGTTGATACACCATTTTAGTGATCTCCACTTGCATAGTGCTTAGTGATTCATCAGGTGATTAGCGTAGGTGCTTTGCGAAGTGCTTAGGTTGATCAGACCACCGCTTATGCGCTTTCTCTAGGTTTAGGCCTAGTGTTTAGTGAGGTTTGCATACCTCTTTCCACTCGGTGCTTGCGAGCACAATTGTTGTACATCGGAGGGGCTTGTAGTCTTGCGAGATCACACCAACTGCGTTTGTGGTGTGGCCGCCACAGTGTACCGGAGGGAACAAGGCCCGCGGAATTTCGGCCGGAAGCTTGATAGTGAAGACGGCGAGGAGCATCCAGGAGAGGCTTGCCGGAAGGCACGTCGGAGACCCACTTTCACGTGGGGAAGGCCCGAGGCTATCCACGGAGTTACCCGACCGGGAGCTTGGCCGTTGCGAGGCATTCATTGCGAGGGGCTCCAACGATGACTAGGGGGAAGCTTGCGTGCTTCTCGATACTTCGGTAAAAATACCAGAGTCGTCGATGGGAGTTTGCATATCTCTACCTTGCTCTTTATTTTCCGCATTTACATTGATTACATTACTTCATTTGCGGTAGAGATAGCAACACACTAGTAAAACCGTAGTTGCACATCTAGATAGTTTATCTATTGCATAAGTTCTGCTAGGGTTAGAAAAAGAGGCCATAGTTTTAGAGTTAGATTTTTGAGTTGCCTAATTCACCCCCCCTCTTAGGCGTCATGGTCCCTTTAGGGGGGACGGTGCGGTGGCCTTCTTCAGCAGGGCGGTCGCTCCCCATCATGCCAAGTTGCCGGCCTATGAGCGCGAGCTCATTGGCTTGGTCAAGGCGGTCTGCTATTGGCGTCCGTATTTGTGGGGCGTCCTTTCACTGTTCATACAGATCATTGGAGCTTGAAGTTTATATTGGATCAGCGCCCCACTATGATTCCGCAACACACTTGGGTCACCAAGCTGTTCGGCTACGACATCACTGTTGAATACCGGCCTGGGAGACTTAACACTGTCGCTGATGCCTTGTCTCGCTGGGATGAAGACCTTCCTGAAGTTTGGTCCCTCTTCGTGCCCATCTTCGACCTCTACGACGCTCTGCGGACTAAGCTGTAGGGCGACGTCCAGGCACAGAGCCTGCGTGACCAGCTGGCAGCCGACACAGCGCCTGCTGGCTGGACTCTTGTTGATTGTCTACAGCTCTACCAGGGGCGCATTGTTAGAAACGATAGGCAATATAAACGACGAAGAACAGTAGATCAAACACAAGGGATATGAGATTTTAACGTGGAAAACCCTCCCAAGGAAGAAGGGAAAAACCACGGGCACCAGCCATCAAATTTTCACTATATCGAGTGAGGTTACAAACATCGGGGATTTACAACTTTTCTTATCCCAAAACGACGACTTACATGAAGTATATATAGAGATGGAAAAACCCTAATAGGCGCCCAAGCCTCCCGGCGACGGGACTCGCTTCGCTCCATCAGAAGTTAGCATTTATCTTGTACATAATTGAATTTGGATCACAACTCACACACGCATTTTTGTGCCTGATGCCTCTGTGCTGTGGCTTCAGCTGCTGCAGGAGGCTCACGACATTGGTCATGAAGGCGCCCAGAAGACATTGCACCGGCTGCGTGCGTCCTTCTACAACAGCCACACACACCACCTTGTCCGTGACTTCATTCGCAACTGCTCAGTTTGTCAGCGGAACAAAACTGAGCATTTGCACCCGGCTGGCCTCCTACAGGCGCTGCTCGTGCCGGAGCATGTCTGGAGCGACATCACCATGTATTTTGTGGAAGGCTTTCCGCGTGTTGGCATAAAATCGGTCATCCTTGCCGTCGTCAACCGGTTTTCCAAGATGGCCCACTTCATTGCCCTCAGCCACCCATATTCGGCACAATCAGTGGCTCGTGCCTTCTTCAAGAACATCGTCCGGCTCCATGGGTTTCCATGCTCTATTGTGAGCGATCGAGACCCGGTCTTCACTAGCACCTTCTGGGAGGAATTGTTCCGTCTTGCGGGGATCAAGTTGCTCTGTAGCTCCGCCTTCCACGCTCAGACGGATGGGCAGTCCGAGGTCACAAACCGCATCATTGTCATGTACCTGCGGTGCCTCGCTGGTGATCGTCCTCGCTCGTGGCTGCAATGGTTGCCGTGGGCAGAGTACTGCTTCAACACGTCCTTCCAGTCCACTCTTCGTGCCACTCCTTTCGAGGTTGTCTATGGCAGTGCTCCACCAACCTTGCTGTCCTACACCGCTGGCACAGCTAAGGTGGCTGCTGTGGATCAGCAACTTCGTGACCGCGTCGCTTTCCTGCAAGATATTCGTGACAGGCTGCTGCGGCCCAGGATGTCATGACTGAACACCAGAACAAGAAACGACGCTCTGTGGAGTATGCAGTGGGTGATTGGGTCCTGCTCCGTCTTCACCAGCGTACAGCAGTCGGCATACTCCAGCATCCTCCTCCAAGCTCGGGCCTCGTTACTTTGGTTCTTATCAAGTCACTGAACTGATTGGTGCGGTGGCTTATCGCCTGCGTCTTCCTCCAAGGCCTGAATTAATGATGTCTTTCATGTGGCGTTGCTGAAGAAGTTTGAAGGCAACCCTCCAGTTGAGTTGGTGCCCCTGCCACCCATTCTCCATGGCCATGTGGTGCCTACCCCTTCGCAGGTGGTTCGTGCACGCCTCAACCGTGGCCGCTGGGAATTACTTGTGCAGTGGGAGGGGCGTCCTGCAGCTGAAGCTTCCTGGGAGCCTGTCAAAGATTTCAAGGAGCGTTATCCGCAGTTTCAGCTCGCGGACGAGCTATTTGTTGGGGAGGAGGGAAGTGTTGTGGACTCCTTTGTCGGCCGCCAGTATAGGCGCTGGCCTAGTGTCCACGAGAGTCCAACCGTGGCTAAGGCCCGGTTTGTTAGGAAAGTAAGGGTCAGGGAGAGATTTTAGGAGATTTGGTTGATTTGTTAGGAGATATGTCTATGTTCTATAAAGGGGCATCTAGATTGTAATGAGAACTTATCGAAGAAGGAATAAACTCTCCCTGTATTGGGGTGGAGTTTCCCTTCGACGGTGGCGTCGAGCGCTTCAGCCGCGACGACCGAAGAAGAATCCAGTGCCGAGGTTCCTCGCTATTCTCTGCGTTCCAACTCCCATTCCAGTCTCTTCTCCACTCTCCCCTCCGTTCACCACATCGACGGCCCATATCAGATAACAAACCGTATCACCGCCGATTTCAAGTCAATGTTGAAAATAATGATCATCGCTACTTTGTTATACAAACCGGTGGTGATAGCACGCTGCACGGCGCACTCCGGCGAGACAATCACACGATAGACTGGATTGGACGGCCAAGGGCGCACTAGCACTTTCCTTTTCCATAATCTCTTTTCATGGCTTTTTTGTGTGTTTAGCTAAATAGACTGACGTGTGACGATTCATAGTTCTTCAAATGTGTCATATAAAACCGATTCATAAATAGTACAGTGTTATAGGAGTACTATTGAATTTATTAGGAAAAGTTCCAAGTACTCAACGGTTTCATCAAAATAGTTTTCAACAACCAGCGAGAAAGCTGCCTAAACATCAAAAGATGCAAAGTTGACTACCATTGGTCAGAGGTAGTCTGAACTCTGTACTTTCTTTCCAATACATCAAATCGGTGCAGCAAGGCTGCAGGCTGCAGTAGTTACCACCTAATTAGACCAGACAAGCACCGGAGAGAAGAACTCCAAGCTCTAAAAGAACATACAGGTAGCCAGTGAACATTACAACATTAGACATCCCAATGTACTACTACTTGTCAAGTATAAGCACTTAAGCAGAGAGAGTACCCACAAGGCAAGTATCTGAAACTAGAGGTAGAAACTGTTCACAAGCTCCTCTACTCACACGCTAAAGATTCATTTCAACTTCAACAGTAACTTAATCTAGCATCCGGAAATTGGACTAACACCATCTGAACTCTGAAGTGCCCCGCAGTTTTCCATTTTCAAATCCTGCATCATAAAGGTAACTAAATGAGACATTGCTAGTCGCATCAATTACAGGGGGGCACATTAGGAAAGTGGCTTACATGGAATATTAGATTCAGGGATGGTAAAATATTCAATTTTGAAGATTAACGGTTGACTCCACACTTGTAGTACCTATAAAGACGAGAGGATATCAGTTACTAAAGACTGATCAGATAATAAGATAAACATGAGAAACAAGAGCACATAATATACCAGCTGGTGTGAGCCAGTCCTGAATACAGACAAGTTTTTCAACCCGGCTTCCATTACCTGACAAGGACAGTACTAGTCTCGCAGTTCTTACTGCTGCCTTGCAGTCAGTACTGCATGGTAGTGCCAATATATCGCGTGCCATCCGACCAATTGAAGGATAGGTTAGGCTGTGTTCCTTCCACCATTGGAGAACACTGAACTTACCTGTTGGATGTTGTGCCTCTTGCAAGTAATGATCAAGTTCAGTCAGTGGTCGCTGACCATACAGGTATTTACTAGATATATATAACTCATGCAGAATATCTCTGCCTATGCACTCTCCCGTCCTAATTTTAGACCAAGAACTGCAGTCAGGTTCTTGGTCCTTGTTTGAATATTCACCATAGAGGTTAAGCAATGTATCATGCACTTCGCAAATATAATCATCTATGTCGCTGTCGACAGTATACATACTCTCTATAGTGAACGGTTGTATGCGTGACTTGATGCGTTCCAGACGGCATTTAGGATCCATGACCATAGGCATACAAAAATGCAAGAAACAGACTTTCCAGCATTTATTGAACTTCTTTTCCATATTCCGCCTCATAATTGAAATTCCCTCCTCCTTCTCACGTAAGTAGACTTGCCAGTGTGTCTTGAACCTATCAACATCACAATTGCGAAGCACCTTTTCCTTCACATTCCACACCTTATCAAACAGATTATCTGGACTAGGAAATTTGTGGACCAAGACCTTGTATCTATGAAAGTCTTCCAAGTATTTACAAATTTTCTGTGCTTTTGTCCAAGTAGACACTGATGCATATCTGCACTTGGGATAATGTGCTAGTGAAGGGGTGGGATACATCCTGGAACACTTCGTGGAATTCTCCATTATTGTGTCAAGTTCATCCAGCCCCACCTGAATAACCTCATCAAGTAAATGAGTTGCATAACGTGCCACATACAAGCTCTGATTTGCAGCAACTTTGTTCCTTTTCTGAAGACTGGTTTTGACATTTGAAGCCACTGAATCATCATGAATGCGTCATCCAGTATAATGCTGAAAACTTTGTCATCAAGACCCCAATCTCCAATAGCTCGCAATATAGTATAACTTAAATCTTCTACACTGCAAGAGGGACGGACAGAGCAAAATTTGATGATCTTTTTCTGCTTCTTCCATTCATCATCGATATAGTGAACAGTCAGGCACAAGAATGCCCACAGTGGATTGTATTGCCAAATATATGCACTCAGGCAAACTCGACATGGTAAAGTTGCTAACTTCTCCTTCAGATTGGTCTTTTCTTGCTCAAACAAGTTAAAGGTCTTCCTCATCAGGTCAATGTGGGATGGAATCTTGACCACAGGGTTCAGGTGAGCAACAAGCTTCCAAAAGTCATCTTGTTCCACCATCCTTGTTGCATGTCCGTCCATGGCAAATTTCCTTACAAGTTCTTCATAAGAAATCTTCTGATCAGTTCCTTGATTCTTCTGATTCTGATCAGTGGAAATAACTGGCAGAGCTAGATTCTTCTGCTCAGGTGCTGCAGGTTCCTCATGAGACCCATTCTGAATAGCCTCCTGATTCTTCCCATTTGTGTCTGTGGGAGTGTCAGGCAAGGCATCCTGCTTGTCCATTGCATGTGCTGTGCCTGAGCCTTTCCTGAGGCTGGATGGCTGGAATGGGAGCTTCTTCTGCTTTGGATCAAAATTGGCTGCTGCTGTGCTCTTCTGAATAGACGGAAGAGATGTTTGTTCATGAAGCTTTTGCCTCTTCTGAATTTGAATCCCAGGGCTGCACTTGGCCTGGTGATTCCAAAGGCTAGAGGTGCTGCAACAGTTGAAGATCTGGTGGCAGTGCATGCATTCAGCATGTGCGAGCTTTCCGTCGACAAAGGAGGGTTTGAAGTCATCCCACACCTTGGAAGTGAGTCTTTCCTTCGGCTTTGTGCCCAACAACAATGGACTAGGGATGTTGTCAGTGCTCTTGTCTTGTTCATCTATCTCATTGTTGGCAATGCCAACTACTGCATATTCCACACCTAGGCACAAAAAAAAAAAACAGTATTTCAATATGAAAAAGGTTGACGTAAGCTATGCTGCAATTCAAACACTGTCCTAATGCTATAGAAATAACTCCCCTTCGGGAGGTTAACTGAACATGCCTTTTTTTCCATATACAATGCCTTAAAAGAACAGGCTCTCAGCTGACAGGTAAACTGAAAAGGCACAGTGGCTGGACATGGTGTTGCTAATCAAACATTGCCCTAGTGCAATTGAACAAACTTTCATGCGCACGGTGAACAAGAACAGAGCAACTTTTTCATACAGGAATAATCAAACAAACTTAGTGGATTAATCGACATCTCAGCAGTGTTGCATATGTAAAACATTACTGAACAACCAAGAAAAGAAGTCTAATAACATTTGAGGGATAAACACGAAGTATCATTGACTGTCAGATTAATGCTAGATAGCAGCATGTAACGTCTAGCTAATGGATCGTCCTTGACTCATCTTCCCTTCCCCTGGACGCTGTTGCATTTCCGTGTAATCAATCGAAAAGGGACAGTGCCCAGGTCGGAAAAGTAAAACAAAATCAGGACCATCAGATTATGCATCTACCACCTTGACCAGCCTCAAAAGGAACTTACCATCCACCATCCTTTCGCCTCCGTTGCCGCCGCAGGCGTGATTGGGACTGTTACACTCTTGGGTTAAACCTACACACCAGACAAACCAAATTATCTTATCCATCCCGATTTCTGCGTCAATTTTCCGAGATAATGACCAACCGAATGAACTAGAAACAAAGTATGCAAAACAAAACAGGTATCGATGCATTTTGTACCAAAGATCATCAAGAAACAGGGAGAAGCGCATACCGACCTTAACCTTTTACAGCTCCACGGCGCGTGCGAGAGAGGGAAGGATCAAGATCAATCCGACGAGATGGGTGTCGACGAAATATGGTCGGCAGTCCACCGAGGGGGTGCCCGTGGTGGTAGATTGTCGGTAGACGGTGAGGCGCAGAGACAACGATTTAGACAGGTTCAGGCCGTCTGATCGACGTAATACCCTACGTCCTGTGTCTTTGGTGTATTGTATTGAGATGTATACAGATTAACCTGTCCTCTAGGGGACCCTTGTCTCTCCTTATATACTCCGAAGAGACAAGGTTACAAGTAAAGTATCCAATTTGGTACTATTACAATATCTAGTACAACTTGTAATCTTGATGTGCACGCCTTGATCTTACGGGCGGGCACCTCGGATGGTGTGCCCATGTACCATCTTTGTGGTACCCGGGGTATATCCCCACGCCTAGTCCCCGAGCGCCATGTATTACGATCGACGACACGACCGTTTCAACCTTCTCCGAACAGTGAGGCTTGAGTTCTTGACATCTCCGACCACCGTTGTCGCCGGAGAAGTAGGTTGTCTAGGGGACCCTTGTCTCTCCTTATATACTCGAAGAGACAAGGTTACAAGTAAAGTATCCAATTTGGTACTATTACAATATCTAGTACAACTTATAATCTTGATGTGCACGCCTTGATCTTACGGGTCGGGCACCTCGGATGGAAAGTGCCCATGTACCATCTTGTGGTTGTGGTACCGGGGTATATCCCCACAGCTAGTCCCCGGCGCCATGTATTACGATGCGAACACGCCGCTTCAACCTTCTCCGAACGGTGAGGCTTGAGTTCTTGACATCTCCGACCACCGTTGTCATGAGGAGAAGTAGGTTGTCCGAAGAATGTATGGTGCTCTTAAGAAGAAAGAAAAAGATTTCTGTCCTGGGAAGTGTGCCCACTTGTATTTCTAAAAAGAAATGTAAGTGCGTCTTGAAGCGTAGCGTCCTTGATCATCAGAGGCGTAGGAGTCGAAAAACAAACACATTCACCGCAAGGTGAAGTGTGCCCACTTAGTCCCCGAGTCTGGTAGTAGGTGACATAGGCACGTGGTGCCAGGGTCTAAAAAGAATTCCAGTTAAGTTGAGAATTCAATCGTCGTACAGGCGATACGAGATGCACCGGCAGGTGCATCGTACCGATGTAGTCCCCGAGCTTGCTGGAAGGTGAGGTATGAGCCTTGTAGCAAGGTCTAAGTGAGAAAAAATATCCCAACTGTATGCGAGTCGCCAGTCGCATATAGTCGAGACGCAAAGTCCCCGAGCCGTGGTTGGAGAGTGGTCGAAAAGTCCCCGAGCACAGGTCGAGGAGCGAGCGACGAAGTCCCCGAGCCGTGGTCGGAGAGTGGTCGAGGTGGTCGGAGCTCGGCTGGTCGACATGGTCTGCTGGTCGGAGCTCGGCTGGTCGACGTGGTCTGGTGGTCCCTCGGGACGTGGTCGACGTGGTCTGTGGTCGACGTGGTCGGCTCGCTTAATGGCTCAGGCGCTCGCTTGGTGGCTCGATGCAGTCGTACGGGTGCGCAGAGTCAGAGTTGTAGTCGGTCAAGCGTAGTGGGAGGCTGACAGAGTTACCCAGCTTATGGAGGTGAAGCCCATGTCCGACAAGGCGAGGCGTAGTCCGAGGTCTTCCTCCCGCGTGCATGCATGGCGATCCTTGTTGATTTGCTTGCTGACCGATGGGATCTCGTCGTCTTGGCACTTGGGCTAAATTCGGGCGTACAGCATGCCATGCATACACGGACGTGCGAATTTTGCCTTGGTTAAATATCTTGCATGGCCCCGTACATTCTTCTTGTTTGCTCGTAATAAGAGGAACGTCTTGATCGACGAAACCTTGACTTGGAAATTCCGTGTCGATGCCGTGTTTGGAGATGGAGACGGCGTTGTAGTCCAACTTGTGCTCTGATTTTGATACTTGGGCTTTATATCGGATCTGGTCGTCTCGTGGAGACAGGGCGCCGTCTTGGGAATCCGACGTGGTGATCTACATGACTGACTGTTGCTTTTGCTATTGTTGTAGAATCCGAGCACGCGAGTGAATCGGCGAGAAGTCCCGAGCACGGAGTGGTCTCGGGCGAGTCCCGAGCTGGAGTGGTCTGCGCGAGAAGTCCCGAGCACGGAGTGGTTTGGCGAGTCCCGAGCGGAGTGGTCGCGGCGAGAAGTCCTAGAAGCGGAGTGGTGTGGCGAGTCCCGAGCACGAGCGTGGTCTGGCCAGAGTCCCCGAGCACGAGCGTGGTCTGGCCAGAGTCCTCGAGCACCGTAGTGGTCTTGGCGAACCCTGAAGCATGAGCTCGCTGACCGAACTGTGTTCCTAAAAAATAAACACGGAGAGCGGTAGTACATGATGATGTACGAAATATATCGACCTCTCTGTAGGAGGTGAAGTAAACACTTGGTGTTCGGTTGGCGATGAATTATACTTGGTGTAATATTCGAAAAATAACATTAGCTGTTTTTAGCCCTTTTGTTATGTAGTGGTAAGCGCGATGTATTAACTTTGTCTTGAAGAATGCGCCATACTGGGTGACCAACATCTCGTAGTAGCGAGAGTGCAGGAACGCTGCCGCGTGCCAGAGTGTGAATGTTACTGAGAGCGATCGCCGACTACCCATAGCGCAGAGGAGGACTCTCATGCATCGCGTGGGGTGGAGCCGGGAGAGCGATCTTGCGGCTGGGATTCTCAAGCGAGGAAGGAAAAGCGATGTCGGCGAACCGTTGTAAAAACTTATACATGTTTTGGATTGTATGTATGGAGAAAATTTGACGCGGAGCGCACCCTAAGGGTGGTCGGCGGAGGTGTATGATGATCGAAGAAATTTTTAATTAAAAATAATACTTAGCTTTATTGACGACCGGTGGGTGTAGTCGGCGTGTTGCGATGTTCGAGAGATGGCTTGACGTGTCGTTGCGATGAAGTTGTCCGATCCTCGAGCTTTTCGACCTGTCGTCATGACTGTGGTCGCGATTGTCGTAGCGCCGTTCTTCGCGGCGATCATCATTGCGACGTAGTCTTGTGGTCGAGGTGGTCGGAGCTCGATAGAGCTGCTCGAGACGTGGTCGACGTGGTCCGTGGTCGACGTGGTCGGAACTCAGCCGAGCCACTCGAGACGTGGTCGACGTGGCCCGTGGTCGACGTGGCTGGGTAGTCGAAACTGCTTCCCGGTAGGTTCTTGATCGACCCGAGCAGTTGCCGAGCAGTCTTCTAGGTTGTCGTCGTGCGTCTTTCATGTATGCACGCATGCAAGCCTCAATAATTAATTAGCTTGTATATGGCTGTACGGACGTTGCATGCTTTGTAGACGGACATGAGACCGCACAGCTATATCCTCTGTAGATTGATTCGTAGCCCCCCTCTGTTGATTGCGTCGGAGCCACGATGACGTCGAGGTCTTGATCTTCGAGAATTGTTGCCGCTGCTATAGATGGATTTGTACTCCTTCCCGTACGTCGGATCTTGACGTAATGCATGCATCTTCCTGTACCTGAGCGATGCATGCATGCAGATACATGTACATGCAAGAAGCCAAGTTCCGATCGGCTTGCATGTTGCTGCATGTTGTCCGATCTATTTACGTCTTCATGTTCTCGTTCTTGATGATGGATTTTCAGCTAACGGCGGGACATCGAGTGCTAGAAACGACGGTGAAGGTTGATCCTGGCGGGAACGTCGATCCTAAATAGTCTTCTTTCGTCGCTGTTGTAGATAGATTTGACGTGGCTGCCGCTTATGATGTTGAACGCCACCGCCAATTCGTCGTAGATGTTGTTGAAGGAGGCCGTTGCAGCAAGATGGGTTGCCGCAACGACATTGGTCTTGAGGTACGCCATCTGGTTCACCATGGATCAGCGCGCACACCCCCTACCTGGTGCGCCACTGTCGACGAAATATGGTCGGCAGTCCACCGAGGGGGGTGCCCGTGGTGGTAGATTGTCAGTAGACGGTGCGTGTAATCAGGAACTAGATGGTGACACAAGGCGCAGAGACAACGATTTAGACAGGTTTGGGCCGTCTGATCGACGTAATACCCTACGTCCTGTGTCTTTGGTGTATTGTATTTAGATGTATACAGATTAACCTGTCCTCTAGGGGACCCTTGTCTCTCCTTATATACTCCGAAGAGACAAGGTTACAAGTAAAGTATCCAATTTGGTACTATTACAATATCTAGTACAACTTGTAATCTTGATGTGCACGCCTTGATCTTACGGGCCGGGACACTTCGGATGGTGCGGCCCATGTGCCATCTTGTGATACCGGGGGTATATGCCCCCACAATGGGTGTGCAGAGTTGGGGTCCCGGACTCCGTGCGGGCTGTGGAGCTCTCTAAATCGGGGGAGATGGAGCGGGAGACGTGGCGGCGTCCTTGCCTCCGCGGCGGCGCGGCGGAAGAAACGAGACGCCAGTGGAGGGAATAGGAATGGCCTTTCACGCTGGTTTTTTCACTCCTCCCGCCAATGCCTTGGAGGCATTTCGTCATGAGATTAATCAGCCCAGCCCAGCAGCTTAATGATGGTGGAGCATCCTAAAGTTGGGCTTGATGCGCGGCCCATGTTGCGACCCGTCATAGCTGCACTAGCGAGAAAAAGAAACGTGCGACTACAAGAGTAACTTCAATTCGATCGGATCGGAGCGGATAATGGTTTTTTCATATCTTAATCTATTTTTTTTGTCGGGTTCAAAGCGGATCGGATATTATATGGATTCAGATACAAATATGAATTTTTTAGATGTCGGAAATAGTACGGATTCGGACCGGTGTCAGAGCGAAGCGGACTTTTTGAAGTCGGATAATATGTGCTTACGTGTTGTTTTTTATGATGAAAAATAATTTATTAACCAAAGTCATAAAGTGGCAAAACAACTCAAAATAATCACCATCAATCCACCACTTCGATTTAAGAGCTCACAAAATTAATACAAGTTCTCAGTTTGGATTTAAGAGTATAAAACAAGCGTGTAAAAGAAATAAATATTCTTAATTAAGCAAAACATTTCCTTCACTTTTTGGGGTGTACTAGTCCTCCACTTTGGTAGATGATAATTTTTTTGTAAAAAGATACTTGAATTAGTATATATAGTTGACGAGCTTGGCTTGTGGGCTACAATATAATAATAGGTTGGGCTCCTTAAAATATTTGGATTATCCTATTATAAGCGTCGAATAATCTACGTTTAATTATCGGATAATCCATATCCGTCGGATTTCGCCAATCCTATATTCTACACCGCATCCGCATATAATTGGATTCGGATTATCCGCATCCACACGGATATTAAAAACACTTCTTCATATGCTTAAAATTCGGATTCGGAGTGGAGGATTATCCATGCCACTTTCACCCCTATATATCCTTCATAGCGACTACAAGAGCAATTCCAAGAACCTATATATCCTTCATAATTCATAATCGTTAGTAATAGAGATTCTGATAAAAAAATACCCATCAACAACTTCTTTAATTTAATATTCAAATATAATCATAATTTATTCTGGATTTCTTGCTAGCTAAAGATGGAGAGCGAGACTAACTCCCTAGAGCTCTCACAAGATATAGAAAAATTATTGGAGAGTGGAAGGATATAGAAAATATTTTTATTCAAATGACTCTCTAAATGATTGATGAATTGGATTTCTTATGACTAAATTCTCAAGTAATCCAACAACCTTAGTCGGGGGTAAACGACAGTGGTACACGTTGCTTTAAGGCTAGATAAAAGATAAGGATAAGGTAAAAGGTAGCTAGGTAAAAGAGTAGAAGGCATAGCTAGTGGGAGAGGAATAGTGAGTAAAAGAGTCTTATGTTGCTTCTACTATCAAGCGCAACTAAGCTATAAACTATAACGACTTAATTAAATCAAGAAGTAGAGGGATTTGATAGCACTTCGGGGCACAACCCAACCTAATCAACCCAAAGAATTAATTAGAATAGGTATGCAACGAGCCCTACGATTTAAGAACTAGACCTATCGTGGACTACAGAGGATGGACATGGTTGTCACCACCTACCACCTGCTACCTACCACAAACTATCAAGAGGCCTGGCCGTAAAAACAGTCAAGCTATAGCCTAAGCACCAAGCTTAATCTATAAACTCACTACTCCGGTTTGAGCTCCAATGAAATGAGACCAGAGCACTATAAAAAAGCAGTGAAATCCGCTCAAGATATAACCACACTAAACAAGGTAGTTAACTAGGGTACTAAACTTATAACAAAGCTTCAAGTATACTAAACAAGTAAGTTTGAATGAAGTACTTGAGTAAAGTAGAAGTATATATTCCAAATAAGAAAAGTCTTACAAAGGAGAAAAAATACAAGAGCTATACCAGACTCCAAAGACTTGTTTCAGACTTCGAGCAAAGCTCTTCTCTAACTCCATCTCTCACTACAGCCTAACTACTATAGAAGTAGACTACACCAACGGTTCATTTGGTTGAGTTGTGGTGTCGGTGTTTCGAGTTACCACCGACGAGTAAATTTCTAGTATTGCGCGTCTGGCTCGGATGGTGTGCTTAGAGGACATGAGGTTTATACTGGTTCGGGCAGAAGGTCCCTACGTCCAGTTCGTTACTGCTGCTCATGTTACTAGCACTGAAAGTTTATAGTAGGGGCTACAAACGGGCGAGAGAGGGAAAGGATCCCAAGTCTCTGGTTGAAGGAGTGAACAGGTGCTGAGAGCTCGATCGCTGCTCAGCCGTGTCTTAGTGTTGTGTTCTAGTGTGTTTATCTCATGTTCTGATCTCGTGCGGATCTCGATTGATCGGTCGGTTCGGATCCCCTCCATGGGACGCCCTACTTTCCCTTTTATAGGCCAAGGAAAAGCATGGGTCATAGCGGAGAAAAAGAGAAGAACGAGAGAGAGAAAGAAAGTCCTTTAGGATCACCGGGTCCTTCTTCTCCTTCACGTGGGTCCTACCGACCTTGTAGATGTCAACAGGGACAGCTCCACATCGTGGCCCTATCCGTCACTGGTGCCATACACAGGCATCGTCTGCCAGTCATGGCGTTCCATCCTGTCCCGGCGGACGTCGTGCTGAACTAACACGCCTGTCATCGTTCGTACGAGGGTTAGACAGAACAGCACTGGCATGCCCAACACTATTCTTGATGTGAACCCTCAGGTATGGCCCGTCATGGCTACGGGTTACATCGAGGCGTGCTAGTCTCTTCCCTGGTGTCAGAGCTTTGACCCAGGCCCATATGCTTGGACGTAGAGTGGTTGGTGGCGGTATGGGTCCCCGTCAGGCGAGGCGGAGCCTGCACCCAAGCGGTTGGGCGAGGCAGAGCACAAACCCATGGGTCGAGCGAGGCGGAGCCCGTGGCCTTGAGGTCGGGTGAGGCGGAGCACAAACCCAAGGGTCGGGCGAGGCAGAGCCCGTGCCTCAGGATCAGGCAAGGCGGAGCCCTTCCCTAGAGGTCGGGCGAGGCAGAGCCCATGCGCCTAGGGGTCGGTTGGAGCTGTAGTCACACTCTTGACTGCTCGGATGAATCAATGTTGATGACCATTAACCCCTTCTCTTCGGATACCCTAGTATTGGTCCCCGACAGTAGCCCCCGAGCCTACAGAGGAGTAGAAAACTCCTTCGGAGGCTTTTCCAAACAGGAGGACTCTGAGGGCCTTAGCCTTCCTTTGTCGCCCACGACATGTCCTAGGGACGACGATTCTCTTTCGTCATGATCGGACCCCTTGGGGGTATAGCCATGAGATTTGGTGGGTCAGAAAAGGTCTTTCCTAATTTCGACCCCTATGGGGGTCTGTCATTCTGCGACTGCACGTTCGGTCTCCTTGCGAGTCCAACTTTCCTCGAGCCCCCACTAGTAGCAGGGGTTCGGTAGAGGGTCGGCTCGTCTTTGTGATCATTTTCCCTCAAGCGTTTTTACGATAAAAACGGAGGGGTTGTGCCGTGCCATGATTTTCCTCTATGGACGAATCATGGTGCTTGGTGAGCTGTTAACGGGCTAGTCTGAGTGGGGACCCGGCATCCTGTTCGCGAGGATCTAGCTTGGGTCAGCTGGTGACCGACTCTAGATTCTCAGCGGTCAATCCATATAGTTCTCGGGTTTGTTCGACCGGTCCCGAGGGCTCTCTGCTTTTCTTCGAGGAAAAACCATGGATCATATCCGCCTGAGACTCAAACATGGGCTGAGATACCCATGGCGCTCGTGCGCCTAGGTACTAGTGGCTAACGGGCCCATCCCTTTCCACTCCTCACTCTTAGGGTGCCCCAGAGCGGCCGTGAACCCATCGGTGGGCTGGCCTTCGAGCTCCTATGCTTGAATGGGCCGTAGGAGCATTTTCAGCTTTGTATCCCTCCTTACCTACGATGGTTCTCGGCTTATCGATCGGGCGAATCGTTATCCGGCGTGTCCTTTGAGGGCACTACCAGAGATTGCGTGCGCACGATCTTCAGAGGGAGGTGTCATGTCGTGGCGCAGCGGGGGCATGAATCTAGGCAGACGGTTCGCCTTCTGGCCCCACTCTACCTTATAAATAGCGGCCTTCCCCTTGATATCTCTACACACCAAAACTACAACCTTACCTTCTCTGTTTCTCCACCGCCGCCGTTTTGGATCTGCCGTGCTTGTTAGTCTACCGCTGGAGCCCTAGATCCATAGCCTCCGCTCCTCTGCCGTCGTTGAGCTCGCATCCATCCACCCGCACCTCCAATGGATCCGTGGTGCCGTTTTGACATCACCTCTGTATGGTCCTAGTATGGCTAGAGGGGGTGAATAACCTATTTAAAAATCTACAAATCAACTAGAGCAATTTGATTAGTATGACAAATAGCGAAATACAAACTTGCTCTAGCTCTACAAGTGTTGCAAGCCACCTATCTAATAATTTTAGTTACTATGATCACTAGACATACAATTTGCTAAGTCACTACTCACTAAGAACTCTCACACTTGCTACACTAAAGAGCTCCACTAGATGAACTTAAACTACAAAGGGAGCTCTTAATTCTAGCTACACTAAAGAGCTTGCTACAACTAGTTTGTGAGAATATAAATGAGTGAGTAGGGTGATTATAGCGCCACGTAAGGAGTGAATGAATCACAAGATGAATACCAATTCAATCATCGGGAGAACACCAAAGGGCAAGAGACAATCAATGATGGAGATGAGTGGGAGGGCTTTGGCTAAGCTCACAAGGTTGCTATGTCAATGCAAATGGCCAAGAGAGAGAGCTAGAGCTGGCCAAACAATATTTATAGACACACCTAAACAATAGAGTCGTTGGCTCAATTATTGGGCTGACTGCGGGACGATCAGACGCGCAGGTCGTGTGCACCAGACGCGTCTGGTGTGGCAACCGGACGCGTTCGGTCGCTGCGTCCGGTCACTGCTTGACCGCCACGTGTCCCATTCAAACAAAGTAGCCGTTGCCGCCCAACTGCGATCGGACGCGTCCGGTGTGGCAGACCGGACGTAGGAGGGGTAGCGTCCGGTCGAGTCCAGAGAGCTCCCAGAGCCGCTGAACTACGACCAGACATGTCTGATGTGGCCGACCGGACGCGCCCCTATGTCCAGTCCTCTCTGGACCAACACCCGTGCCCCATGTCACCATGACCTGACGCTAAACAGTGATTGCTCAGCGTCCGATCACTGCTACGAGCCAGAGTCCGATCACATTCACTTAGTCGCTCGCCTCGGGTCCAAATATCGGACGCGTTCGGTGTGGCGACCGGACACGTCCAGTCACTTCTGTCAGACGACCCCAAGACTGGATAAAATACCGGACGCGTCCGGTACCAATTTCGGACGTGTCTCGATCACCAAAACGAAAAAGCTCCTATCAAGTTTCACCTTTGCCTTGAGTTTTTTATTTTTCTCTTTCTTCTTCTCCAAGTCTAAGCATTTGATCATCACCATGCCATCACCATCATCATGATTTTCACCATTGCTTCATCACTTGGAGTAGTGCTACCTATCTCATAATCACTTTGATATACTAGGTTAGCACTTAGGGTTTCATCAATTCACCAAAACCAAACTAGAGCTTTCAATCTCCCCCTTTTTGGTAATTGATGACAACTCTTTCACAAAGATATGAATTGAAATTCATTTGAATCCATGTTGCTTGCCCAAGCATATTTACCATGTGTAAAAGGATATGGACAAGTTTCATGAATCCCAAATGGTAGCAATTGCTCCCCCTACATATGTGCTAAGAGTTTGGATTGTAGCTTGCACACATGCTTAGATAGGAAATATAGGAGACAATGTCTACCAAATGATGCTAAGGTATAAGAGATGGACCTTTGAATCGTGATACCAATCGGAGTGCACCGATATACCATCCTTAGCACCATTAGTAACTAGACATACAAAAAAACTAGAATACCCCATGAGATCAACATTAGAAGTAAGGGTCTAGTTTCTATAAAATGAACATAAGTCTAGTTTCTTAATCTATGCATGCTAGTTTTTCATTTTATCATTCAATCCTACAACTAGCATACACCACACAAGCATAGATATTGAAATTTAAAACTTGTGCCATGTAAGAAAATATATGAAATGCACATTCAAACGCAACATACAAGTTTATGAGCTTGCTCCCCCTACTTGTGTACAATTTTGATTGATCCCCTTACAATGTCATTTCATTTGTTTGCTCCCACTATCTTACTATATTTGTGAATTTCTCTCCCCCTTTGTCAACAATTAGCACAAAAGGCAAGCTCAAATTTTAGATAGGTTGGGGTGAAACCATGTGAAGTAAGGATCATTTTCCCAATTTGGTTCAATCTAGATCACTTGCAAAAGATATTTAACTCGGTTTGATCCAAGGGCAAGCTTCTTCACACCTCCAAAAGAGGGTTATCATGCACCATGTTAAGTTAAACACTTATAGCTCATTTTCTAGATTAAGCACTAGGTTTACAAGCCCACAAACATGTCATATGCTACCACTAGATCATTTCAAGCATATAAGCAATAGTGGTACCATACAAGCATCAAATTAATTTGATTTTCATGAATGAGCCTAGGACATGATAGGAATGACTAGATACACTAAACAAGTCCTTAGCAATGGATGAATGATATGTCAATCAACTTTACCTTGCTTTGCTCGAAGGAGAGGCATGCCATATAATGGGGGTGCATCAATACATATTGGAGAAGTCAAGTATGTTCAATTCATTCCTTAGCTTGCAAAACCTCTTCTCATCAAGTGGCTTGGTGAATATATCGGCAAGTTGATCTTTAGTGCCTACACTCTCAATGCAAATGTCCCCTTTTTGTTGGTGATCTCTTATGAAATGGTGGCATACATCAATGTGCTTTGTTCTTGCATGTTTAACCGGATTGTTGGTTAACTTGATTGCACTCTCATTATCACATAGCAATGGTACTTTCTTGAACTTGATTCCAAAGTCATTCAAGGTAGCCTTCATCCAAAGTAATTGAGCACAACAACTATCGGCCGAAATGTACTCCGCTTCGGTGGTTGAAAGTGCTACACTATTTTGCTTCTTTGATGATCATAAAACAAGTGATCTTCCCAATAATTGACATGTGCCCGAGGTGCTCTTCCTTTCAACCTTGCATCCCGCATAATCCGAGTCGGAGTAACCAACTAGTTTAAACTTTGCTCCTTTGGGATACCACAAACCAACATTTTGTGTATGCTTCAAGTACCTCAATATTCTCTTTGTAGCTTTCAAATGACTTTCTCTTAGTGAGGCTTGAAATCTTACACACATGCATACACTAAACATGACATTCGGTCTTGATGCGGTCACATAGAGTAGGCTTCCAATCATAGACCGATACGATTTTTGATCCACCATATTGCCAGTTCTATCCAAGTTTCCATTTGTCCCCATTGGTGTGCTAATGGCTTTGCTATCACTCATGCCAAACTTATTAAGCATGTCTTTTATGTACTTGCCTTGACTTACAAATGTACCATTCTTCAATTGCATGATTTGAAGACCAAGGAAGTAACTTAACTCTCCAATCATGAACATCTCAAACCCACTTGCCATCATCTTGCCAAACTCCTCACAAAAATCTTGATTTGTTGACCCAAATATGATATCATCAACATAGATTTGCAATACAAACAAGTCGTTTCCAAGCTTCTTGGTGAAGAGAGTGGTGTCAACCTTTCCCATCTTGAATCCCTTAGAGAGTAGGAAATCCCTCAATCTCTCATACCATTCTCTTGGTGCTTGTTTCAATCCATACAAAGCCTTTCTGAACTTGTAAACATGGTTGGGTTTCTTTTCATCTTCAAAACTAGAAGGTTACTCAACATACACAAGCTCATTGATGTACCCATTGAGAAATGCACTCTTGACATCCATTTTATAGAGCTTCATGTTGTGGGCACAAGCATAGGCTAGCAAGATCCTAATTGCTTCTAATCTAGCAACCGGGGCATATGTTTCTCCAAAGTCAAGATCTTCAATTTGTGTATATCCTTGTGCTACCAATCTTGCTTTGTTCCTTACTACTATCCCATCTTGATCTTGCTTGTTTCTAAAAACCCATTTGGTTCCAATCACATTGTGTCCTTTTGGTCTCTCTACCAATTTCCATACTTGATTTCTTGTGAAGTTATTCAATTCTTCATGCATAGCATTCATCCAATCAACATCCTTCAATGCTTCATCTATCTTCTTAGGTTCAATGGATGACACAAATAAGAAATGTTCACAAAATGATGCCAATTTAGATCTTATTTGTACACCTCTAGAAATACCACCAATTATAGAGTCCAAAGGATGATCTCTTGAGACATTGGTTGGTTGGAGCACTTGCACTTGATTGCTTGCATTTGATCGATCCTTTGGTTGAGATGATGAACTAGCCACTTGTTGTTGATCTTGCACTTTGTCAACACTAGCACTTGCTTGACTTTGATCTTGAGAACCACTAGTTTGTACATTTGAGTTAGAGAGCACTTGATCCTTGTCATCTTCAACATCAATCACCTCTCTAGGTCTTATATCACCAATGCCCATGTTCTTCATTGCATTGACTAATTGAGTGCCTCTCACATCATCTAGATTCTCAACTTCCTCTTGGGACCCATTTGTTTCATCAAATTCCACATCATAAACCTCCTCAAGAGTACCACTAGCCAAATTCCAAACTCTATATGCCTTGCTAGTAGTGGAGTAACCAAGCAAGAAACCTTCATCACATTTCTTTTCAAACTTGCTCAATCTAGTGCCTTTCTTCAATATGTAGTATTTACAACCAAAAACCTGAAAGTATGCTATGTTAGGCTTTCTTCCATTCAATAGCTCACAAGGTGTCTTCTCCATCATGGGGTGACAATAGAGTCGGTTGCTATAATAGCAAGTCGTGTTGATTGCTTTAGCCCAAAATGAATGACTCACATTGTACTCACTCAACATTGATCTTGCCATGTCAATCAAAGTTCTATTCTTTCTTTCAACTAGGACATTTGATTGTGGAGTATACTTGGCCGAAAATTGATGCCTAATTCCAAACTCATCACACAAATCATCCACTCTTATGTTCTTGAACTCACTTCCATTGTCACTTCTAACTCTCTTGATGGTTGTTTCAAACTCATTGTGAATGTCCTTGACAAATTATTTAAATGTTGCAAACACATCACTTTTGTCCACTAGAAAGAACACCCATGTGTATCTAGTGAAATCATCCACAATCATAAATCCATATTTATTTCCACCAATGCTAGTGTATGTGGTTGGTCCAAACAAGTCTATGTGCACCAACTCAAATGCCTTAGATGTGCTCATCATGCTCTTCTTAGCATGTGTGTTACCAACTTGCTTTCCGGCTTGACATGCACTACATAGCTTGTCCTTCTCAAATGTGACATCTTTCAAGCATCTAATTAAGTCATGCTTGATCAACTTGTTCAATTGTTTCATTCCAACTTGACCAAGCCTTCTATACCATAACCAACCCATGCTAGACTGTAACACCATAAAAAATTGCCTCTTTTGAAATAGAGCTAAAATGAATTATTTATGAATTTTGTGCACATGAAATATAGGAAAATAAAAAATTTCATTAAATTAAAATACATCATAAGGTAACAACATGTTTGAGCATACATGCCATTGCATTTGATTTTATTGGTTGAGTGGTTTTAATTGAAAAGTCAAATGGTTAAAATGGCTTTGAAATAAAAGAAAAGAAAATTTGAAAATAAGAGGATTTAAAAAATGGTAAAATTTATTTTTGGAAACTTACCAAAATTGCTCATTTATATTTGAGATGAAAAGTATATTGAAAACATATGCGGATTTGATATGATTTACATAGAATTTGGTTTGGCTTTGAAAACTAAATAGGAAAAAGAATTTGGAAATAGAAAAGGATTTTGAAAAAAAATCTCCCTTCCTTCCTTTTCAGCCCAACTCCAGGATTTGGCCCATCCCTCTTTTCTCTTTCTCTTCCTGGCTTGGCCTGCTCGGTGGCCCAGCCGCACTCCCCCTCCCTTCTCCTTTTTTCTCTGACTTTTGGCCTACTTCTTCTCGGGCTGACACGGGCGGCCTGCACCATCGCCTCCTTTTTTTCCCGCCTTCCGTCTTGGCTCGCTCGCTTCGCATCGGTGCGCCTGGCCGCGTCATGTCAGCTTCGCGCCTTCTGCTTTCGCGCCAAATTCTTTGCTTAAGCGCGCCCGTCCGCTCGGCCTTCAGCGCCCATGCCGCACGTCGCCCTCTTCTCCCTCACTGCCCCGCGGGTCCCGCCCATCAGCACCGCCTCCCTCCCTTTGCTTTCTTCCCCGGTGCGCTCTTTCCTTCCTCCGCCCCGTCAATGGCGCTGCCATGTGCGGCAAGCCACCGGCCCACAGCGCCTGCATGGAAAGCGCCATAATCACTGCGGCTTCTCTCCCCTTCCTTCTACCGCAAGCGCCCGCCGTCTATAAAGCCCCGAGCCATGCCCCTCTTTCTCCCCTTTCCTCTGCTCGCGTCCAAGCACTCGCCACCGCCCCCCATAGCCGCTGCACCGGTGCCTAATCCTCAACGCCGACGTACCTAGGAGCACCGCCGTACTCCCCCGCGCCCGTAGGTAACTCCAAATTCACGTTTTGGTCTTGATTTCCTCGGATTCGTCCTCACCCGTACCCTCCCTCTCTCTCCAGTCGTCATCGCCATCGTCGACCGCCCCTTCTGAGCCTCCTCGGACGCCGCGCTCCGTTCCAATCGATTCGCGGTGAGCTTCTTCACCTTCCCGTGCCTTCCATTCGCTGTTTCATGCGCTAGAACATCGTATCGTAGATCACCGTCGCCGCCGGCCATGGCGAGTTCGTCGGAGCCGCCGTGCTACCGCTGGAGGTTCACCCGCGCTCACCTGTGCCACGGATCCTCGGTGAACGGCCAAGATTAGATCACTGGTTGGTTAAGTGGCCGGTCCACAGCGGGCCATGGACTCGGTCCACAGCGTCGGTCAGTGTGTGCCCACGCACGCGTGGTGCACCGTGCCAGTCCCCAGCCGCCACGTGGCTGCCCAGTCAGCGTCGCAGTCAACCGCAGTCAAGCCGCGCCCATTTTTGCATAAAAGCCCCTCAGATTCCAGTGAATTAACCCGCAATCCATAACAGTTTAAAATAAATACAAATTAGACCTGTTTTTATTCGTTTAGGAACCTATGTTTTCTAGAATTAGTACCCGCAGTCTAGTGTAATTTTATATTTTTAATTGTTTTAATTCAAAAATGAGTTCGAGTTATTTACAGAAATGCCATTACACCTTATTTCATGCGTAACTTTTGCGTTTTAAGTCCAATTTGACCCGTTCGAATTGCGTTAGGATCGTATTTACGTTTTCTACATGTTTATAGTACTATTAGGCATGTTTTTAATATTTCAAATTCATGGGTAGATTTAATCTATTATTTAACTATAGCAAAATTTGTTTAAATCATAACTTATTCATTTTAACTCCGAAATAGTCCGTTCAAGTTGAGTTAGAGTCATAACGACGAGATCTACGCAATAGTAATAGTGTTTACTATATTACTATTTTAGAAAAATCATGGTTTAAATTATATCTTGATTAATGATTATGCAACTGGATTTTATAAACAAAATGTGACTTGTTCTTCTTTAGTTTTATAATTCAAATCTAAAATTGACTTAATTCAATCTATATTATTTATAAAATATCTTATATATATGAATTTATATAGTTAAAATAAATGAAGCCAATAGTTTTCTTTTCCACGTATTAAGCAAATCTCTCGGTAGTTGTAACTTTTCAACCGTAGCTCCGATTAGAGTGCTTCTCGCGTCTGTGTGTTCGTAGCGATGCATAGAATCGTATTTCAATCTCTTTTACTTATTTTTTATGATTGGTGTACTGTTCTGATATAGATGCAATTGTATGCTATGCATGTATGTGTATGTATGTTTGTGTGGTGTTCTACGATTATGTCCAGTTGGTGAGATATACGTGGTGATCTAGAAGAAGAAGGATGTTGAAGATTAAAGCTTACCGAAGGATCGATATTTAAGGCAAGTGTACCAAAGGCCCCTTGTTACCTATGAACTATTACCATTCATATTCATGCAAGTGTACCAAAGGACTTTACCTAGATGATTACTTGTACCACATATCCTTGATACCTAGGGTTTCTGGATAGGCATTTTGGATAGATGCTACAGCGCTTAACATAAAATAATTGTTAAACATGACTAAAGGCTATATGCAATGTGATAAAATGGAGCTTTTTAGCAACAGATAGGGGGCTAGAGTACGGGGTTGAGTACTCTAGTGCCTCTCCATAAGGACTTAATCCTGAAGCGGCAACCCAGGAGGTTCCGTACAACCCCGAGTGTCATATGGCTCTGACTTTAACCTGTTAACTAGATTGTACTAGCTCATCTATAGCTCTAGTAAGGGTAAGAGGGTATCTTTCCTTTTTCTGCTAGGGTGTGTACCATGCTGCGATGCCCACGTGTGCCACTCCTTTGTAGCTACGACTTGTTAGTGCAACTAGCTAAGGGTTTCATAGTGAAACCCTGCCACACTTCCTAGGAAGAGGTGTAGTGGGCCTTGCAAACCCCGGCATTGGGAATCACGGCTCGGTGGGTAAAGATGTATAATTTCTATAGAAATATTTAACCTGTTATAACAGCCGTGCTCACGGATATGAGTGGTCTGGATCCTTCAAGATTTGTGGTTACTGTGGATGGTGGATGGCTGGGAATTGAGATAAACTTGACTATACTTTAATATCACTTGGGAATTAGGATTGTTCATTGAAGTAGTGATTCAGGATGCTAAAATTTGATCAACTAAAATTGCGAACCACAGTCAAACAGTGTCAAGCCTTTTGAGCCTCATAGATCCCTTTGATATACTTGCTAAGCATGGTGAGCTTACACTTGCTTTACATCCAATGAAAATCCCGGATGGGTACCAGATTGCTGGTTTGGAGGAGTTAGGCTTGTGGTCAACCAGTCAGTCGTCCCTGTGGATTTGGAGTCTTCGCCAGAAGATCGGAGTCAACTTTCCGCTGTCTATACTCTGAGGTTATATTCCTTTTACTAATACATTATGTAATAAGTATTGTCTCTTGATATTACCCTTATTTGTGGCTATATATGAGATTTGACTTCCTGGGCTCACATATAGTGTGTATCTGGTTTTGTCTTTAAAACCGGGTGTTACATAGACTTAGTGATCATACATGTTGACAATTAAGCTTCTCTAGCATTGAAATCAACCAAGTATAGATTCTCACCTTTGAATATCAAGTTAGAGCCATCTACACTTATGATCTCTACATCATCCACACCAAATATGCACTTGAAACCAAGATCACACAATTGAGCTACCGATAATAGGTTAAAGTTCAAGCTCTCTACTAGTAGCACATTGGAAATGCTCAAGTCATTGGATATTGCAATCTTACCAAGACCTTTGACCTTGCCTTTGCCATTGTCACCAAATGTGATACTATCAATCCCATTGCTCTTATTTTCATTGATTGAATTGAACATTCTTAGATCATCGGTCATGTGTTGTGTGCACCCACTATCAGGCACCCAATGCCTTCCTCCAGCTTTGTAATTAACCTACAAAAGAAGATCAATTCTTTTTAGGTACCCAAACTTGCTTGGGTCCTTGAAGGTTAGTTACCAAGGTCTTTGGTACCCAAATGGCCTTCTTCTTTGGGCCCACAATTGGTGTACCAATGAACTTAGCCTTCACATCATTGGCACCCTTAACAAGCATGTAACAAGAATCAAATCTAATTGAGGATACAATAGGTTGCTTGTTCTTGTTAGTCTTGCAGTATTGCTCTATATGCCGAACTTGCTTGCATCTATTGCAAAACCGACCATTGCCCTTTACAAAGCTAGCTTTGGGAGTGACAAAAGCCGCCTTGCCTTTCTTAGGGGTATAGCCTAATCCCTCTTTGTTGAGAGAAAACCTTTGGCTACCCCAGCACTTTAGCAAGCAGGCATCTCCACCATAGGCATTGCCTAAGGCATGAGTTAGCTCATTCACCTCCTTCTTGAGGGTCTCATTTTCCACCATTAGTGAGGCATCACAAGTGAAACCATCACTCAAGGGTGAAATTGAAGTAGAAGTGCTACAAGAAGGGTTAGTGGGAGCAACTACAATGGGCTTATAAAAAGATTCATCAATAATATCACATGTTAGTCCCACATCACAAGACACAATCACTTGCTCCTTCTTGGCTTCCTCCATTTTGACTTGCTCAATGAGAGAGGAGTGAGCCTTTTCAATCTTAAAGTGAGCTTTGCCAAGCTTCTCATGGGCTTCTATTAGCCTCTCATGAGTGGCATTTAGCTCATCAATGGATTGCTCAAAAAATTTGACTTTCTTGCTCAATTCTTTGCACTCCTTTCTCTTCATCTCAAAGCAAGTGTGCACTTGCTCACACATGTCCATGAGCTCCTCCTTGGTGTACTCATCATCATCATCATCATCACTCTTACAAGCATCACTTTCACATTCATCATCATCACTCACATCATATTTTACCTTGGTAGGCTTTGCCATGAGGCATGCCGATGGAGTGTCGAAGATGGAGGGCTTGTTGTTGATGGCGATGCTTGCTAGTGCTTTCTTGATAGATTTCTTGCCATCATCACTAGAACCATCACTATCCAAAGAGCCATCACTATCCCAAGTGACCACATAGCCTCCACCCTTCTTCTTCTTCTTTTGGAAGGTCACCTTCTTCTCCTTCTTGTGCTTCTTCTTCTTATCCTCATCATTGTCACTATTGTAGGGACAATCTGCTACAACATGATCGGGGCTCTTGCAATTGTAGCATCTTCTCACATATTCTTTGCTTTTAGTGTGATCTCTTCTCTTTTCTTGCACCATAGCCCTTCTTCTTCATGAATTTGCCCATCTTACGCACAAATAGAGCCATGGCCTCATCATCAATGTCACTAAGATCCTCATCATCACTTGATTCTTTCTTGGACTTGCCCTTGTTCTTGGATGATGAGCTAGCCTTGAATGCTATACTCTTCTTCTTCTTTTCTTCATCTTCCTTCTTGTCATCCTTGTCAACCTCTTCCCTTTCCACATGGTATGTCTCTTGTGTTATGACATCACCTAGTACTTGGTTAGGGGTAATCTCCTCCAATCCTCCTCTTATGATAAGCAATCTCAACATCTCAAATCTTGGAGGTAAGCACATCAAGAACCGATGAGAGACATCATCATCATTGATCTTCTCTCCCAAAGCCTTCAAGTCATTGACAATCACTTGCAACCGATGGAACATCTTTGGGATGCTCTCATCATCCTTCATCTTGAAGCTTGTCAACTTGTCCTTGAGGATGTACAACTTGGCACTCTTCACCACCGGTGTGCCCTCATATGTTTCCTCCAATCTCTTCCACACCTCATTAGCTCTATCACAATCCTTGATTTGCTCAAACACCTTGGAATCAATGGCATTATATATGGTGTTGAGAGCCATTGTATTGCATTGCTTGTTGGCCTTGTCTTGCTTGGTGAGATTGTCGGGATCAATGATAGCATAGTCACTCTCGGTCACATCCCACACTTGATCATTGATTGAACCAAGATAAATCTTCATCTTTCTCTTTCAATAATCATAACATGTGCCATCAAAGAACGGTGGTTTGCCCCCTACATGGTTGAACACAATTTGAGCCATCTTTTGACACCAAGGTTGTTAAGCCTATAATCAAACGGTGACCTCGACTCCGATATCACTTGTAAGGTCCTAGTATGGCTAGAGAGGGGTGAATAGCCTATTTAAAAATCTACAAATCAACTAGAGCAATTTGATTAGTTTGACAAATAGTGAAATGCAAACTTGCTCTAGCTCTACAAGGGTTGCAAGCCACCTATCCAATAATTCTAGTTACTATGATCACTAGACACACAATTTGCTAAGTCACTACTCACTAAGAGCTCTCACACTTGCTACACTAAAGAGCTCCACTAGATGAACTTAAACTACAAAGCGAGCTCTCAATTCTAGCTACACTAAAGAGCTTGCTACAACTAGTTTGTGAGAATATAAATGAGTGAGTAGGGTGATTATAGAGCCACGTAAGGAGTGAACCAATCACAAGATGAATACCAATTCAATCATCGAGAGAACACCAAAGGGCAAGAGACAACCAAGTTTTCTCCCGAGGTTCACGTGCTTGCCATCACGCTAATCTCCGTTGTGTCGACCAACACTTGGTGGTTCGGTGGCAAAGAGGTGTTGCATGAACCTCGTCCACACAATTGGACACCGCAAGAACCTACCCACAAGTGAGGTAACTCAATGACATGAGCAATCCACTGGAGTTACCTTTTGGTGCTCCGCCGAGGAAGGCACAAGACCCCTCACAATCACCACCGTCAGAGCCAGAGACAATCACCAACCTCCGCTTGACGATCCTAGCTGCTACAAGCCATCTAGGTGGCAGCAACCACTAAGAGTAACAAGTGAATCCCGCAGCGAAACACGAACATCAAGTGCCTCTAGATGCAATCACTCAAGCAATGCACTTGGATTCTCTCCCAATCTCACAAAGATGATGAATCAATGATGGAGATGAGTGGGAGGGCTTTGGCTAAGCTCACAAGGTTGCTATGTCAATGCAAATGGCCAAGAGAGAGAGAGCTATAGCCAGCCAAACAATATTTATAGACACCCCCAAACAATAGAGCTGTTGGCTCAATTATTGGGCTGACTGCGGGACGATCGGACGCGCAGGTCATGTGCACCGGACGCGTCCGATTGCTGCATCCGATCACTGCTTGACCACCACGTGTCCCATTCAAACAAAGTAGCTATTGCCGCCCAACTACGATCGGACGCATCCGGTGTGGCCGATTGGACACAGGAGAGCCAGCGTCCGGTCTAGTCTAGAGAGCTCCCAGAGCCGCTCAACTGTGACCGAACGTGTCTGGTGTGGCCGACCAGACGCGCCCCTGCATTCGGTCCTCTCTGGACCAACACCTACGCCCCACGTCACCACAACCTGACGCTAAACAGTGATTGCTCAGCGTCCAGTCACTGCTACGAGCTAGAGTTCGGTCACTTTCACTTAGTCACTCGCCTCAAGTCCAAATATCGGACACATCTGGTGTGGCGACCGGACACGTCTGATCACTTCTGTTAGACGACCCCAAGACTGGATAAAATACTGGACGCATCCGGTACCAATTTTGGCATGTCCGGTCACTCTATGACTAGCACGACTAACTCCTTTTCAACTCTATCTTCTTTACCCTTGCTAAAATGTGCCAATCACCAAGTGTATCACCTTGTGCACATGTGTTAGCATATTTTTCACAAATGTTTTCAAAGGTGTTAGCCTTCCACTAGATCCTAAATGCATATGCAATGAGTTAGAGCATCTGTGGCACTTTGATAACTGTATTTCAATATGAGTTTCACCCCTCTTAATAGTATGGCTATTGATCCTAAATGTGATCACACTCACTAAGTGTCTCAATCACCAAAACAAAAAAGCTCCTATCAAGTTTCACCTTTGCCTTGAGCTTTTTGTTTTTCTCTTTCTTCTTCTCCAAGTCCAAGCATTTGATCATCACCATGCCATCACCATCATCATGATTTTCACCATTGCTTCATCACTTAGAGTAGTGCTACCTATCTCATAATCACTTTGATAAACTAGGTTAGCACTTAGGCTTTTATCAATTCACCAAAACCAAACTAGAGTTTCAACCTCCTAGCGCATGGAGGGCCTCGTCCATCATGGTCTTCTCCGTGCATGGACCTCGGCCGAGGAGTGGTTACTGCCCTACGATGAGGATTCACCGTCGCCGCCCGACAGCTACGTGGTGTCATTCGCCCACTTCCATGAGCGTGGGCTCATGACCCCCACCCACAAATTCCTCCGAGGGTTGCTGCACTTCTACAAGATCGAGCTGCAGCATCTCAATCCCAACGGGATCCAACACATGGTGGCGTTTGTCGTGCTGTGCGAAGGATTCCTAGGGATCAGCCCCTACTATGACTTGTGGAGGTATTTCTTCGCCATCAACCTCTAGAAGAAGAGGAAGAAGGGCGATAGGCAGGAGCTGCACATGCCGATGGGGTGCGCCGACATCCAACTTTGGAACAATCGGGTCAGCAAGTACCCATCCATGCGGCTCTCGATGTCCAACAAGGGGTGGCACTCGCAGTGGTTCTACCTCAAGAATGACGCCGCCGCCCTTCTGCCGGAGTTCACCGGGCACCTGATCGAAGAGGCCATAGAGCAGTGGAGGAAGTGGGGCATCCTAGAGAAGGACAAGAAGAAGATCCGAGACCACATCACCGCCATCTATATCCTGAAGGAGAACGGCCTAAAAGGGTCGGGCATCATCACGGCTTACCATGTGGGGAGGGTGGTGCCGTTGATGACGCGTGCACTCTCTCTATATGCGATGGCGCCCGACGCATCGTTCGACGAAACGGCGCTCGCCGAGGGAACGCTCCCCAACTTCGAGATCGTGCAACGCATCAAGGAGGCGATGGAGCCTTTGTGGGATGACACGGGTGCCGCCCTTGACTTCATCTACCCAGTGTCGGGGCATCCTCCAATGCGGCTAGAGCCAGGCTACGTTGTCTTCATAAGTTTCTCTTTCTCTTGCCTTCTCTTCAATTGATTTCCCAACCTCGTGAGACTAACTTTGAGAGGGGCAGGACTAGCCGAGGGACCTCATCCTCATGGACACTCGATGCCGTTGCCAAGGGATTCGGCCATGAGTGTGGTGAATCATGCCGAGGGCGAGTGGCTAAGGAAGGCGAAGGAGGACAAGAAGAGGAAGAAGCTACGGAAGTTGTGGGTGCAGGAATGAGGGGAGGACACTGACGATGATGATGATGATGATGATGGTGACGACGATGAGGTGATGGAGGTAGCTGATGATATTGAGCGGGACAACCTGGAGAATGAGGATGCACTGATAGGTGTCGGTTCATCCTTGCAGGCATCGGGACCCTTCCCATTCCATGGAGGGGAGGCACGCCTAGGGAGCCAATGGAGATGGGCCGTAACGTTGGCCTACCCCAGGAGCCAACAGAGGTGGGTGGCTCTACCTTTGCGCCGAGGTACCAGCGAAGGCAGGCGGCTCTGCCGTCGTGCCCCAAGCGCCAAGGGGAGCAGGGCATTTCACCAATGTGCCCCAGGAGCTGCGAGGGGGGAGCCCTCTACCCAGGAGCAGGGGGCGGACTCAAAATGGCCTCGTTCCGATGAGGTAGAGCAAGGGTCAGGGGTTCATCCCCCAAACACGTCTACCACCCGACGACGCTGAGGTGAGTCATCAATTCCTCTATTTTTTCATGTTTTAGTTAGGTTTCATCGTCACTTATGTTTTTTTGTCTCTTGCAGCATCAGCAGGCACCGGAATCCTTTAACGCTGGCTCTAATGAAGAGCATCGCCCTCCAATTGGGGCGGTGGCCATCGGTTAGTGTCGTACTACTCAGTTTCGGGCGGGAGTCACGCCAGTTTGACCGTATTGCTGGCCGGTCGAGCGCTGCCCATGGTGGCACCTATGCCCTTGGCGGGACGGGTGGATGCGGGCAGTCAAGGGTCGCCTTCAGAGGTCACAGAGCAGTCGGTGACGGCTACGATACCACTGCTGATGGTAGGGCGGACGAGGCTGCCGACCACGCTCGTGGCACCAACCGTGGCGAGCGCGACGTAGCCGGTCGTGACCCCACCGACGCAGGTGGAGGTGGCGGTGGGTGTGATAGATGGGTCATAGTCGGGCACAACTGCAGCGTCGCCTAAGGCATTGGCATGACCTAAGCCATCGGTGGCCCAAGCGATGGTGCCTGGCGTGGGCCGAACGGAGGGGGACGCTGCCGAGGGGTCCCCGGAGTCATGGTGCTGGGAGAGAGGTTTGTGTCCGCACCGCTGACCCCTTCCATCGCCGGAGGGGGCATCTCGACAGGGACATTACGGCAAGAGGGGTTAGTGGCGCTTGGGGCCAGTGGGGAGTCATCCCTGCCTTGATGTCGGTGGGTAGCGGCTCGCTTGCACAGGGCGGGCCCTAGCTCCAGTGGGTGGATCCGTAGGATCTGGCGTCGATGCTTTTTACCCTTGATGATGCCACAGAGAGCATGGAGCGGGAGAGCCTTGACGTAGGGATCATGTTCGTGCTCGAGGCCCTAGACCACGCCAAAGGCGCATTGCGCGATGTCATTTTTCCCTCTGGCCGATTATTGCTTGGTCCTATTTCTTGCCCTTTTCTTCCTCTATATACTTTTTGTACCCTGACCATTGTCTCCCTGGTCCCTTGTATCTCACGGGGGAAATCTCAGTTCCTTCGTCAATAGAAGGAAGCCTGGGACCACCTCGTCAAGGAGGCGCGGCTACGTGGGGAGGTGACAGCTGAGCTCGTTGTCACCCAGCAGAGGGTGGTCAAGCTGACTCCTCGGTCGTGGGTGGCCGAGGCCCATTAGGATGCTAACGAGGCCGAGAAGGCGTTCGAGGCCCTATCGGTGAGGTCGTGGAAGGATGACAAAGAAGCCGCCAGGGTCAGGAAGGAGCAGGATGAGTTGCTCCAGAAGGATGCCAAAACCTGCCAGTGGATCCTTGACCTTCTGGGCAAGGTTGAGAAAAAAGGGATCTGAAGCTAGGGGATGAGGAGAAGCTCGCGGCCCTAGAGAAAAAGGCAAGCCTGGATGCCACGACGGTCGCTCGGCTACACAAGGAGCGAGATGAGTTGCTCCAAACCACAGAGAGGCTCCGCTCGAAACGCAGCGTGGCACACGAGGAGCACGACCACGCTTTTTGAGAGCATGACCAGGCCTGCCAAGAGTGCGACGACGTACAGCATAAGGTGGGCTCCCTCTAGGCCAAGCTCAAAAGGGAGATGACCCAGAAGCTGGCGGCCGAGAGCGTTTCTGCTGGGATGGCTGTGGATCTCGCTGAGGTGAGGAGAAATATTTAGGTGGAGAGTGACGAGCTCGGTATCCTGAGCACCACCCTCAGAGTGGTCTGCGATGACCTTGAGGTGGTGTTGTCGGAGGGGATCAGCTCGCTCATGGCTCGTGCTGTTGAGATCATGCCTCGAGTGCGCTAGCTCGAGAGGAATGCCATTCGCGTCGGGGTCAATCAGTCCTTCGTGATTGCTTGTCCTCATTATGGCGACAGCATTGATCTAGAGGAGATGAGCCATGGCTATGAGCCTGGTTATGAAGTCCACGAGCTGGAGGAGTTGGAAACGGTGGTGGCTCCTCTTTCGTAGGACCTAGCGGACATGATAGAAGGCATAGTTCTCTCCTAGAGGGGCTAGTTAGTTAAATAGGTCGGGCGATCATTTTTGTAATAAGCGGACAAGTTCTGACCCTTGTGTTTCGTTTAAACAAGTGTGTTATTTCGTTTGAACAAATTTGTTCTTTTTTTTGTGTAAAAAGGGGTTAATGCATTCCAACCCTTCCTGTTGTTAAGACCATAGAGTTCAAGGTGTGGGCAGAAACTCTGATCACGCTGGTAAGCAAGAGTGCCATAGCCGCTAGGGCGTAGGTTTCTTGTAGCTCGACCAACCTTACTCAGTCATTCATTTTCGCAACCCTTGCCTCTTGGTTTTTAACATGAGGAAGGGGTTGGGCACGACGACTATTTTAGAAAGGGTATATATATACCCTTATCAGTCCTCGAGTGAGACATGGCCCCTTATCGTTGCTGGGGTCAGGTTTCACTAAAGATCGAGGAGAGGATAGAGAAACTAGTAGGAGAAAGCGTCTCTTGTCTTAGAAACGTTATTCTTAGTTTTCGTACATACCCTGTCACAGAACCGACCAATTTATAAGAGCACAAGTACAAAAACAATCGCCGAAACGATCACATTCTCAAACTTGAGCCCATATAAACCCGGTAGTCAACTGAAATCTCAAAGGATTTCAAACCAACTTGCATACAACCAAGATCACAGTAATTCAACATAACATATCGTACGTTACAACATTTCGCAGACGTTCGCAAATAGATTACATCATCACAGAGTCATCGTTATTACAAGACCAGTCCTGTAAAACATGCAGAAGCAAATAGTTTAACTTACACACCCGAGTTCAAATACACATACTAGTTCGCTAATCACAGTCCGCAAAAGCATTCAGATAAGAGAACAGAGATCATGCCCATGATCTAGTCTTCATCACCCGCCGAGTGGAGACAATACTTACAGAATCCCTGATATAGAAGGTCATCTGCAATAAGAGGGAATAAACCCTGAGTACGGGAATGTACTCAGCTAGACTTACCCATTGAAAACCAAACAAATGACACCAAGGATTATGCATAGCTTAATGTAGTGGATCTGGCTAACACTTTCTTTTTGTAGAAAAGCATAAGTAATAATGATCAACTCTTAGCCTGACTAGCAGTGACTTTTTAGCCATTAACCTATCATCTATATTAGCACCTATACTAAGTAATCACTTGATTAATATGCAAACATTAATAACCATAGCAGGTATAAATCGTGGCAACCTTATCCATCATCATCATCATCCATTTAACCATATCGTTAAATTAAGTGAATCTACGTTGCCGCTGCTCAGTCAAGTTCTCATTATCCGGGAGAGACGGCGATTTGAATCGATTCCTATCCAGCTGGAGGGGTATTCCTAAACACAAACCCTGCTTCCCCCGTCAGGGTCACAAACAAGTCACCTTTGGTACGATTCAGGAGTCGTGAGTCCGAACAGATTGACATTCTCAGAGAACCACTCTGCCAAGGTTGTTTGGGACTCTAACCCGCCATGGACTTATGCCAATGGCTCTTCGCACATCCTTACTACCTCCAGAATGCACGCCACTGCTCGCGTCCCCGGCCTGAGTCGAGCTACTAGGCTTCGCGGTCGGAACGACTTATCCAGCCAGCTAAGTGTTAGGCTACGTTCAACATGACATGAGGACGTACAGCGTATCAGTCCTTAAACGACTCAGACGAAGTCACTATGTTCAAACCTACACAAGACCCCGCCCGGTCTTAATTCATTATTCACATGGTTCTTTTCCACGATAGCAAATATAGCCAACCGTGATCCACCTCATCCTAAAGCTCGCAGGTGACAGGAAATCACCTGACTTCTACCGCACTAAGCATGGCTAAGCATTTAACCCATTCCTGAACTTAAATAGGGTTCCAGTGCGATATCTGGACAAGGAAGGATATATATAATGCAGCAATTGGTTCCAACCAATTCCTATACTTAATGCATCATCAACAATAAAAGGCACTCAAAGTATTTGTAAAAACATGGGAGGCTTAATATGCTCCGGGGCTTGCCTTTCAGGAACGAGGAAGGCTGGTGGTCAGGGCACTCGGGCAATTCCTCCGCGACGACTGCTTCATCGGCTTCCTGCACCTCGGGTTCCTCCTCCTGGTTGGCTCCCTCAAACTCTAGCAACGTCACTCCCTCCGGCACACCTATTGGATGAATGCGCAAGATAAATATCATGGATGCACATGAACGAATGCCAGGGATACTCGAGGAATGCGCATGTTCGTTGTAGTTTGTATATTCCAACTTAAGCCCTATTCAAATCACTTTACTTACCAAGTTTATACAACCTAATATATAATTGCTCATCTTTAGTTAATGACCTAGCACCTGCACCTAAGCATATTCTCAAGTTAGGCTAACCCCTAACAAACAACGGAAACATTGCATCACGCATACACTCAAGCATTTGTATTTCAGCAAAATAAAGACTATGTAGCGGTGCAGTGAACTAGCCATAACTAGAGATTTATAAATCAAAATGACATGAAACAAGACAATCTGGAAACCTTATGAAATTGTCTACAATTCATTTTCAGACCTCAAAGCATGATTCAACACTTTATCAGGTCGAATTCTTTGATCAACAGAACTCTATCCTCCCAAGACAGAGAGTAAGCAAAACTGGAACCTAAGTTTAAACAGCTGTAGTTTCTAAACTACTAGGCCAAATGCCCTCAAATTTTGACAGGAGCTAGATACATAAATTATCTACAACTCTTGTATTCATCACATTCACAGAAAATCAAAATATCATGGGGAACATTCCAAAGTCCCCAGATCTGTCCAAAGGGACATAATGCAAACGAAATAATTAATAACTTATGATGTAAACACGTAATTGGACAAAAATAACTCTACTCACATATCACTCATATCACAAGAACACCAGAAAGTAGGGTGTTCATCCCCAAAACATTTCTTTTAATACCTTTCTTAATTTATTTAATTAATTAGAGGAAATAGTAAACATATATGAAAACTACACCATTAAATCTACAAAAATTACAGTAGACACTAAATGCCCTAAGTAGACTACCATAAACATTTCACACCATTTGAGTAAGTATAACAACCTACACAAAAATGATAAGGCATAATGGCTTAAAATGGCATAATTAGGAAACCTTAGTGAAAAGTGTCAAGCAACAGATTTCATATTTTTCCTAGTATCCTTAAGGTACTAAGATACTACCTAACAAGTTTCATGGCCTTAGGATTCCTAGATAATTTACAAAAATTCACACAAGTATCCCCCAATGATAAAAGGAAAATCTATAACTCAAAAACTACACATGCAATGACACTCAAATTTTAACCAGAGTGTCTACTAAGCAATACTAGCTTACCCACAAAATTTCACAATTTTTGGATCACAGAAACTCAAGATATGATTTAAACAAGTTTGCATGCATTCAAAAACACTTTTCAAGTTCCTATTTAATTCATCCAAAATTTCTACATAATGTGCTCAAGACATATTTTTTTTAAATACTACACCTCACTGTGAGTCTAACAAAATTTGAATGACAATATTTGGATCTACACAAATGGAGTTACAAAATTTACAAAACAGCAGTCAAAACTAAAAATTTGAACAATCTTATGAATACACAGCCACTGACGTGTGGGACCCGGTTGTCAGCCGGACCTGACTGTTAGTGAGACGAAACAGGGGAGGCAGCGACGACGGCGCGACACACGGCGAAGCTCACCGACGGCGGCTCCTCTGGCGAAATTGACAGCACCGACGTGCTCCCCAAGTTACCCCGCGTCGATTGACCCCCTAAGCCTAGACCCTAGCGGCCCCTAAGCACACCGGCCATGGCACACGGCGGTGCACGGCCGCGTTCCGGCATGACCGAACCGGCTTGGTCGGTAATGTCTTCATGGGAGCAACTACCTGAGATGGGGAAGACGAGACGAGGGCTAGGGATGGAGGAACGGTGCGGTGGTGCGCTGGCCATGGTGAGCGCCAATTCCGGCGAAGCTCAGCCATGGCGACGGTAGCTGGAATGGTCACAACGACCTTACCAAAGCTCAAATGGCTCGGCTAAGTGGTGGAGGACGTAGAGGCGAACACGGCGGAGCTACGGTGAAGGTGTAGTGCGCGTTTTTGTAGCGGTGCGTGAGCTTGGCGACGGCGAAGCTCCGCGGCAGCAATGGCAGAGCGGCTTCTTGCTGGCTGCGCTGCTGTGGCGAGCGAAGGAACGCAGAAAGAGGCAGAGCGCATGCGGAGGGTAGCCGGGCGTTCTCCACTTCAAGACGGCCAGCGCGCGGCGTGGTCAGGATGAGCCAGGCGCGTGGCGGCCACGCGGCGGCCATCATCTGACCTCGGTCGGCCATGACCGGTCTGAAGCTCATGTTTCAGATTACAACGGCATCGACTGATAGGCGATGTTTGACGGTGATTTACTCCTAAACCACGACGAGTTAGTGGAAGAATTGTTCATGAAAGTTGTAGCCCTACCTTCCATCTCCAACTTCTATTCAAGAATCAAAGTCTAATTCTCCACGAATCAGGAGTTACATTAAGCCAAAGTGGGCGCGATCAAACTGAAATGACATTTAAGACTTAGCAAATTTTTCAAGTGTTGAGTCCACCTTCAATGCTGACTTGTGGGTCCTTTTTGAACATGTTGTGCACATTTTCATGACTTGGCTTCTAAACAAAGTTTGTTCCTTATAAAATTTGCTACAACTTTATTTTAGGTTGCTCAGACATGCAAACATCCTAAGCTACACTTTTTAAACAGTCAAACAAAAGGGTTTATGGGTCAAAATTGGTCAAACCATGACTTGGGAACCTAATTAGTCAAAATGATAAACATGAACAATGTTCCAAATGACATTCTAGGTGTAACTAAGTTACTTAAAAGAATTTTTAGCCCCACCATACATTGGTCACACAAGAATCAAGCATGGTATGTACTGAAACAATGAAAAACACATGAAATGTTACACTTGTTTCATAGTCATGTTTCACATGTTTCATGATCTTGTTGCATGGTACTAACTAACTTTGTTTCTCTAAAGTGAGTGGCACATGTTGCACTTAAGTGTTGCACACTCTTCATTTCATAAAGGAACAACACACATGAAACATAATGATACGTTGCAATGTTTCAAAGACATGTTTCATGTGATATAAGCTTGTGAATGAATGAATGATGCTCATGTCCATGAAATGCAAGTGCAAATGTGGAAGCTAAACACCAGGGGTGTTACATACCCCCTCCCTAGGATCTAAGCCATCATTCCACGACCATGCATTCAGTCTCCTTGCGAGTCTGACTTTCCTCGAGTCCCCACGTGTGGTGGGGGTCCGGTCGAGGGTCGGCTCGTCTTTGTGATCATCACCCGTGCATGGTTTCCGCAACCGGAGTGGTTGAGCTCATGCCACTTGCCTCGATGGCTCGAGTGTCGCGCTCGGTGACCTCGCTAACAGGCATATCCAAGTGGAATCCAGGTTCGTCGTTCGTGATAGGGTTGGCATAGCCCTCATGTGGCATTCTATTGCTCCTTAACCCGCCTCCCGGTAGATGCCCGAGTCGTTCTAGAGACCGACTCAGGTGACCCATTGGCCTCCCCTTGATGGAGATTCTGTGGGCATGGCTCAAGGTTAGGATCAAACGATAAGGTCGAGATGACCCTATCCACTCATGAGCAGGTCGAGCAAAGGATGCTAGGGCTCATCTGTGTTTAATCCCTTAGCTCTATTTGACATGAGGCAGCCTCAAGCCCTTCACGGGCCAGCCTTCGAACCTCGGTCGGTTGGATTCCCAAGTTGGGGTCAGGCGGCTTGAGCCCCCGAGCTCCATTGGGCTTGGTAGGGGTCGGTCGAGTTTTATGCGTCACCCCGTCTGTGGTTTTTGCAACCAGAGGGGCTGAGCTAATGACACTTGCCTCGATGGCTCGAGTGTCATGCTCGGTGAGCTCACTAACGGGAATGTCCAAGTGGAATCCGGGTCCATCGTTCGTGATGGGGTTAGCATAGCCCTCATGTGGCATTCTACTGCTCCTTAACCAGCCTCCCGGTAGATGCCCGAGTCGTTCCAGAGACTGACTCAGGTGGCCCGCTGGCCTCCCCTCGATGGAGATTCTATGGGCTTGGCTCAAGGTTAGTATCGAATGAGAAGGTCAAGATCACCCTGTTCGCTTCTGAGTGGGTTAGGCGAAGGCCGCTGGGGCTCATCTGCGTTTTCTCCCCTGGTTTTGTTTGACGCGATGCGGCCTCGAGCCCTCGAGCCCTCCATGGGCCAGCCTTCTAACCTCGGTCGGTCGCCGCTCATATTGAATGAGACGACTACCGCTTCGTGACGTGACGCGAAGCATTATGATGCAATAATTGTATATGCGATGCTTGGATGTATGAGAATGGATGAATGAATGCTCATGCACTGGAAAAGTAAAGTGGGGGTTGGTAAAGCTACCTCGATGGCTCCTACCGGATATGTTCGAGTGAAATCTAGGCCCATCGTTCGTGATGGAGTCGGCCTAACCCACGTGGAGCATCCTGCTGCTCCCTACCCATCTCTCAGCAGCGGCACGAGCTGTCCGATTGACTTGGGCAACCTGCTAGCCTCTCCTCAATGGAGATTCCACTGGTGGACCCCTCCAAACCCTTCCTGGGAAGCAGAGGCAAAAGCTCGGGGTGCGGGGACAAAAACTCTGATCAAGATCATGCAGGTGAGCAAAAATGTCGTAGCCGCTGGGGCGTAGGTTTCTTGCGGTCCGACCAGTTTTACTCAGCGTTTGTTTCCGCACACCTTGCCTCTAGGCTTTAGCGTGAGAAAGGGTCGGGCATAGAGAATGTCTATCAAATAGACACTCTTGCCAGACCCCAAGTGAGGCCTGACCCCTTGCTGTTGCTAGGGTCGGGGTTCACTTAAAGATGACCCGTCTGTCGGCAGCGATCCGAGCCATCCGATCGACTTGGGTGACCTGCTAGCCTCTCCTTGATGGAGATTCCGCCGGTGGGCTCCTCCAAACCCTTCCTGGGAAGGCGGAGGCTAAAGCTTGGAGTGTGGGGACAAAAACTCTGATCATGCTGGTGAGCAAAAACACCGTAGCCGTTGCGGCGTAAGTTTCTTGCGGTTCGACCAGTTTTACTCAGTGTTTGTTTCCGAACACCTTGCCTCTAGGTTTTAGTGTGAGAAAGAGTCAGGCATAGAGAATGTCTACTGAATAGACACTCTTGCCACCCCCTGAGTGAGGCCTGACCCCTTGCCATTGCTAGGGTCGGGTGTCACTTAAAGATGACCCATCTCTCGACAGTGGCCCGAGCCATCCGATTGACTTGGGTGACCCACTGGCATATGATTTACCTTGATGGCTTGAGTGATGGGTTTGGAGAGCTCTTACCAGATATGTTTGAGTGGAATCCAGGTCCATCGTTCATGACAGAGTCGACATAACCTGCATGGGGTATCCTACTGCTCCTTACCTGTCTCTTGGTGGCGGCCTGAGCTGTCCGACCGACTTGGGTGACCCACTGGCACAGGACTTTCCTATAGAGATAGAGAATGAGATCATCCTCCCCAAGAATTTTAGTTAGGCAGATAAGCCAGGCGGTGAACTCATAACAAGTGAACAAGCTCTTAAATTTCGTTATGACCAAACAGATTTTAGCCCTTCTCCCCTTTTTGTATAAAAAGGATAGTGCGTTCTGACCCTTTCCGTTGTTAAGGCCATAAAGCTCGGGGTGCAGGTGAACAAACTCTGATGACGCTGGTGAGCAAAAACGCCATAGTCGCTGGGGCATAGGTTTTTTGCAGTCCAACCAGTTTTACTCAGCGTTCGTTTCCGCGACCCTTGCTTCTAGATCTTAATGTGAGAGAGGGTCTAGATCTTAACATGAGAGAGGGTTGGGCACATAGAACGTTTGCTAGGTGGATATACTCTTAAATGCGTACCGACTCTTTCTGTAGTTTACGCTAAAAAGCTTGTGTGTACGGAAAAAACTCTGATCACGCTGGTGAGCAAAAATGCCATAGCCGCTGGGGTGTAGGTTTCTTGCAGTCTGACCAGTTGTACTGAGCGTTTGTTTCCGTGACCCTCGCTTCTTGGTCTTAACGAGAGAAAGGTTTGGGCGTAGAGAATGTCCACCAGATAGATAAGCTCTTATCAGCCCCCGAGTGAGGCCCAACCCCCTGCCATTGCTGGGGTCAGATGTCACTAAAGATCAGGGAGTTGACAGCGAAACTGATAAGAGAAAGTGTGTGTATATTAAGGGTAAAAGCAGCGTAGCTGTTCGATGTTCCAGGCGTTGACAAAGTCTTCACCGTCGATGGTCTTGAGCTTGTAGGTGCTTGGTTGGAGCACCTCTGCAATGATGTATGGTCCCTCCCATGGCGAAGAGAGCTTGTGGCGGTTCTTGTTGCTCTGAACGAGGCGGAGCACCAGGTCCCCGATGTTGAAGGCCTGACCCCGCACTCGATGGCTGTGGTACCAACACAACGCTTGTTGGTACTTGGCTGAGCAGAGGAGGGCAACGTTGCATGCTTCATCTAGCTGGGCTCCTTCCTATGCTCCCCCTTGTTGGAGCTTCAGGACAAGAACCACTTTAAGAGGATGCAGTCCTTGTATAGGTGCTCGACGAGGAAAGCATGGTTTGGGCATGGCCCTTTGAGTAGCTTCTCAAAGTGGTCCGGGGTACCCTTGGCGGGCTTTCGACCCCCCTTACGATCGGCGGTGGCCACGAGCGAGCCATCGTGCCGCTGCTTGTTCTACTTCTTATTGGGACGGTTGGAGGCACCTTCACTGGCGTCCTCATCCTGTTTCGCCTTGCCTTTGAGGCGGTCTCGCCCGAGGTGTGTCTGGTGGCGATGTCGAGGAGCTCCTTGGTGGTTCACGGGCCCTTACATCCCAGCTTGTGAACCAGGGACTCGTAGGTGGTCCCGGATAGGAAAGCTCCTATGACGTCGGCATCGGCGACGTTGGGCGGCTCATTGTACTACCGGGAGAAGCGTCGGATGTACCCACAAAGAGTTTCCTTGGACTTCTGTCGATAGTTTTTGAGATCCTAGGGGTTCCCAGGACACGCGTATGTGCCATAGAAGTTTCCCACAAAGGTCTCTTTTAGGTCTGCACAACTTTGGATTTGGTTGGGCGGAAGGTATTCCAACCACGTTCGCGCTGAATCGGCTAGGAACAATGAAAGGTTGCGGATAATGAAGATCTTCATTATCCGCCCCACCAGCTTGGCAAGCAAGCCGATAATCCTTGAGCCATAGTCTAAAGTTTGTTTCCCTAGAGTATTTTGGGATGTTGGTCAGCGATTAGTACCACGGTGGAAAGATGACGTTGAGGATGTGTTGGCCAAAGGCCTGAGGTCTCGGCAAGTTGGGGCTCAGGCTTCAGTCCTCGCCCCTATCGTAGCGTCTGCCACAATGAGGGTGGTAGCCGCGGATATGTCTACAGGCGTCCAGGGTGTAGCACGCGTCATGGTGGAGGCCAAGACGCTCATGCACTAGGACCACGGTGCGTGGCCTGCCACCTTGCTGCATCTGGTGGACTGACGCGTCCCTGTCGGGCCGCTCTGAGGGCGCGTGCTGGCTGGCATTGAGCTCATGTTGTTGGCATAGCGAGCTCTCGGCCTGCTGCGCCACTGCATGCTTGAGTAGCATGTGAATCTCATGATGGGCCTGATGATCCTTGATGTTGCGGGCCCTAGAAGCCCCTAGAGCAAGGCCGCTGCGGTGATGATGTTCTGGCTTGCCCGGGTAAAGTGTGGGAGGGCATCATCATCCTCGATAATCCTTCGGTTCACATCGTGAGCCACGATGCTTGCACGCCCAACATCTCTATGGTGCTCGATCTCTCGCTCGAGCTCCACATGTTCCTGCTCGAGCTAGAGTCATGCTTCCTCGAGTTCTTGGTGCTGGGCCTTCAGCTGCTCTACCCGTAGGCGAGGTGGGGGCCCTGCATCCCTCTCGACCTCATCGTCGAAGTCATTTGTTGGGATAGCTTCTCCCTTGTGGATGCTTTTGACATGTCCCTCGGGGGTACCTACCATGAAATATTCACGAGAGGGGTGATGGCTCCCCCTGTTGGAGTCAAAGCTAGAGGGTGACTCTGATTCTCCTGCGAGGAGGTCATGGAAAAATTCCACGACATATTCAGCCATCCCCATGAACTCATCGTTTGTAGGGGATGGAGGAGTGCGTTGCACCACAAGGTGGCCAATGGTCTCTGCGGCATTGCGCAGACCGGACAGGAGCATCGTCGGGGCGCTCCGGACGAGGTATTCTAGGGAGAGCGGCTCTCCTCCGACAAGCTGCGTCATGACATTGGAGAACAAGAAGGTGAGGTGGCACAGGTCCTCCCGAGATAGTCAGGGTCCTAGGAAGGCGCCGAGCTAGCACTCTAGCCTCCCATAATCGAAGCCAAGGAGCTGGTCGCTCCTGGGGGCGCGGGCCTCTAGTGCGTGCAGCTGTAGCTCCTCAAGCGCCTCAGCGATCGCATCGAGGCCGGCGGAGTGGAGAGGTTGGATAGTGGTGGGAGCCTACACCAACTCTCCCTCCATTGTGACGATGAAGTCCAGGTTCCCAAAGTGCACGTGCATGCCTGGGACCCAGCTGACGCCTAACTAGCCATCCAAGGCCTGGTGTGGATGTCAAGACGCGTAAAAGGCCCCTACCTGGCGCGCCAACTGTCGGTGTTTCGAGTTACCACCGATGAGTAAATTTCTAGTATTGCGCATCTGGCTTGGATGGTGTGCTTAGAGGATATGATGTTTATACTGGTTCGGGCAGAAAGTCCCTACGTCCAGTTCGTTGCTGCTGCTCGTGTTACTAGCACTGAAAGTGTCGGTGCAAAAAGTGACCAACAAGTAAATATTTGTCATTTTGCCATACGTTGTGATCGGATGTGGCCTAGCACTCAATGACACAGGGTTTATACTGGTTTAGGCAATGTTCCCTACGTCCAATTTGAGTCGGTCGGTGACTTTATTCCTAAGCCCAGGTGCTCGAAGTTTGTTGTGGGGTTACAAACGAGTGGGAGTAAGATGGGGGTGTTAGAGGTCCGGTCGAGCTCTGGACCGAAGGGCCGAGAATGACAAGAGCTCCTACGTGTGCTAAGTTTTGGAATGTATGCTCTATGTAGCTTTAGAGTTCTAGAGCTGTGAAGTTGTTCGAGTGCTCAGAACATCAAAAGCTAGCTGAGAGAGAGCCAGAATTGATCGTCCTTTTTAGGAGAGAGCGCATCCTCTTTTATAGGTGAAGGGGATGGCCTTACAAGTGAGAGAGAGTGTGTGAGAGAAAGAGAGCGTGTGTGCTACCTAGTCTTGTTGCCCACACCGTCGGGTACAAGATGGTTTGTCGGCGCCCACAACACTGTTGACGCCCAGATGCATGTGGTAGGCTCCATCGCGTTCTTCTGATATGGAAAATGTCGGCGCCTACCGTACTATAGGACAAATGTCGGTGCCCATAACATTGTTCATGTTTTGACATGTCTGGAAGGTTGCAAAGCACCCTTCTGACATGGAGTTGGGCATCATTCAAAACATCGTCTACTAGGTCAAGCTTTTGCTAGGAAGTTGGCCCATTAGGGACCCCGGGTTTATGAACATGATAGGAGCCCTCGAGCCCCCGGGTGATTCGGGTAGAATTATCTGGGGATTTTTCATTTTGACAGTGGGTGCGCACGAGCGCACCTGATGGGTGTAGCCTCCGAGCCCCTGGGTGATTCGGGTAGAATCGTCTGGGGGATTTTTTGACTTACCAGTGGGTACGCACGAGCGCACCCGGTGGGTGTAGCCCCCGAGCCTATGTCTGACTAGTGAGTCGGTTGGAGGCTAAATATCTTGGTACTCTTTCCTAGGGCCGTAGACTCCTGTGTTTCTATGTTTGGGGTGTTCGCCCATGTTTGTCCCATCCACGACCTACGCGCATGGTCGGTTTCCTGAGTTGGCATCGGGCAACCTGAGCCCCTGAGCCCCGTTGGGTTTGGTAGGGGTTGGTCCCATTTCGTGCATTACCCCGTTCATAGTTTCCACAACCAGAGAAGCTGAGCTAACGTCGCTTGCCTCGATGGCTCGAGTGACGCGCTCGGTGAGCTCGCTAATGGGCATGTTCGAGCGTAATCCGGGTCCGTCATTCGTAACGGGGTCGGTATAGCCCCCTTGTGGCATTCCACTGCTCCTTAACCCACCTCCTGGTAGATGCTTGGGTCGTTCCAAAGACTGACTTAGGTGGCCCACTAGCCTCCAATCGATGGGGATTTTGTGGGCACGGCTCGAGGTTAGGATCGAACGAGAAGGTTGAGATGGCCCTATCTGCTTCTGAGCATACCGAGCAAGGGCCACTGGGGCTCATCTATGTTTTGTCCCCTAACTCGATTTGATGCGAGGCGGCCTTGATCCCTTCGCGGGCCAGCCTTCAAACCCCGGTCAATCGTTGCTTATATTGAATGAGGCAACTACCGCTTCATGATGCAACACGAAGCGTTGTGATGCATTAATTGCATATGTGATGCTTTGGATGTATGGGATGAATGAACAATTGTATGAATGAATGTGTGAATGCGTGTATGAGAAAGGATGAATGAATGTTTGCATGAATCAGAAAATAAAGTAAGAAGGTTTGGTAAAGTTATCTTGATGACTCGAGTGACGAGTTTGAGGAGCTCTTTATCGGATATGTCCGAATGGGATCCATGTCTGTCATTCGTGATGGAGTCAGCGTAGCCCGCATGGGGCATCCCTCTGCTCCTTACCTGTCTCTCAGCATTCGCCTGAGCCATCCGATCAACTCAGGAAGCCCGTTGGTCTCTCCTCGACGGAGATCCTATCGGTGGGCCATTCCAAACCCTGCCTGGGAAGGCAGAGGGCCGTTTGGTGTGCGGTTGTGCCTTGTTTCCTATGCCTGGGTTGTGGTAGTGGTGGGCCATGCCCAGGCCACGTCCTGTTTTATCAGGCGTCATTTTGTCGGGCAGGTCATGTCCCATCAGTCAAGACGCATCCCATCGCATGCCTATCCGCATTAAAATAGGGGAAGGGAGAGGGTATTTCGCCCCAATCCTTTGCCTTTCTCCAACTGCTGGCTCTCCTCCTTAAATAGGGGAAGGGAGACGGGTTTTGTCCCATTCCTTTGCCTATTCTCCAACTGTTGCCTCTCCTCCTTCTTCCTTTTCGCCAAGCCCGTTCACGCACCGCGGCGGTTCCTAGGAGAAAGAGGGTAGAGCGAGGGAGAGGAGAAGTCACAGATTCGTTCGTGAATCCAGAGCGCAATGTCGAACTGGAGGCCATCCAACGTAGATGAGGCGGTGCTAGCCGCCTTCGTCGAGAAGGGGCTGCTTCCGCCGAAGGAGGTGGTGCACTAGAGGGCTCCTGCACCCGGGGAGGCTATTCCGTGACCTCGGTCCGATGAGGTTGTCTCCTTCCTCGCCTTCCATGAGCGCGGGCTAGGATATCCCATGTACTGGTTTCTACACGGGCTTCTCAATGAGTGGGGCCTGGAGCTGCAGCACCTCAATCCGACTGGGGTGCTGCACATTGCTGGTTTTGTGACCGTCTGTGAGGCCTTCCTTGGGATGGAGTCACATGCGTACTTCTTCTGGCGGATCTTCACCGGGCAAGCTTTGTCGGAGGGGAAGCCGATTAGGACTACGCCGGTTGGGGGCTTCGCATTGCAGATGAAGCCGAGGCCACCGGGTTCCTACCCCGTGTACTCCCTGTGTTACTCCAATCGGGGGTGCCATGGGGAGTGGTTCTACATCAGGAACCCAGCGGAGGAGCCATTCCCACCGTTCACTAGAAAAAAAGGCCAGAGAGGTGGGAGAGCTGGTCATGGGGTCCCTCCAGTCAGTAGAACAAGCTAGAGGTTATCGAGGCGAAGCTCTAGAAGCTAGTGCAGCATGGCCTCAATGGGCTACGGGTGTTCCACACCTTCTTCCACCATCGGGTCACCACGCTGGCGGAGAGGAGGCGGCAGATGTGGATGTACTCTGGCCCAACGGATCCTGACCGTGCGTCGCCGGAGGAGTTGGCGAAGGACGAAGTCTGGAGTCGGCTCGACCGAGTGCTGCAACTGAGGGCCCAAGACTCCCTCAAAGGGAAGCCCGGACCTCTCCACGTCGAGAAGTGTTCAATCTGGTATGTTCCCCTCTTCTCATTTCGTGTCTTTTTTCCTTTTAGCTCTCCTATATTTTGACTTCGAGTCATCCATTTCATAAGGACTCGCCGGTTACAAATCCTAGCCGCATCTTTCGAGGGGGTCGGAGGGCGTGGCTCAGCAAGCTACCCTAAAGGAGGCAGCGCGGACACCAAGAAGAAGAAGAGAGCTGAGAAGGCTCGGAGGAGGCACGAGAAGGAGAAGGAGATCGCCCGGTGGGTGCGGGCCGGCGAAAATTGGAGCGACATGGAGGCGGAGCTCGAGTTGAAGGAGCCCATAGAGATGGGTGGCGACGTGAGCACCTCCTAGGATGACGGAGGCCGAGGAGTCATTGCGACCTCAGTGGAGCGTTGTGCACCTACGGCCGCGTCCGCCAGCGGTGGGCAGGATGCGGAGAGGTGCAGCAACGTTCCCGCATCAAGGAAGCGCGCCGCAAGCTCGAACGCCACTGTCGAGCGAGAGGTGAAGCGAGTGCGGTCGCCGCGCCCTTCGGAGCCATCATTGGCTTCGCCCCCCTGCTCTGAGCATGCCAGGGCATGCCGGCCGGTCGGAGGAGTGCGCTCATACCCCCACGTCTTCGGGGTCGATGCGTGCACGTGACCCACAATGGGGAGACGCCCCATCAGTTGCTTTGGTGGATGCGCCATGAGCCGGTAGTCGCGGTGACTTGCGGGCCAATCAAGAACTGGCCGGGTTGGCTCCTCCCTCAGTTGATGTGAGGGGGCATGGGTCATGACCTGTAAGCGGTCCTTGTCCGGCGGGCTCATCACTAGTGGGTCAGGGCTTCAGGCCCCTGCCCCTTTCATCTAGGTATGTACCTATGTTACTTTTGATCTTAAGTTGAGTTTTTTTGAGTGAGACTAACCTATACATTTTTGACAGTGGCTAGGGACTGACGGAATTGAGCATCGCCCTGTCTCCCATGCGGGAGGAGTGGAGACCTAGCTGGCAGTGAGTTGCGATGAGCGGCGGGGAAAGCAGATGGCGGCGGTGCGACCTTCCCTTCTAGGGGTTGCGCCCTCCTGGCCAGTTGCGAGCATGGCGGTAGCGGCAGCGGCAGTGATGGTGGTGATCCTCGTGGCGACGGTGGAGGTTGGGTATGAGGTGACCCTTGCGATCCCTCCCGCACCAGCTACAGCGGATGAGAGGAGGGAGACCGGGCTCCCTGCCTCGCCCGGTGGAGGGACGCACGACTCGCCCTCCTGGTCTGAGCTGGAGGTGTCGGGAGGTGACGCGACCAGGCCAAAGGTAGAACATCCGCCGATGGGCCATGGGGTCGAGGTAGTGGATATCCCCTACCCCAACGAGGTAGGCACTAGGGTGGAGCCGCCAGCCATCCCACCATCGCAGGAGCTGGAGGTGGTCCGGTCGCCCAAACCAAGGCAAAGCTCAAGGAGGCCTTGGAGCGGGTTAAGCTCATCCATCAGGTGGTCTCAGTTGACCTGCCATGCGTCCCCTAGGTAAGCCTTCTGTGTTTTTAGTGTTTGTCCTCAACTCCTTGGTCTTCCATTGGTTGTCTCATTCGTGTTTGCTTCTTGTTTTACAGGAGTTAGAGGCGATGTCGATCCGCAAGTCCAGTTTCCTTTGGGAGGAGCACAGTCAGATGGTGCAGGAAACCACGATGTCATGGTGGGTCAATGAGCTCAAGCACCAGCTGGAGTCCATCTGCCACGAGTCCCAAGATTGGGCTGCCAAGGCGATGGGAGCGCGGGCGGCGGAGCTGCCCGTGGCGGAATGAGTGACTACCGCTGAGCGAGGACTCGACGCGGTGAGGGTCCACCTAGTGGAGACCGAGGCGGCACTCTAGAAGTCCTTGGAGGCTCTAGATACGAAGCAGAAGGCCCGGTTGGAGGTTGATTGAGAAGTGTTTGCGCTCTAGGGACGGGTGCTTGGGATGGAGGAGTCGAACGCTCGGCTGCTCGAGAAGGTGACCCGGCAGGAGGAAGGACTCTCCATCCTCTAGAACACCCACCTCGGTATGTACATGTTTCACCTTTGGTTGATGTCTTGGTTTTTCCTTTCTCTTGCTTCTGAACTTGTCGTGCTTTTTCCAGAACTGGGCGGAAGAATCGGTTCTCTAGAGCGGGAGCTAGAGACAGCCAAGGCGGCGGTCGGTCGGAGCACGGAGGCGCTGGCCATGTCCCTTGAAGAGTGTTGTGCTCTCGAGGGAGAGCTCGACCAGATCCGCAATGTCGCCCAGGTGGCTGTCTTTGAGGTGTTTGGGTCGGTGCCAAGCACCAGTACGCCCGCCATCCAACTGGCGGAGGTCCCGAACGAGGTTCGGATGCTTATCTCCGACGGGATGTTCTACGGGACATCGGGGGTGCTAACCTCAGTGGTGACACACCACCCGGACCTAGACTTCGCCACCATCTACAGAGGGTATGCCGATGGCTAGAGCGCGGATGCCATCCATGCACTCAGGGAGAGCTTGGTGCCATGCGCATAGATGGTTGCCGAGCAAGTCTTCGCGTAGTGGGTGATGGAGGCTCATCGTGCGAGCGTGGCTGAAGACATACGCCAGGAAGACATCATCTAGACTGTGGATGGGGTGGAGACCGGGCCAGGAGCGAGTGTCGTCCCGCCTCTGACTGGGCCGAACGTCGTCCCATCAAAGAGCGAGCGCCCTTATCATTGTCGACTGAGCCGTCAGTCAATGTCGCCGGTCAGTCATAGTAGAATTTAGAGTAGAAATAGTTAGTAAATGTAAAGGAAAAGTTCATGGGGGAGCCCCCATGTGAACAATTTTTTGTATTTATGAATACATCAGTTTTGTTTTGTGATGGAATCACTTTTAAGGGGAAGCATGTCCCATCCGTTCTTTGTTTGTATCCTAGCATAGCTTTGTTTTTTGTCCTTTCTTTTTCGCACCTGCCCATTTGACCCATAGGCCACAACCTTAAGAACCCAGGCATGGCCCGTGAGGCTCAGCTACTCGTAACCGTAGGTCATGGTGGGGTGTGATTAGTCGAGAGTTTAAAACAAGGTTACGTAGGGTAATTAAAGGAGCGGACTCCTTTCGTTCAGGTAAAAAGTATTTACTATATGATAGTAAAAAAGAGAGGTGGTATCGCACCCTCGTGGAGCCCCCGAGCGACCCCGGCCGAGAGTGCTCGGGCTAGGGTGCTTGTAGGAGCAATTGTTGAATGAAAGAAAGCGGTAAGACCGAATTTTTAGGGGAAGAAACGACGTAACTGTTCGATGTTCCAAATGTTGGTGAGAACGTTGTCGTTGTCATCCTTCAGTCAGTAGGCGCCTGGTCGGATCACCTCGATCACCGTATAGGGACCTTCCCATGGTGGAGAGAGTTTGTGTTTCTCCTTGGTTGATTGGGTTCTTCGGAGTACAAGGTCTCCGACCTCGAGGATCCTCCCTCTGATTTTTCTTTCATGGTACCTGTGGAGAGTTTGCTGGTAGCGAGCGGAGCAGATGATGGTCGTCTCACGAGCCTCCTTGAGCAAGTCAACCGTGTCCTACTGAGCCTTCGTGGCATGGTCTTGGTCGAAAGCCTTCACTCTTGGGGCGCCATGATCGAGGTCGAAGGGCAGCACTGCTTCAGCTCCGTAGGCCAGGAAGAAGGGTGCGAACCCTGTGGATCGGTTCGGAGTCATTCTCAGGCTATAGAGGATCACTAGGACCTCTGCAACCCATCGCCCGGTGTACTTATTGAGTCGGTCGAAGAAGCATGGCTTGAGTCCTTGGAGGACCATGCCATTGGCCCGCTTGACCTAACCGTTAGTACGCGGATGTCCGACCGAGGCCCAGTTGATCATGATGTCATATCCATCATAGAAGTCTAGGAACTTCTTCCCGGTGAAGTTAGTTTCGTGGTCAGTGATGATATAGTTAGGAACACCAAAACGGTAGATGATGCCAAGGAAGAACTTGACCGCCTCTTCCGAACAAATGTTGGTGATGGGCTTCGCCTCTATCCACTTGGTGAATTTGTCCACTGCTACAAGTAGGTGAGTGAAGCCACCCGAGCCCTTTTTTAGGGGTCCTACCATGTCGAGGCCCCAAACAGCGAATGGCCAGGTGATGGGGATGGTTTGAAGCTCATGTGGCGGCAAATGAGTTTGCCAAGCGTAGAACTGGCATCCCTCACACCTGCGGACGACCTCCTCTGCATCTCATAGCACGGTGGGCCAGAAAAAACCTTGGTGAAAGGCTTTTCTAACCAGAAACCTCAGGGCCGTGTGATATCCGCAGATTCTGGCATGGACCTCGAGGAGGAGCTATTTCCCTTGGTTGGTAGGGACGCACTTCATGAGTACTCCCAACGGACTTCGCTTGTAAAGTTCATTACCGAATGCGATGAACATGTTGGCACGTTGAGCAATCAGTCGTGCTTCAGTCCTTTTGGGTGGGAGAATCTCCTTGAGGAGGTAGGCGAGTAGCGGTGCTCGCCAGACGGCTTGATCGAGTGCTACCACGGTGATGTCGGTGGGCGACGTCATCATGGAGGCACCGAGGTCGAAGCCTCCGAGCGCTAGGTTGGCATCGGGCTATGTCTGGATCAGACCTTCTAGGACACGGGCGAACGGCTCATGAAGGTCATTGATGAAGACCCCATCTAGAGATGAAACCCACCTGGCAGCCAATTTTGCGAGAAAATCGGCAGCATCATTGTCCTTTCAGGGGACATGATGTAATTTGATCCCCTGGAATTTATCGTCGAGCTTGTGCACCTCCTGGCAGTATGCTGCCATGAGGGGACTTTTGCAAGAGGACTCCTTCATGACTTGGTCGACGACTAACTCTGAGTCACCATGGACGTATAGCCGGGTAGCGCCAAGCTCGATAGCGATGTATAGTCCATTGATGAGGGCCTTGTATTCTGTGGTGGATTGCGTTGCGGAGCCTGCTCCTGTTCGGGGAGATCAGAATCACTTCAGCCCCCGAGCCGGGCGCCATTACGGACCCGTCAAAGTACATCGTCCAGTAGTCATGGGTGACGTCTAGGGTTGGGAGCTGGACCTCCGTCCATTCGGTAACAAAGTCCATGAGAGCATGAGACTTAATAGCGGTGCAGGGGATATACCTGATGTCGTGGCCCATTAGTTTGAGTGCCCACTTGGATATCCTTCCCACGACGTCGTGGTTGTGGACGATGTCCCCCAGCGGGAATGAAGTGACGACCATGACTTCATGCTCGGTGAAGTAGTGTAGGAGCTTCCGGGTCACCATCAACATGGCGTATAGAAGTTTCTGCACCTGGGGGTACCGAACCTTGGCGTGGGTGAGTACCTCCCCGATGAAGTATACAGGTCGTTGGACCTTAAGGTGGTGTCTTGGCTCCTCCCTTTTGATGACCAAGGCGGCGCTCACCACATGGTTGCTTACCACGACATAGAGGAGGAGGGGTTCTCCTCATTCAGGAGCGACGAGGATTGGGGCCGACGTCAGTGATGCTTTGTGGCTCTCCAAAGCCTGATGTGCTTCCTCAGTCTAGACAAACACGTCCATCTTTTTGAGAAGCTTGTAGATGGCTAGCCGGGAGATGAATCGGCTCAGGGTAGCCAAATAGCTGGTGAGCCTTTGTACGCCCTTGACATTGCATATAGGGCCATGTTGGAGATGGCCATGATTTTTTTGGGGTTAGCCTCGATGCCGTGTTCGAACATGATGTATCCAAGCAGCTTCCCCTTTGGAACCCTAAAAATACATTTTTCAGACTTCAATTTGATGTTGAACCTTCGGAGGTTTGTGGCAGAACCTCCTAAATTATAGGACCCACATGCACCTGTCACTGTCCAATGATCTCTGATGACTATGCATATGTTCCTGGTAACTTAAGAAGACTGTCGGGTGTCCACGGGGAACCCCGAATCATCCACGACTTCCGAGCAGGATCCCATTACAGAGTCATTGCAGTATTACAACATTTATTCAAATATCTACATCAGAGTAAAATAGCAGAAGTCTTACAATAACTTAGTTTACAAACCAGTTGTTTTAAACCTTACAAACTAAGTTCGATAATTATTACAAACCATAGTAGTGGAGTGGCATTAGTAACATAATACAAAACACACAAAATAAGTACCCTGCCCAAGGGTCACACATTCACTTATCATCATCGATTTGAACAACAGTCATGCAGCATGGTCCAAAGCAGACCTGCTCATGAGGCTCACCTGCAACAAGGGTCAATGAACCCTGAGTACAAAAGTACTCAGCAAGACTTAACCGAAGTAAAAATTGATAAGACTCAGGAATGCAGGCTAGGGGTTCAAGGTATGGCTTTAGCAATAAACAAAGTTCTTTTGCGTAAAAGCTCTCTATCAAGATTCTTTCTTTCAACATTTATATCTTCATAAAAACAGTATATGAATCTGCCATGATCCGTAATGAGATTATGAACTTCATATCAAACTCTTTCTTAAATCCAGCTCAAGTTTCATTTATTAACTACGATGATGAACAGTGAGTTGAGTCTCCATAACCGAGGAGCAACGACGATTCAAACCGATTCAAAACCCAGCTGGGGATTCCCAACCACACGACATATGCAGGTCCCTGACCTACATATACCAACCTGCCCTCAGATCCTCAAAAACAAGAACGGGTCCGCGCCACCCGAGAATACAGTACTCCACCAATCCAGCCCATTGCCACGTGGGTACACGCTATTCTCGCCATCTCTCCACTCCCAGTGCGCGAGTAGCCATTCTCGTAATAGAATAAGCCAAGTTAAGGCTTACCGGAGTATGTGGCTAGTACTACAAAGTCTCACCTCATGCAATTCAACAACGGACGGTTCTTAATCGACACAGGCGGAAAGAACCCACTCACAAGACCTCCATGTCTTGTGGCTCTCACACACCGAGTCCGCCCGGCCTAGATTTATTACTCCACATGCTCATATCTCATGATAACATAAGTAACCAATCATATCAAAATCCCATGTAATTCTCATAGATGACAGGTAATCACCCGACTTTTATTTGTCTAAGCATGACTAAGCATAACTAAGCAATTCTCGAACTAAAACGGGTAACAAGGTTGATATGGAAAAACAAGTTTGGTAATGCACCAATTAGGTTTTCACTCAACTCCTAATCACTTAATGCAGTATTGAAAAGCAAAAGCGATATAAATTTGTAAAGCACAAGGTAGGTTTAAATGCATCCGGGGCTTGCCTTGATTAATGGAAAAGTCAGGTTCCGGAGACGTTTCACAGATATCAAATCCGACCTCAACAGACGGATTAACTTCCTCCACAAATTGATTGACTACCATATTCTCGCTTTCGTTCACTACACGTAGTAAAAATGTCATATTTAACATGATGCGAGATATAAAACGTGATGCTTGATGCTGGATGCAAAAATTATTAACTTGAATACAATTTTTCTTCGTGGTACAGTTACAAGTCAAAACTAACTAAACCTTTTTCATAAACCCAAATACTTACATTAAGTACCAAGAATTATTTTATACTAATGACCCAAGGTCATCACTCAATGAAAAATTCAAACAAACCTAAGTTATTAAGGTTTACTATTTGTTTTTATGAATTAATTATTTAATTAAAAGACATGAAATAAATCAACTTTCTCCAAATGAGCTAACTTTTTTCTGAAGGCTTATCACATAATAACTAAGTGGCAAAATAATTTTCATAATTTTTTGATAAATAATAAAGCCTAGACAAAATCATGGAAACTCATTTATTAATTAATTAGAGAAATTTTTATCATATTCAAAATGTACTGAAAATCAACATCTAATATTTTTTCTAAATAGTTTACATCACAGAGAGGTCACACAAAAATTTTCATAATTTTTTGAGCTCTAATTAGTTCTATACAAAAATAACAAATCATAGCACTATTCATTCAATTCTGCAAAATAGAAAAATCAATTTTTCAACTACACAGTCACTGACAGGGTGACCCCACCCGTCAGTCCTCGCTGACCACGGCGGTGAGCCCTCTGACCGGCGATTTCTCATCAACAGTGAGGTCTCTGGCCACGGCGAAGGTACCGCCACGTTCCCCATCATACGACGGTTCGGTTGGTGGCACAAGCTAGACCAATTATGGACTGGACCGAGCACGACGTCAGCCATGGCGGCCACGACGTCGCGGCTGTGGCACACCGGTGAAAGGATGCTGGTAGCGGTTAAACACAAAGCTTGGGAAGACTCAGGAGCTCACCCCAAACACACATGAGCAGATGGCTGAACCGGAGGAGCAATAGTGAAGTGGGTCGACGATCACAGCAGCCACGGCGGCGCAAGCTACGTCGACGGTGGTGTTCCGGTGGCTGCGGTGGACAAAAGGATCAATCAACAGGGCACAAAGCATCACAGCAACATGGCGAAGCTGGAGCTACGCTGAGCAAGAGCAAAGACGCACCGTAGAGTGCTGGCCACGGAGACACGCACTCGACGGCGGTGCTGCCGGCCGCGAGGAAGAAAGGCGCGTACAGCGGTTTCCCGGCGGAGTCAAGCTTCAAGGGTGGGTCGGTTGGGTCAAAGAGCAAGCAAAGCTATGACGGGCTTTGCTGCGACTGGTTGGCACTACGGCGACGGCACAAGCTCGATGGAGCAACGGCAGCGGCGGCGGGAAAAATAGGGGAGAAGAACGGAGAAAAACAGCAACGGTGAAGACCTTATAGCGTGGCTCAGAAGCAAGAAGAAGCCACGCCGCAACCTTCTCCACGCTAGCGCGAAGCCGAACATGGCCACGAGCGCGCTGGAAGCCAGAGGAAGCTCGCCGACGGTGAGGTGTCGCCCGAAGACACTGTTCACAGAAATTACCGAATTACCACTCGTCTATTTTCCCAAATTACTCCCAAATTTGTATGGTAACTCAAAAATCTCCAAAAAATAAAAGTTGTTCCAAATTCAAAGTTCTACAACTTTACTTTAATAACCATACTCTAATTCGGTCTATATTTTGAAATGCAAGTTTAAAAACAAAAGGGGACACTTTAAGTATATAACGCCTTTTCGAATTACTTCAAATTTTATATAACAACTTTGAAAACTCCAAAAACCAACTTTGTACACCTTAACAAGCTCTACACTTTTGCTTTTAGGCTCAACCCCAAAATGTGTTTAGATTTTGAAATGTGTTTTTTTTCAGGTTAAAATTAAATGCTGGAAATTACGGTTTTCAGAAATTCAATTCAATACAAAGATTTTGAACTTGATTCAAACCATACAAGTCAACATATATAACATAAAGGTAAACTTGTTTTAGTGTATGCATATCAAAATTTTCACTAACACAAAATGATGTGCAATGCATATGATGACATGGCAGGTTTTAGTATTTAAAACACCCGAGGTGTTACAAGGTTCACGAACATTGCGGCCAAGTTCGCGATCAGGTCACAAGCTTGAGCCGTTTTGACCACTATGTCATCAACATAGACGGTGATTGTGAGTTTTGGCCGCCCAACTTGGTCAGGCTGGTCGAGTGGGTCGATTTGGTCGGCGAAGCATTGCTGCATGCAACGTTGATAGGTGGCGCCAACATTCTTCAGACCGAAAGGCATGGTTACGTAACAGTACGAACCATACGGGTGATGAACGAGGTTGCGAGCTGGTTAGATTCTTTCATCGTGATCTGGTGATAGGCTGAGTAGGCATCCAGAAAGGAAAGGATTTTGCATCCTGAGGTGGAGTCGACTATCTGGTCTATGCGTGGCAAAGGAAAATGGTCCTTCGGACACGCCTTGTTGAGGCCAGTATAATCAACGCACATTCTCCATTTCCCGGTCTTCTTTTTAACAAGAATAGGATTGGCAAGCCAGATGGAGTGGTATACCTCCTTGATGAATCCGGTTGCCAAGAGTTTGGTGACCTCCTCGCCTATGGCCCTGCGCCTTTCATCGTCAAAGCAACGTAGGTGTTGCTTGGCGGGCTTTGAGCCTGGGGCGAGGCGTAATGCGTGCTCGGCGACCTCCCATGGTATGCCTGGCATGTCAGAAGGTTTCCATCTGAAGACATCATGATTGACGCATAGAAAGTCAGCGACCTCGCATTCCTATTTGGCCAGGAGCTAGGTCTCGATCCGCACCGTCTTGGTTGGGTTGGTGGGGTCGATCCCCAACGCCTTAGTTTCCTCGAGTGGGTGGAAGGCAGTCGAGGAGGTTGGCTTGTTGTAGTCTAGGACTGCTGGGGTCGACGATGCTCTGAGCTGAGGGAGCTCGGCTGAGTTGATGACGGCAGTGGTGAGCTCGTAAAGCTCGTGGTCGCATGTGTAGGCATGTGAAAAGGTGCTATCCACAGTGATGATGCCGTTCGATCTGGACATCTTCAACTTGAGGTAGGTGTAGTTGGGGATTGCCATGAACTTGGCATAGCATGGCTACCACAAGATGGCATTGTAGGACCCTAGGAAGTCCACCACCTCGAAGGTGAGGATCTCCAAGCGGAAGTTGGCTCGATCGCCAAACGTGACGGGCAGGTCGATCTGCCCGAGCGGGTATGCCTGGATTCCTGGGATCATGCCATGGAAGGGAGAGCTCACTGGGCGAAGCTTCGACCGAGGGATGCGCATGGCGTCGAGGGTGTCGACATAGAGGATGTTGAGGCCGCTGCCTCCGTCCATCAGCACCTTGGTGAGGCACTTCTTGCGGACTATGGGGTCGATGATGAGCGGGTAGCGACCTGGTCCGGCGACATGGGAAGGGTGGTCCCTCTGATCAAAAGTGATCGGAGATTCTGACCAGCTGAGGAAGGAGGGAATGGTTGTTTCGGCGACGCATGCCTCTCTGTAGCGCCTTTGTGCTGGCGCTTGGAGTAGATGGCATCAGATCCCCCGAAGATCATGAGGCATTCCTCGGGATCAGGAAAGTTGTCCCCATCCTTGCCTGCCACACCTTCTTTCTTGGCCGCTGCCTCCTTGCCATTTCCTTCTTTCGGTCCGCCGGCCTATCGCAGAAAGCGCTTGAGGAGTTCGTAGTCCTTGTAGAGGTGCTTGACGGGGTAGGCGTAGTTGGTGCACGGGCTCTCCATGAGCTTGTCGAAGTGGTCAGGCTGGCCCTACTGGGGCTGCTTGCCTACGCGGTCAGCCACGATGACCAAAGCAGAGTTGGCCGGTTGGCGCCGATCCCTCTTGTTCCTTTTGTGCCTTTGTGTGGAGGGGCCCTCGTCTTGGTCCTCGCGCTTGGCCTTGCCCTTGTCCTAGCCTCCACTAAAGACCACTCCGACCGCCTCCTCGCCGGAGGCATGGTTCGTGGCGACGTCGAGCAGGTCGCAGGTGGTATGGGGCTTCAGACAACTGAGCTTGTGGATTAGGGACTCACAGGTTGTCCTAGAGAGGAACACGCTGATGACGTCCGCATCAACAACATCAGGAAGGGAGTTGCATCATTTCGAGAACCTATGGATGTAATCCTACAGGGACTCATTGGGCTCCTGCTGGCAGCTCTTGAGGTCCTAGGAATTCCCAGGGCGAACGTACATCCCTTGGAAATTCCCGATAAAGATCCTCTTGAGATCCGCCCAGTCACGGATGCTGTTAGGTGGGAGGAATTCAAGCCATGCTCAAACATGCTCCCCCACGTAGATGGGGAGGTATTGAATGATGAAGTGACCATCATTCACTTCGGCTCGGCAAGCGAGCCAAAAGTCTTCGAGCCATATACCGGGATTTGTTTCCCCAGTGTATTTGGCGATGTTGGTAGGCGGTCAGAAGCACTGTGGGAACGGCGCTCTTTGGATGCGTCGACCAAAGGCCCATGGTCCCGGGCCGTCCGGGCTAGGACTCCGGTCATCGGGTCGATGACCACGCCTGGGGTGCGTTTCACCGCTCCCCTAGATGGTCCGGCTGGGGCCCATGCTGCCTGCTCTCACCGCCCCTTGATGGACGTCATCATCACGCTAGACTTGACACCGGTTGTTGCTGACACTACGAGCGTCTTGGTTTGGCCTGAGCCATTTGCGCCTGATGATCGGGGTGAGAGCGGGCATTGGGTCAAGCCATGGTGCAGCTGTGGCCTCCCGTTCTGCGCCCGGCGACTGTAGTGGTGAGCGAATGGAGCGATTCGACTGGTGCGCCCCCATTCCCTCGGTGGGGAGAGAGGCCGCGAGTCGGTGTCGCGACACGGAGCTCTCTGCCTGTTGAACGGTGGCGATTTCCACCGGCCGGAGAGGTTTCGGTGGACCGCTTTGCTCTAGGGGTCGACAGGCTCTAGAAGGCATGTGCAGAAGCATCAGCAGCAGTGACGATGTTACAGCCGGCCGAAAGCGAACTGTGGGGGTTCATTCCCCCCGTCCATGATGTTGCGCTAGACTTGACGGGTGTGACCCAGGCGCGCGCTCACCGAAAGTTCTTGTAACACCCTAAAAAATTACCTCTTTTGAAATAGAGTTAAAATGATTTAAGTTGGAATTTTTTGTGCACATGAAATATAGGGAAATAAAATTTTCATTAAATTAAAATACATTGTAAGGTAGCAATATGTTTGATGCATACATGCTATTGCATTTAAATTTTATTGGTTGAGTGGTTTTAATTGAAAAGTCAAAATGGTTAAGATGGTTTTGAAAAGAGTTTGAAAATGGCTTTGAAATAAAAGAAAAGAAAGAAAAGAAAATTAGAAAATAAAAGTATTTTTAAAGTTGTAAAGTTTGTCTTGGAAAGCCTAACAAAATTTTCCATTTTAATTGAGTTGGAAAGTATATTTGAATCTATACTTGAATTTGTTTGGAAATTGGTTTGGCTTTGAAAACTAAAAGGAAAACTCCTCTCTCATTTTGGCCGGAGGCCCACGTTTTTCCCAGCCCGCTTGTTTCTTCTCGGCGTCGTCATTGACACTGAGAATTGGCCTAGCTCCACCGTGTGGCCCAGTGCCCCTCCTTTCCCTGCTTTCGCCTGGCTGCTCATTTGGGGGCCCGCTCGCGTCGGCCGCACCATAAGCCCAGTCCGCTCGGCCTTGGCGCCGCCAGCACTGCCGTCTCCTTCTCCTTCTTTCTTGCGCCATGAAATCGCTGCGTCGATGCCTCACCTTCCTTCCTTTCTCCTTCGCGTGTTTTCCTTTCCTTGCCCGTCAATGGCGCTACTCGATGGCAAGTCACGGTCCACCGCGCCACTTGAAAGCGCCCGTCGTGGCGAGTGTCGCCGTGCCCGCTCCCCCCTTCCTTGTATACCATTGCCGCCCGCCTATAAAGCCCTGGACCGAGCGCCTCCCATCTCCCCTTTTCCTCTGCTCGCGTCCAGCAACTCCCCGCCGCCGGCAATCTCCCTCACCCGCGCCTCAATCCTCGACGCCGCGCGCCGTGAGATCCGCCACGACCCGGCGTAGCCGTGTAGGTGCCTCCCTTCTCAATTTGGATTTGTTTTGCTCGGATTTCCCTCACGCGCCCTCTTTTTCTCTCTCCGGTGGCGTACGACGACGAACCGCCCCTCTCGAGGCCTTCACGGGCGCTGCGCTCCCGCCATACGCATCGCGGTGAGCTCCCGACGCTTCATGTGCCTCCCGGTCATTTGTTCCATGCGCTAGGACGCCAGAGTGCCGAGTTGCCGACCCGCTTGACCATGGCGCGCGCCGTGGGCTCGGTACCCGATCGTTCCCCGCCCAAGATTTGTGCTCCATTGAATCCGCAAGCCTTTGTGCTACGCGCCCGTATGATTGGTTTGCTCCGGGGAAGTCCGAATCTCCTCCCCAACGCCCGCCACCGTGCTCGGCTCACCGCCGGCCATGGTGCCCTCGCCGGAGATCTTGCGTGCTTACCGGAAGTTCTCCGTCGTCTCTCGCCATCGGATTTCGTTTGGACGGCTAAGATTAGATGTACCTGTTCGTTATGTAATCGGTCCACCGTGGACCCACGGACCCGGACCACGGTGATGCGTCAGCGTGTCCACTGCCCGCATGGTGCACCGAGCCAACCAGAGCGCGCCACACGTCAGCCTAGTCAGCATGCAGTCAACATCCGGTCAAAGCCGCGCGGTTTTGTAGATTAGCCCCCGGATTTCCAAGTAACTAACCCGCGGTCCGATTCAGTTCAAAATGATTTCTTTTAGGTCCTGTTTTTATTCGGTTAGGACCCTGTATTTTCCAGAAATAGTATGCCCAGTCCAAAATACATTTAAATGTAGATTTTTAATTGTTTTAATTCAAATTTGAGTTCAAATATTTACATTAATGCCACTGAACCTTATTTCATGCGTAACTTTTGCGTTTTAAGTCCGATTTGATCCGTTCGAATTGCGTTAGGACCGTATTTACGTTATCTACGTGTTTATACTACTGTTAGGCATGTTTTCAACACTTGAATTCATGAGTAGATTTAATCTATTAATTAACCAAAGTAAAACTTGTTTAAATCATAACTTGTTCATTCTAACTCCGAAAAAGTCCGTTCAAGTTGCGTTAGAATCATAACGATAAAATCTATGCATTAGTAATAGTGTTTATTATATTGATATTTCTGAAATAACATGGTTTAAATTATATCTTGATTAAAGATTATGCAACTAGGTTTTATACATAAAATATGATTTGTTTTACTTTTGTTTTATAATTTAAATCTAAGATTGACTTAATTCAATCCATATTGTTTATAAAATATCTTTTGTACATGAATTCATATAGTTAACATAAACGAAGCCTATAGTTTCTTTTCCACGTATTAAGCAAATCTTTCGGTAGATGTATCTTCTTCATCGTAGCCCGATTAGTGTGTTTCTCACGACTGTGTGTTTGTAATGATGCGTAGAATCGTATATCAATCTCTTTTACTTATTTTTCTATGATTGGTGTATTGTTCTGATATAGATGCAATTGTATGCTATGCATGTATGTGTATGGATGTTTGTGTGGTGTTCTATGATTACGTCCAGTCGGTGAGATACACGTGGTGATCCAGAAGAAGAGGAAGGACATCAAAGAATAAAGCTTACCGAAGGATCGGTGTGTAAGGCAAGTATAGCATGGGACTATCCTTGTTACCTATTCACATTTAAACACTTAATTCATATTGCATGTGTCTACCTTGTTTGCCAATAAGGATATCCTAGATATTTGATATCTTGTACCTTGAAAACCTTTTGGGACAATGCATTGGGATAGTTTTTGCTAGTGCTTAATCAAAACCATGATCTTGTAACTTGACTAATGATATATGCAATAAACATTAAAACATGACTTTTTAGTAACATGGAATTAGGGGGCTGGAGTGTTTATATGCTTCAGATTCCTCTCCCTAAGGGCTGTGAGGGCCATATGGCTCTGGCTTTAGCTCAGTATGAGGATCTTTTCTAGCTTGTTAGCGGTTACCTTTGAGGTATGAGGTATGTTCTTTTGGCTGCTAGGAAGTGTGTACCGTCTTTGCGATGCCCACGCTTGCCACTCCTAGAGATGGGCCACATACGCCTATGGCCCTAACATGTTAGGCGAATTCTTTGAAAGGCTTCATAGTGAACCCCGCCAACCTTCCTTGGAAGTGGGTCAAGAGAATAGCTACCTCGGGGCGAAAGGGTAAATCACAACTCACGGTGAGCGTGTACAAACTCTGAGAGTATAAAGCTGTTATAATGGTAGTGCTTTCACGGACACGACAGCTGACCTTGGACCCTTATGGAATAGAGATGATCACTAATGGATAATGATGATGCTAATGATCAATTGTTTATGCTATACATTATTCATGTTTACCTGATCATGTGTTTATGGGAATGATAAATTCTTTGCCACTCAATTGCTTAAAAAGATGACCTATTAAAGCTAATCGCAGTTAAACCAGTGTCAGCCCTTTTGAGCCTCATGAACCCCATGATGTAATTGTTAAGTATGACATGTACTTACGCTTGGTTTACTTTTCTATACTTTGGATAAAAATCCCGGATGGGTACCAGATTGCTGGTTTGGAGGAGTTAGGCTTGTGGTCAACCAGTCAGTCGTCCCTGTGGATTTGGAGTCTTTGCCAGAAGATCGGAGTCAACTTTTCGCTGTCTCTACTCTGAGGTTATTTTCCTTTTACTAATACGTTATGTAATAAGTATTGTCTCTTGATATTACCCTTATTTGTGGCTATATGTGAGAATTGACTTCTTGGGCTCACATATAGTGTGTATCTGGTTGTCTTTAAAACCGGGTGCTACAGTTACGTGCCCGTGGTGCAGCATGCTCACTGTGCTCCTGCGCACGCACGAGGGTCCGAAGGGGTGTGAGTCTATAGAGACTCTGCTACCACCGGCAGCTGTCTTGGAGTGTCCGCCAAAGCGCACTCCCAGGACAGAGGGTGGCTAGGTGCCATGTCGCCGATGCTAGAGTCGTCGCTTCCAACCTCGTCATCCACGAGGTCGTGGAAAGAGGTGGGAGCTTAGCCCGCCATCCCCATGAATTCAGATGTGAGAGCGGGTGGCATCAACATCTTTTGGAGCCCCCGTGCGTATGCGTCCGCGGGGGACACGAGGCCGTAGGGGAACCGGTTGCATGGCGGTTGCGGTGGGGACAACGGGGTCACTCCAGGGAGTCGGCAGAAGATATTAAATAGCGAGTAAAGAACAATATGTACCTTACTCACAATGGGGTTTGAGCCCAGCGTGGGCTCGGAGCGAAGCCCAGGCGTCTCGTCGTTGAGGTCACCGGGTGGCCCGGAGCCGACGGAGGGCGCTCCTCCTCCGATGGGCGCCGGGACAAGTGCCTCCTGGTGGAGGTGAAGCACGCTGTGCCGGTCGGCAATGAAATCCAGGCTTCCGAAGAGGAAGGCCTGGGATAGCTCGAAGACGAGAGGAATCCACATCCCAGTAGGTGGGAGTGTGGGAAACTCCAGCGAGCCAAAGCGAGTCGTATCGCTTGAGCCCTTCATGGCGAAGATGGTGGAAAGGTGACCAAAAGCATGAACGTACGACGTCTTCCCCACGGATGACGCCAACTGTCGGTGCAAAAAGTGACCAACAAGTAAATATTTGTTGTTTTGTCGTATGTTGTGATCGGATGTGGCCTAGCACTCAATGACACAGGGTTTATACTGGTTCAGGCAACACGCCTTACATCCAGTTTGAGTTGGTCGGTGACTTTATTCCTAAGCCCAGGTGCTCGAAGTTTGTGGTGGGGTTACAAACGAGTGGGAGTAAGATAGGGGTGTTAAAGGTCCGGTCGGGCTCTGGACCAAAGGGTCGAGAGTGATGGGAGCTCCTACGTGCGCTAAGTTTTGGAACGTATGCTCTATGTAGCTCAGAACATCTAAAGCTAGCCGAGAGAGAGTCGGAATTGATCATCCTTTTTAGGAGAGAGCGCATCCCCTTTTATAGGTGAAGGGGGTGGCCTTACAAGTGAGAGAGAGAGTGTGAGAGAAAGAGAGCATGTGTGCTACCTAGTCCTGTTGCCCACGCCATCGGGTACAAGACAGTTTGTCGATGCCCACAACATTGTTGACGCCCAGATGCATGTGGTAGGCTCCATCGTGTTCTTCTAGTATGGCAAATGTCGGCGCCTACCATACTGTAGGACAAATGTCAGTGTCCATAACATTGTTCGTGTTCTGACATGTCTGGAAGGTTACAAAGCACCCTTCTGACATGGTCTGACAGTACTGTCCTGCAGGTGTGTAAGGTACGGTCCTTGGTATTGCGGTTGACTTGAGCGCCTCGCCTTATCTGCTCCGCCTGATTCTTGGGTCCTTACCGAGCGAGCATCCCTGTTCAGTCGTTCCCAGTCGGCTCCGACCGCGCTGGTCAGAGAAAGAGCTGTAAGCAGAGGTTTGGTGTACTTCCAGTCAGAGTCAGAAGCGAGCGTCGTTCCCTCCTTGGCTAGGCTATCTAGTCGGAGAAGCGAGTTGGAGTTGGAAGCGAGCGTCGTTCCCTCCGTGGCCAGGCCTTCCGGTCGGAGAAATGGGTCAGAGTCGGAAGCGAGCATTGTCCCCTCCTTAGCCAGGCCTTCCGGTCGGAGACTGGATCGTTCTTTCATCCTGTCGTTTTAGGTATCTAGGCCGGCCCAGGAGTTGCACGTTGTTCGCAACGTCGTCTGCTGGGCCAAGCTTTTACAGGGAAGTAGGCCCATTAGGGGCCCCAGGTTTATGAACTCGACAGAAAGTTTGTAGTAGGGGCTACAAACGGGCGAGAGAGGGAAAGGATCCCAAGTCTCTGGTGGAAGGAGTGAACGGGTGCTGAGAGCTCGATCGCTGCTCAGCCGTGTCTTAGTGTCGTGTTCTTGTGTGTTTATCTCGTGTTCTGATCTCGTGTGGATCTCGATTGATCGATCAGTTCGGATCCCCTTCATGGGACGCCCTGCTTTCCCTTTTATTGGCCAAGAGAAAGCACAGGTTATAGCGGAGGAAAAGAGAAGAACGAGAGAGAGAGAGAGAAAGGCCTTTAGGATCGCCGGGTCCTTCTTCTCCTTCACGCGGGTCTTGCCGACCTTGTAGATGTCAACATGGACAGCTCCACGTCGCGGCCCTGTCCATCACTGGTGCCATGCACAGGCGTCTTCTGCCGGTCATGGCGTTCCATCCTGTCCCCGCGGACGTCGTGGTGAACTAACGCGTCTGTCATCATTCGTACGAGAGTTAGGCAGAACAGCACCGGCACGCCCGACGCTGTTCTTGATGTGAACCCTCAGGTATGGCCCGTCATGGCCACGGGTTACATCGAGGCGTGCTAGTCTCTTCCCTGGTGTTAGAGCTTTGGCCCAGGCCCATACGCTTGGACCTAGAGTGGTTGGCGGTGGTATGGGTCCCCGTCGGGCGAGGTGGAGCCTGCACCCAAGGGTTGGGTGAGGCGGAGCCCGCGGCCTTGAGGTCGGGCAAGGTGGAGCCCGCGGCCTCAGGGTCGGGAGAGGAGGAGCCCGTGGCCTCGGGGTCGGGTGAGGCGGAGCCCGTGACCTTGAGGTCAGGTGAGACAGAGCGCAAACCCAAAGGTCAGGCGAGGCGGAGCCCGCGGCCTTGAGGTCGGGCAAGGCGAAGCCCACGGCCTCGGGGTCGAGCGAGGCTGTAACACCTCGGGTGTTTAAAATACTAAAACCTGACATGTCATCATATGCATTGCAAAGCATTTGGCATTTGGTGAAAACTTTGAGATGCATACACTAAAACAAGTTTATATTCATGTGGTATGTGTTGAATTGTATTGTTTGACTTAAATTCAAAGTTTGTTTGGATTTTTGAATTTTTCGAGAAAACCCCGCTTTTCAGCATTTAAATCCTACCCTGAAAATCCATTTCAAAATCAAAGCATAATTTGGGGTTGATCCGAAAAGCAAAAGTGTAGAGCTTGGCAAGTTATACAAAGTTTGTTTTTGGAGTTTTTCAAGTTGTTTAGAAAAATTTTGAGTAATTCAAAAAGGCGTAATTCGTTAAATTTCCCTATTCAAATTCAAAAGTTCATTTCAAAATCTAGACCGAATTAGGAGATGGTTATACAAGCAAAGTTGTAGAACTTTTAATTTTGAACAACTTTTGTTTTTGGAGATTTTTGAGTTGTTATGAAAATTTGAGAGAAATTTGTGAATTTTGGCGAATGGCAAACTTGTAATTACTGTGAATAGTGTCCACCATCGAGACTACACCGCCGACGACCTTCTTCGGCGTTCCAGGCGCGTCGTGGCCGTCCTTGGCGTCGCGCTGGCACAGAAACGGCTCCGTCGTGGCTTCCTTGAGCTTCTGAGTCGCGTTATAAGAACCGAGACGCCGTCGTCATCGTTTTTCTTCCTCCTCTGCTTTTCCCGTCGCCACCACCGCAGTTCCGTCGAGCTCTCACCGTCGACTTAGCGCCGTTGCCGTCTCGGCAAAGCCTGTCCCAGCTCCGTCTTAACTTTACGCGTCCAACCGACCCACCAATTTAGTTTATCTGCACCGGAAACTCGCTGTCCACGTCTTTCTTCTTTGGCGGCAACAACTCCTCCGCCGAAGCGATTCATTGTGGGCTGAACTCCACGGTGCATCTTAGCCCCGGTTTTGGGTGATTCTATTTCGTCTCGATGTTGTAGTACTTAATCCATATTTGGTTGCTCATTTTGATCACTGATGCAGTCACCGGTACACCATCGCCGACGACATTTTTGCTCGCCGTGATCACCGTGATCGTTGTCACGCCTCGCGTTGCTTCTCCGACCTCGCTCCTTGCTTCAACGCGTTCGGGGTGAGCCTCTGGTGCTTCTGAATCCCTTGTTTGAGTTTCTACGGTCGCGACACCACCGGCATAAGCTAGCGTGCAGTGCCACGCGGCGCCGCCATGGTCGACGACGAGCTAGTATAGGGCCGTGTCGGTCCGATAGGGACGTCAATCGATGCGCGCCTAGACTTGGTGATCATTTTGGTACGTTGGTCGTCGCCGGTGATCTCACCGTCGGCGAAAGAAATCGCCGGTCGAGCCGTCATTGCCGTGGTCAACGTCGGAGGTTAGGGATGACAGGTGGGGTCGGGTTGTCAGTGACTCAACGTTCAAATGGATTTTTTCTATTTTCAGATTTGAATGAATAGTGTTTGTTTTTGTTATTTTTGTGTAGATTTATTTAGAGCTCCAAAAATTATAAAAATTTTTGTGTGACTTCTCTGTGATGTATAGTATTTAAGAAAAATATAAAATGATGTTTTTCAGTAATTTTTGAATGTGATAAAAATTGCTCAATTTATTAATAAATGGATTTTCATGATTTTTCTAGGCTTATTTATATATCCAAAAAATATGAAATTGGTTTTGCCACTTAGTTATCATGTAATGAACATTTACAAAAATTTTGAGCTCAATTGGAATAAGTTGATTTATTTCATAATTTTGAATTAAATAATTAATTCATAAAAACAAATAGGCCTTTAATGATTTAGGTTTTGTTTGAAATTTTGATTGAGTGATGACCTTGGATCATTAGTTGATACTGATCCTTGGCAATTGATTGGGTGTTGCGAAAAAGGTTTGACTAGTTTGACTTGCAACTGTACCGCGAAGGAAAGTTGTATTCAAATTATTAATTTTGCATCCATCATCGAGCATCATATTTCGTATTTCACATCATGTTAAACATGGCATTGTTATTACGTGTAGTAAACGAAGGTGAACACGTGGTAGTTAATCAAGTGGTTGAGGAGGTTAATCCGTCTGTTGAGGTCGGACCGAATACTTGTGAAACGTCGCAGGAGCCGGACTTTTCCGTCAACGAAGGCAAGCCCCGGATGCATACAACCCTACCTTGTGTTTTACAAATTGATTTTGCTTTTGCTTTCCGTTACTACATTAAGTGATTAGGAGTTAAGTAAGAGCCTAATTGGTGCATTACCATCCTTGTTATTCCATATTTACCATATTACAGTTTTTAAACTCGTATATGCCTAGTTTTGCTTAGCTATGCATTAGAAACGATGAAAGTCGGGTGATTACCGCCACCTGCAAGTTTTAAATGGAACATTGGTTAATTATGTTAGCATGTGATATGGGAATGTGGAGTAATAAATCTAGATCCGGGCGGACTCGGTGTGTGTGAGCCACAAGACATGGAGGTCTTGTGAGCGGGTTCTTTTCGCCTGTGTCGATTAAGGCACGTCCGTTGTTGAATTGCATGAGGTGAGAATTTGTAGTACTAACCACATACTCCGGTAAGCCTGAACTTGGCGATTCTATTACGAGAATGGCTACTCGCGCCTTTGGGAGTGGAGAGATGACGGAATAGCGTGTACCCACGTGGCTATGAAATTTGGATTGGTGGAGTATCTTGTATTCTCGGGTGGTATGCAGACCGTTCTTGTTTGAGAGGATCCGAGGTAGGTTGGTATATGTAGGTCGGGGACTGCATATGTCGTGTGGTCTGGAATTCCCAGCTGGGTTTACAATCGGTTCGAATCGTCGTTGCTCCTCGGTTATGGAGACTCAACTCACTGTTCATCATCATAGTATTAATAACTGGAACTTGAGAATGGTTGATGAAGGTGTTGGATATGAAGTTTCATGATCTCATTACGGATCGTGTCATCTTTGTATATGAGTTTATGAAGTTTAAAGTGTTGAAATAAAGAATTTTGTTAAAGAGCTTTTACATAAAATAACTTTGATTATTGCTAAAACCATACCTTGAATCCACGAGCTTTGCATTTTTGAGTTATCAGTTCTTATTTCGGATAAGTCTTGTTGAGTACTTTTGTACTCAGGGTTCGTTGACCCTTGTTGCAGGTGAGTCTCATGAGCAGATCTGTTGTGGATCGTCTTTGCATGTGATTGTACCTTGTGATGACGATGAGAAGTAATTGTGTGGCCTTTGGCGTAAGCAGCCTCATTGTGTGTTTTGTATTATATTATAATGCCGCTCCACTACTTTGGTTTGTATTAATATCGAACTTAGTTGTATGGTTTGAAACAAATGGTTTGTAAACTATGTTATTGTAAGTCTTCCGCTACTTTTACTCGATGTATTTATTTGAATAAACTGCTGTTGTATAATTGCAATGACTCGTAATGTGATCCTGCTTTCGGAAATAAATCGTGGATGATTCGGGGTTCCCCGAGGACACCCGACAGTCTTCTTAAATTACCAGGAACATATGCATAGATGTCAAAGGTCGTTGGACAGTGACAGGTGCATGTGGGCCCTATAATTTAGGAGGTTCTGCCACAGAGGCGGAGCTCGCGCACCTAGGGATCGGTTGGAGCTGTAGTCGCGCTCTTGACTGCTCGGATAAATTAATGTTGATGACCATAAACTCCTCCTCTTTGGGTACCCTAGTATTGGTCCTCGACATGTGGCTTCTAAAAAGTAGCTATGACATGTGGGCTATAGAAAAGATGTTGTAGGGTGTGGGTTGTGAGAAAGACGGCAGTGGTTTGGTTGTGCAGTTGTTGTTTTCGGAAAAATTATTGAGCAGACCCCACATGCCGTCCCCACTCAACTCTCCCCCTCTCACTGACGAGCAAACCCTGCTCGTCAGCCTCTTCCTTCTTCTTTTCTTCTAGTCCGTGCACGGAAAGGAGGCATCGAGAGCCGTGCCCCGGGAGGAGCCGGCGGCTTGGGCACATCGGCCTACAGGCATCGGCCCTGCAGCCGCGATAGGCTTGGATCGAGGTGGTCGGTCTTGGAGGTGGGGTCGTGGCCGGCGATGGAGTGCTGCGGCCGGGGAAGAAGAGGATGACCGGGAATCGGTGCTCGTGCTCGGATGCGACCGGAGATGGATGCAAGGTCAGTAAGAGGATGCACTATCACTAATCAACCATGTAGACGGTTTGTTGCAAACAATGGTGATTTGGATCTCGTGTAGCCTGATTAGCAAGTTTGGAGATATGGATTTGTAGTTTAAAAGTTAGGGACCTATATGGTGTCACCATGCAAGTTTAGGTATCTTGCGTGGCTCGTTTAGCAAGTTTATTTTGTGTACGGATATGTAATTCTGGAGGTTTGGGACCTAGATGGTATTGTCATGGATGCTGGACCCAACATATCAAATCCACATAAGCGCTGAGTCAACGTGTCATGACAGTGTATAGAGCGTGTCTAAACTCTAAACCCATCTAGACTAGAGGTGGAGCCCAAGGCAACTTTAGAGGCCGAAAAAATAATGAAAGTTTAGGATATGAATGACGTCGCCTCCTAAGTTTAATGACATGCGTCATGTAAATTTAGGGGCCGCCAATATATTTTACTCAGTAATCTTAAACATTACATATGGCTCCAATTGCCCTTTATACAATTATTATACTCCCACACAGAGGAGAAACCACTTATTTTTCAGTGAATCTCGTGTACAGTGTACTGGTATAGAATGGTTACACCAGATCGTGTATATATCTGCGCGTAGCAGAGAAATAAATCGGTATTTCGAGCACTCTGAGACGATTACGCTCGAGTCACTTGTTCGGCGCCGGCTTTCTCCCAGACGGCGTAGTCGTTGCCGTGGGCGGCAACCTCAAAACCCGCCGGGATGAGGTGACCGACGTCGTACCTGGACCCAATCTTCACGATGACCTTGCCGCCGATCTCCGCCACGTAGGAGTCGCCGTCGTGCTCGAGGATGGTTAGCTCGCTCGTCGGCGTGATGCCATTGCGCTTCCGCACCGACACCAGGGCGGCGATTTCGTCCTTGAACCCCCAGTCGAAGAAATGGTCATAGAACTGCAAGAGGCAGCAGTATATATATATCAGTATGAGATGCCTGCCGCTGCCGTGCCGTGTTGATGTCCAATGCGAAGAATGCTATGGAAAATAGCTAGGTAGACGACTCACAATGCATGGGTTGCCGGGGTGCGTGAGGATGTAGGCGTAGCCCTGCATGACCTTGTCGGAGGGGAACGGCCACATGGCCTGCGTGGAGCCGGTGTCGTGGTTGTCGACGAAGGTGACGGCCTTAGCCGGCCACCATCCGATGACTCCCGGCGCCTTCCCCTGCGGGTCGATGAGCCGCCACAGCTCGCCTTCCACGGCGGCGTTGAGGATGCCCTTGGTGGTGAAGTCGAACACCGTGGCCGACGACGCCACCCCGCCCACCTTGTCCACCCAGTCCACCAGCGCCTGCCGGTGCGGGTCCTGATCATACTCCGGCTTGTTGTTCCCGTCGTACGCCATGTTGTTCCATATCTCGGCGACAGCGAAGCTCGGGGCCGTGCCGTCGACGTAGACCTTGGCGACCTCGGCGGAGTAGCCCTTGGCGAAGTCGAGGCGCCAGGCGTCGAAGCCCAGGTCGGACTTGAGCCAGAGCAGCCAGTGGGTGAGCTCCCGCTGCACGCGGTCGTTGAGGTGGTCGATGTCGGGCGCCGCCGCGAAGTCGGCGCCCGTGTCGAGGTTGCCCGTGCCGTCTGAGTAGATGGTATCGTCGCGGCAGATCATGTGGGGGCCCCAGTCCAGGCGCCCGTCGGGGGTGCCGCCCTCGAAGATGCAGTAGATGCCCCGGGCGTCCTTGTAGTCGGCGCACCGGTGGTTGATGACGATGTCCGCCACCACCTGCACGCCCTTGCCGTGGAACGCGGCGATCAGCGACTTGAGCTCCGCTGCCGTCCCGTACTTGGACGCGTCCAGGTCGTACAGACGACCAGGCATGTAACCTGCACCCAATATAAATACCTTGTATAATATACTTGCATGTATAAATAAATATACACGTATAGTATTATTATATTAGTACTAAGTATATATTAGGGCCGTCCACTCTGTGCTGTACATAAGTTCGTATGTCGAACCATTCACTCTGTTCTGTACATGTGCACCAGCTAACTGCTGTACGTTGGTTGTTGCCTATTTTTCCTCACTGTGTATGTATGATCATATTTTTATTTTAACAAATATTTGCTGGCGAGCATGATGCAGAATGTACGAGTCTACGGGTACAGCATTTGCATCATGTATCATAATTTTTTGCTATTTCTGATTTGGCACGAATCTGCTGGCTATCATAGTAGTATACTAGTATATCCATACAGGTATCTGTAACTACTACCCGTACTACGTGACGCATGTAGTATATTGTATACTGTATATTCCATGTAATTTCTTTGACTAGGTCATAATACGGTTGCAAATCAATATGACCGGCGGCTAAAGGCCGTGCAAAAAACATGCACCCCGCTTGATCGTTTATATGGCTTATAAGTCAGCCGATGCTGTTTTATTGTAAGAAAAAAAATACTATATCATATCTGATAAGCATGGCGTGGCGTGTCGTCCACTCCATGTCTGCTGTCAGGATGCTCTAGCTGTTGCGTATTGTCCCAGTCCCCCCCACCCACCTTCCTGGTGGATCATGTTCAGACAAGAATTGGGGAGGAAAGACGCGTTCAGACAGAGGCGGACGGACCTTGGGTGGAGACGGAGTGCGATGGCGGCGGGAGCCAGACGTGCGTGACGCCGGCGGCGGCGATGTCGTCGACCTTCCCCATCAGGAGGTTGTACCACCCGCCGCTCTGCTTCCACGACTCCCAGTTGAACGCCTGCACGACTATTATGCACTCGATTCTTTCAGTTTCAGACAAGGAAATTCAACAGGCAAATATATCCGCCATGCGTCGGTTACCTGGAACAGGACCTGGCCGGATGCCAGTCCCAGGAGCAGGAGCAAGGACAGGCAGCAGAGGTGCCTGATCCCCATGTCTCTCTCTGTTCTGTTCCTGTAGCTGCGTCTTCCTCGTTGCCGGTGCAAGGAGAGAGAACCAAAGAGCACCTAATTCTGTCAGTAGCTATCAGCTATCTGCTGTGTGCCAAGTATGGCAGGGAGTTACTTGGAGGCAATGGATGGGTACCGAAATCCGTTACGAGTTATCCCGTCCTCAGGCAACACCCAAAGAGGTAGAGCTGGACTCCATCACTCAACTCAACCGCCGAGGAAGAAGATGGTGGTCAAGTCAATGGAGAGAATTGTGGAAGGATGATGGCGCAAACTTCTGTCTTGGACAGGAAAAGATGTCGCAATCTACAACAAACAGTGCCTTTTCCGCGTACCAGTTTTCTGACCGCGAAATATGCACCAATCAAACCGTCTTACTATACGTATAATTGTACAAAGAAGCAAAACATGCTTTATTTAGTGGTGATTAGTACAAGTAGATTTGGCTACAAGCCTACAACTACATAGGATTTTTTTTTAAAAAAAATGCTAAACTTGACTTTGCTAGTATATCGTTTTTTAGCTGAATTATATTGGCTCTACCATGCAAGCAAATTCGGTGAGCTGAAACAGACATGATGATTTCTTCCAAAGCACGATTTCCACGCTTCTTTTTTTTTCTGCTCGTACGAAAGTACTTGAAACTGTTGCAAAACGTCGAATCGAATTGAATAATGCGGTAAGGAAACGGCGCCGATTGGTCCGGATAGGTTTGCAAGCTAGCAAGTGCAAATCCAGTACAAAATCCTGCAGAAAACTACCTGATAAGTGATAACCCGAACATGCGTGCTTCTCCTAAGGATAACGCAAAAGTAAATAGAACCAAATAGGCATACGTACAAGATACTCTTGACCTCGTAGAGCCATGGAAAGATTACTTCACACGAAACTGTAATTCCGGTAGGTACCTAGTATGATGATGGAGATGCACTGCACCTTTGGGATGCAGGACAGTTTACGTGACGAATCGGCGTGGCGATGTCAATTCAGCGTGCCTGCAAATGTAATACCAATGTGACAATGACAGATCACTAATTGCCAATGATCGATACACTTACCCCCTAATCTAACAAGGAATTAAGCTGTAGCAAACTGTCACAAAACACACAAGATATCTACTAGTACATATCTGAGTTCACGAGTTCACTAGTAGATGTAGATCTGACCTTTACATTCCAGAATGAATGCACAGACAGTTAGGGTGAGTCTCTCGAGGCAGAGACAAAGGCACTGCGTTGCGCATGGAGCTTGTGCATCTTGAGAACCACATGTCGTAAAGCGTATGTTGCCAATTGGACGAAGCATCCTGCGCCGGCTGGTTTCAACAGACTGGTCATTGATCGTATCCGTCTTTAATTTGGTTGGGAGTCCAAGAAGTGCAAAGCTTCCTTTCATTGAATGGTGGCTAGAAATATCAAGAGCACAGGTATTCCTGCCGTCTTTCACGCACTTCGCAAAATTCTACTCCATCAGTCGACCATAAATGTAAGAATTTTTGGGTTTCAAAGTTTGCCCACAAGATATAAGGATTTCTAGTCTAATTTACATGAATAGTCAGGATTTAACAGTATTGTTTACGGCATCAGTTATCTGAATAGGCAGAATTATCTAATATCTAATTGCGATTTTTAGATGCTTAATTGAGAGCTATGTACATCTTTTGTCTCAATGTTTTAGTTGTCACAAAAATCCCGTGAGTGGACAAAGGGAGTACCTTAGTTATCTCACTAATCGCTTTGCCTGATAAGCGAGATTTGAAGGAATCCACAAGAGAGACCTGCTCATCCATGATTGCTTAAAAGAACCCTTCTTTTTATATATTAAAAAAAAAAACTCTTGCTCCCCAAACAAACTAGAAGTTGACCAACTAGCTCAAAAGTAATTGCGCTGGTGATGCATCCATAGTCTTGCTCCTTATCTAGGTGGCAGCAACCACCAAGAGTGAAAACCCGCAGCCAATCTATCAACTAGTGCCACTATATGCTATCCCTCAAATCAAATGAACTATATAACTCCAATCTCACCAAGAATGCAATCACAAGCAAGCAAATGTGAGTAGAGGCTTTACTTGAGCTCTAATTGTGTGTGTATCTTTGTGTATTGTGTGTTTGTGTATGTCTATTAGTTAGGAGATCCAAGCGATAGGCCAAGCCCGGTTATGGTCTCTATTTATAGCCCCACACGACAAAAGAGCCATTAGGCTAGTCTCAGTGGCAGTTTCATATGAGTTTCATTTGTATTTAATAGGCTACCACATAGATGTTTTTATGACATGGCAACATTTTTAAGAATAGAGAAAAAATAAAACTCTCTTTGACACGATTGTCAACTCTCTATGAGTCATGAGAAATTAAATGCCTATGAAACCATATAATAAAACTTTTCATTGAGAATGGATGTTTCGTTTAAGTTTCATTTCAAAGTCTACACTGGCATGGTAGTCTCGAAAACAACGTCATTAAACTCAACACTAAGACTGGCCTTACCCACTTAGTGGGCTGGCCAAGAGACCATGGGAGACCTCCGGTGGGTTCACTAGTGCTTACCACTAGAGTCTTCCATGGTCACTCACACACGTGTCAGAAACTAGTCGTTGTCGTGAGCTAAACTCTGGTGACCGGTGGAGAGTTCCGGTGGGTACAAACACTGCGCGTGCATAAAAACATGCTCTTTGGAAAGATTGTCCGATGCCAAGCTCCGGTGCGTTTTTTTTAATCTCCCATGTGCTTTCCCGCTATTAGAACCAAGCTCCAGTGCTCACCTCTTTGGTGGAACCAAAGACAAGGTTTGCCTCACTGAAAAAACACTATGCAAGGCTTATGCTCTAAGCTCTGGTGGTCAACAAAGGTCTCTGGTGGATGATTGGACCGACCCAACTGGAGATGTCTAAGCTTCGGTGCTCCTCTTCAGTGGGCCATCGGAGAGTCATGTAAAATGTCCACAAAGCTTTTTTTCTCAAACCTTTTCAAGTGGTTAACTCCAATAAGTCTTCCATGGAATGACCATCACCTTTAGCACTAAGTTAACATTAAAACATTTTCAAAACAACCCAATGAATAATTAAAGCTTATTAGAGAGCTTTTTTTTTACCTGGTAGGAATGTCATGGAGCAGGGTTGTTATTCTACAAAGAAACCTTGCATAAACTAGATACCAAAAAATGGAGTGTTTTTAAGATTGACTTTGATAAAAACATATGACAAAGCAGATGGGATTTCTTACAACAAACACTTAGAATGAAAGATTTGACCCTACTTGGTGCAGGTGGATTCAATCTTTTGTTCAAGTGGGAATGTAGGAATAAAGAATAACGACCAATTGGGAGTTTACTTCCGGTAAAAAAGGACGTAGACTTCGACAAGGTGACTCACTCTCACCAGTACTATTTATAGCGGTGGATATGTTGACGATCATCATGGCCATGGCATAGAAGAAATACTATTTAGTAAAATATAGAGTATTACAAATCTCTTTTTTGTTTGCAAAATGATCGGCATAGAAGAAATACCATTTAGTAAAATAGAAAATCTTGCGCCAACCTGAAAGATCAAGGTGGCCTATGAGTACAAAACATCGATGTTCAGAATAAGTGCCTTTGAGTATGTGGCTCTTTAAGCTATGCAATGAGGATGGTGTTTGGCAGGAGTTAAAAAACCTTGACTCAAGTGAACAAAAGAGCGGGGCTCACACTTTTGGATGAGCCTTATATATGGGGGTTAAAGACCAATTCCTACACCTAGGAAAGTTCAAGCTATCTAGCAGAAATCAAATTAGGGCGACCGCTTTCTCAAATTACAACACTTAAATCTATCTAATATTTTAAGACGTAACCTACTATAGCAGTCATCCTAAGTATGAACCCAATTAATGTCTCTTTAAAAAGTATAAAGGCTTAGCTTGGTGTGTTGTTAACGTAGGTTTTGCCTTTTTTTTGGTATTCCTTCACCAAAGAACATTAACCATCTATTTTTACTGAAATTTCATTAAATAAGAAAAGAAACAAAAAGGAGATATTGTTTTATTGATAGGAGTTGTTTCTCTTTGTCGAAAAATTTGCCCCACATGGAAGGAGAGAGTTTTTATAACTACCATCCAAATTTTATTTTGCTTGTGTTATTCAGAGAAACACATTGATTTAGCTTGTTGAGTTGTTGTCTCTGTTGGAACATACAGAGATAACAACGGAGTTTTGGTGTATGCATGCCAAATCCTGGAATCTAGAGCTATCTAGTTCTTCGTATTCATGGATGGTCATTTGTTTTTCGGGTACGCCAGTAATGTTGGGTGCTAGTTTTTCATATACTTTGGGTGCTTGTAATAATAGACCTAATGCTTAATTTATGAAAGTGGACTGAAGATGTAACTTTTCCGTTATTAGAGAAGTTACAAGTTATGTGGTTACTGTGAAGATGTAATTTTGGTATGATTCCTCACTTGTGGGGGATGAAGCCGATTCTTCCATTATCTAAAAAAAAATTGTGAAACAAAATGGGACAACAATAGCAAATTAGGCTCAAAGACATGCGAGAGTCAGAGAGACGTGCCATTCACCATTCTCTCATCTTCTTTGCCTCTGCAGTTGGGATTCGGACTGGGGTATGGCTAACGCCCGGATGTCACGACGGACGCGCACGTTCAAACACCTGCGCAGCCCGCCTCAGTCCACCTCGCTCCGGCTTGCACGCGCACCTCACCCCCGATGCTGCGTCCGCCGCTCCTCACGTTCGAACGGCCACGCAGCCCGCCCCTGTCCGCCTCGCCCGCACACCTTGCACCCGTCGCTACGCCCAGTTCCTTCCCCTAACCCCCTCCTCTCTCTCCACATGGGCACTTGGAATAAACTAGACAGACCGTGAGCAAACAAGAAGGATAGAACAACAGTCAATGAACTGAGAATGCAACTCTAGACCAAGGATACACTGAACTGAAAAAGACAGGCTGCACCTGAACCATTTAACTACTAGAAATACTAGCAACGAATGGAACAAAGGCCTAGCTACCAGCCAAAAAGAAAAACATGAAAGGAAACCTTAATGATCAGCTAGCTGCTGAAACGAAGTTTTAGAAACATGTATGTACCGTGCTACCTGCACTGTTTTTAATCTTTCAATGAACAAAGCATGTAAATGTTTTCAGGAACTAATAGAAGGTCAAATTTTGGCTCCAGGTACTATTTGCAACAGTGCCAATGTTCTATCCTAAGAGATCAATTTAGAGAGTTGAGATCTGAAATACAAACCACATACTAAGCATCAAGTATATACAAGCAGCCTTTATGAAATAAAACATTAGAAATCTTACATTGAAGCCACCAAATTTTGCCTCCAAACTAATGCACGAGAGCACAGAGAAGCATACCTGTTTTGAGGGGCTACAGCAGGCCTAGCAGAGTAGAGCACACAACCAGAGGCCTGCATAAAAGAGCAAACACCCACCAGCAAGTATCAAGAGCCCAGAAGTTGCATAAATTGCAATTAAATAGTTCAAATGTACTGTTATTTTGTTTCCATTTACTAATTTTAGATATGAAAAACTGAAATGTAAGAAGTCAAGTACACACCAGCAAGTAGGCATAGATATTTTGTTAAAATGTAACACAGGGAACTGCTCACAATTAACCAAACAAAACTAGTAGTTTTAACATGCAGTTTGACAAGTACCAAGCTAGTAACTTATATCTCATGAGAACATCACAGGTGCACAGCATGGCAGAGAGGTCACAATTCTCACAAATAAAAATTATGAGGATAGCATTAAAGAGGTCACAAATGCACACCACTCATAGAGTCATAGTTCGTTACAGGTTTTCATAGTGCACAAATAAAAATTTCACTTTTAGGAAAATATCTATCTAAGTTCACTGCTGAATTAAACTAACACAGTCCAAATGTTCTAAAATGTTGGCTGAGTTAGAGCTTTACAGCTTGCTGATTCATACAGTTTTGTTATTAAAACTTATTTAGTAAAACTAGGAACACATAAATTAGCAACAAGCTACTGAGCACATCAGAAAAAAAAATTGACAACCACAGCTGCATGGGATGCTGGTAGATCAATTACATACAATACATCGAGTAAGCTGTAAATTGTTCATCAAGTACCTCCCATACTGCTGCTGCTACTCTCGAACTGACCAAGAATGAAATCTGAGAGCTGCTGTTACAACTACCAAGATGTAGCACAGATCAAAATAAGTTATGAGTCGCAGCAACTGCATGGAAACAAAGATAGTATAAGAACAAAATGCATACACAAAATCACTTGCCAGACCTCAAATTACATATGCTTTGTATTGTGCCTACAAAAATGAAGAGATGCTCACCCAGCTATGCAGGTCCAGTGCAAATCTGCATGGTCTGATGTGTGAATATATGAAGAAAAAAAATAGTTCACCAAGAATTAGCTATTATTACATACTACAAACAGTCAAGCACTGGTAAAACATACACCAATTAGTAGCTTTAATGCAATTTTCTTATAACTAAATTTCAATTTATCTACATCTCAAATAAGAAAGGGATATTTTAGAATTAATTAATAGAGTGATACCAATATTAGTTAAGCAATTGCAGGCTTCCAGCTGTGAGTTCCTGGAAATTGGTTCTTTGGGAAAGAATTCCATATATACCCAAACAACAAAATTGAATAGAATCAAATCCTCAGTAATTCAATTCTCGTCGAATCTAATTTCTGGAATCCAATTTTTGGAATGTGTTTCAATTCTAGGGAAGAATGCATACCCATTGACCTGGGCGGAGTGGTCTGTAGTACTCAGCAAGCTTTTTACACCGAGGAGCAACCTCCCCTTTTGCACGTACACACCAGTTATAAAATTGGAATCAGTTAAAACCAGTAGGTGAAGGAACGTCAATTATTTTCTGAAAGAGTTCAGCCAAACCTAATAAGATATTCAATACAGCGTGTGAAGCAATGCCCTGTTTGATTTGCTGTTGGTAAATGAAAATCTGCTCGAGCCGTCTCGATCTGGATATTGTACATGTTCAATACTAATTTATAGAATGTAACTGTGCACAACTATTTGGTAATGTCATACCTTAATTTCAGGTTTGTCATCAGCTGCTTCCTCAGTGCCCTCAGCACTTTCTTTAGCAGCAGAGCTGTTGTGGAACCAAACAATCAAGATTCACTAAGCAGGGGCTGCCTGTAAGACACGACAGCACCACATAATTCAGTAAATTTCCTGGAATCTCAAAGTAATTCACCTGGAAGGTTAGGCACTCTGAAAAAGGGTAGAGAAACAACAGAGCATGCAATACTGTATAAGTAATACGGAATCATAATCACTGTTTTGTTCCAACATGAATGGAGAAATATGAGGTACTGTAACGCAGGCAAAGGCATGGGTCCTAATACACATCCAAAGCATAAGATGTTAGACAATGTGAGGAGGCATGGATGAATTCTATTTTTTTCTAGAAAAACGGAATCAGAGGCACAATAGGCTGTACTTAGATCAGATCCAAATTAAAAAACGGAATCAGCAGGCACCGTAGGCTATAATCAGATCAAATCCGCATACAAATGGATGAAGCTAGGGTATGGCAGGTCGCTGTGGCACAACAGACAGAGAAGAGAAGGGATGGGCGTACCTGCTGCCGGAGGCGGGGCCGGGCCCGAGCTTGCGCCAACCGCGCCGGTGCGTCGCCCGAGGTGGGGCCGCGGCCGCCGTTGCGCCGACAGAGCTGAAGCCGGGGCCACCGTCGCGGGGGGGTGGGGGGACCGTCGCGTGTGCGCGACTGGTGCCGCGGGCCGTCGTCGTCCCGCCCGCGCGCCCGCGCGCCCGCGCCAGGTCCGAGGGCGCCCACCGCCGGATCTCGCTCGCGCCGATGCACCGGCCGGCAGGCGGCGGGGTGGCGGGGGCGGGGGATGCGGCGGCGGCGGTAGGGCGGGGGCAGCTGCGGGGTGTGGAGGCGCATGTGGGTTGCGTGGGAGCTGCAGAGATTGGACTCTATGTATGTCGCTTTGGTAGGCTGGCTTAAGCCTGGTTTAGATTGTCTCAAAATTCCAAGTTTTTTCATTCTTTTTTTATCATATTAATTTTGAACAGATGCATGGAGTATAGTATTAAATGTAGGTAAAAAAAATAATTAATTATATAGTTTGGTTGTAAATCACGAAACGAATTTTTTAAGCCTAGTCAGTGTATGATCGGACAAAGTTTGTCAAATACAAACGAAACGTCCTACCATGTTCAGATTATAAAAGGCCTTAGGTTTACAACTTTACATGTGATTTTGGGCTAAAATTTCGCAAGGGGGCTGAAAACGTCGCGTCAACGTTCGACTCGGTCAGTGCTATAGAGGGACTGGCAAAAGTAAAATCACTATCCATCGTCGAAGTATTTGATATTAGCAACTAAAGGTTCAAGGGAAACATTTAGCAACCAACCGTCCAACTGTAATTATTAACTTTAACAACGGATATCATATGTTGTTTTAGTGTTGTGATGTAGTGATTAAAGCTTAAGGTGGAGGACTTCTCACCTAGCCCGAGAAACCCTTGAACCTTATTGTCCTGTTCACTTGGCTGATAAGCCATGGTTGAAAGTATTGTTGGCTGATTTATTGTGAGAGAAAAATACTATTCGTTGGCTGAAAAAGTACGGCTTATAAGCCAAACGAATATGGTGCATGTCTCACACGCACACAGAGGTCGTTACCCGGTGAGAAAGCCTATCCATTTTACCTGTGCTTTAGGAACACAGGACAGGCGAGGTTTTTTTTTCAAACCGTCAACCAGAAATTCGCCTGACCAAGGATTCGAACTCTAGTCATGGGGACGCCACTTCGGAGGCTTGACCAACTGGTCTAGCAACCGTAGGCCCGTGTCCCCTTGAAACACTTGCAACATGAACACTTGAATGCAACATACGTCTGACACAGATAAAACATTTAAAATATACTGTTGCAACATATATGTGAAATATGTGCAACATCTAGATAAAACACTTGCAACATGTGTGTGAAATATATGCAATATCCAGATAAAACACTCGCAATATGTGTGTAAACATATGCAACATCCAGATAAAAAAACTAGCTGCAACATACATCCGAAACAGAGAAAACATTTTGAACAAACGCTTACAATATACCTCTGAAAACACTTGCAAAATATACAACATGTGACACATCCCGATTTACTTTTGCAACATTCATATGTAACAATTGCAACATACCTCTGAAACATCTAAAACACTTGAAACATACATTTGCAACATAGAGTAGGACAAGGCCGGGGCCGGTCGATTCCGGTCGTCGGGGTGAGATCCGGCAACAAGCGACGACGCGCGAGCACCACCAGCACCAGCAGCACCAACACCGGCCTCGGCTCGGTCGGGGCGGACGGCGCACGCTATGGGAGGGAACAGGCGGCGCGACGCACAGCCAAAACGAGGAGCAAGGTGCGGATGGGCGCGTGACGGGCGGGAGAGAGGAGCGAGCGGTGGAGGTGGGGCACTCGACAGGCAGGAGGGAGGAGCAAGAGAGCAAGCAGCACAGGGTGCGGCATGTGGTGAGAGAAGGGCGCAGCAGCGAGCGGAGTGAGGCGCGGGCGTGTCAGGATGGGACTGACACCTGTGCCCAAGCATTACCGTTTGGACTGAGGCATTCTTTTTTTTTCAAACGTACACACCACGGAAACCAAATTATTCATCGAGATATTTACGGCGCAAGAGAACGGAATAACAATGGGGAAACGTAACAAGAGCAGGCAGGCCTTCCCGGCCGAGCTCACAGCAACGTACCTGCGAGGTTGGAGAGCCCATTGTTTTAGTGGGCCGAGCCCGTTTATACATACGCACACTTATTCTTCCCCATTTCTCTTGAAGCAATTTTGGCTTTGTCATAGAAAAAAGGTTGCTAAATTTTTTAGAGCCCTCAGGGAACTAAATATGGTAAAGTCAAATGGTGATGAAATTTCATACTAGCTAGTACCTTTTTTTTTGTAAATTTATACTAATACTGTTAAAACAAAAAGGAGTGGAAGGGAAGACTCGAGCATGTGGTGCTGGTGCGTTGTGGGAATAGGTGGCGCATTGTACAGGTAGGGACTGGGGAGGCACTCTTGCCGGACGCCGGAGTGGCCGGTCAGTACTCGTCTCCTTCCTTCCACTCCTGACGACACCAGCTGCCCTGCTTTCCATCCGTCCAGCAGCAACTCATGTCTCGTGCTGCCTACCCTGCAGCTGGCTGCCATGCCGCGTCCGGGGCTCCCGGCGCAAGGCAGCACCCTGCACGCATCGCCTGGTAGCGCTAGCTGTTTGTGTTGTCCGACTCACCATCGCATTTCTCCTCTGCATCTGAAAACGTGTGACTGATTTGACGACCAGATCACCGTCCAGATCGGAGGATTTATCTGTCATGAATCATACTCCTACTTGCTAGTGCTATGTATCTAGAGCTAGCTAGCTGTCGGAATCGGAGTATGATTACCATCTTTTAATTTTGGACGAAAAAAAAAGCTTGCATTGGATGCATGGAGCCTCTATCCAACAAAGCCACTCCAGGATACTACGTGTGTTAGTAGTAGTGCATGTCTCTGTCATATACTCATGCATGCACAAACAAATTAAAAGAAGAATCTCCTTTTGCTTGCTTGCTGCTGGCTTCATTAGGCACCCGGTTATATTAGCGTGCGTTACTTGCCATTATGATCGATCCATCTCCAATTCTGCATTATCATCGTCGTCGTCATCATCATATGCGGATCGGAGTCCTTTCTTTCTGCCGAGCTCGTGTAGCCTGCTAGAGGCTACTTAGCTCTTCCCGGCCTATGGCCCATGGCCATCACAGCCTCTCTCTTCCTTTACTCCTTTTGCTCCTCTCCGTCGTGGCGTCCATAGAAAGATGATGGAAAGGGACGGTAACGGGCTCCTTTCTCTCGTGGTTTGTTTTTTCGGTTAACATTCTTGCCTCAGCTCGATCGCCATGCCATGCGTATGTCGTCGGTATGTGTTTTGAGTGCTATATAGACGATGCAAAAGTGGTAGACGAGACGGAGACGGACGTTGTGTCCATATGCCGCGCGCGCACCTGTACGACCTTCTGTCGGCAACATCGATCGGTGTCGTCGTTCATCATTGGTAGTGCGTGGTAGGTTAGCTGATGATGAGGATACTGTTCCCATGTTGGGCCGCAGATCATGTCGCCGGATACGTGTCTGCTACTAGTACTATTCTCTCGTAAGCACACCACATGTTAGTGAGGAGATCTAAACAGTACTCCCTCCTTTCTCCTTTTTTAGGCGCGGAGGCCATATTATATTTTCAGATACCAAAGAATCTGAGAGAACTAGGTAGGTAGAGGATCAATGAAGCGCTGAGCACTATGCGTTGTATCCCCCGGCGAAATAAAACAACCAATCACATAAAAAAACGTTTCACGTTTGTTGCGAATGTGTAAATGATGTGAACACAAGGTTGATATGTGTCATCGTGTGTTGAGTTGATGATGAGTGATTACCAGAAGATGACCAGACTTTGGTTGAGTTTGGGACTAACCATAGCATGAGTGTGTGGTGCAACATGTCTCTTGGCTTGTGGTGCGCAGGTGTGGAGCACAGAGACGATCGACGATGATGGAGAAGGTCAAGTAGAGACATGCCATGCCATGGATTGGGAACGGTAAAGGATGGATGTGAGGCTTGAACCGAGGGACCAAGATGACCGGAGACATCAACAAGCAAGATCACATGAGGAGGAGTAGACGGTGTTGACCAAATCAAGCGGAGGCACAAGAGGACTTAGTGATTGAGCGGTCGAGGATGATGGTGACACATGTTGAGATCGTGGAGGAGGCGTAGCGGATACGCTTCTCCAGGTGGTTTGGTGGTTTGGGCCTCAAAACCATCAGCGAACGGTTTTTCAGGTTTGGGCCTCAAAACCCAGTTGGAGTTTCGGCGGGAACGGGAGGAGGCACTTGGCGTCATCGCAAATCTTGCATCGAGGTGAAGCAAAGTCATGAAGAGCTCGTGGCTGTCGCGAGCGGCGCGCGCGGCACGCCTGCACAGGGTGGGGGTTGTCGCTAACTTGCCACCGCGAGGCCCCCAGGAGCACACGTAGCAACTCCTCTACAGGATCTTTGCGTTGAGTTACACACACATTCCCGATGCAAGGCATACCGAACAACTCGATCGATAACACACTTAAGTCTCCAACACTTAAACCGAAACATTATTTACAATAACATAAGATTAAGACCAGAAACTACTACTAATACTACTTTTCTATTTAACTACTGCCCTTTATCCAGGTTACACCTCATTTCACTCTTCTACTCAGCGGAATACACGCAACTCATCTTGGAGAACTTCCAAGGTCTACTAACCGTCGCACTCATCGGAGATAGTATCAGAGGAAAACCTCAACAGCCTGCAAACAACTTAACGGTAATGTTGTGAGTACATTTCATACTCGCAGGACTTAATTCCAATATATAGATATTTGGTGGATGCAAAGGTAATTTATCAGGCATTTGTATATTTGCAGAAAAGCAATGGCGTTTATTAAGAGTATGTCATGCTATGCTCCAACAATTAAAACAAGAGTAGTCACGTTATCGTATATAAATCAAGATGATCATATTCCATCAATTACGCTACCATGGGTATAGAAAGTAGGAACAACCGAGTGGTTCCGTCCCGAAGGACTTCAGGCTTTTAAACTCTGTAGAGGTGTATAACTGTACCCACATGGAAAATAGGACTAACCACCATACACCGGGTCCGGTAGTAAGGGTTGCCTCACGTTCTCCAACCTTTCCCTAATCCGGCTCGAGTGTCCGACGAAAGGTTCGACTGGTGCCCGGTCAATGTCTCGGACATTCCCGACCGAGCCACCCCTTGCCAGTTTCACGGATAAACCGGTCGCAATTACTTGGCTTGTTGACCCCATCCACGACATGTGGTCTGTATGGGTGGTTACTTGGACTCACGTATCCCAATAAATGATCCTTAACTGCTCCACGAGCTACATCGTTTGAGATCCCACACTCACAACGACCTACCCCTCGCAGGAGCGAAGTTACTAAAGCGGTGTTCAAGTTTATAGATTTTAGTGATATTATTCCTTAGCCAGATTAGTGAAGTATCAAGTTGTACCCTCATTGGTTTTAGTGATTAATTATCCAAGTGTAACATCCTATACGTGCGAGAATGAGTTCCCTTCTCATACTCGACTTCTACCGTAAGCAATTAAGCGTTTCCATTTCCATTGTTTAGATGAAAGGCTTATACTAGATTAATGAGTGAATCTAGGTGTAGAGTGTACAGGTTTATTAACCGAAACTACATGTAATGCATAACTTATTGTAATGCATGAGTGACATTGAGAGGGATTTCTTGAGATTGGTCATACATAGAGCCTTGATCTTACCTTTGTGATGAATGAGATGTCACCACACTCCATGATCCATACATGCATGAAAGATTGAGATTAGGGTTTGGGAGAGATTTTGTGACAGAACCGCCCAATTTATACAAGATCAAGTACGGCTGTCCCCGCTTAACACGTTGACACGCGCATACTCTCACTTATATAAACCTGGTAGTCCGCCGAGTGTCACGCAGGACCTCGGTAAATCAACATCGCAACCAAGATCGCGTGATTAAGCAAATACACATCACATACACAGAGTTGCGGCGGAAATAATATTACAATTAGGTTCATAAATAATAATACAAGTTTGGATTTCAAAACTGATTAGCGAAAACAACATTTCTTTCGAAGGATTTCATTAATATGAGTCCAAATACATTGCTAGCATAAGTGACATCCTCAGACAAAAGCATGTAGATGAGAAGTAAATATAGAGTCACCGAGCCCACCGGTGGTTAGCCACCATCTTCAGCAGGCCAAAACCTTACCTGCAACATGGTGGGATAAACCCTGAGTACTCGAATGTACTCAGCTAGACTTACCCGTCATAAACCAGAAATAAAATTGACTCCAAGGAGTATGCAAGGCTTTATAAGTGGAGGTAGCTTGACAACAATTTGCATAAAAAACGATTAACTCAATTATACAATTATAATTCTGTCATCAAGTTAATTAGAACTATTCATCTCTAGATTAGCAACTATCCTGTGCCAAACATGTGGTATATCGTTTTAGAGCATACAATAGTAACCATAGCAGGTGTAGTAATTCCATATTCATCCGAACCATCATGTTCCATACACAGTTACTACGATGTTGGAGCTAGCCAAGTTTCTCACTATCCGGGAGAGACGGCGATTGAATCGATTTCAACCGGTGGGAATTTATTCCTAACACAAACCCAGTGCAGACAGATCAACGGTCACCTTAGGTCACCTTTGGTACAACTCGTGTACACATTTCGCTGGTCCGTACCGCGCAGCACATGATCTGGGACACCGGATGCCGGGGACGTTCAGCCTAGCCTGCCCTTGGGCTCGACCGATCGCCCCGCAAGGAGCGCACAATGAAGCGGGTCCCTACCGAGTTGAGCTACTCGGCTTCATGGTCGGAACGAGTTATCCGGCCAGCTAAGTGATAGGCATGCGTTCAATCTTGTCGGAAGTTCCAACAACAGTGACGGTCCTTGATCGGCACACAGACGGAATCACATGAGTCATCCTCACGCATAGACTCCGCCCGGCCTCGATTTTCTTTTACCCCATGGTTCTGTTCCACGATAGCAAATATAGCCAACCGTGCTCGGTATCCACCTATATCTCGCGGTGACAGGATATCATCCGACTTCTACCGGTCTAAGCATGGCTAAGCATATATTCGATCCTGGACCTATACCGGTTAAAGGTGTAATATCTGGACAAGGAATTTATATGCATCAAGTGGTTCCATTCAACTCTTATAACCTAATGCATCAATCATAAGTACTTAAGTAATCATTTGTAAAGTACTGGGAGACTTAAAATGCTCCGGGGCTTGCCTGGGATCCGACACAAGTCAGTTCAGTTAGCTTGCACCAACTTGGTGACATCTCCGGTCCTAGCACTTGCTTAGTCCTTCCATCTTCGGGATAGATCCACCAAACACCATCTTCGGGTTTGACTCCACATCACCTCCTTCACGTGGTTTATCTAGCGTACCTAAATGAGATGCAAGATGCAGGTGTATGAATACATGGAAGTGCAATAGGCAATGCATCGCATGCAGTAAGTAAGACAAGCACAAGGTTACATTAACATGCACAAGCACTTCACATTGCCTACTATAAATATCGCACAATTTATCATGCCACGATAGCAAAGAAGATGACAACACCAAGCATGACACAAGTTTCCTAAGATCTCAGGTACTCTAACTCAACCATCATCAAAGGTATGAGCCACACTTAGCAAAATATAAGCAAACAACTAAAATTGGAATCTGTCAATTTCTGGACATGCAAACAGCAGCTACAAGATTTAGCTATAACTGGAGTTACACAAATCCAAATGACTTGCAAGAAGACATTCTGGAAAGCTTATGAAGTTATCTACAATTCATATTTAATCATCTTAGCATGATTCTCAAGTTAATTAAGTCAAATATACCCATTTACAGAAACTGGTCTAAACAAGACAGAGAGCAGCCATTTTTGAAACCCAACTTTAAACAGGCATAACTCATAAACCACAAGGCCAAATACCACCAAATTTTAACAGGAGCTAGATACATGAATTATCTACAACTTTGTTATTATCACCAAAAACTCATTCAAATCCTAACTAGATCAAACACTAGCATCTTTCAGATCTTCTCAGAATAAAATTAAAACTTGATAGAAGACTTAAAAGTCATGTAACTCCTACACTATCTGGCCTAAGGCCTTACAATTTGAACACAAGCAAGATCATGAAATTTGCCACAACTTTTGTATTCACTACAACCATAGAAAACATCATTTACACCACGAAAATAATTGCACAAGCAAAACTACAAATCCAGCCCAACAGCAGTGGTATAGAAAACTGATAGCATCTTCAGAGAAGCATAACTGGAGTTCTAGACTTCCAACAAACATGAACCATAACTTTTTGAAAAGCTTAGGAAGTTACCTACAACTTTCTTATTCTCATATTAAGATGATTCTATAGTTAGAAGGGTCAATTAATCCAATAATTGCATCTCCGTCCAAAACATAGACAGAAACTGACATGCCACTTTAAACAGCTATAAATGGAGTTATATATGTCCAATAAATATGGTTCTGGAATTTTTGGAAATCTTAACAAATTGTGAACAACTTTTCTATAAACATCTAGAACTAATTCTGCTACTAACAAGGTCACACATGGCACACAAAGCAACCCTGTCTGGGTTTGGGCAGAAACTGCCACAGTACTTTAAACAACTATAGCTAAACACATACTTAACCAAAAATTGTGCTCTTTAGCTTTTTGAAAAGCTTATGAAAATTACTACAACTCATTTATTATCAACAAGTCATGATTCATAACTTAACTGAGCCAAACAATGCATACATGAAGAACTGTCCAGAATAGAAGCAAAGCAAAGCATATGTCATTTGTTATTTTCATATCTCTAAATTGATCAAGCCTAAAATCCTGAAATTTTTACCACATATCAAACATCACATGAGTAGCATGCCACAAAAATTTTACTTCATTTGGAGCCCTACAACTGCAGTTATGAAAAAAGACAAATACAACTAGAATTGAAAACCTAGATGCATAAATCCATTTTACAGCTAAACTTTTAAACTAAAACATGAAAGATTATAGATCTACTGCATAGAAAACTTCACAAGGATTCCAAAAAGTCCTCATTTGCTAATTTACGAATTTCCTATGATTTACTATGAAGTTTCAAAGTTTTACCCGATTTACAACAAATAAGTCCCTCGAGGCACTATTCACTTGAGTCAATGACATTGCATTTAGGCCCTTCCTTTAGTCGAATTTGAGGACGAAGTCCCTGACGCGAATCACAGCAGGGGAGGTCGTCGAAAGCTTGCGATTTCGGCCGGAGGAGGCTCGTCGGCGGCGATGGGGTGGCGGCGGAGCACCAGGGGGTTAGTCTTGACACACTGGGGAGCCCACGTGGGTGGCCAAGGGCACAAGACGGCCAAAGTGACCCGGGCCAGCTTGCCACAAGCGCTGGTCAGCAGCTGGAGACGGCGGCCGCCATGTACTGGCAGAAATGCTGCTGGCGCTCAAGGACAGCCACACCACGTGCGCTTGGTGGTGGAGGTAGGCGGGGACGAGGTCCGAGCAAGCGGAGGAGGACCCGGCCTTGACGGAACGGCAATGGCTGGAGCTTTCTTGACTCAAGCAATGATGGCTACTGAGCTCCAACAGTGGTGGCGTGGTGCCGGCTTGGAGAGGGAGCAGGAGAAGGAAGGAGAAGTGAGAGGCGGGAGGGAGAATGGAGGATGCTCTGCTGTCCATTACGTGTTTCAAAGACACGCCCGAGGCGAAGTGGCGGCCATGCAAGCGGCCGAGGCGAGCACGCGCCTGCAGCTCTGTGGATGATGTCAAGCCACTGTTCACCAAATTCAAAATTTCAATTCTACCTCAAAATACGTCTCGAAAGCCTAAGTTCGTCCATCCAGTAACTCCTAAACAAAGACGATCTAGCAAAAACTCTATTAGCAAAAGTTGTAGATCTACATACCAGCTCCAACTTTTATTTAGAGGTTTTGGTCTAAATCTTAATGGTTCGAGAGTAATATCAACCCAAAGTGCAGCACTCAAAGCTGTAACGCTCTCGGACTTGAAACAATTTTCACTCTCAAAAACAAAGAATGTCGTTTGCTACTTATGGACTATTTTTGAGCAAAGCTATGCAATCAATTAGACTTTTACCCAATTATAAAAGTTGTTTATCTAGTCAAGTACTACAACTTTACTTAAGGGTGCACTTCCATGCAAAGTTTCTAGAGTACAATTCAAACCAAGTCAAAGTAGCCTCACGGTAAAGCTTAAATCCAAGTTTTAGACCGATGGAGGTATTTTCTTGTCCTCCGCTCAACATGAACCCTTCATGACTTTTATTCACAAGTGTAAGTAGAGTTGTTTGAGCAAGGTTGCAATGTTTGTTTGTCATTACATGTTCTTATTCACCTAATAAAGTAATTCAGGCGAGGACATAACTTGTCATTCATGTGACTTCTTGATTCCAAACTTCACGAAACTTTTCCATGGATCAATATAGATGGATATTGATGCGAGACACATGAAACAAGTACATCCAGCATTACTCAAGCATACCTTTTAGAAAAGGGCAACATGTAAGCAATGGTGCATGGTCCAAGTTTAAGTGGTGGCTCATTTTCATATGTTTGACCTAACATCTCCATCACCACTTAACATGCCATGGCTAAGTTTAAACCCATTGCTTAACTAGTGACAAACACCTAGGGTGTTACAGCCCTCCCCCCTTAAAGGAATCGCGTCCCGAGATTCGATGCAATAGACCTTTAAGGGAAGAGAAACATGTCAACCAGTTTCCAACATCAGTGATAGCATTAGGCTACTTAACTTCGGAGTATCAGAGAGGCTAATTTGGTCATGACACCTTTTGAAACTTGCTCTTCGTCGTAAGCTGTTGTCTGAAGAATTTTCTTCATTGGCGTCCATAAAGCATTATTACATTAGGAGGAATCCAAGATAGCACGGTCCTGCGTACTTCGTGGTGCAGTGGCGCAGTAAGTTGATTTGACTAACACTATAGCAAAACTAGCTTTGTTGAACTACATTGGACACTGAAGCTTCCTTTCTAATCCAACGAGAATGACATAAGTTGCTTACTAGATGATCGACGTCATTATAGGGATAGTCTAGTAGAGTTACTTGTCTACCATCTCTTGCAGTCTGTTATGGTTTATGTCAGTGACCTGTTCTTCAAAGGTGATCCTTTGGACGACTCCAGAAGGAAGTCCTATTGTATCTGGTTCGACATACAGACCTTCCGACACGATAAGGAGAGATAATCGAGGAAGAGCTCATGTAAAAATAACACATCAGTGCAGTTCGGTAATGGATCATGACTAGAAACCTCAATACCAGCGCGTGCCGAGCAGCACAGCCTTGTGTGTGCACCCACAGGAGGCTCTCGGTTTCGTCGCGGCACCGTAGATCGCTAATCGTGGCACCATTACTGAACATACAACCCACAAGAAATCTCACATGGCATAAATTGGGTGGCATAGGAGCAAGCACTATGTGAAGGAGGGATAGCAAACAAAGGTAGTCACAAGGTTAGGAGTCAACAAGTAGGGGATCCGAAGATCAAAACACAACGCAAGAGAACATAGCTTAACTGCCAAAGACAACTGAGCAGGGGACTCTTGCAAAATTTCCATATACGTCTTGTGTCCACCCAAGTGATTACCAGATAATGATTAACCTGAGATTTGGTCTTGCCGAGCAGCAACATGAGATCAAGACTAATAACATCCAGAGACTTGGAAGAGTTGGAGACAAAACAAATGAGATTCGAGGGATAGAGCCAAGGCACTGACTAAGGATTTAGTTGATAAAGCAACGACATGATCTGCGAGGAAAAGGTTCCAAAGCAGGGTAGATAGCGATTAGCGTTGCACCAGATCATCAGGAGAAGAAAGAGCAATAAGGCTCGATAAAGATTTTTGAGAAGAGTACACCCCCACAGGAGCGAGACAACCACGACACATGCAGGCATTCAAGGGAACTAAGCTTGGGCCTAAGGTCAAGCAAAGGCATAGATAAAGTCTTCGTAGCACAACGTTCAAGGCTAGCAACCACGTGTACAGGCTCAGGTTCCTAAGAGAGAACTTAATTGCAGACGACAACCCTGAGATTACCAAAACTTGGACGTTGTTCCAGGATAGCGCTCTTCAACACTCATATGCTTTCCGAGGACAAAAGGAGTAACAGCTACGGCACTACTTAGATTACGCGCATCCGCACCTACATCCTAGTCTTATGCAAGCATTTCGAAATACTCAGTCTAATTAGCTTAAGCGACTATTACTAAGCACAAAGCTCACACCTAACAACTAGTCACCTACAACAACACCGCTACACATATCATGCAAAACATGGTGGTAAAGTATTGTTATCTTTTATTTCCTTTTTACTGAGTAGGTGGATATCTCTACAAAACAAGTTTTACTTACATTTAGCAATTTAGTTTTTAAAGGGGTGAACCTTTTGCTAACTATTAACTTTGTCATCTATTTCCTTTGGAAGCAAACATACAAGGTAAAGCTAATCACACACTATCTTCAAGCACAGCTATTCAAGCGACATGGTACAAGGCATTTTATCTAGCTTCACATAGGGAAGATAGTAACATCACATTGATCACAAAGTTACTTAGTATTAGAATAAGGTGAGGGAAGCATATTTATGCACAAGCACAACCATGATGCATGCCCGTCCTATTCGCCCTCACAAAATTGCCAGCCTAAGGTGGCAATCGCGTTCTATATCGGTGGCATAACATGTACTCTCTCGACATATAGCTAGTCGTCAGCTATATTCAAGCTACGCATTCGTGGTTAGTGTACCTGCAGGCAAATTCATTGCAGCCCATTCCCACAAGAGATAAGTAAGCACACAATGAAAATAGTAAACTAAGATACTCTCCATATATACATCCCCAGATATATATACTTCGGTATCCATAGCTACCCGACAGATATACCCACAATTAAGTACCTTCATAGATACATGTGTGTAACATGTCAATATTCCAGTAACCATAGCTAACTCTCCCCTAGACCGATAGTTGGACGGTCATGCTCTCACAACTCACACTTACCTGGGCGTAGAGGCAATTGATCCATACATTACCATTCAAGTGAACGGCATCCATACAATAGCACGCCGTATGGACGACGAAAGTAAAATTTTGCAAGAAGTAAACCCCCACAGTTAGTACTTAGATAGCCACCTAATAGTCCTTAACTGGGCATAAAGGAGGATGTCGCTAGCATAGTTTTGCAAATAAGATTTGACAGATTCGCATGTAGCTAAAGTTTTAGTTAAAATAGGCTTTTTAAAACCAAAACTTGGATTTTACAACTATGTATATGACAGTATTATGCTTAATCTCGCTCTGATACCAGCTGTGACAGAACCGCCCAATTTATACAAGATCAAGTACGGCTGTCCCCGCTTAACACGTTGACACGCGCATACTCTCACTTATATAAACCCGGTAGTCCGCCGAGTGTCACGCAGGACCTCGGTAAATCAACATCGCAACCAAGATCGCGTGATTAAGCAAATACACATCACATACACAGAGTTGCGGCGGAAATAATATTACAATTAGGTTCATAAATAATAATACAAGTTTGGATTTCAAAACTGATTAGCGAAAACAACATTTCTTTCGAAGGATTTCATTAATATGAGTCCAAATACATTGCTAGCATAAGTGACATCCTCAGACAAAAGCATGTAGATGAGAAGTAAATATAGAGTCACCGAGCCCACCGGTGGTTAGCCACCATCTTCAGCAGGCCAAAACCTTACCTGCAACATGGTGGGATAAACCCTGAGTACTCGAATGTACTCAGCTAGACTTACCCGTCATAAACCAGAAATAAAATTGACTCCAAGGAGTATGCAAGGCTTTATAAGTGGAGGTAGCTTGACAACAATTTGCATAAAAAGCGATTAACTCAATTATACAATTATAATTCTGTCATCAAGTTAATTAGAACTATTCATCTCTAGATTAGCAACTATCCTGTGCCAAACATGTGGTATATCGTTTTAGAGCATACAATAGTAACCATAGCAGGTGTAGTAATTCCATATTCATCCGAACCATCATGTTCCATACACAGTTACTACGATGTTGGAGCTAGCCAAGTTTCTCACTATCCGGGAGAGACGGCGATTCGAATCGATTTCAACCAGCTGGGAATTTATTCCTAACACAAACCCAGGCAGACCAGATCAACGGTCACCTTAGGTCACCTTTGGTACAACTCAGGTACACATTTCGCGGGTCCGTACCGCGCCGCACAGTCTGGGACACCAGATGCCAGGACGTTCAGGCCTAGCCTGCCCTTGGGCTCAGTCTGATCGCCCCCCGCAAGGAGCGCACTGTGAGCGGGTCCTTACCGAGTTGAGCTACTCGGCCAGCGGTCGGAACGAGTTATCCGGCCAGCTAAGTGATAGGCATGCGTTCAATCTTGTCAGAAGTTCCAACAACAGTACGGTCCTTGATCGGCACAGACGGAATCACATGAGTCATCCTACGCATAGACTCCGCCCGGCCTCAATTTTCTTTTACCCCATGGTTCTGTTCCACGATAGCAAATATAATAACCGTGCTCCGGTATCCACCTATATATCTCGCAGTGACGAGGATATCATCCGACTTCTACCGGTCTAAGCATGGCTAAGCATATATTCGATCCACGGACCTATACCGGTTAAAGGTGTAATATCCGGACAAGGAATTTATATGCATCAAGTGGTTCCATTCAACTCTTATAACCTAATGCATCAATCATAAGTACTTAAGTAATCATTTGTAAAATCTTTGGGAGACTTAAAATGCTCAAGGGGCTTGCTCGGGATCCGACACAAGTCAATTCAGTTTAGCTTGCACCAACTTGGTGACATCTCCGGTCCTAGCACTTGCTTAGTCCTTCCATCTTGGGATAGATCCACCAAACACCATCTTGGGTTTGACTCCACATCACCTCCTTCACGTGGTTTATCTAGCGTACCTAAATGAGATGCAAGATGCAGGTGTATGAATACATGGAAGTGCAATAGGCAATGCATCGCATGCGATAAGTAAGACAAGCACAAGGTTACATTAACATGCACAAGCACTTCACATTGCCTACTATAAATATCGCACAATTTATCATGCCACGATAGCAAAGAAGATGACAACACCAAGCATGACACAAGTTTCCTAAGATCTCAGGTACTCTAACTCAACCATCATCAAAGGTATGAGCCACACTTAGCAAAATATAAGCAAACAACTAAAATTGGAATCTGTCAATTTCTGGACATGCAAACAGCAGCTACAAGATTTAGCTATAACTGGAGTTACACAAATCCAAATGACTTGCAAGAAGACATTCTGGAAAGCTTATGAAGTTATCTACAATTCATATTTAATCATCTTAGCATGATTCTCAAGTTAATTAAGTCAAATATACCCATTTACAGAAACTGGTCTAAACAAGACAGAGAGCAGCCATTTTTGAAACCCAACTTTAAACAGGCATAACTCATAAACCACAAGGCCAAATACCACCAAATTTTAACAGGAGCTAGATACATGAATTATCTACAACTTTGTTATTATCACCAAAAACTCATTCAAATCCTAACTAGATCAAACACTAGCATCTTTCAGATCTTCTCAGAATAAAATTAAAACTTGATAGAAGACTTAAAAGTCATGTAACTCCTACACTATCTGGCCTAAGGCCTTACAATTTGACAACACAAGCAAGATCATGAAATTTGCCACAACTTTTGTATTCACTACAACCATAGAAAACATCATTTACACCACGAAAATAATTGCACAAGCAAAACTACAAATCCAGCCCAACAGCAGTGGTATAGAAAACTGATAGCATCTTCAGAGAAGCATAACTGGAGTTCTAGACTTCCAACAAACATGAACCATAACTTTTTGAAAAGCTTAGGAAGTTACCTACAACTTTCTTATTCTCATATTAAGATGATTCTATAGTTAGAAGGGTCAATTAATCCAATAATTGCATCTCCGTCCAAAACATAGACAGAAACTGACATGCCACTTTAAACAGCTATAAATGGAGTTATATATGTCCAATAAATATGGTTCTGGAATTTTTGGAAATCTTAACAAATTGTGAACAACTTTTCTATAAACATCTAGAACTAATTCTGCTACTAACAAGGTCACACATGGCACACAAAGCAACCCTGTCTGGGTTTGGGCAGAAACTGCCACAGTACTTTAAACAACTATAGCTAAACACATACTTAACCAAAAATTGTGCTCTTTAGCTTTTTGAAAAGCTTATGAAAATTACTACAACTCATTTATTATCAACAAGTCATGATTCATAACTTAACTGAGCCAAACAATGCATACATGAAGAACTGTCCAGAATAGAAGCAAAGCAGCATATGTCATTTGTTATTTTTCATATCTCTAAATTGATCAAGCCTAAAATCCTGAAATTTTTACCACATATCAAACATCACATGAGTAGCATGCCACAAAAATTTTACTTCATTTGGAGCCCTACAACTGCAGTTATGAAAAAGACAAATACAACTAGAATTGAAAACCTAGATGCATAAATCCATTTTTACAGCTAAACTTTTAAACTAAAACATGAAAGATTATAGATCTACTGCATAGAAAACTTCACAAGGATTCCAAAAAGTCCCCATTTGCTAATTTACGAATTTCCTATGATTTACTATGAAGTTTCAAAGTTTTACCCGATTTACAACAAATAAGTCCCTCGAGGCACTATTCACTTGAGTCAATGACATTGCATTTAGGCCCTTCCCTTTAGTCGAATTTGAGGACGAAGTCCCTGACGCGAATCACAGCAGGGAGGTCGTCGGAAAGCTTGCGATTTCGGCCGGAGGAGGCTCGTCGGCGGCGATGGGGCGGCGGCGGAGCACCAGGGGGTTGGTGCGCACACTCCAGGGGGAGCCCACGTGGCTGGCCAAGGGGCACAGCACGGCCAAAGTGACCCGGGGGCTTGCTTGGCGTCGGTCACAGCAGCAAGGGAGACGGCGGCCGCCATGTCTGGGCAGTGCCTGGCGCTCAAAGGACAGCCACACCACGGCGCTTGGTGGTGGAGGTAGGCGGGACGAGGTCCGAGCAAGCGGAGGAGGACCGCCATGGCCAGGAACGGGCGGCGGCTGGAGCTTTCTTGACTCGGCAATGATGGCTACTGAGCTCCAACAAAGAGTGGCGTGGTGCCCGGCTTGGAGAGGGAGCAGGGGAGAAGGAAGGAGAAGTGAGAGGCGGGGAGGAGAATGGAGGATGCTCGCTGTCCATTACGTGTTTTCAAAGACTGCGCCCGAGGCGGTGGCGGCCATGCAAGCAGCGGGCGAGGCGAGCACGCTGCCTGCAGCTCTGTGGATGATGTCAAGCACTGTTCACCAAATTCAAAATTTCAATTCTACCTCAAAAATACGCCTGAAAGCCTAAGTTCGTCCATCCAGTAACTCCTAAACAAAGACGATCTAGCAAAAACTCTATTAGTAAAAGTTGTAGATCTACATACCAGCTCCAACTTTTATTTAGAGGTTTTGGTCTAAATCTTAATGGTTCGAGAGTAATATCAACCCAAAGTGCAGCACTCAAACTCATGTAACGCGCTCTCGGACTTAGAACAATTTTCACTCTCAAAAAAAAGAATGTCGTTTGCTACTTATGGACTATTTTTGAGCAAAGGCTATGCAACCAATTAGACTTTTACCCAATTATAAAAGTTGTTTATCTAGTCAAGTACTACAACTTTACTTAAGGGTGCACTTCCATGCAAAGTTTCTAGAGTACAATTCAAACCAAGTCAAAGTAGCCTCACGGTAAAGCTTAAATCCAAGTTTTAGACCGATGGAGGTATTTTCTTGTCCTCCGCTCAACATGAACCCTTCATGACTTTTATTCACAAGTGTAAGTAGAGTTGTTTGAGCAAGGTTGCAATGTTTGTTTGTCATTACATGTTCTTATTCACCTAATAAAGTAATTCAGGCGAGGACATAACTTGTCATTTCATGTGACTTCTTGATTCCAAACTTCACGAAACTTTTCCATGGATCAATATAGATGGATATTGATGCGAGACACATGAAACAAGTACATCCAGCATTACTCAAGCATACCTTTTAGAAAAGGGCAACATGTAAGCAATGGTGCATGGTCCAAGTTTAAGTGGTGGCTCATTTTCATATGTTTGACCTAACATCTCCATCACCACTTAACATGCCATGGCTAAGTTTAAACCCATTGCTTAACTAGTGACAAACACCTAGGGTGTTACAGATTTCCAACTAACTAAGATGAGAGCTCATGAGCTAACCATGATCATGAGGTGAGGATGAGTTGAGCTTGATGAAGTGATGATCTTGGGTTGCATGCCTTCACTCCGTCTTCCACCTCCATCTCCAATCTCCATTTTCTCTCTAGTTCTTCCTTGTTCTTGCTCTTTTTAGAGAGAGAGAGGAAGGTAAGAAATGGGAGAATGGGTTGAGTTGGTGCTGCTTCAGCTGAGGTATTGTAAGTGCAGTCAAGCCCTAATGTGGGTTTTGGTGTTGATGGCCACCTAATTAGAGAACTAATGAGATTTATTAAGATGACAAAGCAGGGAATTCATTATAGAGGATGTTGCATGGAAAGGAGGAGCCCCCAATTACAAATAAGGACGGCATCGCACTCAAAGGAGTTTTGAATTCTTTTGTCTTTTGAAATTGAGTATGGGAAAAGCCATACTATAAAGGGGGACACTACAACTAGTTAAAAGTATGCAACCAAACGCTCAATCTTTACACAAAACATCCTCACACCTTAGCCAAGACAGCCAACTTAACAACTCCTTCACCCTTGCTGTCTTGCTGGGTGTGACAGTGCCGCACCTGGAGAGAGGCATTGCCGCACCACGGCACTACCGCACTTAGGGCAGCAGTACCGCACTTAAGTAACCATTGGGAGGCAGTGTGGTATTTATATTTTTCCCTGTCCTCTATAACGTCTCTCTCTTCTTCCCCAACGGTTCAGACCGACGAAAATTAGCAGGTGCTCATCTCCTCTCTCCTCCATTGGTGTCCTTCATGCTCTCGAGCTTTCCCTTTGACTTCCCCATCAATCCTTGAGAGAAAAAGGTGCTAAAAGTGATTAGAGAGCAGCTCCACTGATTCCCAAAGTCTAAAGAACATTTGGTTCACGTTTTGGCCGGTGGTTGTGTTTGTTACTCTTGGAGCTTGGCTCCTAGCCGGCTAAAGCATCGCTCGGTGAGCTTGCTAAGTTTGTGGCAGCCCCGGGAGTTTGTAACCACCTCTTGCAATGAGTAAAATCATCCCTCATTTCAAGAGTTTACTCTCTTGACTTGAGAATGAGGTAGGGTTGCAAAGCCCTAAGCCTTAGTGGTATACCTCAACAACGTAGATTAAGGCAAGCCTTGGTGGCGAGCTGAACCACGGGATAAATCCTTGTATAATCTTGTGCTTGTGTTGCTACACTTGTGTTCTTGTTGTTGTTGAGGTGATTTCTAGGGTTTGAGGTCGATCTACTTATGTATGGTGTTCCCACCACTTTCAGCTGTCGATCTGTGATCTACTACCCTGCAGGAAGCAAAGAAATTTACTTGATCTAAATTTCGTTGGGTAGATTTTGAACTGTGAACTAATCTCTCCTACAGGTGCGGTAGTGCCGCGGGTGAATTTGACTTCGGTTTGAGTTGAATTTTTATAGGACTATTCACCCCCTCTAGGCGTACCAGAGATCCTACAGGTATGATTCATCCAATTTTGTGCATATGACATGTGGGGTCAAGGGTTGAGTTGAGGACATCTCATTCCCCACTTACTGCATGCAGTTCAGATACTAACGGATGGTCCGGTATGACGTCGGACTGTCCGATATTCTCTGTTGGTTGAGAGATGGGTCCAAACACTTGGGATTTGGCATTGGGCTAATTAACTTTATTCCAAAGGTCAACAACCTGATCTCTAATAATATGAGCTATTGTGTTACATCTTTTAGATTGTGAGTCGCCTCATTGGGTAAGAAGCAATATATTCGTGGTTTCTGCTGTGTCCAAAAGCTTGCAGGGCTCATCTAGGAGCTTCGTCGGTGATCGAAGTTGAGAGCCTAGGTTGTAGCGAATTCGGGTCGTCACAATGGCCATTGGATGCTTGGATCACAAGTTGGACCATTTTGCCCCTGGGCTTAAGTGGTTCTACCTAAATATATAAGAGCTTGTTGGGAATGTGTAATAGGCCTATAAATAAGATAGGAGACTGCCCCAACCAGCCATCTCTCCACTTATCATTTCTAGGCTTAGGTTTTCCCTTCCTCTAGTTGTAGTCTTCCTAATGTTGAGATCCCGATTGAGAGAATCATTCCTCTGCTGAGTTTAATCATTACTCTATAAGACCAGATCTTTAAGCCTATGGTACTGCTCGCTGCTTCTGGATATTGCAACATATTGTAGAGCGCACCTAGGCAAGTGGTCTTTGTAGCCTGGCTTTAGCTATTGCGCAAGATTATTGCAGAGTGTTAACTTTATAGATCAACTAATAAGTGTCATTATTTACAAACCCTATATAGCCAGGGAAACATAGTAGAAATGCATATAAAGTAGCAAAAAAATTCATAAAATGGCTGTTAGCATTACTTGTAACTTGACAATAGATGCATATCCCAAATTTTGTGGTGTTCTCTTTGTAGGTTTTTTGAAGCAGTGGACCCACGAAGGATTGTCAAATCAACAAACTATCATCTCAATTACTAATTGCAATTAGTGAGAATGTATTATGCTAAGTAAAATTTCTAAGAATGTTGAAGTACTGTTTAGGGTTGTAATAATCTTGGAACCGCCCTGGCATTCCTATATTGCTATGCATAGTGGTTGCAATCTTAGAACTGTTTGTGTTGCCACCATCATTTGTATTTATAAAATGCTAAAAATTAAACCAGATGAATGGTGAATCAAACGGAAGCACTCGGATGATGTTTGGGGTTGGTTTGTTCATCATCTTTTGGGGTTGATTTGTTGGGTTCCTGCAAGGACCTCTGATGAGTAACCCTGCCAAGTGAATCGGGCAGATTCATCACGAGCACGATTTTTCATCCTTGGGAGGATTTCTTAAGAAAACCCCAACTCCCTTGATGGATTCCCAGATCTGCAGTGCTTTGTGGTTTGCAGCATTTGATTTCTTAGGAGTATCTTCCAATATACCTAAGAATCATTCCTGCAATGTTTGGGAATTGTTGGAGCAAGTTTGGATCGATTTCAAATTTTGGACAGCGATTTGGGAATCAGCGCAGGGGGTGGCGGTGGCGGTGTGCTGGGGAACGATGCGACGGCCTGGAGGAGGAGAGGAGGGAGAAGGGTGGTGGGGCCCATAGGAGCAAAATCGTCTTTTCACAGCACAGTTAACGGTGCCCAGATGAAAAATGCAACGGAGTGTCATGTAAGGAATCTCCTACAACTAAAAAGAACAAAGTGTGGATATTTTTTTATGCGACATTTGTTTTGGTTCGTCCGTCTGCCCACGCCTGCGATCCCACGACATGTCCTTGATTGAATATTGCCTGTCATGTGATAGAGGAATCACGACAAAATAGGAAGTAAAAAATTATTGTGCTATCCATATACATATTGCATGTTTGTATGCACCAGCATACATGGCAACGAGCAAAAGGAAAGAGAATTAACACAGAAGGAAAGAGAATTAAAACAAAAGGAACATCTTTGCATTTCTGAGAACTTTGCCAAATCTGCCTACATTTAATTACTTTCCCTCTTTGCATTTGCAAAAGGGACAACTTTTTTCTCCTTTCATTTGGTTTCACGCTCACGTGTTCCATCTGCCTCGGTCTCCTCCCTGCTCTTCGCTCCCCTTGTGATCGCGGCATCGCTCCCCTCCCCTCCGTGACTCCCCGCTTGGCCGTGCTGCACGCCTTCGACCACCGTGAGGTGACGCGGCGTCCACGGTGCTGGAGGGCCGGATCGGGGGCACCGTAGTGCTGGTGAAGAAGGACGCGCTCAGCTTGGGCCACTTCCAGGCGTCACTCCTCGACAGCATCCACCATATCCTTGGCCAGGACACCGGGCTCGCCTTCCAGCTCGTCAGCACCACCAAAGCCGACCACCGTGAGGTGGCACGGTGTCCCGGTGCTGGAGGCGGCGCATGCATCCGTGCGCGGCATCCCGGCGGCGCAGGTGGTCAACCAGGGTATGCCCACCCCTTCCCCTCGCTCTCTCTCTCTACATGTAAAAAGCGGACACCTAAGTGGGGAAATGTAGCGGGCAACATGTTCGACAAAATGTGTCTCCATGCTAGCAAAGGATAGCACCTGCACTTGTACAATCTCGAAACGAAAGCTGGAACTAAATGATACAATTTGCATGGAGCGAATAGGTATATATATGCAGTGCCACACCATTGGTGACAAAAATATAGAGTATAGGAAAACTACAAGCAGTTTGAAAAGGTAGCTCAACGACCTACTAGCCTCAATTAGTGGAAAATGATCATCATGCGGTTTCTCGATCAAGTTTTGTACCTATAAAAATTTACAAAATGTTATTGAAGCATTTCAAATTTATCATATGGAAAAAATGCATCAAGCAGGATGTTATTAAATTCGCAAGGCATGTTATTAGAACTAACACATATGACAATGAATGCTTAATGATATGGCTTTTGTTTTCTAACATGTGAGAGCTGCATATATCTTTATATTCTAGCCGTAATCCCGGATCATAGAATAATCTTTGATGGTTTCTTATTTTCGAATGATTCAAATGCCACGGTGAAACATTCCTAACCAAGTGATCACATTGATTTTTAAGCATACTCATGATCAAGCTTGTTAAGGTCCTAAGAAATCTTTCCACAACTTGAATATGTTGAAAATATTGTGATGACTGATGAGCAGTCTATCACTCGATACAAAATCACTAAATGTCTATACTAAATATATAGAACAAAAGGTAAACTGGCGTGTATCCCTAAATCACTAAATGCCTATGGTAACAGGTCTAGAGCTAAGTTTGACTAGAAAATGACCAATTCGAATAGAAACATCAGGAAGTCTCATTTCGTAATAGAAATATCAGAATTCTTACTTTAGACAACAGTTCTTGGCTTTCAGGAGGCTGCTTCTTTAGACTTTGAGGTAAAATTACAGTAAGCAACTCTGGCTTTTCAGCTCTTAAAGCACCCCTGATAACAGAGACATTTGTTCCAGAAGCCCCAGATGTGAATATATGATTTTTCTGCAAATTCTCAGGATTCGAGTTCATGTCATTCTGCCCATATTTTAATGAATAGAGTTGCAGTGTGGTGTATGTTTCCGTCATTTTGCATCTATTTTGGGATGAGGTTTAAATATATAATATTGGGGCACTATATTGTCATTCTGCAGTGTTTCCTCCACTGTAATCTACGTGGCATTGTGCCTACCTTTTCTTTGATTCAGAAAGATATTAACTGTTTCTTGGGAATATTAGATAGCTGCCAAGATTATTGGCATTTTTGGATCTAGAAATATAGATAGATATGTTGATAAGGCATTGAATGGGCTTAGTCTGTAGCTGTTTACATAATTTTATGAATGGGTAGGTGTTCACGGGGAGACAGCAGATTGCTTCTTAGTGCAAATACTATTCGTAGGTGGTTCAGGCACAGGGCGTAGAAGCAAATCTGAAACAAAATAGGAGCTAGCAAGAAAAAATGTGTAAGGTGCTTGCTCGAGCTCCATGACCTGATGAACTGATGTTTTTTTAATCATCTTAGTACTGCTTGTTGCTTGTAGTATAATCCAGGGCAATATTTTAATATATGCAATTTGAGGAGTGGTGTTATCAAATTAGTCTCATGAGAAGAAAAAAAATAAATTTTTTTCTTACTTAAGATGGCTGATGAAGAAAGACTAACTCCCATATTTCGTGGAAGCCATGTGAAAACTCCTTGGAATAAATACACTTTAGCTTAGATGCTTATGAAATTCTTAATACAGTGAGTGTTTGTGTTTGTTAAGATCTTTTCGAATTTGAATCCATTGCTTTGCAAACCTACCTGTTGTCAATCTTGCAGCAGCTCTGAACCTGCATGCTACCACTAATGGTTTTCACCTTATAAATGAAAATGCGCACCTCGAAAATAGAAGCATCAAACAGGAATTAACATATTTTTTTTGCCATACGAATCAAGAGATCCAGCTCAGAAGGAAATGAACACGCACGAACCTAGAGGAACACACTGACATACTTGATAAGCAACTTTGTACTGATTGCCATAGAAAAAGACTTTCCCTTACCATATGTTCAGACGACCTACCTGTTTTTTTTACTGAACATTTTTTTAAAGAATTGATTCATTGCGCGCACGGGCATATACCAATTAAGGTGTTACATAATTAGCAATTGATATTAGGACCTAAAAACAATTGACCATTCAGGTAGTCAATAGGATCCTGAATGGGCACGATAGGAGGCGCCGCCCATTCAGGTAGTAAATAGTTTTAGCATGTGTGTCTCTAATGGTACTTATTTTGTATTATGAATATCAGTATTTTCTAATACAAACTTAGTCAAAGTACATTTTTTAGACGGAGGGAGTATTTCACTCTTTCTAGCGTCAATGGAACTTTTTATCAACTCTCTCGTGGACAAGTTTGATAATACGAATTTATTGGTTAATTTTGTGTTTAGTGAAATCGCAATGGAACATATGCAAAATAATGAAGGTCGTGCACTATTTGAAGACTTGACAAACATCATCAATGGAGGTAATTGTTTATACTCATGTCCATAGACGCATTCACTTGTATTATTTATGGTAATTAAGCAAATATTTATCAACTTATTTTCAAACAGGTGACCATACAACATCAAATTCACAAGCGCAAATAGATGAACGCGCGCAGCGTAAAAGAGAAAGAGAAAAAACACGACATGGATCAATGACTCAAGAAGAAAGGGATGAAAAAAAATAAAAAACTTAGGGAAAAGTATCCTCAGACAAAGGAAAACACGGATGCCACCAAGCTAAAAAGGGAAAGGAAAAAGGCACGATTGGCGGCAATGACTCAGGAAGAAAGAAATGAAAAAATAGAAAGCGTCGTGAACGATATCATTAGAAAAAAGCAAGTAAATCTGATTTTGCTTTTCTGAATTCAGTGTTGCCATTTTTAGTTTATTTAATATATAGTGAATGCCATGTGGTACCAGTTGGAGTTGATTCGACCACGAAAAGCACTGATGTCTATGAAGATAGTGACTGGCTACATCGAAACAACTCATACAATCCCATGAAGATTGATAAAGATAACATATGTACCATTTTGGTTTTTTTCCTAAATACTAATTATTTTTTCTTGTGTTTGTATGATGCGGAGGCCAAGGTTAATATCATGTTATTATATATATGTAGATAAATACTCTGATAAATGTATAGATCAAAGTGACATGATTGGCATGACTGATGCATCACCTGATCTAAACCTAGGTACATTTTTTCATTAATGTTATATATTTGAGAAGAAAAAGTGTAGTGGGCAACCCAATTGTGGTTCATGATAATGTAATAATAAATTAATGTTCTTGCAATATGTGCCCTTCTGTATTTTATTTGAGACCGTACTTTTCTATTATATATAGGTGCTGTAAATACATCCAGTTCCATCGACAATATTGTCACGTGTCCAAAAGAGCGTAAGCGTGAGCTAGATAGAGAGAGCACGAAGGGCTGCAATGTCTCCTGAACAAAAGGCGCTTTTAAATAAGAGACGGCATGACTTGTATGCACAGAAAAATGCTACAAGAAAACTGCAAATGACTCGACAAGAGAAGGAGTTGAAACGAAAAGACAGTAAGAAAAAATACAATAGGATGGTGAGAGAACACTGAGCAAACAATTTGCATCCAGACTCAATAGCCATGGAGAGCCCTCACTTTAACTCTCAGTTTATTTTCCCTTCTTCACCTCAATCGCATGAAGCGCCTTCACACGAGATGGAAATACACGAATTGAGGGGCATGCCTGTTAACGTCGCGCCGACTATAGTTCAAAATCCAGAAGTCCAGACCCCTGAAGTGGCTGCGACACAGACCATACATAGACAACGAGTGACCACTGGAGAGAGAAATGCCCTTCTATCCCGTTGCAATCGGGCTTTTGAAGCAAACATTGGAAGAAGTGCTAGAGGGTGTGCGGATGGAAAGTTCACTTATTCGAACGACCCAACTCAACCGAGTGTGGTTTAGAACGGTAATTAGCCTTGATCAGTATATATTGTCGGTACTTTCACCTTCGCTCTTCTATTCTAAAACTCATACCTTTTGTTACTACAGGTGGTGTCACCCAGGAAACTCTAGTTCCACCACCTAATAATTGCACAGGTACACAGACACAACCGTCTGTAGTTGACGGTACCTCTTCAATGCCTCCAAACGATGCACAAGCTCATACGTCAGACTCTATGGTCGAGGATGGTATTTTCTTTATTAAATATATCCTTTTTTGTTTTTTTGTATGTCATTATGTTTCTCTCATCATATATGTGGCCGTGTTGCATAGACTATGATGAGGATGTCATATTTGAGGAGGACGAGGAAGAGGATGAGGTGTACTTTTTCGCCGGACAAGGTACATCGTGTAATAGTCAAAACATTTTTTCATAAACTTTCTTTCAACGCGTAACACATCAACATTTTGTCAGAAGACGACGAGGAGGGAACCAATGTTGAGCACATTCTCGACATGGATGAGGAAGAGAACAGTGAGCCTAATGTCTCGGATCCATATGATAGGGTTTACGCTAATGTCCCATCAGAGTCACACATGCTACCGTCGGTGCCGAACTATGAGCACTGCAACGCAAAGAAATTCGAGGGTGAACCGCCCAGATTCTGTTGTCGGGGTGGAAAGATTCATCTTTCAACTCCTGAGACACCACCAGAGCTCATGAGGTTGTGGTCAAGCTCGAATGCTGATGCTAGGCACTTTTGTGCAAACATCAGATATTTCAATGGCCACTTCTCTTTCACTTCTCTATACTGCCACCTAGATCGTGTGACCACTAACATGCGAATCTGCGGTGTCTACACATTCCGTGCCCATGGCCATATTTACCATAACATACGATCATTTAGTAAAGAGGATGGTGTCGAAAAGAGACACCTCGAGCTTTATTTTTATGATGACGATCCATCCCTCGAGCATCGGATGAGCAAGTGCCGTGAGCAATGCACCCAAAAAGACAGAGAAGTTATAGAGCAATTGGTTAGTATCTTTAATGGGAATCCCTACTCTCAGCAACTAAGGAGTATGGGACACGTTGAAAACCTCAAGGATTACCGGGTCGAGTTGAACCTTAACCAGCGGCTTGACCAGAGAACATATAATGTGCCATTGACATCAGAGGTGGCCGCCGTCTAGGTTGAGGGGAGTGAGCATCACGGCCAATTTGAGCATAGTGTTCTCCTGCAAGGGAAGGATCGGTCTATAAACGGCATCCGCTCATATAATGCATGCTACGACCCACTGTCATACCCGATGTTCTTTCCAATGGATGAGCTCGGGTGGCACAACTGCATTCCAAAAGTGGGTGTGACTATGGCTCAAGTTGATCGAGCTTGAGCAATCCGCAAAAAAGCGTGCTGAGAATGGTGACGATGATGATGGAGGTAACTTGAACTCTTTTCAATAATGCAATATAAACTCTTTTCTGTTAATGCATGATACTAATTCGAACAATGTCTCCCTGTAGAACCTATTTCGAATACATGTGTCTCCATGTGCGACTACTACTGCTACAAGTTCCAGATGCGGCCAAGGATATTTAATCCAATACTCTATGGCCGGCGTCTTTTCCAGCAGTTCGCCGTCGACACCTACATCAAGATTGAGAGCTCGTGTTTAGACTACATGAGGAACAATCAGGATACTTTGAGGGCTGACCTATACCAAGGCCTGGTGGACAACATGCATTCGGGTGAAGGATCTGCTGAGAATGTCGGAAGGCATACTGGCCTGTCTTCGTCATTCATCGGAGGACCCCGTGATATGAGGCGCCGATACATGGATGCAATGGCTCTGGTGCGAAAGTATGGTAAACCTGATATCTTCCTCATAATGACGTGCAATCCTAACTAGGATGAGATCAAGAATAAACTTTATCCAGGCCAGACACCATAGGACCGCCCAGATCTCGTCACACGGGTCTTCAGCGCAAAGTTAGAGGCGATGAGAAAAATGTTGATGGAGAAAGACATACTTGGGAAGGTGAAGGCCTACGTATATGTAGTGGAGTTCTAGAAGAGGGGCTTGCCGCATGCACACTTCTTGCTGATAATGGAACGGAAGTACAAGCTCACATGTCCCGAGCAATATGACATGATTATCAGTGCAGAGCTACCAAACAAGAAGAAGTACCCTGAGCTCTACAAGATGGTGACAAAGCATATGATGCATGGTCCCTGCGGGATGCTAAATCCATACTGTTCGTGCACGGTGGGCCGCAGGTCATGCAAGAACCGTTAC